>CM032396.1:6997907-7645407 GCA_019049475.1 Eueides isabella
TGTTTTTTGTGTCCATCTCTTGTATAATGTCCATCTCTTGTATGTGTGTGTGTGTGTGTGTGGCTGTGTGTTGTATACATAACGGTTTTGTATTAATCTTGGTATATATATTCCCTCCGAATATTAAATATATTTGAGACCATTTAAAAAGTATGGTATTCCGAAAAATTAATGACACTAAAATAGAGAAATGCTATTATTATAAAATAAATTGCAAGTACCAGCTCGTACATTGCAGAAATACAAAACTACAAATAGCAATATAAAAGTACAATTTACTTAAAACATTGATAGATTTATAACAAGTTATTGCCCTTCGTATTTTCTAAATAAATCGCTAAAATATATCTTTGAAAAGAACGATATAAGTGCGCTCGTTATATCACTATGTCACAGACAATAAAAACAATTTCTAAAGACTTCTTTGTTACCTTTCTTGAACTATAATGTAAATAATATTTGACACAATATCAGAAGACAAAATATATATTACTAAAGTGCCCTTTTTGTACATTATTCATGACAGAAAAATCAAAACGTTTGCATGTTTCTTTTTGAAAGGCACAGGAAATTCTTACTAGAAACACATGGATGGATATTAGAATACTCTCTTAAATTTTTGTCATGAATATTTCTTACTTTCCTTATAAATAATAAAATATAAGAATCTGGAGAAACATTTTTATCATTTATGAGAACTTTTTATCATTTATGAGAATTGTATACTAACATGAAACGTTTAAAGTTTTAATACTTACTTATAAATGTATATTTGTATAGGGAGGGTAGATATATCTGTGAGGGGTCTGAATATAAGCTTGATGTTTGTGTTATTTTTCACTCGAGAATGGCTTTTTTAAAAGTAATACATTATTTTTATTTTGCCACTTTAATGAGACAAAGTGCGGCGTTGAGTTTCACATAACAACACACTTATATTATATACATAATAATATATATGTCTCGAATTCTCGCGGAAAATCTTGACACAAGTCAATATTATTATAAAAATGTTAGTAACGTAAATATGACAATTTATTCACTAATATTCCGTTTCTTTAATTTTCAACACAAAAACAGTATCAAATATTTTTTTTTTTTCAATATAAGCCAAACATATACGCTTCTCTTTCTTGTAGCAAACAATTTATGCAGTATACATTTTTCTCAGCGGAACATCGACCACAAAAATACTACGACACTCGGTTGCTGACTTTAATTTTTATTTTTTTTTATTTATATATTTTGTTGCACACAATATCATTATAGGTTAGTTTATATAACTTAAATAAGAAATATAATGTGTGCAATGGCCCACCTTATCAGTGTGTATGTAATATATACTATATATACAAACATCTAATTAGTAACACATTAAATTATTTGTAATTAAATTAAATATTGTAATTATATTACTTGTAATTAAAAATATGTGATAATAAATTTAATTTAATTTAGAATATATATTAGCATTCTCTTTAAAAACACAAACAAACAATACTATTTTTCAGCTGTAAATTTATCCGATGAAACAATGTTATTTTCAAGTTAACAATATTATTGATATAATAAAAAAGGAAAACTATAATTATAATGTTAATGAACAAAACTGTTATGAAACTAACTATACAAAGAAAGTTTAATAACAGCACCAAGAACCATATTATACCATGGATTCATGTAAAATAGCACATAGAGCTACTCATACCTGTATCATTCTATTTTATATAGACTTTGTTTTATTAATCTCCGTTGCTATTCATTGTATTATATTGCATTTTATAAATATTCATTGTACCTGTTATTATTGACAAAATATATTTAATAGAAATCAATTTTAATTGCGTACTCGAGTCAGCATTCTGATCCCAAAAACAACGTGAATAAAAGAAAATTAGCTACGCTTATAATAAGAGCACTTCGTGCCAGATAGTTGGCCTGGATTGCTGCCAAATGCGAGATGGTCGTGGCGGCACATTCAACTCACCTGCTCGCGCTTTGCAAACTTTCATAAGTGTCAATTTCATCTTTATCCCATCGTAACAGGGTGGTTTACCGAACAGCACAACTCTTGACCTTATAGCCATTAGGACACATTCGACCCGGCATATTCATTAATGTTTTATTAAAATGTTAGTATTTCCTGTATGTATATGATGTGCTTCATATAAAAAGTACATTATGTTCTATTATGACATGTATCTAAATGCTATCATAGTAAAGCATTGTTCAGCATTTCCATGGATAAACTTAAATTCCTCTAGATGTGCTCGATGTTTGCAATATGAAATGAATACTATAGCGGAAAAAGTTGTAGCGCACCGGCTACAGATGTGCACTGAATTTTTTTGTACAGAGTCATTCATTTTATATCTTGACTAGTGTATTAAAAGAAAATTGATTCATTATCTTAGAATGGATTTATCTAAATACTTACTATACTAAACAAATCTTAAATTTAATATTTGTTTTAATTATTAAACTTAAAAAATTGCGGGCGAATTGAAATAAATTTGTTAATGGAAAAATGTTTAGGTAATCACATAAAAAAAATCAGTTCAGGTGTTGCGAAAAATATTTTGGGCAAACAGGAAGACAGGCAAACAAACAAATTTAATTTTAATATTTATATTTTTTGATTGTGCGAAACAGAGATATTGTGGTGATATTGTGTTATGGATAGTGGGGATCATGAGGCTAATGAAGATTATGATGAGTGTAAATTGGTTGGTTATTCTAATAAAGATATCCATACCATTATACAATTAATAAACTATAGTTTAAATCTTTTGAAATTTTATTTCTTTCTGTTCGCAAGAATGTCATACAATATTTAGTTAGTCTCATATTCTTTTAGTTTTTGGAATACATTTGTTTTTTTGTAAAAAAATACTCAATGTTTTTAATGTTTTGTTATAGTATTTTTTTAGCTTCACTTGCAAATTTAGTGGTACTCGTAAAATGTAGGTGAATCAATTGATGTAAGAATCATCAAAATTTGTTAAAGTGGTTGGTCTTTCTCTCTACTCTAGCCTCACACTATCCGGTAGTGATAATTTGATGAAACAGGCATACTAAAGGTCAATTTAATAAAGTATATATTAAAAAAAAGTAAGTAAATGTTGCTAAGTTTAGTTATATATACCAGGAAAGCTCAAATCGTGTACGGAATATCAAGTATTATACAATACCGTCACAAATTTTATGCTTCTTTCATTAAATGGATCTTGATAGAGGCGACATTTTTCGTATACAAAAATCAAAATATTTACTGCTAAGAACTAGATTAGCAATATGTTGAACCGCGTCCATTATCCTTATAAACTGGAATAAATGGAAAGAATGTAATTTCAGGTGAAATTTGCACTAGTTATGAGCCGAAGTCAATAAATAACTGAAAGTGCCTAACCAAATTTAAAAGTGCAGTCCATTTGAAAAATTATTACCAAATAATTAATTGACGATTATTTTATTGTTAACTGTGCATACTGTGCTTGTGCAGCAATAAGTAATATGGTATACATTACTTATGGTGAGTATATATAAGTTTTATTTAACTTACCCATGTCGATTAAACTTACCTATGTCTGAAATAGATATATGACTTATGACATATGACATATGACATAGACATATGAAAATACAAACTTAAAATTAGCTTGAAGATAGCTTCAAATGTTCGTCTCATCAAAATCTGGACTCTCTTATTATTTTTCATTTTATATTTCAATGTAACAAAATTACAGATACAATACTAAAAGGACGGACTAAAGGACGATCAACGAACTTCAACGTTGAAATAATGGAGTTATCTAATAGCGGTTTAATAGCATTGCAAAATGGAGCGCCGACTCTGGCTTTGTTTACGCCTGAAAGCTAAATGAAGCATCGGATCTTTAAAAGGAAAATGGAAAAACAAAACGCTGATTCGCATTGGAGCTTCATCGTTTATTAAAGGCCACCTAAAGTCGACGTGAAATTGGCAAAAACGTTCACTGTGGCGGACTTTCGTGTAAATCGATCAATAAGTAATGTAGCTTTTAAAAATAAGGTAAAATGTTACCTTAGGATAAAACTCAGAGTATAATCCCGCTAAACACTACAATAAAGTACGAAGTAATTATGATTAATAACTGTAAGTATTAGTATAAGTCAACTTCGCTTAGCAAAATGTGTTTATTTTTTTTTTCAGCTTCACGCTCTATCCCGCACTAGGCAGGGAAGGCAGAGGGAACGGAAGCGGAACCTAGTGTTATGACACACCGCTCCACTTCCGTTCCCCACTTTCCGCCGAATTTGAGGCATTGCGTGTTGAGTGGCGGAACTCAACGCCGCGCTTTGCCTTATTACCAGAGCGAAGAAATATAGCTAGTGTATATAGCTAGTGTTTATATTTCGTTACCAACAAGACACTTATTTTATAGTATTTATTGTGTCATCGACAACCTTATTACGAGCTGTATCATGTTCTTTCAGATTATGTACTAATTGTAAACAATTCATTAATATTACTCAGTGAATCTAGTGATAGTATAAATAATAATTATTTATTTAAAACTTATGTATGCAAACATATAAAGATATGTAAAATATATTCACTATACAAACCTTTAAATATCAACGTTTTAGAGTCTGGTAGATAAGCACTTAGTATTCCAATCGTATCTTTTGCTGAACCGGAACTTTTACAGTTTTGAAACCCTTTTTGTTGGCGGACGGATTTTGGTGACGGACGCATTTTGTATTAGGTAACATTTCTTTTGTATACTAGACCAAATGATATAAATATAAAAAGAAAATTGATGAAAAAATATTTTAGAAGTCCAAAGATGCGCTTATAATAATTATTATAAATTATGCGATAAAAATACTATGTGTACAGGTCCCAAGCACGTACGTACTTACGACTTGATTGAAAAATATGTAAAGGAAAAAAAACCCTCTTTGATCAATACTAAATAAATTATTTATAAGACAAGCAATAGGAATGCCTTACCATTCTGCAATCTGTAAAATAACACATACCGTGCATTCTTAATCGTATATTAAAAATCAATATGGATACGAGAAAACGAACGACAAATAATTTTGGTCTTAATATATATAATTATAATTATATATTTAAACAATAAAAAGTTGCGGCCTGTTGTGGTGTAAGGGTACAAGCATGCAACTGTAAACGTGACAAGGTTCGACCGTCACTCGTGTAATATTTAATATTCTTATTTTTTCGCTCTGGTAACAAATCATATCACGGCGTTTAGTCCCGCCACTTAACTCAATGCCTCAAATTCCGCGGAAAGTGGAGGTTGATATAGTTTATGTCTTTACTTTAAGTTCTCAAGTTCCCTTAGCCTATTCTGCTATGTGCAGAATACAGAGTGAAACCGAAAAAAACACTAAGAAGGGGCATGCATCATTACAGTAATCGTAATATCCGTGAGCAGTAGGTATACTGTAAGGTAGGATAACAGGTGGGTACTTATTAAACTTAAATTTAAAAAGCGTATAAAAATTTTGAACGAAGCAGGATTTGAACCCGCGCCTCTGGAATACCGTTCCAGCGCTCTGACCAACTAAGCCATTCGTTCTCACCGAGCTCCGTCGAAATTCTTATACGCTTGTTACAACTTTCCTATGTTGTTAGCATCTCTGTAGGGAGATTTTACAAATTTCCGCTACCCAAAGACAACTCGTAAGAATTATCGTTTGGCAAGAGAGAATACTATTTATTTTATATTTTTACTATGTTTTAAAGTGTTATTCCACACTTAGGACAGAAAATATTAAACTTAAATTTAAAAAGCGTATAAAAATTTTGAACGAAGCAGGATTTGAACCCGCGCCTCTGGAATACCGTTCCAGCGCTCTGACCAACTAAGCCATTCGTTCTCACCGAGCTCCGTCGAAATTCTTATACGCTTGTTACAACTTTCCTATGTTGTTAGCATCTCTGTAGGGAGATTTTTACAAATTTCCGCTACCCAAAGACAACTCGTAAGAATTATCGTTTGGCAAGAGAGAATACTATTTATTTTAATATTTTTACTATGTTTAAAGTGTTATTCCACACTTAGGACAGAAAATATTAAACTTAAATTTAAAAAGCGTATAAAAATTTTGAACGAAGCAGGATTTGAACCCGCGCCTCTGGAATACCGTTCCAGCGCTCTGACCAACTAAGCCATTCGTTCTCACCGAGCTCCGTCGAAATTCTTATACGCTTGTTACAACTTTCCTATGTTGTTAGCATCTCTGTAGGGAGATTTTTACAAATTTCCGCTACCCAAAGACAACTCGTAAGAATTATCGTTTGGCAAGAGAGAATACTATTTATTTTAATATTTTTACTATGTTTTAAAGTGTTATTCCACACTTAGGACAGAAATATTAAACTTAAATTTAAAAAGCGTATAAAAATTTTGAACGAAGCAGGATTTGAACCCGCGCCTCTGGAATACCGTTCCAGCGCTCTGACCAACTAAGCCATTCGTTCTCACCGAGCTCCGTCGAAATTCTTATACGCTTGTTACAACTTTCCTATGTTGTTAGCATCTCTGTAGGGAGATTTTTACAAATTTCCGCTACCCAAAGACAACTCGTAAGAATTATCGTTTGGCAAGAGAGAATACTATTTATTTTAATATTTTTACTATGTTTTAAAGTGTTATTCCACACTTAGGACAGAAAATATTAAACTTAAATTTAAAAAGCGTATAAAAATTTTGAACGAAGCAGGATTTGAACCCGCGCCTCTGGAATACCGTTCCAGCGCTCTGACCAACTAAGCCATTCGTTCTCACCGAGCTCCGTCGAAATTCTTATACGCTTGTTACAACTTTCCTATGTTGTTAGCATCTCTGTAGGGAGATTTTTACAAATTTCCGCTACCCAAAGACAACTCGTAAGAATTATCGTTTGGCAAGAGAGAATACTATTTATTTTAATATTTTTACTATGTTTTAAAGTGTTATTCCACACTTAGGACAGAAAATATTAAACTTAAATTTAAAAAGCGTATAAAAATTTTGAACGAAGCAGGATTTGAACCCGCGCCTCTGGAATACCGTTCCAGCGCTCTGACCAACTAAGCCATTCGTTCTCACCGAGCTCCGTCGAAATTCTTATACGCTTGTTACAACTTTCCTATGTTGTTAGCATCTCTGTAGGGAGATTTTTACAAATTTCCGCTACCCAAAGACAACTCGTAAGAATTATCGTTTGGCAAGAGAGAATACTATTTATTTTAATATTTTTACTATGTTTTAAAGTGTTATTCCACACTTAGGACAGAAAATATTAAACTTAAATTTAAAAAGCGTATAAAAATTTTGAACGAAGCAGGATTTGAACCCGCGCCTCTGGAATACCGTTCCAGCGCTCTGACCAACTAAGCCATTCGTTCTCACCGAGCTCCGTCGAAATTCTTATACGCTTGTTACAACTTTCCTATGTTGTTAGCATCTCTGTAGGGAGATTTTTACAAATTTCCGCTACCCAAAGACAACTCGTAAGACTCGTTGCTAACAACATAGGAAAGTTGTAACAAGCGTATAAGAATTTCGACGGAGCTCGGTGAGAACGAATGGCTTAGTTGGTCAGAGCGCTGGAACGGTATTCCAGAGGCGCGGGTTCAAATCCTGCTTCGTTCAAAATTTTTATACGCTTTTTAAATTTAAGTTTAATATTTTCTGTCCTAAGTGTGGAATAACACTTTAAAACATAGTAAAAATATTAAAATAAATAGTATTCTCTCTTGCCAAACGATAATTCTTACGAGTTGTCTTTGGGTAGCGGAAATTTGTAAAAATCTCCCTACAGAGATGCTAACAACATAGGAAAGTTGTAACAAGCGTATAAGAATTTCGACGGAGCTCGGTGAGAACGAATGGCTTAGTTGGTCAGAGCGCTGGAACGGTATTCCAGAGGCGCGGGTTCAAATCCTGCTTCGTTCAAAATTTTTATACGCTTTTTAAATTTAAGTTTAATATTTTCTGTCCTAAGTGTGGAATAACACTTTAAAACATAGTAAAAATATTAAAATAAATAGTATTCTCTCTTGCCAAACGATAATTCTTACGAGTTGTCTTTGGGTAGCGGAAATTTGTAAAAATCTCCCTACAGAGATGCTAACAACATAGGAAAGTTGTAACAAGCGTATAAGAATTTCGACGGAGCTCGGTGAGAACGAATGGCTTAGTTGGTCAGAGCGCTGGAACGGTATTCCAGAGGCGCGGGTTCAAATCCTGCTTCGTTCAAAATTTTTATACGCTTTTTAAATTTAAGTTTAATATTTTCTGTCCTAAGTGTGGAATAACACTTTAAAACATAGTAAAAATATTAAAATAAATAGTATTCTCTCTTGCCAAACGATAATTCTTACGAGTTGTCTTTGGGTAGCGGAAATTTGTAAAAATCTCCCTACAGAGATGCTAACAACATAGGAAAGTTGTAACAAGCGTATAAGAATTTCGACGGAGCTCGGTGAGAACGAATGGCTTAGTTGGTCAGAGCGCTGGAACGGTATTCCAGAGGCGCGGGTTCAAATCCTGCTTCGTTCAAAATTTTTATACGCTTTTTAAATTTAAGTTTAATATTTTCTGTCCTAAGTGTGGAATAACACTTTAAAACATAGTAAAAATATTAAAATAAATAGTATTCTCTCTTGCCAAACGATAATTCTTACGAGTTGTCTTTGGGTAGCGGAAATTTGTAAAAATCTCCCTACAGAGATGCTAACAACATAGGAAAGTTGTAACAAGCGTATAAGAATTTCGACGGAGCTCGGTGAGAACGAATGGCTTAGTTGGTCAGAGCGCTGGAACGGTATTCCAGAGGCGCGGGTTCAAATCCTGCTTCGTTCAAAATTTTTATACGCTTTTTAAATTTAAGTTTAGTATTTTCTGTCCTAAGTGTGGAATAACACTTTAAAACATAGGATAACAGGTGGGTACTTTCTCATATTTCCAAGTGCTTTAAAAGAACATAATAATACCTTTCAGAAAGTATGAGTTTGGAAAGTCAATTTGAGAAACAAAATTGAAAAAATACTAAACTTGTCCTAAGTGTGGAATAACACTTTAAAACATAGTAAAAAAAAAAAAAAAAAAAAAAAAAAAAAAAAAAAAAAAAAAAAAAAAAAAAAAAAAAAAAAAAAAAAAGAACAAAATTGAAAAAACGTTCATTTCAATACACTGAGAATTGTTATTTTGGATACTAATAACGATGTATTAACTTACTGCTTTATACAGTATATAGTACTAGAGCTACATTACGTGCGTAGATGTTAAATACGTGTGTAAATCACAGATTAAGTTTATTTTTGCCATATTGAATTATTGTTGGCTTATCGCTTTATTCCACATATAACAGGATAAGCAGATGGAATCTAGTAGAATGACAATATAAAAAGAAACCCTTTAAGCCAAGCTGTTATAATAAGTAAATTTGATTTACGTAAGAGCATAAAATATTTTCGTTTATACGACCGAAAAATGCACATGACACACATAAGTGTACACCAAAATAGAAATAATCAATATAAAGTTTTGGATACTGCTGAAAGCGTCAATTATACGAGTATAATACTAAATAATTAACAGCTTTATACTATAGCCACAAAGTTGCTTCGAACAAAAAGTCCTGAAATGAGATTTCTATTTTTACTACTTTACTTTATGTAAAGGTTTTTAATGATAAAGTTACTTTTAATAACACTTAAGTAAACAATAAATTGCGCATATGAAAGAAAAATGTCACCATTACAGATACACTTTTTTTTCGATTTATTTTTTTTTTTTGTATTCATATAATATTGGCAAAGTTAACATTTAATTAATTTTCTGTGATTTATCATTATGAATAAGTTTTTATTCATAATGATAAATCACAGAAAATTACTCTTAATAAATTTCATCAAAATTAATAAAAGACGACGCAGCTCTGAGTACCGACACAGCTCTCGATTGCGACCGTTCTCTCTGCGGCGACGGAGTGGCCGTAGACGGCGCGGCAGAACGTGGCGGTGCCGCGGGCTTGTGGAGGGCACGCGGGTCTAGTGACGCCCGCCATTCACTAGCCAGAGCTTCCTTAAATGTTACCTGCAAAATTATAAAATGGGTGGGTAGATAATGAGGTGCACCAACTCAGATATGAGAACTGTACTCCATATGACTGAACCTGGGCCCTATACGGGACCAAACGGTGTTTTGTTCACTTTAGCTCTTTTAATTCCTGACACATAATTACGGAAATTACAGCTTTCTTTTGTTCTACCAGACCAGAGAAATTAAAAAAATATAATATAAAATTCACCCGAGTGTGAACCCATAACCATTGCGTTTATGTATCATTTGTGCACCTTTATGGTCTCAAAAATATGGTTAACATATTTGATCTTTGGATATTACAGATCTTTATGTATAGTCCAAAAATGAGCAAAGAACATTTTGCTTTTTTTGAAACATTGCCATAGATCATCTCTGTCAACCGCACGCTACAGCTACCAACGTTCAGCGTTAAATGTAGAGCATATTTTACATAAAATATGACAGAATTGATACTTAAGAGTGCTTAAATCATTACTTTACAACTAAATAAACATTACAAATCCTAAATAAACAAAATCACCGTTATAATACAAATATTAAGTATTTAAAAGAACAATATATCAATTATTGAAATTATGTTAACGTGAAACGTTGATTGCAACTAACTAAATAATTTATGAACGCGGTCGGCAAATAGGAATTAACATTTGGAATTTAATTTTGTATTATCCTATCCATTTCGCTCGCATTATTTATATGAATACTGCTGGGAATCTACCTTTCAACAAAATTACATGTTCATGATGCTATAAAATCATAATTAAAACATTCGAGCTCTTGATGTTGCAAGTAGGTATATTAATAAAAAAAACTGTAGGAATGGAAATAACATTACTCCGCATAATAACTATTAGTTTACAGCTATTTGTTATTGTCAAGAAAATCCTGTTACCAGTTTTGTACAATAATGTCCTTACTCATCTGTGATAGATGCTACATAGTACTTTGTTTGTTTCTGAAGTGTTTCTAAAAACACTTTTAGAAAATCTTGAATGTTAGAAGTAATTCTGTAATGATATATAACTAAAATATATTTTACGTTCATGATGGAGGCTTTTTCAAAGTTTTCAGGTAGTTACTTGCTCTAAATGGTAAATCTAAGTGCGATTTATACAAACCTCAGAAAAAATTAGAATAATACATAAAGTACTGTAATTACCTTTTCTTTAACGCAAATCTCTTTGGCATGTAAAAGAAAATCTATAATTGCGACGAAAAACCCTAGAACTCCACCCATACCTAGTACCAAAAAGATTCCACTGGTATTCTTCATTTGTAAAGAACCACTGTCGTCTTCTTCTTCTTTCTTTTCGTTCTAAAATAAAGAAAAGTCCGTTGTAGTTTATTAGTAATTATATTGAGACAATAAGAACTGCCTTCTTCATATGATAAAGTAGGTACTATAATTATTTAGAAAACATTTTGAGGTCATGTTTTAATCGCCCATGGTTTAGAAACCTATGCTGCAGAAATTACAATTATAATATTTTTACGTTACTTATATATATTTTTAAATATGAAACTTTTCGTTGTAAAATAATAAATCATTAATCATTTTTTTTTTTTACTCACTTGACATTTTGCTTCATTGTCCATCTCCTCCCACCATTTTTGTTTTAAATTCAATAAGGTCCCTTTTTGTTGAAGTGCTACTATTGCAATGTCAATAGCTGTTTTATATGGCGAATCTATATAGACAAAAACATATATTTAGTCCATTGGACGTTATTATCTCAAACAAACAAAAGAATATATTAAAGTTTTATAAATTGGTTATTTTTACTTTATATTGTAATATTATTTCAATTGTGATTATTACTTAAAAACTGTATCTAACTAACTCACTTTTAGGCATCGCAATTCCATAGTCCTTTGAATCAAGTTTTGAGCCTACCATTTTTAAATCACAATATCTCTGCGTAAAATACTCTATGGTCGTGGACTCCATAAAAAACGCATATTTTCCTTTACTCTTCTGGACACGGTCTCGACCCTCGTCATTGGTTCGTGTAAAAACAGTGGGCCTAGCGGATTTCATTACACCCCATAGTTTCTTGTACAAAGTGTCGTTTGACGTCTGAAATATATTTGAAAATTGAAGTCACAGTAATAATTAAATAATCCAACATTAAATTATTTTGTTTTGTTTTGTTTTTAAAAATAAACATCTGCGAATGTATAAGTATTACTTTATATTTTAAGTATAAAGCAGTGCATAATAATAGTACATAATAGAAGTTACATAGATAATAAAGCCTTTAGTTCAATAAAAATAATATTTTCTTGTTTGTATATATTAAACATTTTTTTACCAACGTCTACATACTACAATCTTATATTACGTAAAGATAAAAAATGACTTTGCCACCTCAAAAAATTTATAAGTTGATCCATTATAGAGCGCTCCATAGCTTATACTATTTTGATCTGCGAGGTCATTTACATCAGCTATTTCATTGTTGCGTCTACTAGCACTAAGGAAAGTAGACATGTTGGCGGTATACGAAGCAGTTATAATCAGAGCAAAAAACCACCAAATGCCCGTCACCCATCGAGATCCAGCGGCCCTGTTAAAATTTATTGATATACATACTATTACGAAAGTATTAAACTATCATTGACAATTTTATATACATGGGTATATTCGAATACTAAAAAAATATAGACTTTATAAACATATCTCAGTAAATAAGATAAATAATTATTCGTTGACTTTAATTATTCGATTTTAATGGTGATATTATATTTTTTTTATTTGAAACTGTAATTAATTAGGTATTGAAGTCATAAATATAAATATAACTATCGATTTTAATTATTATGTAACTATTATATAGTATTACCTCGGTAGGATATCACAGCCCTGTGTCATAATAGCTCCCATGGTTAACCACATGCAATTATAGAGACTCCAGATATTCTCCAGGTTCTCTGGATTTTGATTGCAAGGATGTGGATTCACCCAATCGCCTTGACTCATACTGCAATATATCAAGAATAATTGTAAGCTATGCCATTAAGTACTAACTTGTATAAACAAAATATGTATATATCTGTACATTATTCTTCAGTTTCGAAACCGTGCTACAACGTGTACTTTACACATTATATCAAAGCTATTTTTGTGGCACAGACAGAGTAACAAAACGTGTAAATCGAAGCGTCCCTCACGAAAAATGTTATTTTTATTATAAAACCACTTTGATCTACGTTATATAATATCCAACACTACGCTATAGGTGGACGTATGAAAGAATAAAATGATTTATAGCTAGATTCTGAAAATCATCTCTAACAATGGGGTGAAAACAAATAAAAAAATATATAACAAAAGATTCATAGTCATAGAACTTACCGAGCACAAATCAACAATACAAACGATACAATAATATAAGTAGTTGCTAAATACAACCAAACATCTAAAGACAATGGTTTTATAAATGAAAACATGTCAGGCTCTTCTGGTTCAGGTTTTACAATTAACAAGCTGATACCCAAGGACATGAATGGGGTTGAAAAATCAATCACCGCGTTGCGCTCTGATGTTATTGTGAGGTCACATATTCCCAGTTCAGCGTTCTATAAAATAACTTTGCTAATTAATTACCATAACAAACTTTACTAATGATAATTAAATTGATATTGTGTTTATTATATAGTAGATGTTAATAATCACTGTTACATTATATTATTATTAAGCATATTGATTATAATATCCATTATATTATAATCAATATAAGCACTACGTGTTTTTTATTTACTCAATTTCACGCTGTTTCCCGCACATGGCAGGGTAGGCAGAGGGAACTTGGGAACCTAGTGTTAAGACACTCCGTTCCACTTCCGTTCCCCACTTTCCGCCGAATTTGAGGCATTGCATGTTGTGTGGCGGAACTTAAAAGCGGCGTTAAGTTTTGCCTTTTACCAGAGCGAAGAAATGAAAACATTAAATATTTAAATTACAAAATATTAAATATTTTATTTCCTCGAGTGGAGATCGAACTCACAACTTGTCGATTACAGTCACACGCTTCACACAGGACAGGAGGACAGGCCTCTTTGTTTTTTATTTGGTTGATATTTTTTTTATGAAACAGGCGAGGCAAACGAGCGTACACGTCGCCTGATAGTAAATGGTTCCCGCCGCCCACGGCCCCGTGTAACGTCTGAGGAGCTAAAGGTGCGTTGCTGGCCTTTAAGGTTAAGATAGATATGCTTTTTGAAGGTCAAAAAGCACATCTATCTCCTGGTACAAGTAATCACTAAAAAATCCAAAAGCTAAAGCCCAATACATTGAAACAGGGTGCAGCTTTAAGAAGAGTATTCTAGAACACTGGTGACACAGCAAATAGGGTTATTTTTGATTTTGGGGCTATTTTGATATGTTTTTTAAAAATTTCTTAATAGTTTTTAGAGTTCATATACCGTTTAATAACTTATTTATTCTTAAAATATAGCAATAATATAGTATTTTACTACTAAAATACTAAATTAATTATATAACCAAAAACGTAAAATTCTTTATATTATATGTATATTCTTTTTATACATGGCAAAAGCCTCAATAGCGAAAAAAAAGTTACGTGTTCCAAAAGTTCTCCTATCAGTCCATCCCACTTCTTAGTTCCAGGAACAGGATGACCGTAGCTATCACCATTAACTCTATAAAATTCATACTGATATTTTTCATTTCTCTCTTTTTCTATGTATTCAAAAATTGCCTGTATCAAATCTACGGCATAACCTTCGTAAGTAGTAGTTCCATTTTTGTTGACATAAATATCGAAGTACGGTTTTCCCTTAATGGCTGCTATCTAAAATATCATAAAAAGTATCACATTAAAATAATTTACATGCCAAAGATATCGAGTTAAGTTATTAAAAAATCTTAAAAATATTCAGCTTCACGGTGTATCCAGCACATGGCAGTGTAGGCAGAGGAAACTTGGTAACCTAGTGTTAAGACACTCCTTTCCACTTCCGTACCCCACTTTTCGTCGAATTTGAGGTGCGATGCAAGTGCGTCATGTTGAATGGCAGAACTCGATGCCGTGCTTTGCCTTTGTTACCAGCGTGAAGAATATTAAAATATTAAATATTTATTTTAAATGAAACACTTTTAAACGGATTAATCGCGTATATTGAATGGTAAACATTTTTGGGAAACCCGACGTTTCGAACACTTTTCAGTAGTCCGTGGTCACGGGTAGACTGAGGTGGCATTTGTCTGTCAGTTGATATAATTATTATATCAAACTACCGCCAACGATTCCTTAATTGCCTCGCGTACTGCCCTGGATTCTTGCAGAATGAGCTAACTGTATCTGGTCCTCTAGTGTGGTGTGCTGGGGATTTTAAATTTTTTAATAGTGGGTCCCAGGTGGTGGAAAGTTTCCAACCATCTTCTCTATTGAAATTAGGATGCTTTTGTATTTCAATAGCCTCGCGGATCATTCTAGGGATATATCTATTCTCCCTAGCGAGTATGTGGGGTTTATCAAACCTGATGTAATGGTTGGATTTGTTCGATGTATGCTCACACACAGCGGACTTTGATACATGCCCATTCTTGACATCGGAGATGTGTTCCTTCACCCTAACACCGATGCTTCTCTTTGTTTGACCTATATATGATAAGCCACAGTCACAATCAAGTTTGTATACACCTGCACACTGCAAAGGAATATTACTCTTCACTGGTCTCAAGAATTGGCTCACTTTCTTGTTAGGCTTGAAAATAGTTTTAATAGAAGCTCTTCTTAAGATGTTGCCGATCCTGTCTGTAACACCCTTTACATATGGTAAAAGTGCTGGTTGCCTCTCAACTGTGGGTGGCTTGTTGGTCTTCTGACAATGCTGGCGGGGAACTGGCAGCTTGTTCTGATGAAGAGCAGTCTTCACCTGTCGAAGTCAAACAAAGAGAAGCATCGGTGTTAGGGTGAAGGAACACATCTCCGATGTCAAGAATGGGCATGTATCAAAGTCAGCTGTGTGTGAGCATACATCGAACAAATCCAACCACTACATCAGGTTTGATAAACCCCACATACTCGCTAGGGAGAATAGATATATCCCTAGAATGATCCGCGAGGCTATTGAAATACAAAAGCATCCTAATTTCAATAGAGAAGATGGTTGGAAACTTTCCACCACCTGGGACCCACTATTAAAAATTTTAAAATCCCCAGCACACTACACTAGAGGACCAGATACAGTTAGCTCATTCTGCAAGAATCCAGGGCTGTACGCAAGGCAATTACGGAATCGTTGGCGGTAGTTTGATATAATAATTATATCAAATGACAGACAAATGCCACCTCAGTCTACCCGTGACCACGGACTACTGTAAAGTGTTCGAAACGTCGGGTTTCCCAAAAATGTTTACCATTCAATATACGCGATTAATCCGTTTAAAAGTGTTTCATTTAAAATGTATAACAATCGCGAAAATCAAAGACATTATTATTAAATATTTAATTTAAAAATATTAAATATTTTCCTACCTCGAGTGGGAATTGAAACCAGGATTTTATCCATATGCTTGTGGCCCTGCGCCACGACAGGCCTCTTATATTAAGTAAAAATGCAATATCAACAAATTTATATTAAAATATTGTACTTATTCTCCTATCTCTCATAACTTTTTCAGAAGGGAAAGAGAAATTTTGAAGTGAAAAAATAACTAAAAAATAAGTTAAAAAACTTACCCGTATCAAAGATTTCGATGTACGAGCCAAAGATCGTTCAGTGACAACTTTTTCATCAAATATGGTATCAGTCTTAGAATTCCAGTAACCAACGTTAATGAACTGACTTTCATAACTCAACTTTGAGTAATAAAGTATAAAGTTTTTCCTCTTTCCAAATTCATCAAACGAGATATTGCCCGTAAAACCAGAGTATTCGGTCTGTAACACGAAAACAAACTGTACTACGGTTGTTATTTTAGGTAGCGTGTAATTACACGAGGTTCATGCTCATTTCAAAGCCTCCTCAGTAAATACACTTGTATACCTTAATATATACTCAGTTGTCCCTTTTTTTCGATTTAAAAGTAAATAATTATTATTAGCATTGGTGACCTATCATTTATATTTATCTTTTATTTATGTGTAGCAATTATTAAATAATCGGGGCTAGCTATAAATAAGTATAATTTCTAAAGAAATGAATAAATTGTGGCATGGTAATAGATTAACAAATAGAAACCTAACTTATAAAAATAAAATATATAATAAACCTCCTTTAAATAATTTCAATAACCTTATAAATTAAATAAATATCTTAATCAATTTAATTTTATTTAAATTACAATTAAAAATATTTTAATGAATATTATTTTAAGCGTCAACATTCACAACTCTGTACAGGAAAATATAAAAGTACTTTTATATAATTATGGGCTATTAAATGGCAATATACCTATACAGAAAAAATAAATGAAGCAAAAGCGATGCTAAAAGACACATTAACAATATCCACATACTTTGTGTATTTTAAACACAGACTCATATTAAAATACGAACGCAAATAAACGTATAGAATAAATTATTCCATAGTAAAGCGCATGAAGTCGCCAGCCGGTCGCTAGTTATAAATAGGCTTATTTATATCTCGTATTATGTATTTTGTAAAGTTACAAATATTCATTTAATTTAGAATTTATTGTAACGTTTTTTACTGGATATATAATAATAACAAATACGTACATATATAGACTGTTACTTGAGTGGCATATATAGTAATATGATTTTTATTGAGTAGCGAAATCTATCAAAAGGTATATGGGCTTCGATCGTAAGAGATTTGCGCTGAGTTGAGAGTACACAGAGTATGAATTACTAATAGTATTAATAAATATATTTCAGGTTCTAAAGGATCGTTCAATTTTACGTATCACTGCTTCAAGCATATTTATATACGTTGCTACCTCTTTTTGTAACTTTTTTATAAGATACATTCCACAAACACCCGTTCTCCCATTCTCTTCTTTAAAACTAAATTTTAGCTTATCGATTTTGAAGCAAAAAACTTTTCTCTTGTGCTTAATTTGAGACCTTAATTTTTTTTGTAGCTTCACGCAGTCTCCCGCTCATGGCAGAGTAGGCAGAGGAAACTTGGGAACCTAGTGTTATTAAATATTTCATTACCTCGAGTGGGGATCAAGCCGTCGTTTACAGTCACACGCTTGCGCCGCTGCGCCATAACAGACCTCACCTTAAAGTTGATTTTCTAAATTTACCACCGTGGACACTTATTTTAAATTACAACAAAAAATAAATGAAGTAACAATATTAAAAATATTATGTAAATTCTTCATACAGCGATTTTTTTTTATTACATGTTTTAGTATATTTTTGCTTTCTATATTTTTTTTTTTTTTTTTTTTTATGGAAAAGACAAGGCAAACGAGCGTACGGGTCACCTGATGGTGAGTGATCACCGTCGCCCACGGCCCCGTGTAACACCAGGGGAGCTACAAGGGCGTTGCCGGCCTTTAAGGTGGAGGTAGACGCGCTTTTTGAAGGTACCCATGTCGTATCGACCTGGAAATACTGCCGCGGGTAGGTCGTTCCACAGATGTGTGGCGCGTGGAAGAAAATTCCTACGAAACCGCACAGTAGTCGAATGCCACGTGTCCAGATGATGTGGATGGTACCTTAGTTTATGACGTACTGTGCGGTTGTAAAATTCGGCGGCAGGTATCAAGTCAAACAGTTCTCCAGAACACTCCCCGTGATAAATGCGGTAGAGAACGCACAGGGAGGATACGTCTCTACGCAAAGCCAAAGTATCAAGCCCCACACAGATCACTGGGTTCCCAACGATTCGAACGGCTCTACGTTGTATGCGATCAAATGGTTCAAGCTGATACTGGGGTGCACCAGCCCAAAGGTGAGAACAGTATTCCATATGAGGCCGCACCTGGGCCCTATACGGGGCTAAACGGTGTTTTGGCGTGAAATACTGTCTCGCTCTGCTGATGACCCCCAGTTTCTTCGAGGCCAACTTGGCCTTGCTTTCCAGATGATCGCGATACTGGCAATCGTTCGAAAAGCTAAAGCCCAATATACTGATACAGGGCGCGGCTTTAAGGGGAGTGTTCTCGAAAACTGGTGATACGACAAATGGGGTTTTTTTAGCGGTTAACGCGCAGACTTGTGTCTTCTGGGGGTTGAAGTGAACAAGGTTCTTTTCACCCCATGCGGAGACATTCTCGAGGGATGCCTCAACGCAGGACACAAGTTGATTTCGGCACTGGTCGACGTTTTCCCGAGAAAGACTTGCATGGCCGGAGTATACAGCGTCCACAGTGCTATCATCTGCATAACAATGTATGTTAGAGTCCTCTAACATGTCATTGATATGCAGAAGAAATAGCGTAGGGGACAGCACGCAGCCTTGGGGGACGCCAGCGTTCACGGGCATGAATTCAGAGCAAAAACCGTCGACAGCGACCTTGATGCTGCGCCCAGTGAGAAAGCTAGCAATCCACTTGCATAAATTCTCGGGAAGCCCGTAAGATGGAAGTTTCGCAAGGAGCGCTCCGTGCCACACACGATCGAAGGCCTTTGCCATGTCCAAACTAACTGCCAGGCCCTCTCCCTTGCTATCAATAGCCGCAGCCCAGCGGTGGGTTAGGTAAACCAGAAGATCACCGGTTGAACGACCCCGACGAAAGCCATATTGGCGGTCGTTAATCAATCGGTGATCCTCCAGGTAAACCAAGAGCTGGCTATTAATTATGCTCTCCATAATTTTTGAGAGCAGGGAGGTAATAGCAATAGGCCTGTAGTTAGTTGGATCGGCACCATCGCCTTTTTTCGTAATCGGGTGGATAAGAGCGCTCTTCCACGAATCTGGGACTACGCTGACTGAGTAAGAGTGCTGAAATAGACGAGTTAGCACCGATTTCAGCTCAGGAGCACACGAACGGAGCACAAGAGGAGAAATGCCATCTGGCCCACTCGACTTGTGGATGTCCAAGGAAGACAGAGCTCGCCTAATGGCTTTCTGACTAAATTTAATGTCAGGCATTGAGCTCTGACACCGCGGGATGGTCGGCGGCGTTGTTCCTCGGTCATCCATAGTCGAGTTTGAGGCAAAGAGAGCGCCCAGGAAATCGGCTTTCTCTTTCGCCGTATGGACCAGGATGTCATTTTCTGTGCGTAGCGGTGGAAGCGATGGCCGGCTAAAGTTGCCAAGCGCAGCCTTTGAGAGGGCCCAAAACTGTCGAGTTAAGGAAGAATAGTTCTGAAGCTTCTCGCCGATTTTAGCGATGTGCTCGGACCTTGCTCTGGCAATTTGCCACTTAAAGTACCTAGAGGCACGGTTGTACTTTCTTTTTAAGGTTTTCACCTTCGGATCCTTAGTGGCAAGTGCCTTGGCCCAGATTCGATATGCCTCGCGCTTGCCAGAAGCTGCAAGTTTGCAAGACATATCAAACCAAGGCTGTGACTTGCCACCGATTGGCACTACAGAGCTAGGAATGTAAAGTTCCATACCCTGCAGAACTACGTCGGCGACAGCAGCGGCACTAGCACTAGGATCATCAGAAGAGAAGCAAACCGGCCCCCAGGGATAGGATGAGTAAAACGTACGCATCCCATCCCAATCTGCTGACTTGTAGTGCCAGACGCGACGAGTCGCTGGTGTTCTGCGACTGACGCGGTTAATGGGCACAGCACTCCGTACCAGGCAGTGGTCTGAAGACCCTAGGGGGGGATCGACGACAACCTGGTACTGTTCTGAGTGTGAAGTCAGCAGAAGGTCCAATAAAGAGGCGTTGTGGTTGTCCGCGTCCGGGATTCGCGTAGGCGACTCAACCAATTGGGACAATCCATTAGCCATAGCAAAGTCAAATACAGCCCTCCCCGCGAGGTCAGTGGTGCGTGACCCAAGCCAACTGGCATTATGCGCATTAAAATCGCCAAGTATCACGACCTCTGCGGTGGGCATCTGTGAGAGCGCATCGTCAATAGCCGATTGCATGTGCTCCATGAGCCGATCCGTTTCTGCATTACCACTGTGGGACCTGTACAGGCATGCGTAGATTCGGACACGATCGTCCATGTCCACACGGAGCCAGATGGTGGACAGGTCCCGACCTTCAAAATTGACAAGACGACGGAAACTCAGGTCCTCCCTCACATACACAGCAACCCCGGCATGAGGTATGAAATTATGTTCTATTTTGTAGCCGGGGTATTGAAGATAGGCTGTGTCGCTCGGTCGGGTAATCTGGGTCTCCGTCAGAAATAACAAGGCCGGCCGTGCTGTCTCAAGATGGTGGTGGACGGCATTCAGGTTTGAGTGTAGTCCCCTGATATTGGAAAATTCCACGTTAAGAGTGGCAGGGGCTGCCGTGGAGCGTACGCCTCGTTTGCCTTGTGTAGTGCGCGGTACTGTGCCCTCCCCAGAATTCGACGGGCAGCCTGAGGTTAAAGACTCAGGGAGGGATTCTCCAGCACCAGAGATGCTGGTACCCTCCTGGGGTAAATTCTTCTTTAGTGCCGCTTTCATATTCTAGAGAGGGATTGGGGATGGGGATGGGCACCGGGGCCCGGCATTACCCAATGCGAAACGCAGTGTCCGAAGCCACTACTTAACGCCGGTTTTAAATGCCGGGGGTGGTAATGATCCGGTCGAGTCTGCCCATGCGTGTTGCCATTACTGACAACGTGACTCTCCCACACGTACTTTAGTCGCCTCTTACGACACCGTCAGTACCAGGGTGATCCTATTCTAAGCCGGAATCACACGGCTAATATATATACCTTGATAAGCGCTTCTCGTAGATGGCTTCCCATCTCCCACGGCTCGTAGCTGGTTTCTTGATTATTTGAATGTATGAGACACAATTGTGGTGGATCAGGCAATCGTTTTTGAGGCCATCCCATGTTTTCAATATCCAAACTCGCTATAGCTTTTTCCAAATGGCTTAGAGCATCTGCCGCCAATGCTGTCTCAAGCTGTAATTATTGTTTTCTAATATAATGTCATAATCATAGAATTAAAAATTCACCATCGTGATTTAGTTATAGTGTTTTTTAGTATTTATTGTAATATGCAGTTTATATTATAATGTGTAGTACTCATTATAATATGTAGTATTTTTATAATATGTATATGAGAGAGAGAGATATCTAAATTTTAGAGCAAGTATTATAATTTATTAGCCAAATATTACATATGCAGAGACTATTAATATATTAGAAAATAAAAAAATATTAGAAAATAAAATATTAGAAAAGCTGTAAAAAAATATTTATACCCGTATACTATAATTTCCAACATCCATATTGATATCCTTCCAACCCACATCATCTGGTTTCGTCATATGAAGTGTTGAAACATTAGCCATCAAATCAGGAATTTCATTTAAGTCTACTATATAAGCGTCGAGGTTGGTTAATATAAAACTCTATGAAGAAACAAAACATAATAAGCTTTTACTGACCTATAATTCAAACATTAAGATAAATTGCATTATATTTGGAGAATATACAACATATTTCTCAAGTTTCCAATTTCACCCTTACCTTTTTTACATCGTGAAGCTGGATATATATATATATATATATATATATATATATATATATATATATATATATATATATATATATATATATATATATATATATATATATATATATATATATATATATATATATATATATATATATATATATATATATATATATATATGTATAACAACGCCGCACTTTTTCTGGATACCAGAGCGAAAAAAGAAAATATTAAATAGGTTAGTATATTTCAATTCCTTGAGTAGGAATAGTATAAAAAAATTGTCACGTTTGCTATCACACACGTATGCTTCTGTTTCACGATAGTTCAATTTCTTAATTACGAACGAGAAAAACGTCAGATCAGCCCCAATGAACCAATTTATTTATACACACAACATATGTTAACAATCGCAGGCCTGTGCCCCTGTCACGACGGCCTTGATGTACCTATGAAGGAGAATCGGGTAGCCACATAAGCAAAACAGAAATACCTATTTATTTAGCATGTAAACTTAAGATAGGATATCATTTATACTATTTGAGTTTATGGCGTTAGAATTGCTTGAAAGAAAATTTTACCCTTTTTCACAACCCAAGGCTGATCCGGCAAAATTGTATCCGATGGCCATACCCACCCGCCTCGATTCAATTTTACATTTACAAAAAATAAAGAATCTCGGCTATATAAAACAAAAAATATCATTTAACTGATATAAAATTGTGTTACTATAAAAAAATAATTAATAAATAATGCTGAAATACATAAATTTTCTAAAATCTATGTTTATATTTTTTGAAACTACTGTGGCTACTGTGGCGAAGATCTCATTAAGCGGTGCTACAAACACTTTAAAGTGTATACAATTTTTTAATATTACGTGCGACGTGTTACGAGAATTCACTACAAGCAACAGTAGCTGACGTACTGCCCCGCTATGTATGTTGATTGAAAAAAAGTTTACAACAAATAAAAGGTTTGTTTTATCAAAACAAAATGTTTTCTACAATTAACGCAGTTGCAAGGGATAACATGATGTCTATTCAAAAGAAACAAATTTTCGTCTATATTCATTACTAAAGTACCAAAACTTAAATTAACCAGGGGCAAGTAAATTTCACAAATACTTAATCTACAATAAGTAGTTAAGTAATTAAACATTAGCTTACTTGATATTGAGTTGAGTTATCAACCTCAACAATTTCCTTCATATATTTATGTATATTACGTATATCACAGTCCATAACATGGTGGCTCATGTGAGCTACCTTAAAGACATATTTAAAAGTTTCCCGATTGTCGCCCAATGGATCCAATTGCTTGTATAATATTTGATCTTGCTTATATGGCCACGAATTTATAACTTCCTGTAGACGTATAAAACCTGAAGCCAACCAGAAGCATGAACATAACATTTGCCATTATAATAATTTTAAATATTCTTGTTTAAATAATTTTACTTACTACCATCATCTTCATAGAGAAAAGTAAATTTTTCCCATTGAAGATTCTTAATTAAAGTCGCGTAGGCTTTAGAAACTAGCTCGGGTGGTGGATGATAGGAAAATGTATACAAATCCTTTTCTATTGTTGCTGGAAACTCCCATCCCAATATTAGATGTGGTATCTTTAAAAAAACAAAACTATTATTACTAAACTTAAATTTAAAAAGCGTATAAAAATTTTGAACGAAGCAGGATTTGAACCCGCGCCTCTGGAATACCGTTCCAGCGCTCTGACCAACTAAGCCATTCGTTCTCACCGAGCTCCGTCGAAATTCTTATACGCTTGTTACAACTTATTGATGTTGTTAGCATCTCTGTAGGGAGATTTTTACAAATTTCCGCTACCCAAAGACAACTCGTAAGAATTATCGTTTGGCAACAGAGAATACTATTTATTTTAATATTTTTACTATGTTTTAAAGTGTTATTCCACACTTAGGACAGAAAAATACTAAACTTAAATTTAAAAAGCGTATAAAAATTTTGAACGAAGCAGGATTTGAACCCGCGCCTCTGGAATACCGTTCCAGCGCTCTGACCAACTAAGCCATTCGTTCTCACCGAGCTCCGTCGAAATTCTTATACGCTTGTTCCAACTTATTTATGTTGTTAGCATCTCTGTAGGGAGATTTTTACAAATTTCCGCTACCTAAAGACAACTCGTAAGAATTATCGTTTGGCAAGAGAGAATACTATTTATTTTAATATTTTTACTATGTTTTAAAGTGTTATTCCACACTTAGGACAGAAAAATACTAAACTTAAATTTAAAAAGCGTATAAAAATTTTGAACGAAGCAGGATTTGAACCCGCGCCTCTGGAATACCGTTCCAGCGCTCTGACCAACTAAGCCATTCGTTCTCACCGAGCTCCGTCGAAATTCTTATACGCTTGTTCCAACTTATTTATGTTGTTAGCATCTCTGTAGGGAGATTTTTACAAATTTCCGCTACCTAAAGACAACTCGTAAGAATTATCGTTTGGCAAGAGAGAATACTATTTATTTTAATATTTTTACTATGTTTTAAAGTGTTATTCCACACTTAGGACAGAAAAATACTAAACTTAAATTTAAAAAGCGTATAAAAATTTTGAACGAAGCAGGATTTTGAGGAAGCAGGAGTGTGGAATAACACTTTAAAACATAGTAAAAATATTAAAGTAAATAGTATTCTCTCTTGCCAAACGATAATTCTTACGAGTTGTCTTTGGGTAGCGGAAATTTGTAAAAATCTCCCTACAGAGATGCTAACAACATAAATAAGTTGGAACAAGCGTATAAGAATTTCGACGGAGCTCGGTGAGAACGAATGGCTTAGTTGGTCAGAGCGCTGGAACGGTATTCCAGAGGCGCGGGTTCAAATCCTGCTTCGTTCAAAATTTTTATACGCTTTTTAAATTTAAGTTTAGTATTTTTCTGTCCTAAGTGTGGAATAACACTTTAAAACATAGTAAAAATATTAAAATAAATAGTATTCTCTCTTGCCAAACGATAATTCTTACGAGTTGTCTTTAGGTAGCGGAAATTTGTAAAAATCTCCCTACAGAGATGCTAACAACATAAATAAGTTGGAACAAGCGTATAAGAATTTCGACGGAGCTCGGTGAGAACGAATGGCTTAGTTGGTCAGAGCGCTGGAACGGTATTCCAGAGGCGCGGGTTCAAATCCTGCTTCGTTCAAAATTTTTATACGCTTTTTAAATTTAAGTTTAGTATTTTTCTGTCCTAAGTGTGGAATAACACTTTAAAACATAGTAAAAATATTAAAATAAATAGTATTCTCTCTTGCCAAACGATAATTCTTACGAGTTGTCTTTGGGTAGCGGAAATTTGTAAAAATCTCCCTACAGAGATGCTAACAACATAAATAAGTTGGAACAAGCGTATAAGAATTTCGACGGAGCTCGGTGAGAACGAATGGCTTAGTTGGTCAGAGCGCTGGAACGGTATTCCAGAGGCGTGGGTTCAAATCCTGCTTCGTTCAAAATTTTTATACGCTTTTTAAATTTAAGTTTAGTATTTTTCTGTCCTAAGTGTGGAATAACACTTTAAAACATAGTAAAAATATTAAAACCATTATTACTATTTGTTCTATGATCTAGTCCTAACAAATTTAATAATATTTTGTAATTGAAATAAAAACATTATAAATATTTATATTATATATTATACCTGAAGTCGGTTGCACAGTAAGCAAGTAATATCGCAAATTCCGTTAGTTGGTCTCGCATCAACCAATGAGACAATACCCCTATTATTCGATGTTAGTTTACATACTGAAAAACAATATGTACAAATTTTAATAGGTGACATGTAATAACATATTCGTTATTTCAATTACTTACTACTTACTTTCAAGAGCAGTTGAATAACTATTAACAACTTTTGAATGAAAAGCTCTTCCATGGTATGGCTTTGTAGAGCTAGTCTTCATCTTATTTTCGAAAGCTTTTTCTGTTGCAGGCAAAGAGTTTGCATTAAATAAGCCACCTGAAAAAAAATATAATTATAATATATTATCTAATTTATACTAGGTACTTTCTTTAAGATTAATTAAATTTTAAATTATATGACATACCTATAGGTAGTCTGGCACTTAGAGCCGCTTCTGATTCGGGCCATTTTAGTATAAAAACAAGAAAAAACACCTTTAAAACCAACATGGTGGTGATAGGCTTACACTAAGAACTAGACGCAATCACAAATGCCATTTTTGTTTAGACGGGCAAGCGGCATGGAAGCCATCACATTGCCGTCTGATGTATTTTTGGAAAACAGTTTTAGGTCACATCGGCTGAAAACGCCGACATGCGATAGAATCGTCATTATTGTCGCCTGATTCACAAATCAACGTTGCAAACAGGATATGTACCGCGTTCCAATACTACAATTTTTGGTTTACTATGTATAAATAACTCATTTGGGCGATAGTTTAATATGCAGTTAAATAGAGTAGAATCAAAGTGAGAGTGAATTATTGTTTACTTAAACGAATGACTATAACAACGGATTCAAGGTTTTTTTTAAAAGTGTTGAAGAGTTTTATGCGCGCGCTGTTTTAGCGTACTTACGGAAATTCTGAATGTAAAAATGTGGAAACTTATGATATCGATTTGTTTATTGACGACAACAAAGTCACAGGTGATAGTAACGGAGACAGAAGAAATAGTTTATCAAATAGGTAATATTGCACTAAAATTATCTTTCGCAATATTTTATATATTCATTGCTAACTTGGCTTAAAATATATTTTTTACTATTTTAGCGGGTATTTTTGATAGCGATGCTTATACTCAACGACTTGCTTTTAAAGATAGTATGCGTGTTGCAAAGTTAGGGGAAGCGGAACTACATGCTGGAGTAGAAGAAGGGACAGGTAAATTATATTTTGTTTCACTTTTTGTAAAATTCTATAGTTACAATTCTCAGTTTTTTTACAATTTTTACAGCTGTAAGAGATTGGCGCCTGGAACCAGTTATATTACAACCAAAAAAAATAGATAGCTATTCTGTCTTACAAAACTGTAAGTAAACGCCACAAACATACGGTAAAGATATATTTCATATAAATAAAAATAATAATAAATATAATTAAAAAGTAAAGATATATTTAATATAAATAAAAATAATAATAAATATTTCTGTTTTAGTGTGTTCTGATAAAGAAATGCGTCCAATTGCAGTATTTGGTCCTCAAAATGACTTGACAGATGGTATAATTAGAGATCAATGTACGATAGCTGAAGTACCCCACATTCAAGCGACATGGAGACCATTAGACCCTGAGCTAGAACTAAATCAGCAAGAGGAAGCCGCTGAGAATGAAACTTTTTCATATAAAAAGATTTCTATAAATTTCATGCCACCTGCCGAAGAGATTTTACAGGTGTATGCCATGTTGTTAAAGTACTACAAATGGGAAAACTTTGCGGTTCTTTACGAAGATGAAGCAGGTGAATATTTTTATCAACTTTTATGGTATAATTTAAATGTTTATCGCTAAATATGACATGAATATTTTATTATATTAAGTGAAAAATCCAATATCTGAATATTTCATATTAATTTCATTTTAACACCAAATTGCTATGTCTTGGCGGACGGACAGACGGACAACAATTTGATCCTTTACGCATTCCATTGTTTCCTTTAGGTACAGAAATCCAAAACAATTAACTAAAAATTACATGTAATCACTAGCTATGTCTTGAATTAAAGGTCTCGTTCGAGTTCAAAAAATATTAGCAGAGTTCACCGACCAATATCCAATAACAGTGCGAAAATTGGTTCCCGATGCCGACAACCACGAAGTAAGTTTTAATTTAATAGTACTGTAACAAAATTCGATATCTTAATACGATGAAGAAAATATATTTTGCTGTTCTCTTCCAATTTTTGATGAAACAATGATCTTTCGAACACTCACTTTCTTAAAATCTTAAATATTGAAATTGATTCTATCCTGTCGTGGCGCAGCGACACAAACTTGTGAATGTAAACGACAGGCTGTGGGTTCGATTCCTACTCGAGGAAATGAAATATTTATTATTTTCAATTTAAATATTTAATATTGTCATCTCTTCGTTCTGATCACATGATAAAGTGCGGCGTTGAGTTTCGCCATTTAACACGCACTGCTTCAAATTCGGCGGAAAGTGGGTAACGGAACGAAGTGTCTTAATACTAGTTTTCTTAGTTCCCTCTGCCTACTGTGTCGTGTATGGGATGCGTGAAGTTAAAAAAAACAAAAAAAAACATGTCTAATCAGTTAACCGAAATAATATAATAATCATATTATCACAAACACATTTTTGATACTATAATTGTAATACAAAACGTGTATTACAAGTTCATACGTTACCGATAAAAGAAAATTAAGACTAGTTGTCATAAGGAATTTATACAAATTGTCTCCTTACTGTATATCATATCAATGGTATACTCATATAGAATATTATAGCACCGAATAACCGATTGATATCAGTTGTGATAGTCAGAAAAGTAAAATGAATTAAATCTGTAAGTTTTTAATTTAAAGGAAAATGTAATAAAGTGAAAATTACTGAAACCATTTTAGTCCAATGATCAACATAACCACAAGTGAAGCGTGTCAGTTAATGTAAATGAATTGGTTTTTTAAGCTTTTCAGCGGGAAGCCTGGGCAATACGGAAGCCTAGGGTTGAGCTACACCTGTACTGGGGAATCTACTCCGTCAAGATACTTCCGTTTCCCACTTTCCGCCGATTTTTTAAGCATTTAACTTGAATGGCAGCACTCAGCAACTCATTGCCTCGTTACAATAGAGTATAAACAAAAATATTAAATATTTCCTACAACTGAGTGATAACTGAACCTACTACTGTCGCGTTTATAGTTGCAATCTACCTTTGCGACATGACCGCTTTAAAAAAAATATACCTTTTTTTTAATCTTTTGTATATTTATTTAAATTATTATAAATACGTTATAATTAAACAGCAATATAATAATCTAATAATAGTCTAATTGTAAATATTTTATATGACTATCAACTACCACAATTGTAGATTTACAATTTGAATGCCTAAAGCAATGTTTTTCTTTTATATAAAAGCATTTATTTACGGCAACTATTTAGCATAATATGTTTTATGTTAGACAAAATTTACATATAAAGTTAGGAAAGCAGGAGCAGTAATACACTAGTACTCTACGTCGTACTACCTCAGCTTAAATTATATGAACACATGCAAATAACTTAAAGAGCTTTTCGCATTTATAATGGATTGAAATTCGCGAGGGAATTCCTTAGGTGGAATTCTTAATTACTTAAGAACGCATGGCTGTTAAGAAAGACTTAACAATAATGAATCATGACTTCTAAATAATGTTTTAGTTTTATATCTAAACAAAATAAGTTTTCAGCTTAAAGATTCACGACCTTAGTCGACGAATGAAAAATATATTCAATAAACTCTGTCTACTAAAGGCGAAGGCTTTTGTCCCGAACGTTTCTGTTAGCCAACAACCAAAGATTTTTAAAAATAAATTTTAATGACTTTACCTGGTAAAAGATCTGAGATACGGTACCAGGTTTTAAATAAACATAGTTTATAGAAAAAAAAAATATTATGCACAATGTCATTATGTGTTTTTTTTATGAGAACTTCATAAACTAACTCAACATGTACAAAACTTGATATTTTACATGTAAAAATTTATATAAAGTATATTTTGAACATATTTATTTTTATTTTATAATGATAGTCAAAGGAAGAGTTTATTTTTTAAACACCTGCATATATTAACAAAGCAAAGTATAAAATCGTTATTATTGCTTTTACCGAATAGGCACAGGACATATGTATGTACTAATAACATAATTTTCTACAGGTTTTCAAGGATCTTAGTGAATTTAAAGAGTATCGTATAATTCTGGACTGCCATGTTGACCGTATACTTAAATACTTAGATGAAGCTCGTAATGTCAATATGGTTAATTATTACCAGGTACAATATATTTTAAATTGATAGATACAATTATTTTACTGATCGATAATTCTATTAGTGAAAATGTACCTATATTCTTAGCAACATAATTTATGAAACATTGTAATATTTTTTTAGCACTATGTTTTAATAAATATGGACGCTTCAACAATCACTAATGATTTATTGAGATTTGAATCCAACGTGACATGGCTGAGCTTAACAAATTTCGAAAAGTTGAATGATTCGAAACATTTTTTAGTACCACGAGTCGGGTGGTGGATTAATGAAAATGGGCCTGTTCTAGAAAATACTCGACCACCTGTTACAGATATGAAGGTAAAGTAATTAAAAATATAAAAAATAAACAGCTTGTTACGTTCCCATTAGGACACTTCCGTTTTCCACTTTCCGCCGAATTCTAAAGACGTTGCGTGTTGAGTGACGGAACGTATTACCGTGCCTATAACGATAAGAGCGAGAAAATTAAAATAATAAATATTTAAATTAAAAAAAAGACATTAAGTTAATTTTTAATAATTAATTTAAAAATTACAGCTCGAAGTGTTCGAAACGTCCGGTTTTAAAAATAATTAACCACTTAATATACGCGGTTAAAAGAGTTTAATTTAAAATATTTGTTTTCCCCAAGTGGGGGTCGAACCCACAATTTGACGCATTTATAGCCCTCATGATTTAATCTTTATTTTATTTTAGTTAGAAGCTCTCATGATGAATGATATAGCAAATCATGTTCTTAAAGCTCTTCAAAAGCTTGAAGCAACTGGTGACATAGAAAAACCAAATCATAACCTCTGTCAATCTAGCGACGACCCTTGGCCTTACGGTGGCATGCTACAAAATAAAATATTAAATGTAAGTTATTTATCAATTAATGATCATATAAATAAATAACTAACAGACAGTGGACAACTATTTTTCTTCACTTGACAATAGAGTTAGTTGTCCTTGCTAATTTTGTATTATAAGTCCAAATTAACTACTTAATTAAATTTAATATAGGTAGGGTGTAAGGTAGTGGTAAGGTATTAAAAAAATCATGATTTTGTTTTTTTTATTCAAAATGTCTTCATATATTGTTGTAATATCTTAAAACTGTATAAAAATAATGTTTTACTTCCATGTTAGACTCGAACCACAGGTGTCACGGGCAATATTGAATTCAATGAAAGGGGAGAAAGAGTTAATTACACTTTACATGTCAACGAAATATTTGTTAAGAGAAGACGCACACTTGGTAAGTGGAATTCTACGAGCAGTGGTCAAATTATTGAAGAAAAGACTATATTAGATCTGGATGATCAAAAAAAACAGTAAACATTTCATTGTAAGTATATATTAAGATTTTATATGATACATCAAAACATTTACTAAGTATCTACTTTTGAGTAATATTCATCACTATTTTAGATAATTTCCAGAAAAGCAAAGCCGTACTTTTCTGACAAAATGATATGTCCGGAAGAAGATACTAATTGTGTTGAAGAAGATGCTGATGAAAAATATGAAGGGTTTTCTGTTGATCTCGTCAAAAACATATTTAAAATTTTACGCAAAAATAAATTTAACTACACATATGAGTTCAGGCATAAAGAAGACGAATATGGAAAATATGACCCTGAAACAAAAAAATGGAATGGTTTGATTGGTGAACTATTAGATAAGGTTAGTAGAGTACTGACTATTATTTTAAAATCAATATAGAAATGCTAAAATATAATTTATTTTTACATTGTTATATATTGGTAATTGAAAATCAGTATAATGTAATGTATTAAATAATACAAGGCTTATAATTTCAGAAAGCGGATTTAGCAGTTTGTGATTTAACGATTACTGAAGTGCGGAAAAAAGTTGTGGACTTCTCTGTACCGTTTATGACTCTTGGGATCAGTATATTATATACGAAAGAAAAGCGTATTCCACCAGGACAATTCTCGTTTCTAAATCCTTATACATTTGAAGTATGGATGCATACGGCGACAGCGTACTGCGTAGTATCCATCGTCTTATTTGTTTGCTCAAGGTTAATTAGCAAATGTTGTCAAATTATATGATTTATTGAATTTAAGATCATCTATAAAATATTTTATTTATATTTTTTTCTTATCAGAATATCACCTGCTGACTGGGAAAATCCACAGCCATGCGATAAGGATCCAGAAGAACTGGAAAACATTTGGAATTTCAAAAACTGCGCATGGCTTACAATGGGCTCTATTATGACGCAAGGATGTGATATACTGCCTAAGTAAGTGTTATTCATACTTAAATACTCAAAACCACTAACTATATTTACAGCATACCTTTATATTATGCAATACCATATATATGACAAAATAAAGACCATCGTGACGCAGTAAGAAAGCGACTGACTACATACGCGACAGTTCGTGGTGCCTTCGATTTTGTTTAAGAGAAATAGATTATAGAACCACCATACCGTCTTGGTAATATAAAATACACTCGATTTAAAGCACTTCCGCCACTTAAAGCATATTGTATGGAATGTGACACAACAATAAAGAACATAGTGTCTCAAAACTATATTCTCGCTTCACTTCAGAAGCTGAAAAAATATATAATAAATAAAAAAATACATTAATTATATTTATTTATACATTAATATTAAGTTATGCATGCGTTGCGTATTATAAAAAAGAAAATAATTAATTATTTTTTTCTCCTTTAGGGCCTGTCGTATCGCACTGGCACAACCGTGAGACTGTAAACATGACGGGTTATGGATTCGATCCCCACTCAAGTATATGACACATTTAATATATTCAATTTCCTCGTTCTTTGGTTCCAACGGTGATTTTTACCACTTATCGTGAAGCTAATAAAACAAAAATGTTTTTAGAGCTATCGGTTCTCGCTGGGTATGCAGCATGTGGTGGTTTTTCGCTATGATTGTTTGTCAAACATATATTGCCCAATTGTCGGCATCCATGACATCGGCATTGGGGGATTTGCCAATAAACAATGTTGAAGAGCTGGGAAAACAAACTAAAGTTTTATATGGTGCTATCAAAGGTGGATCAACCCTGGATTTTTTTAAGGTATTTTAGTTATACGATTTTGAAAATCGATAATAGTACAAGCACGTTTGACTAAAAATTATACTAAGCAAAGGAAAGAAAGTCTGTTGTGGCGCAGGAGGAACAATCATGTGGGTAGTGCGCCACAGTTAGTTGACTCGATCCTCAATCGGGGAAAAGGTAATAAATATTAAAATATTAAATATTATATTTTCATCTCTTTAGTTTGGTAACAAGACTAAGCGCACCATGTAGTTGTGTTTGTAATTATTGTATTTTTACTATTTTTAAAATATTTATCCACATTTTCTTTCTGAATTTATTTTTTTTGTTTTAGAATTCCAAAGATAAAACATATCGCCGAATTTATGACAATATGATAGCCAATTCAGTAGTATTAGTCAACAATAACGACGAAGGTGAAAAAAGAGTACTTAATGCGCGAGGGAAATATGCTTTTTTCATGGAATCCAGCACAATAGAATATAAATTGAGAAGAAAATGTGAACTTAAAAAAATCGGCGAGGAGTTGGATTCTAAAGATTATGGGATTGCTATGCCAGCTAGTAAATGTCATGTTACTTTTATTTATTCAACTCAACTCAGCCTCACGCTGTATCCCACACATGGCGGGATAGTCAGAGGAACTTGGGAACCTAGTGTTAAAATACTCCGTTCCACTTCCGTTCCCCACCTTTATTTACGTTAACAATTTTAATTAATGTGATAAGAATCACACATTATGTATAGTAATATTAAATTCTTTGTAAATGTAAAAAAAATACGATTTACCGTTTTAAAAAATCAGATGACTTAGAGTATTAAAAAAATATTCGTCTGATATAATAACCTCTTCATAGCGCAGGGACAAAGGCGTGCCACTATTAAACAAAAAAATGTAGATTCGAGCCCTACTCTTGTTACCGCAAGGCAAAACGCCACTCAACATATAATGCCTCAAATTGGACGGAAAAAATTGTCTTAAAGGGAACAGGATATGTTAACACTGCTATGTGCAGGATACAGAGTAAAACAATATCCGTCTTGGCTCAGCTTTACACCAGCTCACTGGAATCGTAAAGTTCTGGATTCGATTCTCACCCGAGACAATGAACAATATTTTTTTTTTGCTCACTCTGGTAACAAGACGAGGCGCGATTTTGATATTAGTTGTGACATGAGGTTGCCTCTGCCTACCTTGTTATGTTATATTAAATTGAAAACAATGTTAGTGGCATATGGACATTACATAGTGTAAGTTGACATACAGAATCGAGCTCACTTTTATTTTGCTTAAAGATTTTTATAAAAAATATTTACCAAAATTATATTATTTTTAGGTTCTTTTTTAAATGTATCTTAAATATATCCTAATTAGCCTGGCCGCGGCCGGCGCTTGGATTGCACTTTATTATTAACTAATCTCAATTACTGTCTTGTTCTTACAGCATTATCAATTTTAAGTCACTATCACAAACCAATATTTCAGCTATTTATATATATATATATATATATATATATATATATATATATATATATATATATATATATATATATATATATATATATATATATATATATATATATATATATATATATATATATATATATATATATATATATATACATATATACATATATACATAATCAGACAATATTTTTAAAATCACTATTCAGTCAATATCATATTAATAAACTTGACCTATAAGTTATTTTTTAATATGTCTTTCATGTACAGATAGTGTTAAATTTGCGTTGTAATATTACCAGTATACATTTAACATGTAACTTGTTTTATCTAATATTCACATAATATTATATATATTATTCGTTCACAGATTCTCCATTTCGGAAACATATAAACAGAGCAATTTTAGAATTAAAAGAACTAACAATATTAGATGAAATCAAAAAGAAATGGTGGGAGGAAAAGTATAATGCACTAAAATGCGAAGTTAGTCGTTTTTTATAATGTTTTCTAGTTATAAGAATCATAAAGTGATTTTTAATTATTTTCTCATCCAAGGCGCGCCAGAGCTCTTTTTTAATGAAGTACGCTCAAACGCTTAAGAAAACTCCTGGCATACAATAATATTGTATAGCAGGGGTTTCGAACCTTTTCTTGATCAAGGACCACTTTAATATCATCTTCGTTAGCAGGGAGTATATGTAAGCTCTATGGTATACGGCTACTGCCCGCTAAATTTCAAATCGATGGCCGACCATAATTTAGTTTCTGCGATCCACTAGTAGTCCAAAGACCACTACAAAAAGAATTGGCAAACAACAAACGCCTTGAACCAAACAAACTTTTTCGTTTTGTAATATTAAGTACCTACCTATAGAAGTATATATTTGATAGTTCATTGTTACATACCTTCCATTTTTATATTCAAATAAACCTTTTTGTTATTTTCAGGGAGAGAAGGATAATAATGATGCTGAAGGTGATTTAGAAATGCAAAATTTAATGGGCGCTTTTATAGTGCTCATAGTAGGGCTTGTGTTCTGTTTATTTATTACAGCAGCGGAATTCTTTAACGAAGTTCGAAACATCGTTGTTAGAGAACAGGTACATAAAAGTCTCATAATATAAAGTCTAACAAGTTCGCAAATTACAGTGTAACTTTAAACTACATATTTGTAAATATATACAAAGTAAACTTCCAAGTTCCCTTTGCTTATTATTCCGATGGGACAGTGTATTAATATTAGTTAAGCACTCATTTTCTCGTTTTTTGCTCAATTTTTAAGACATTGCATGGTGAGCGGCGGAACTGAAAGCCGCGTTTTGTCTTGTCATCAATTTTTCCATATTTATGTAATTGTTACCGGTTTTTATCTTTCTATCTTCTATTTTTCTATCATTATCTTGAGTACTTTTAATTAGAAATATAATTATTCAACGCTACCATTGTAATTAAAAATTATAAAACTCCTTTTTTTACAGGTGACCCATAAGGAAGTTATTATCAAGGAACTGAAGTCGTCGTTAAACTTTTTCCAATTACAAAAGCCTGTTTTGCGAAATCCTAGTCGCGCCCCGTCCTTGGCATCATCGAATAATGATGAAAAATTATTAAACCAAGCTACTGAAAATTTTCTTGATTTCGAGAAAGAAATCCAATAGCATTTTGTTAATGAATTATGTTATCATATTTAAATTTGATAAGTGATTTAAATTAATTTGTTCTATTTGTAAAAATATACAAAAGTATATTTGTCAATAGTAGATATGATAAAAATGGTCAGTTTTACTACTTCGTCAGCTTAAAAAGATTTCGAATTTCAAGATTAAATGTCATATCTCGCTTGCATATTAAAAATGCTTGCAATATAATTGCTAAATAAATGTTTTAGTATTTAATGTACAAAAATATCAAATCTCAAATATTGGTCTAACTTTAATTTTATGTTAAAATTAAGAATATTGCAAAATACGTATCGGAATTTTATGTAATTTTTTAGATAATATTATTGAATATCTTATTTGTTGGTTTTGAATGTTCTTTCTGCTCTTTTTTTTTAATATGGTTCGATCCCCACTTAAGAATGTGAATCTAGATTATATCTAGATGATAATTTAAATAACATTTTTATTTTTTTCTGATAACAGAATTAATTTCAGTAATTAATATACTTATCTTTGATGACGTTTAACTGTGATTGAATTCCAAAGAATATTCATTATAGTTCATACATAAATCAACAAGTATATATATATATATATATATATATATATATATATATATATATATATATATATATATATATATATATATATATATATATATATATATATATATATATATATATATATATAAATATATATATATATATATATATATATATATATATATATATATATATATATATATATATATATATATATATATATATATATATATATATATATATATATATATATATATATATATATATATAATTTACAATGAATGCATAATTAGCCCCTAAACTACTTATATATATATATATATATATATATATATATATATATATATATATATATATATATATATATAAGTAGTTTAGGGGCTAATTATGCATTCATTGTAAATTTGATATATTTTTTCCAAGCAGAACTTTTAACTACATTACGTAACAAAAGCATTCCGAAGGGTTCCGTATCTTATAAAGAAAAAAAAGGATTAACCTTTTATTGAATCATTTTCTTTTTCTGCCAAAATGAAAGAGAATATTCGGAATAAGTGGTCTTCCCCTTATTTCGAGATTGCTATGGTGACGCAGGGGCACAACCGTGTGACTGTAAACGCGACAAGTTATGAGTTCGATCACCACTCGAGGAAATGAAATATTTTATATTTTCAAATTAAATATTTAATATCCAAAACACGTCGTTTAGTTCCTCTACCCAACAATTATGAAATATTGCCTTATATTGCGCAGAAAGTGCGAAACGGAACGAAGTGTCTTGCACTTGGTTTTCAAGCTCCCTCCGCCTACCCTGCGACGTGCCAGTTACAACGTAAAGCTAAAAAAAAGTGTCTATCATACAGTAAAAACGATACATGACCAAAATATAAATTACTGCAACAAAATTGTAAAGTTCGCACTTAAATAAATACGGACCCTCAACGGACCAGCATAAAGATTTGGGGACCTAATTTCAGATTAATTCGTTACTTCCGGGGTGGGCCCAAGCCTGAGTCCTATGCTCCTCGATATCAAATAAACAATCGGAAATATGGGAAGCTGATGGAAGCCGCATGCTCATTACTCGTACGAGTACATCCAACAATAAAATACATTGCAGATAAATATATTAACTGCAGTGTACATCGAAGATTATCGTTAAAGTTTGTGTTTCAATAAATAAAGTATTAAGTAGTGTACTATAGGCGGATTTAATAGATCGATCGGTTATTGTACTGTATCCTGCGCAACTCGTAATTGCGGCAAAGGAATGCCGAAAGTGCTCAGTGGCGCGGGAGCCACCATTAGAGATGGCTGTTTCGTTTTACGCAGTGGCTTTCCTCGCCGCTACTGCTCTAGGTGCATCTATTGGACGTAAGTTTTCCTCCTTGGCATAAAATAGCACTTTATAACGACATATTTAAATTTTAGTCTGTATATTATTAAAAGTATAAATATTCTAAATATAAATATATATGTACATATATAAACTATTCAATTGTATTTTTCAATGAAACAATTTTAAACGGATTAATCGCGCATATTGAATGTTGAACATTTTTGGAAACCCGACGTTTCGAAAACTTTACGTTACTTTACTTTACTTTTGGTCACGGGTAGACTGTTTTTTTTTTTTCAAAAATGTTTATCATTTAATATATGCGAATAGTCCGTTTAAAATTGTTTCATTTGAAATGTGTAACAATCGTGAAAATCAAAGATATTATTATTATAGAAATGACTATCTAAAATAATGAAATTATAAAAAAACTCGCTGGAATACCTAAGTTTTAATTAATATAGAGATATACGTTAAGACAAAAATATTTCTTTCATGAATCCCATTAATATAAGAACTGTGTATAAAAATAATAGTATTTAATATAGGTATATGATAAGAAAATTACATATAATAATAGGAAATCAAATATAAATATAGGATAAAAAGGGTACGGGCCTAGTGTTTATAGTGGTATAGTATTAATTAAAAAAAAACATTATATCGAAATTATATTTTTAAATGTAAACTACACAGAATGTTTCTTTTTTATTTACAAAAAGTATATAATATTTATCCTTTAAATATAATTTTATAAAGAATTCATTTCGACATTTCGACGATGATTGCTTATATATTTTTTTAAAATTTCAAACCCAATAATCGTACATTTGCGAGTGCGCGCAACCTTTTCATAATTTACGTCAATTTAAAAAAATATATGCAATGTAATTTTCCTGCAATTACACAACATCGATGAATGATTTGTTTCCTTATTTATTAACCTTGACAATGATTCTTTCTTTACCATTTTACCTACTTGCCTATATCATTTTACTATTTTTCCTAATAGATAATTAGGTAAATTATTTTAAATACATATTTGTATTTTACTAGGTATATAAAATGCTTATATCATATGTTTTGTAAAAAAAAGTATTAGTGACACTTATATAAAATAAAACTGTCTATGAAAAAGACACATATTTTACATCTTATGAGGTAAATGAAGAGGATCCTATGTCAGCCAATTCAATTGCCAATGAACAAGAAAAAATTATAGTAGATATTTCATTCCTATGTATGTTCTTCATACGTGACATTGATAAGGTGCACTGATATAACATACTAACTAGCAGCGTTTTCAATAAAAGCAACGTTTTAAAAAAAAAAAAAACTATACGTATTTTAGTTCCTACTCGTCAATTGTTCCAGAATCCATAGTAGGTTCTGACACTTCATATGTGCCTTTGTATTTATACATATTGTGTATATTTAAGCCAAAAAATACTATGGAAATACTTTCGTTACAATTAAACACGTAATTCATATATTGTTTTTCATATAAATTATAAAACCTTATCCTTATTATGGTTTTAATGGTTTTAAAGGATTTTAAAGAAACCTTATAACAGGATATACAATTTTAACCTCAACCATAAAAAGGGTCACAAATACTAACCCTGCGCAAAAAATTACATAAAATAAAATCCCCCGCACCTAAATTAGAAAAAATAACGTTATGAACAAGCCATATTTATGTTTTTTGCCCAAATCCTTTGAAAACTGTCGCTAAACAAATGACATATTTAATATTTTTGTCTTCATATGTTTTATTTGTTATGATGTATGTTAACAATATATTCTTTAGAATATATTTAGGTCACATAGGTTAAATAAATATCATAGAGTTCCTAGAACTTACGCAACAGTTAACCCGCAAAGGAGTCGCACGCGCTTAGACTGCCGCTACAATGTTATGTCATTATAATTATGTAATTTGGGCTTCAATGACAGTGGAACTGGGACACATTACGTCTTGGATTTCCTTCAGAAAAGTAATTTAATCGCTATAACAATCGTTTTTTATAACTGTGTAATAAAAAGACAAATGTTCATTTCTGCACGCTACTGCGAATTTATACTAAGGAAATGACGTATGTCACTGTGTTTATGCCGTAACACAGTGACAAAATCACTTACGACAAAAACAACAAGTTTAATATTCGATCTACTCGAATGATTGTTCGAATAGAATGTTTGTTTTGAATAAAATTAATATGGTTATTAACTATTTAGCAAAATTATTGTTAATGAATTGAGGCCTGTCGTGGCACAGGGGCACAGTGTACAACTCAACCGTATACTTGACAAGTTACGGGTTCGATCCCTACTTAAGAAAATCAAATATTTAGTATTTTCATTTCATCGCTCTGATAACAAAGCGCGTTATTGAGTTTCGTCACTCTACACGCAATGGGGCACGGAGCGGAGTGTCTTTACACTACAACTTAGTACCTTATGGATTACTACATACATATTACATACCTTATTCGGAATACAGTGCAATGGTAACAAATATATTAAGAAAATGTATAATAATTATAATATATTCAGACACGCTAGATCACGCACGATATACGTACACCTAAAAGAGTAGACAGAGGAAACCTGGTAAGTTAGTGTTAAGTTACCTAATAAAAATATCATTAATATAGGATTAATATTTATTTCTGTGCATTCAAATATTTATTCATTTATATAATATAACATCCTAATATCATTTTCAGTGTCATTCATGTCATATCCACGACGGACACCCTCTTCGGACACGGATATAAAAATAAGCCGAATCATGCGACATTTAATACGTGTATGTACGTAGCTGAGGCTCGACAAGTACAGTCAGAAACAATCATATATTTTTAAAAAAAAAAACTTTCCATGTAACACATTTCTATTACACTTTAATATATTATTGTTATTGACTGAACAATCGGTGTGGGTAATACTAATATCTTCAATAATATGTTGTGTAGGTAGGCGTTAACTGCACTTAGGCAGGTTATACTGTAAAAAGGCACATATAACCATGTTTTATTTGTCATTCTCAGCTTGTGATTTATGCTATCATTCACGCTTATGTAAAACACTAAATAAAACCGTGTTTATATGAACATTATAAATAATAAAATTGTTGTTATATTAATTTTTAAAACACTTATCTATTTTATTTTGATGTATGTAATATGTATATATTTTAATATATAAATCGTTAAAAAAGCAGGGTCAACCCTACTTTTTTAAGATTTCATCTGTACTTAAAATATCCTCATTTCAGCTAACAATCAAGTTCTGGAGAAATCGGATTGTGGGAGGGTATGGGTGACTATACATTCCTCTGATATTCGCATTCTTGGTAGACCAAATTTATTAGACGCTATAGAACTTAATTGGGACTTCAGCACCTGTTCCAATATTCCTAGACAGGTATGTGCATATTCATTACATGGATGCTAGCTGCAACAGCATCTTCCAATATTAAATAGCCAATAACTTTCCAGGCAACAGCTATTTCTATGAGTATTAGGTATACCTGAGATGTCCTTTTGTGTTATATCAAAATGTATTTCGTCTTGATGGGTTTGAAATATGTAAATGACATTCCTTTATCGGTGCGTTTAAAATTAAAACTAAATTCACCGAATATCATTGCAGCCAATTTTTATTATTTATTTTATTTTTCGATCACTGCAAACCAAAGACTGGTGTAAGAAAACATCAGTCAGATCACAATAAATAAAAAAAAATACTTAGCTTCACGCTATATCCCTAGCGCGATAGGCAGGGGGAACGGAGCGCCAATGTCTACGGTCTCGGCATACCTATTCTCCTCGACCACTGTCATCAACCTCTTCATACATGCCCTCCGAGGGGTCCTCATGCGTTTTACGTGACCTTCCTCCAGTAACGTCGATACATTGCTTTCGAAGGTCAACCGAGGTCTCATTCGCTTGACGCGCCCAAACCACCTGAGCATGTTCTTCTTCATTTTTACTGTGAAATTTATGCTAGGACACCTACCATTCTGTAAAAAAATAACATTAGGTACTTTCTAAATAGATTAACAACACATCAGTTTCGCGCCCGACGAAAAGTTTTGTTTTTATGTTAGTTGTTATGTTACTATAAATCTTGATATAGAACGATGAAATAAAACCAAAAGTATGGGAATAGTTGTAAAAATAAGAACACGATATCCTTATCACATCACAACTTAGTGAATCGCCTCTGAAGAATAGTCTAGCTATTTTTTATAATCATACCATTGTTCATTCAACTCGTATGCTATCAATACGATATTTTACCCCTTTATTTATGAGATAATATCTCATTAAAATTGCGATTTGTGAAAAATCTTTATTTAATCTTACACTTTTAAAAGGCTTTGTATTTATATATAAATTATATTACAGAAATATATTTAAAAAATCAGGTCATGTTCATTCTTAGAGTACAATATACGACAGTAGCCACCATAGCCGCTAAAAATATTACGAGTGTGCTGCACGGAAGTACACGCATAGTGTACGTAACAAAGCGTTTTATGAAGCAATACACTAGATAACACTATTTAATGTTTGATGATTGATGTAACATTTCCTAAACAAAATTGTTAAGGTTATTCGATTACTTTTAATTTAATACTCATTATCTGAATCAACATAAATTATGAAAATGCTTTCTTGATATGAAATGTCAAGATAATTGGTGCATGGTTTTGTGTTGCTAGATTCAATCCAAACGATAAATGTGACAAGATTTATTAATCACGCAGATTAATTACTTTATTAATTATGCTTTAACTCAAAGTGTAACTATTATATTCTTTTTATTTACTTCATTTCACTCTTTTATAATGTATCGAATATTGTTACAGATCGGACTCTTCAGGGGAACGCCGCACACATGGAATTCTGCTTTAGCAGTATTTTCTATAGATTCTGTAGAGGGCTACGTTATAACAAATATATCTCTCGGTGAAGGCAATTTGCCGGCTGGCTGGCAAATCGGCACCGGTCTCAAGGGCCCCCATTGCCTTTGGCCGTGGGTCGGAGCAGGGGATAATCATATAGTGGCGTTTAACTGTCTGAAAATACAACCCACATGGATGGAAGATAACGCGTATGTGTTCAATGTCTCCCTATTAAAGTTCAACGCTTCCTTTAAGGATCACTTATAGAGCTTTAGGGATTCACCAGATCACAATTCAATTGCGCTCTTACAACACTCTATTGTGAAGAAGAGCGCAACGTAACGGTTATTTTGTATATAAGCTAAACAATACACTATACATAATATAAACTATACGAAGTACGATACATAAAGCATGTCTGAATGCAAAATAATGATTGCAAACAAACGAAATATTTCGCTTTGTTCTGAAATAATCATATAATAATTTTTGCACCATTATCTTATTTCTCACTTTAAGATGACTAACATCTTTCTTTTGTAGTTGAGATCAATCGGATCGGTTCATAAAGTGTCTCGTTACTTTCCGGCCTACGTATTTCCTTACAAGTTTATTGCTCGATTCTGCACTTCCACGGAAAAATTGTGTAATTGTAAAATAATACCTTCTTTTATACGAACCATAACATTGCAATATGCAGGACAGCACTGTATTTTAATGAAATGTAATATTTTATTGTTATTTAGTTACTAAAATTATTGGTAAGCTTAATATCCATATATTTTTCCTATGTTTTTTATATTTACAAAATATAACTATAAATAAATAAACATACGCATGAGCATAACTATGTGTATATGTAATAAGTATTTATTTACACTAGATACTGATATCCACTGTCAGCTTTAATCCGCTAAATGCAAAAAGATAAAAAATATTATTCTTTATTATGTATTATTTACTTTAATTTTTACAGGAATACGATAAATAAGCTTCGTATAGGCGAGCTGGCAATCCCCGGCACACATAATGCGGGCGCATGGCGTTTTGACACGGAAATCAGTAATCTTTCACGTGATAACTTCGTACTTTGTCAAGATCGGTCCATTTGGGCACAATTGGTCCATGGAATAAGATATTTTGACTTCAGAATTGGCTATTACGATTTCTACTCCAGGGAGGAAGACAGGTATCGACTATATTTTATACCTAAATTGCATATTTTCTCAAACTAGGTACTTCTAGTAACTACTAAACTAACAACTAAAACTGATAAGCTCATGTATCTAGATGACTGTAATGAGCATGAATGTGTCTACATCTGTCACGGGTACGGCTTAACGTCAGTCTTTTGTTGAGGCGTTTCACCTGGTTTATATAAAACTAAACTAAAATTAATAGAATTACAGTTATACCATTATGTTACCATACCATTACAGTATGTTACCATACAAATTGTTTCTTTCTTATGTGCTTATGAGTAAAGTTACACGGTGTAAATCAAGTGTAAATCAAGTGTCACAAATTATCACCTCTTACCTTTGCTTGTGAATATATTACAAAACCCTTAAGCACTACCACTGGCACTACTTAATATCATTATGTAGTTCGCCATTGTGAATCAAAAATGTGTTTAATTTTTTTATTACCTACCTATTTGCAGTCAAATATGTGATTATAGATTGAGATAATTAGTATTGATTTATTTAGCGATAAACAAGTATTTCAAATTAAATAAAAAAGGTCACTTTAAGTGCATACGAAAAACTATGGGTCCAAGTCTAGATATTACAAGATATTTTTAACCTTCATACGGTCTTCAAAACGACTAACTTCAAAGGGCTTCGGGTCTACTTTGACCCGTACACTATATTATTTATATTTATGGTAAATAATTACGTAACTGCTAGTAAATAAGTTTATAATGAAATACATTTTAATAATAGACAATAAAAACAACAGTTAGTCACTATAATTTTTATTATACTTACTTATATTTAGAACATAAAACACTTTTAATTGTTACGTGCATAGTACTTAATTACGCTTTAATAACTAAATAAGGTAATATTTAAAATAAAAAAATATCAATTATTACATCGAGAGCACAAAGTAATTGTTTTCGAGTGCTGCTTGCATATGAACATGTTGCATGTAAGGCACACCAACCCTGCTTTATTGTCCGTTTTTTGGCATAACTAACATCGACCTCTCTTAGTTGTTTTTTTACCTGTATTACTTTCAGACTGCGATGAGGTTGATGGTTGTGGATTTTCTTGGGACAAATCTCGTATACTATTTGTAATGTTTCTAGTGAAAAACATGCTTGGGGCAAAGTTTGCCGTTTTTTCACATAAGAAGTAACAAGCTGCATATCCAGATTTTCTAAAAAGTAACGTCGTTTAGCAAGGTTCCCTTCTTTCCAGGCGCCATTAGCGGATGTGAATAAGATAAAAGCATTTTAAGCTGATATATCAACCATATTACTGAACACTACCTGAGGACATCGTTTTGTCTTTCGTCTACAAGTATAGAAAGACACAGATTTATCCAGTGTATCTACACCACCTTTACATTTGTTATAGTCTAATATTATTACTGGCTTCTTATCTGTGCGATTACTAACTTCCAAGTCATGATGCAATGTGCTCAGAAGATTTACAGATTTATTTTTTTTAGGGGTATAAGACACGAGAGTCGAGTCGAATCGAGTCGGTCTATCTTTTATGATCGCAAACTGTGGTGGTAATTCAGACTTATTTTTACGTATAGTTCCTACTAATGTAATCTTTTTTTCCAGCAATTTCTGCCCCAGTTGATATGACGTGAAAAAGTGATCTGTTGTAAGATTATGGCCTTTTAGCCCGACAGACAAATCAAGAACCACACGCAGACCTTGATTTCTTTCAGGAACACTTCCGGTTTCTTTACCTGTATAGGGTTGAATATTCCAAGCATAACTTGTTGCAGAATCGCATAGAATTCAAAACTTTATACCATACTTTGCTGGTTTTGACGGCATATATTGCCGAAATGGGCATCTTTCTCTGAATAGAACTAACTGTTCATCTACAGTCACATTTTGGGAAGGATTATAGAGTTTCGGATACTACTGTCAGATGACTCAGCATTCTCCACATGATCTTCAAACTCCGAACACGATTCTTCTTCGTCAGACACCTTACTCAAAATGTTTTCGATTTCACTGTCTCTCATTTTCAAATAGGAATTTATTGATTTTATATTTTTACGATTACTTGATTTTGAAGCACTGACGTTCTAGTCGTTCAATGTTTGTTAAATTACTAGTGTGAAGTGGGTAGAACAATGCATCTATTATAAAGTGAATAGTGAGTAATTCGATACCAAAACTAAACAAACGACAATCATTCTATCGGTTATAACTAAACAAACGACAATCATTCACTTACGGTCAAATGTGACCCGAAGACCATTAGTGTAAAAAAGTATAGAAGTTGATAAATATTATATTTTTTTAAAAAACTGTCGAATATTTACATTGAGCTTACTGATATGAACAAAGTCATGCCATATCAACTGCCAGAACAAAACACTTAAAAAGAAAACTTTGTTTCTATCCTCAAATGGGTCAAAAATGACCCGAGGACCGTATGAAGGTTAAGATAATTATGTGGCACCATCTAAGTTAAAACATTTTTTCATACATTTAACAAAATGTGCCTTAGTATTTACGTTTATTGTTTAATATATATATATATATATATATATATATATATATATATATATATATATATATATATATATATATATATATATATATATATATATATATATATATATATAGATATATAGATATAAAATTAAATATGAAAGTATAACAGAAAGTTTTTTCTGTTAAAACCTAAAACCACAACATTATGCTGGTAGCACTCGCAGTGATTACAAAGAATACAAATGCAAGTGTTACGTGAGGCGCGGTCAAGTAGCATGTCACGCTTCGCTTGGCCGATTAGCCAATGTATCGTAATTACAGTATTTTTAGGAGTTTTAAGTTTATTTGCATATTATTTTTCACACACTCACTCAACTCCATGGTGTATCCCGCACATGGCAGCTAGTGTTAAGACACTCCGTTTCACCTTTGTTTCCCACTTTCCGCCGAATTAGAGTCATTGCGTGTTGAGTGTCAACCACAACCTGTGAACAGTACATATACAACCTGCTTACAGTCGTAAGTTTGTGCAACTGTTTTTTTTATTTTTACTTAGCGCATCTTCTTAATTCCAACATAAACTTGCAAAAAATCAAAACAACAGATGTCTCATATGCAAAAATATATCATTGACACAAAGAACCCAATAACATATGTAAATCTAGACAAATTATATAAAATGCATGTATACGTTGAACGATAAACATAACTTCGAGCGTGATCTGACTCTAACCGTCCTTTGCAGTCAAATATGTATTTCCTCGCTGCAACGAGATAGTATAGTATACTTAAAATAAGAATTTATTCTTTTAAATATATTGTAACATAAACTGATAATAATGGTATACTCAAACAATAAGGTTTTTTTTTATCTAAAAATGTTTGAAAAAGGCGTGTCGTGGCGTAACGCGACAGGTTTTAGGTTCGATCCCCACTCGAGATTATATTGAACATTTTCAATTTAAATGAATATATAAATTTATTATATTGAATAGCTTTATAATTTCTCTCTCAGCTTCACGCTGTATCCTGTACATGGCAGGGTAGGCAGAGGGAACTTGGGATTCTCGTATTAAGACACACCGTTTCACTTCCGTTCCCCACTTTCCACCGAATTTGAGGTATTGCGTGTTAAGTGGCGGAAGTCTACGCCGCGTTTTTCCTTTTACCAGAGCGAGGAAAAGAAAACATTAAATATTTAAAATGAAAATAATGTAATTTCTGTAAATATAAATATCATTTAACGTCTGTAAATGCAACACGCAATGAAAGTGGGAAACGGAACAGAGTGTCTTAATAGTAAAATTAAACATTTTTTTTAAATTTCGTCGATTTGTTGAGCTCAGCTGGATTTGAATCTGCACCTCTTAGAAACAAATTGTGCCCAGATGGTCTAATAGGCTTAGAAAGCTTGGACGTCTTCCAATAGGAGCAGTTTCATATTTAATTTTTTATAACATTTTCTTTAAAGTCATTTTCTTAATCAATTAGATACTTTTCGTTTCCAAATATGGGATAGCACTTAAAAATGGTTAAAAATACAATTTTTTTTTTTAGATATTGGCTAAATCACAATCTAATACGTGTACGTCCACTTGTGCCATTATTAAAGGAAATAAGAGCTTTCCTGGATAGTACTAAAGAGGTAAAATATTGTTTTTAAACATTTTCTTAATCAATTGTATACTATAAAATACAACGTATTCATAAATAAAATAAAAAGTTATGATTGGAAAAAGCCGAAATGCTAGAAATACAAATATATTTTAGGTAAACCGACATGATACGTACATTTATGTACGTATGAGTGACACGACAATGGCGATACATCAGGCTAGCTGGTTAATATCAAAAAATAGTTTTAGAAAGATAATAGAAAACACAATAATTGTGTGTCCGACAAATAAATAAATAAATATTTGATATTTATATGTTATTATCTCTTTTATATAGTGTATTACTATTTTAAAAATGTTATTACAGTATAAGTTATATATTGTTAAAAACCCATTCATTTGCAGGTAGTATTCTTAGATGCCCACCACTTTCCTATGGGATTTTATCATCAAACAGGAGCTCCTATACAGGAAGTCCATGATGGGTTATTAAAATTAGTCGAACGTGAATTAGGGCCTCACTTAGCGCCCGCTTCGCAATTCCACACCGGCACCGGCACGAGGGGGCCCACGCTCCAAACACTGATTGACGCAGACAAACGTCTCCTCTTTAGTTATGTGGACAATAATATTGTTGCTGGTAAGTAATAATTGGACTTTCTTGTAACGTTTGGAGGTAATTTATTTTAAATGAAAGTCATAGCTAACTAAGATATAAAATGCCTAATTTATTATTATCATTATATTAATTAAGTATAAAAAAGATGCACAAATGCCAAGATGACTGAAAATTATCATTTAATGGTGCATAATTCGAAAAATTTTCTGGTGCACATTCTTTCAGAAGTTAATTTAATATATCTTTTTTTTTTAGAATGTGTGATTAACATTAACAAGGGTACAATTTTTTTCCGATTGCAGAGAAAGGATTATATTTTTCGCGTGTATCTTATATGTTTATTTGTTTGTATCTCTGTATGAATATAATATTCTTTATTTCCGGATAACTCCAAAACCGCTAAATGTATTAACATAATTGAGGTATCATCAGATTCGTCCTAGCAATCGTGGCATTAAAGAAATGTTAAACATTGCGGCTATGCGACGTCATTACTCATAATGAAAAAAAATATTTTCTTAAAATACTACAATATATTAAATTAAAGAGCTATAATTTATTCACATATTAATTTTCAATAGATTTATCATTAAAACCATATATATTCGTAGACATAAGAACTAAAATTTGTCGCAATTTTGTCAAACGAAATGTTTTAAATTGGGTTAACTTTTTAATTAATCAACCGATTCAAATAAAACAAACCAAATATAATCGTAAACTGCATTAAAATCTGATTAGTCGTTTCTAAAATCAGCGCGGACCAACGTACAGACAAACAGATTAACGGATAAAAAATTTAAAAATCACTATTTTGAACTCCATTACATTAATAAAAGTTTTTTTTTAGTATACCTCCCATGTACATATAGTGGTTACAGTAGTTGGTTACAGTAGTTGGTTACAGATTTATTATAAGTATAGATATTTTTTTCAGTATTATTCAGTCGGGTATCTGTTTTCTTTTTTTCATTATCATCTCGCAACTCATATGCTAATCGATCCATACAGTTAAAATTTGTAAATGCATACATCTTATGACTATCACGAATTTAATCAATAAACAAAAACAAGATATTGTTATTCGAACCTTTTTATTTATTTAACGCACAGTTTTTAAAACTATTCAGCACAGCACCTTCGTGGTGTACATCGAATAACCTACTTTAGCCGTAATATATTTAGTAGACTTAAAACTTCAAAATTCTACAAAGTTAAGCCAATTAAGTTCAGTCATTCTAAATGCTCCATTAATATAACAAAGAAGCTTTGTTTAGGTATAAACAAACGATAAAGTAATAATATACTAAACTTGTATATTTTCGGAATAAACAAGAAATTTGACATTTGACTTTGTTTGCCAACTTTAAAGCAGCTTCCCTTCTTATAATACTAGCAATAGTAGTATCTATCGTAATATTATTTTTTAGTGGCACGCTGTATCCCTTGCACATAACTGGCATAGGACAAGGGAACCCTGTGTTGTGACACTCCGTTCCTCACTTTCCGCCAAATTCTGAAGGCATTCCGTTTTGCCTCGTTACCAGCGAAGAAACGGAAATGTTAAATATTTGAATTCTTCAAGCGGGCCTTAAACATGTCTCCCTTCGCGTTGCACTTCAGTACCACGACTGGCCTCGTAGTATTCTTCTTATTTATGTTTGAGGGAACAGGGAGTGAACATTAATTTATAGTTTAACTATTTGAACCTATTACTGATGCAATGATATCAAAGTTTTATTTTTCTTTTCATATTCGTACTGTGTATGACCTCAAGAAAAAAAAAACCCTTATTTATAACATATCAATCTGTAGCAGAAAAGTTCACAATTTATGTTGCACAGGATGCTATAGAATGCTCAAAACAGCTAGCTGTCACTGTTTTCTACTATGTCGACGTCACAAATGTTCTCTTTTAGTTCTTAATCACAGAAAGTCTGGATTATATACTGTACTTAGCAGTTTTGGTGTCTGGTTTTCAGTGTTTGTGCAATACACAGAAGATATATATGAAAAGACCCACAACAATAAATTTAGGCATTTTTTATTTATTTGTGTAGGCTAATTTAAAAAACGCTTCAACTGATATAAATGTTAAAATATAATTTCCACTATATTGTATATTGGTGAAATTTCCATAACGTTTAGTTTGTTTGTTTTTTTTTCAGCTTCACGCTTTATCCCGCACTAGGCAGGGTAGGGAAGTGGAAACTAGTGTTATGACACTCCGTTCCACTTCCGTTCCCCACTTTCCGCCGAATTTGAGGCATTGCGTGTTGAGGGGCGGAACTCAACGCCGCGCTTTGCCTTATTACCAGAGCGAAGAAATGAAACATTAAATATTTTAAATTGAAAATATTAAATATTTCATTTCCTCGACTGGGATCGAACCCAGAACCTGTCGGTTACAGTCACACTCTTGTACCGCTGCGCCACGACAGGCCTAGTTTAGTTTGTTCTATTTATATGTATGGCTAGTAAATTATTATAATGAGAGAAATATGTTTTTATGTATATGTGAAAAAAAAGGAAAAATTATTAATCGAACTGATAATGCAAGGGCACACGCGTATGACTAACCTCGACACGCTCTGGTTTCGATACTCACTCAAAAAAAATAAATTTTCAATTGAATTATTGAATACTTTGAAATATATTTTTTTATGTTTTCATTTTTAACTCTGATATCAAGGCAAAGCGCGGCATTGCCTCAAATTCGGGGGAAAGTAGGGAACACAACAGAGTGTCTTAACACTGGGTTCCCAAGTTCCCTCTGCTTACCCTGCCATGTGCAGGATACCGCGTAAATCTGAAATAGAAAATAAATAAATAATATCTATTTTTTTTTTTAGCAAACAGATGGTTGTGGCCGATACTACCTCACCTTTGGGCCAATACAAACAGCCCTGACAAACTTTTCCACTATTTAGACAGAATGATTGACACATCTCCGTTACATTCTGAACGTTCACCTCTATTCTCCGCAATGGCGCAAACAACACCAACTGTGTTAGATATTCTCTTCCTCCGTGGCTCCATACGAGAGAACGCTGATGCTATAAATCGAAATGTGACATCCCGTCTTGCGACTCGATGGCGTCAGAATGCCAATATTGTATCATCCGATTTCTTCCTCGGCAATGACGTCGTCGGTATATCTATATTACTGAGCGTGGAAAGATCTAATCGATTATGACAAAGCAACCGGCTCCGTAGTGGTGGTATCATTGTCAACAATTCACAGCCAGTTAAAAGCTGCGGCCGACGCTCCTCCGGTCTCCTACTTACTGAACATCGTACCCGCTATAAAACGCTTCGGCGCCTTACTTTACTTAATCAATTTGTTTGTTTAATTACTTTTATTAACGCTCTAGACTTATGGGTCAGTGCCTTCCATTTTCATAATATTAAAGAAGACATAAGTGAGATAATGTAAGATATATTTTTTATATTTTATAAGAGTGAACTAGTCCACTGTTAATAATAAACACTCTTTTAATTACCTATGGTAAAATTAATTAAAATTTGTCATGGATATTGCTTGTTTGAATATATGCCAACCAAATAGCACTTTTTAATTTTATGTCTTCTTGTGTTCAGCAATATATTTATTTTAGGTTGTACTTGATTATTTAAGAATACCTTTTTATTTTTAGATGTATAAAATAAATTGATATTTTTTATTTGCTTTTTATATACATACCTAATTCATCATTCATTCATTCATTACATAACCTTTTATTATAATACCTTATTTTCAAATAAAAAATATATAAATCTTAACTTTTTACTTATATTATCTGTTACAATAAATAATATCTAATTATTAAAAATAATTGTACTTGCAAAAAAACGAGGTAGATTAACCGTGCGGTAAAGCACAAACAGTCATAATTTTATCACGTATGTGGCGCCAATAAAGGCAATAACTCTGCCCGACTCATGCGTGACAGAGCACGGGCGTCGAGCCCCATAGCAGCCGCAGCACCGCGAACGTCAAGCCCGAAGCTTTGTAAAAGCGCCGCCAAAGCAACTTCTTCCCCAGTACGAGGGTCGCGCAAACGTGGACACGACCCGTTACATTGTGGCCACGAACAGCGCTCAACAAGTCTCCGAGGCGCACATCTAGCTCGTTCACGTCTGCTCCCATTACTGAAGCGCCTCTCCCAGCACGATATAGCTCGCGGTAACGAGATGCCTGACACGTTTATTGCGAGCCATTCTGGTCGGGCGAGTGCGCCGTGAGCGATACATGCTGGAGCGAAAGTAGAGCGCACGCTCTTAAGACTTGCCCGAATAGCCGATCCTGTCTCGTGGACTGCGTCCCATTGAGCCCTCGTTCTCGGAGCACGGACTCCTTCTGCCGTCAATTGTGCTGAGTCAAATAGATATTGGAAAACAAATAGTGGCGTTCGTATGTGTGGATATAGGCGATACCCAAAATAACATAACCAGGGTTTTTCACGGTATTCACGGACACAAGACGTCGGTGGTGTTCCTTGCCATAGCTTATGCCCTAACCTGGCGATGTTATCTGCTGACGTTGCTCGCCTGGCTCTCGGAGGTCTATCCAAAAACCACCCAGAATCTGCAATAGCTGCGACTCGTACACCATGCGATCGTAAGCTACGTCTGGCTGCATCCGCATGAAGCATAACACCGGTCCCTCCTGCACTTGAACCAACAAGCAAGAGCCGTCCACTAAGACCGAGCTGCAACAGTTCATTGATGACAAATCTCACGATGAGACGTCCGGTAAACGCAAAAGTTGTATTGGAAGCTCGAGCTACTGCGCGTGTTCCAGTCCACATGTCACTCGAACAGTAGGGCATTAAGACGTGGTTGGACGCGTGCCAGAGTGGATTAGCTTGTGGGTCACTAGACAACAATGCTGGAGCACGACGTGTCCGAGGCCACCGCGACGACGACATAAGTCCAGGTCTACGACGCCAACGCGCGTTGCATGAGGTCTTATCCCAACAGTATCCACCGCCTTCCAGGTATACCACCCAATGTTGATTGTTGATTCCACGTCGAATGTAATATCTGTAATAAATAGAAATATCATATAAAATATCATATTATTAGATCGTGCCACAGGAGCACAATCATTTAGTTGTAAAATTCACAAGTTGTGGGATCTATATCCTCTCGGGGAAATGACAAAATTATATATTTTAATTTCATTGACGAAAGGGGGGAAACGAAACGGAGTGTCTTAATAGTATGTTTCTAGATTCATATATATAAACTGAACCAAAAATATATGTGGCTTAAGTAATATACATTTTTATTTACCCCGCGGGAGATCCATCATTGCAAGTAAGCGACGTATTCGACAGCCAGACCAACCTTAAGCTATCCTGAAAAGCTGCACTCTCACAGGCCACAATAATCACCAACTGAAAAAGAAATATAAAATCTTTAAGAACATATTATGAAAGCAAAAATATAAAAACTACAAATAAATCGAATAGTTAGAAATACTATAAACGCCATACATAAATGTAAAAAAATATTTATGAATCTATTTTACAGTAAGATTTTAACGGCTCCCTCGACAAAACTCATAAAATATCATTTACCCATTAAAATTTTACTGATACAAATAACTAGTACACAGTTATATTTCACTACCGCTACTATAGCGAATGTCAGGTTATGACTCAAACTATAAAATTATATATTAAGCTATAAAATGTATATTATAATTACATAATTTGTATTTATAACATTTAATGAACAAGAAACAATTAATCTGTGGGAGAAAACAAGCAGCTGAATTAAATTTACGAAGCTTCTTCTTTATACTTATAAATGTACACCATAACGAATAATATGTCTTCTCTGGATACATCCACAGTTACTTACTCAAAAATCAAAAACATTTTTTATATATATTTAACACATCTTCCGTACATACAAAATATATCATTTAGACAATCATTAATGACATTTCTGCGAATATTACATGCATATATATAATCATCAACATGAAGAAATTGTTAGCCATAATTTTCGTTACTACCGATCCATATCGAAATAATTATAACCTTTCATATACTAGGTGTATATATAAGCTTATTTTTCTTGTAAAGGTATTAAAACTGAACTTATGAATGTTCTATGTTAAATTCCAGTTAACCTTTAGGATTGTAAATTAAGCGCCTTAAATACATTATAATAAATATGTAATTATAATCAAAATCTATATTAACATTACTGGAATTAGGTGTCATTTGCTTTATTAAAAAAGATTAGTGATCATTTTATATACTTTTTCTTTTTCACTTGCACCCATTTAGAAATATTATGCTTGGAAATAGAAAAAATCCGACAATCTTCGACAGTAACATCTCATTTTGTATGGCAAAACCTGAAAAGTCTTACGTTACAATAAATTGATAAATATTCATCCAGTGAACCCATAACTACCGCGATTTCAACGCACTGTTCATATTAGTCAAGTCACAACTATGCCACAAAATATAAATAGTGAAAATATACATACACTCTCGACTGTACTAAAAAAATATTCTAGGTCTATATGGATGGTAAGTTCTGTGTTCCTTCGGGATGTAATTAAAGCTCAAGATTTGATTATTTTTTTTTGCTTATATAGTTATTATATTTGCAATTTAATGTAGTGCTCCTTTGACTTGTGTTTGCCATAAAAAAAATCAAACTTATTATATTTATTACTAGTTGAATATTTTAAACAGTGCATGTCCACTTTTATTAAATAGCCTAGGACAAGCTTTTATGTATTTTATGGGATCGTTATTCCGATATTTCTATCAAAAACTCATTATAAACTTAAAAAAACGCATCAATAAACGTAGAATGTAATTCAGACTAATGATGTGTATGCTATTGTATTACATAGATACACTGTAAATTACAAGTGAAAAGTGTATGTGTATAAGATATTTATATTTTTATAAAAAACCTCTAGACACGAAACTTGCATAAATGTATGATTAAAGAATACCTAATCTTTTATTAGCAATGATACTAACGATCAACATAATAAATGTTCAAGACTATAAATCGTACTTAATGAGCCAGTGCCGCTGTGCCTGTCGTGACACAGCGGCACTAGAGTGTGACTGTAATCGCGACACATTGTCGATTTGATTCCCACTAGTGAAAAATATTTTTAAATTAAATATAATATTTAATTGTTTTAATTCTTTGCTTTGGCAACAAGATAAAGCGCGGCGTTGAATTCCGCCACTCAACTTTATTTCGGTGGAAAATGGGGAATTGAACAAAATGTCCCTCTGCTTCCTTTGCTAAAAAAAAAGAAAATATTTATATCATATCGCTTAATAACAATATCTTATTAAGAGATGTGATATATATATATATATATATATATATATATATATATATATATATATATATATATTAAAAACAAACATCTTATATTAATACAACTCGTAAGATACATTTTAACTATCACTGGCCCAAAGGCGAATACATTGGGAATAGAAAGCTTTCTCGGACTAACAGACATTTACTCTATACGTTAGTTGTGGCGACAGGCGACCCGCAATTTACATAGCTATAACTACTAAATCGGAATGTAAAATTATTTGCATTTTCCACCAATGTTGCAATAGTTGCTCAATAACAATGTTAATTAAATGGCGCTCATATTGCACGTTTTCTATTATCTTAAGTAATATACGTACGTAGAATACTAGCCATATTAACGTAGGTAAAATTTAATATTTGAAATACATTATCTGTTTAAATATCTAAGTTTAATTTCCATTACGATTAAAATATTTTTTTAAAATACACAAACTATAAATACAAAAATTCTACGTGATTAATTTTGTTACAGTTTTATTTTAATTATTACACCAATTTACAACTTTTAGGTACTGTAATGTAAAATAGATCCTTGTTACCTATTACTATAATTTGAGATGAGCACATAAACCTATTTTAATATAAAATAAAAAAAATATCACATTTTAATTATAAGTAAAGCTTAAATCAATCGTATAGAAAACAAACAATACAAGAGTGTCATCAGCAAAAACACCGCACTGATTTTCTGAAGTAACAAAGATAACGAAAATCGTAGTACAGATAAAATAAACACGACGTACACAAAAGGTCCATGTGAGCCAATAGGGGCGGCAGTATGGGCCACGGCTGGCATTCATCACTGACGGCTGGCGGGACGGCGCGGCGTGCGACCGCAGCGAGCACACCCCATACTGGCCACCGCCGAAGCACCACTGGCAGTCTGGCAGTAAACACAACAAGCGCTCGCGGAGCCGGGCAGCGCTAGCACTCCCTGTTTACAAACTAAAGCCTATTTAGAGCGAGGGCGAAGGGCCGCCGTGTCGCGCGGCGGGCGGCTCGTTTGTGAGCCAGGGGCGGCGGGACCGGCTCCGGCGGCGAGATCAAACGCGCCGCAGATCAAAGGGGCCGCCGCGCGATCGGCATCCGTCATTATTATTATGCAAGCATTACAGAGCGCGCGTGACTCAGGCGAGTGGGCCACGCGAGCTGCGCGGGCGCCGCGCGGGCTCGCCCCTCCCCTCGCAACCCCAGTGACACCCCCCACAGCCGCACAGCCACGGGCACCTGTCCGCCCGCGCCCGTGTCTACACACTCCGAATTTTCGCCTTTTCGCACAACATTAATATGCTATGTACACAATAAGTTGAATTATAATGTAATTTTATCTTTGGTTGATTTTAAACGAATATCATGCAACATTATTGCAAAGATGCTATGTTGCAAGTCTTCCAAATCATTGTATTTCATTATATTTTTCAAATAAAAATATGTTTAACAAAACATCTTATAATTACAACTGTCTAATTTTAAAATATCTAAACAATTTCCTCTGTCTTTATTATAATTACCATCACAAGAAATAGTCAATGGTCTGAATACTTACAAATGTGTTTATTTTGTGATCTCTTTGATGGGAATCCCTCAACGAGTAGTGCGTATAGCAAGACTTATCCGTAGATCAGATGGAGGAATGTAAGCACAGAGCTAAGTAGAATATAATTGGCAGGCGGCTCGGCTACGGTCAAAGCCTGTACCTGCTTGTAAAAATGCCACCATAAAGCAAAGCCGCCACAATGGCCCTTTGACAGTTGGTACCCACCTTTATGATGCCGACTCTGATATACGACTCGGTCTCATTAAACTTATTTTATCGACTGCCGATATAGCATCTAGCTATCCGTGTAATAAATCAGGGCATCTAAAAGAAGTGCACGCTACTACACTCAAACAGAGCGGAAGAATGAACCGTTTAGATCATTCAAAATCTTTATAGCTTATTATTCAATCCCATTATGACTTAGTCGGAACGGTCTTTTTAAAAGCTCTTTAATATAAAAGACTATTATACAGCTCATTTTCCATAACAATAAGCTTAACAAAAGTTTTTTGTGCGCTCCTTTAATAGGGTCTTATTAATTTATTAGAGGCAGTAAACAGAATACTTTGAAATGAATTACGGTACAGCCTTTTGAGCGACTCCCATGTCCATTCTATCTCGTAATGTTTGTTATCTTTAATAAAAATGTTACTACGAGATACCTATCGAAGTAAAGCTTTATTTATGAAACATTTACTAGGATAATAATATCTACATTTTAACATCTACAATAGATAATATGTATTATAGAAAAAAATGTCAATATTAAACCAATCTAATGAATATTCAAAATTAATGTATTTATTCAAGCAATTTAATTTTCCTACATAAATGTTCTGATAAAGCTTTACGAAAAGAAGGCAAACGTAGAATCGATAAACAGTAAGTGTCTTAAGAACTAACAATAATAGTCAATTTTTTTACACAGCCTGCTACTGAACGCGGGCGTAGCTACCGGTCGCGTTTAGGCAAAAAATATAATCGTCATTCCCCATGATGCTTAGAGTAGGTACATTCGTTAACATTGTGGCTTATTTTTATATAACAATCATTTTTGGATTGTTGTACATTAAAAGTATTCGGTATCTAAATAACTTTGCTATATTTTACAGGCAAAAAGTAGTAATGTATGTGCCTTAAATTTTTTTGTCTTAATGCCGTAAAAGGCAAATGATATAATGAAAAAACAAATTAAATTCCTTACAGAGGTAAATATATATGCAGATTTTCACATGCAAATACAAAACATACTTGTAATTAAATGAATTTAAATGCAACGTCAGCTTTAGTTACATTTTTATCGATTACATCTGATTCTCAAGTTTCGCGTAACCGGCTAACGGGAGCTGACACGTGCGAGCTACGAGCGTGCGGCTAAATAGCTTAAGCACTTTTGCCGGTGACAGTCCGCACGCCGTGAATAACTATAGAGCACATATACCCTACGGGAAGAGTGTCGACTTCATACAAAAAAGTGGGGGACAAAAATCGCTACTGCTGCCACCATCCGAAATCCCACGGAAACTAATCTGTCAAATTTCTCGGCGGCAAATTTGAAATTTGGCTTTACGAAACATTTATTTTATGCAAAATCAGAAAGATTCACTCTTTCAAAATCATGAAAATATTGATTTAAACATCAATACTTTCAAATGATTTTGAAACTGTGAATCATTTCTGGTATGATCATAATAATAAAATATAAATACTGAAATGAAACTAATAAACACTTTATATTTCATTTTATTGCATATTAACATTTTTAACAAAAAGCATTTCTTTATATTAATTACAATAGATTGTAATACATATTTGTATTACAATATTACTGTCAACCTTCTTCCTTATTTTAATATAATATATCTTCGTATAAATATCTTCTTCTTCAATATTATTTGAAGGTTTTGTGTTTTAAAAGAAACATTTCTGAAGTAATTTACTTGCAGTGAAGTAGATTAATGTAGTAACCATTTCTTGTCTTGTCTTTAGAATCTTCCAAAATTGATATTGTTGACTCCACTCATATCACCAACATTTAAATCAATTTTATAACATGGAAAACCTGAAGAAAAAATATAAATTGAATACAAAATTATAAGCGTTACAAATCTAACTAAATAGCATAGTTTCACTTTACATTTGCCTTTTATAAGAACAGATAATCCTTGTCCCTGTATAAAATGTCTCCTTTGATGTTATACTTCGACGAATCACTTCTAGAATACTACTTTCAATTTGTGCTAATTATGAAGAAAAGTGTCTATGTAAAAGAAACGAATTAAATAATACAACAAAAACACTGGATAGCGTTGTTTAACGTTTCCGAAAATAAACAATACTTCGGCCATTTGCAAATTGAAACATTATTTTCAATTTTATTTTTAATGTCAAATTACAATGCTGCCATGTCGAAAGGCAATTTTACTACTATGCTTTGAATACTGATTAGATAAATCGTATCTTATACCAAACAAAAACTGTTTAAAATTAAATTATAGCACTCTCTTTTTAGTTTCTTTTTTAACATTAATTTACAAGCAACTTTCATCCCTTTTTGGAATTATTGTTTTTTATAATACTCAAACTATATATTAAAAACAAAAAACGAAAAGTTATTTCTTAAATATTAAATATTCATATAATAAAAACATTAAATACATCTGCTTCAAAAATATACAAAATACTACTAATTAGTAGTTTTACTTAAACCTAGCAGCACTAAACACCTACGAGCATTATGAAAGACCGTATACCCTAAATTTTAATAAATTTATTCTTAAAGACCCACGGCCAATCCCCCGTAGGTATGTCGCCAATGCCCCTAAGGAAGTCGACCGGGCCTGGTGAATAACTATCGGAAGCCAGTACCGGAGTCGGGCACCGTCTGTAGTGCGATTCCCGCTCAGCCTCCTCTCCAGTCCGAATCACAATAAATCTGAGTCGATAAGTAGTGAGGCGGATTGTCGGCGCGGCGCGATCAAAGGAAAGGGGGCTACATGAAACGCGCCGCCGATGTTCGCCAAGATGTTTCATTTGATACCGCGTTTCCACCTTCGCCCGGCACGTCTAATTGCCCTTTGTTCTGTGACATTTTAATTAATACCAATTTGAATTTTAAGTTACATGACGTATGTGATATGACAGTGGGATGACGAAGGTCGCCTCACCCGTAAGCTTATTATGTGACTGTGGAGAGCCTTCAACGAAATATACGATATTATTAAATGAAAGCACCTCTGTATATATATTATTAAAATAAGTATAAATTGGTAAGTAAAACACAATATATTTTTTTGTTTTACAATTAATTAAATGTTTTATTGTACCGTTCTTTTTCTTGATTAAGAAAAAACTTGACTTGTAGTAATATGCTATTTGACTTACTATACAAATTCCAATATTTAAGGCAACCCAAGAAACATTTCATTTGGCTATAATATACACAGACATTTTTTTTCAATTTGACTATTTGTTATTCCAGTAATTAGAAATGTTGATAATAACAATTAAATGGCGGATTGCCATCAAAATTGAAATTGTAATAGGACATTGGTCCTGTTAAAATTTTATATTCATTAAAATTAAAAACGTTGTTTAGCTTGTTCTTTTTTATTTTAAATAGTAACAAAAACTATATAACAACAAAAGTAACCTTAGTGTAATAGATAATAATAACGAGTAAAACATACAATGGACACGTACAAATAATCTTACATAGGTACACAGTCGGTAGCAGTTATTATCGCTTTATATGCATGAAGTAATAACACCGTACCTTTGAGAGCTTCACTCCGTCAGCTACCGACAGTGGCGTCGTGTAATTAATTTGCCATAAACGACGACGACGCGCGTTCATTTTTTTTTATAAATTAGGTTTGTCTCGCTTTTTTATCTGCATTGGTAGCGTTTTATTTAGTTCAATCAATTTATTTTCGTTATAATTTTATTTTTATTTAACTGGTTTTCCTCGTTTCTTCACAAGTATTGAGTTTTTCGAAAGTGATAATTCTATAATATCTGCTCCGTTCCACTTCCGTTCCCCACTTTCCGCCGAATTTAAGGCATTGAAAAAAAAAGCGGAAGTGGAAAAGAGTGTCTTAACACTAGGTTCCCGAGGTCCCTCTGCCTACCGTGCCTCGTGCGGGATAAAGTTAGCTACAGCTGAAAAAAATATCTACACGCTTTATAGTTTTGACATTAAACTTAAACTCTCTGTTATTTGAAGTTTCTGATCTTAAAAAAGCAAACCGAAACTCTTGATATGATCTGTGATCCCTTTGTTGATCATCTGTTTGTCTGTCAAGACTATTTGTCTCGAGATATCGTAGAGGTAAAATCTGAAACAAATACATATTCAGGTTGATAGTCCCATGGAGCATAGAAAAATGCTTCTAAGTTAACACACCGATTTGCTGCTTTTTGTATTCAAAACTTGTAGAGTTACTTGCTGTAGACCTACAGACATAAAATGTGTATACGAGTATGTAGATATTGTTTTTTTTTTTATTATTTGTAGTCTCATAATACAGATAAAAAAATCAAGAAACAAAAATGTATAGGCATTTAATACAAAAAATAAACGCAAGTCAAGCGCAAGTCGATGTGTGACCATCCAGGAGACGTACTAATTTCAGAATGGTAGGTCAACTGGCTAAATAAAATTTTCGGGTGTATACAATCATTTTTAGTTTTTATCCGCAATAATAATATAAATTTCCATTCTTAATAGTTGAAGGTACAAACAACTTGGTGCAAAAACAATACAAGGATAAATTTTAGCCATGCCTTCACGGCTGTAGTGGGCTGTCTAGTTTGATGGGCCATGCTGGAGTAAGATCGACTGGGCTAACATGATATCCTTCTGTCAATCTGACCGCGAGCCGGGTCCACGATATCAGCACAATTGTCGACAAACTTCGCCGCGGTTGACGTGGCCAGAGCCAGGAAGTAAAAGAAGACAGTGCGCGTATCTCCCCTTACCGTAAAGGATCTACTGCCACAGATAGAGCGGTTTTCCTGCAAATCATTGACGCAATGATTGACTTAGAAGAAATAATGAAACATCTTGAAAGCGAGGGCGGATTTTATATATTATATAAAATATATAATACGCAAGAAGTCACCAAGTCTCCTCCTGCGAATTGACTTAGAAGTGTCTGTCTAATACCATGTAGCTACTGAACCTTTAAGGTGACATTATAGAATATTCGATTTCACGAACTAAACAAAACGAACTGAAAGTAAGTGAAAATCTCAATTTGCTACAAACGGTATTCTTTATATAGCTATTAAAAAATAATGAGTCATAAAAATGTAATAAAAATACAGTGAGATTTCGTTTGAAGTCGTAGGGGTGGTAAACAAATAGGTTTTAACTATAGCTTATAGTTGCAATAAAAAACATCAATTAGTTCATGCTGAATCCCGCATATGGCAGGGTCTTGGGAATCTTGTATTAAGTCACTCCGTTCCGTACTCCACTCTCTTTGTAACCAGAGCGAAGTTATTAAACCATTAAATATTTAATATATTTGAGGCCTGTCGTGGCGCAGCTGCACAAGTGTGTGACTGTAAACGATTGGTGGTGGGCTCGATCCCCACCCAAGGAAATGAAATATTTAATATATTCAAATATTTAATGTAATAAAAATATAATCATTTCTTCACCTTGGTTAAAAGGCAAAGCGCTGCGTTGAGCTCCGCCACTTAACACACAATGTGTCTAATTCAGCGGGAAGTGTCTTCACACTGGTTCCCAAGTTCACTCTGTCTACGTTGCCATGTTGCGTGATGTTGAGTAGAGTAGAAAATATTACATATTTCATTCCTATGTAGCGAACGAATCTACAACTTGTCGCGTTAACAGTCACAAACATATGCCGTTCCCTGCGCCACAACAGACTCTTTAAAATCATATTTTCAAAATAAATAAACATTATAACAACATTAAATTTAAACCTTTTCTAATATTATATACAACAAATAAATTTAAACCTTTTCTAATATTATATAATAATAATACATTAAGCTCACGACATCTGTAAAGTGATTATCTTATATCTGAAATAGTTAAAAAAGATCTTTTTAATAATTTTACTTTTATTAGTAGTTAACTTTTAAAAGTGTTCCACTTTATAAATTTACTTATACATATTGAATATCCTAACTTTTGTTTTTAAAAGCAAAGGAAAAAAACGTCGCTTAGACAATTACGAAAGATTTGTTGTAATTATTTACAATTAGCACGTCAACGTTAAGTACGTTATTAACGTAAATTAGAAATTTACGTAATAGCTTCATATCTTTGTGCTTATATCTGGATATAATGTTTTTTAAACATACTTTAAATAAATTTAACGTTATTATTTTTTACTAGCGCGAACTTTGTCTCGCCAAAAGATGTTTATGAGCCAACAGAAGATAAAAACAATTATAATAGTCTTTCAGTATGTTTTTAAAAGTCAAGACGTGCTCTTGGTGTTGCATGCCAGTTAGGTAGCAGACGAACTCCAGAGCTTTAAAATAATCACTTCTCATAGATGTTGATCAATACACGTTTTACTCCCACTATACTAACTTCAAAATACATCGCATGTTGACGGAGTTAGAAACTTACTCCCCTTTTTCACCCCTGTTAAGGCAGAAATTCTAAAAATCCTAATTGCATTATTCCATATTTCTAACCAAATAGCCAAATATTACTTTTAATCGAATTAGCTTCAAAACTTATGGAGTTTCATACAAACTTACACCCGGGGTGGGTGTAAGTTTTTTACCCCCTTAAAAAGCGAATTTTCAAAAAAAAGATAGCCTATATGTAAGCGAGGATTATATAACAAAATAAGTTACATCAAAATCCGTCGAGTAGTTTTTACGTGAACAACGGACACCAAACAGACAAATAAAAAAAAATTAAATTATATTTTTGGCTTCTATTGGTTGTATTAAGGTCTTTCCCCATCTTGGACATGAGTTTGTTATAAATTTATTATATGTAGAGATAAATAATCCTACAGTAATTATCTTTGTGTAACTCCAACGAACGAAAAAGTTTTTTTAAAATCGGTTTTCCCATCTTCGAGTAATCTGAGGAACACATATATTAAGAACCTCCTCCTTTTTTGCAGTCGGTTAACAAAATGGATGATAGTCAGATATAGATCTCCCAATTGCGTTATTATGTGAAAAAATCGCATCTGTGCCTTTCAAATTTGAGGGTTGCCCTCGTTTTCTCCAGAATTCCATCATCAAATCCTGGTCTTTTTACAATGAACTAATTGCGAAATATACCCTCTAGAAAAAAAAAGAATTTTGAAAATCGGTCCACGAATCTTCGAGTAATCGGGGAACATACATAAAAGAACCTCCTTTTTTATGTCGATTAAAATCCCTATAAATTTTAAGTTATTATATTATTCTGATATTAAAACAATGTTACTGCAAAGTTTCATGAAAATCAGTTCAGTAGTTTTTGCGTGAAAGAGTAACAAACATACACACATCCGGACAAACTTTCACATTTATAATATTAATAAGATAAGATAAGATTTATAATATTAGTAAGCTTTCGAATTGATTATAAGATCCGCTACAAAAGCATCAGGAAACGTTCTTTCTTATAAATCTGTTTTTGTGTATTTAAAGGTGGAGTCATTGAATTGAACTACAATAGATCGGGACATTCATTTTATGTCAGACTACATATTCTACACGTACCGTAATTCAGTACGCAATGTTCACGTGGTGCTCACATGACCCTTTTTCCAAAGAACCATATGTTTATTTCTTTCTTTTACCATAAACCGTTTAAGTAAGTCATTCCGACCACATATCAAAGTCGCTCTGGCTATTCAATAATAATTTTATTTCTAAAAAAATATATAATGACAATGTCACGCTTGTGACATTTGAACGCGTTCATCATAGTTGTGTCTGTAAATGTGCTTACGTAAATTATAAATTGGTAAATATTTATTTAAACACAATAAACTGAAAGTATATTTTACATTATTAAAATATATGTTTGTATTAAATCCATGAGTAGGCCATAACTTGTGGGGCCCTTAGCTAAATCGATGTCCGACGACAATCAAAGGCATTATATATAAAAATATTTTTATTACATTTTTCCGTGTACTTCAAAGTTATCTATATTTTATAACTAATGGTAGGTAGATATTTATCTGATTTAACCATCACGAGTATGCACATGAATACATTATAAGAACATTGTCATTTATTTGCAATTTAAAATCACATAATATGCGTTTGCCACCTTGAGACACAGATAGGTTTATATATGTAATTTGTCACATAACTGGACGTTGTTTATCCTATAAATAAAAACAGTGCGTTTGATTTTGTATTTGTGACCAAGATATAAACGACAGACAAGATATTCTCACATGAACGGGAGTTGGTAGAGATTGATAGACTGTTTTAGATTGCATGATAATGCCATTCGCCGCTAAGTAATAGACTCGACGAGGTCGATATTTATTTCCAAGGATGGACGTGAACTAACACATTTTGAAAGTAAGAAAATCCTAAACGATACCGATAAATTGTGAGTCGGACAAGCACAGCTTCACAAAGTATCCCGCATTTCTTATATGATTTCTATCTAACTTGGGAACCTAGCGTTAAAACTTTCCATTCCGTTTCCCACTTTCCACCGATTTTGTAGCCAATCCCGTGTTGATTGGCAGAACTCAACGCCGCGAATTACCTTATTACCTGAGCAAATAGACGAAAATATTAAATATTTCATTACTTCGAGTATACTTTCATACTACAATTTATTAAATTTAATTTTCTATAGCTGTATACTACCTACACTTGCTATAAATCCGTAACAGGTATTTTTCTCTAAAGAATATAAGAATATTTTAGGGGACGCTTATTATTAGGGCCCAAAACAGTTTTTTTTTACGTGCTTTTGTAAACACACTTTTAGTGTTTATTTCATTAGTTATAAAATAAAAAAATACAACTTAAAATATTTAGATCGAAAATTGTTATAAAATTATTATTTATTTGGCTGAAATTGCAGTTTTAGTATCGTCTTAAAAGTGATAATATTATGAGAACACGAAATTAATTGAGATTAGTGAATAAAACTCGCTAGCTAGCTATATATCTAACTGTAAAATAACATTTATATTCCTATAGAAACATATAGTATTAAATTCTAATTCTTTGTACTAACACAAAATGAAACACATTTGTATTTAGAACGGCTTTATTTATAAATAAAGAATAAGTTGTAAGGTATTATAAAGATAAACGAAACTGCAAAAGATAAAACATATATAAAATAAAATATTGCGAACTCATTTAATTTATCACTTGAACTTCGAAAAAACTAAATATTTCTACGGAAGTGTGAGTGGAGTATACCTATATAATGTTTATAAAAAGACCATTGAAAATATCAAATTATGCTGAAACCTTTTTAATGAATAGACAATCAATAAATAATAATAGTGAACGTAATTTTTTCTACTTTACCAATAATCAAAAAGTTTTTAATAATAAGGTATGAATTTAGGTATAATATAACAAAAATTAAATGTACTGAGTGGCATATAAAATATATAATACAAATATAAAAGCAGCAAAATTGTAATTTAAATCATTTCATATATATTAAGGCACGTTACTTTATCACAGTATACAGCAACTACAAAATAAGTAACTAATAGTTAACACTCTCTCAAAAATCAATATACTTACATCTATATAATTTATTATAAAACATTAATAGTAAACGCTTACAATCCCAATAATTTTAATGCGGTATTCCTCCCTTTAAAGACAGTCATCTCTTTTAACCATTTCACATTCATACAGATGTTTAAAAAAGCAGAAGACATACTTTACATTTAAAAAATATATCATAAAAAATAAACGTTTACAAAATAAAAATTAGTTACACTTATTCTTCTTAGCACTTTTTTTAAGTGTGAATTTACACTTTAAAGGTAGTAAAAACAAGCAACACATCATTATATTAAGCGTATGATTATTATTATTACAACTCGATACGTTTTAATCGTTATAATCTCTTTAAACAATCGTTTGAGATCTTTATGTACACTAAATTATAAGCTAAATAAATTATGCAAGCATTTTGAATGGAGATTCGTGAACGATAAGACAATATATAGAAACAAGTATTTTTAGAAAATCGATTTCGCTCAGTCTCTTATAATTAATTATTGCCAAATAATTTCCATATAAATAAATTAAAACATTTTATTGCTTAAGAAAAAAGAAATGGATATGATGTATTCTATTATTTATTTATTTGCCAATTTAAATAAACTTTTTATTAATTGACTTCACAGATGCAGCTTTTAGTTTACATTACATAATTCTCATTTTTATTCCTAATTATTATATAAAATACCTAAGGTCATTGACACTACAAATGTAGTACTTAAACAATAAGCGAGGTTGAATAGCACTCATATTTTTACGCCACATTATGTATTTATAATTATTAATAGAAACGAAATTTTGTACGTATAATTCTAATTTACATAAATTTGGCCTGATGCATGAAATTGTTTCAACCTAGCGAAAAAAATTGTTTACTTGGCATTTTTTGTCTTTGCTTCTTGAGGAACTCTCGTGCTTGTTTATCACCTTGTCTAGATTCTATAGCTTTTATTGCGTCACCGTCTGAAAACAAAGAAAACTAATAAATACAATCCGATTATCGAAGTATTCATTATTTGTTTACTATATTAAAATAGTTAAAAAAAATAGCTATACATGTTTCCAATTTTGAAATCATTTTAAATTTTTATAATATTAAATATTGATAGAAATGCCAACACTAGTTGTTACTAGTCACATCTATGACGAATGCCGTGGTCCGAATTATGCTTACGATGCTTACGACGCTTACACTGCTAACGGACGGTCCGATATTAGTGAGCGCGCCAACGTCTGTTAGCAGTACTAATAATTCAGACCACTTGTGAGCATGCTTACGGCTTTGACAAGTTAATATATTTAATTATTAAATTCGTAGGTACCTAATAGAGCATTTTTTGATATAAATATGAGTGGAGTTTGTGCTATAGCCGATGAAGATTATAAATTGCTTGTGAAAATGGTTTTATCGAATCATTTTCCGCAATTGAGGAAATTGACGATAGTGACGTTGATGTGAAGGATATATTAAACGTTAAAATAACATCAACGCTCGCGGTGCTCACGCTCTGACCCGTCAGCACTGTAAGCACTAAGAGTTTTTTTTTATTTTTAATGGAAAAGACAAGGCAAACGAGCGTACGGGTCACCTGATGGTGAGTGATCACCGTCGCCCACGGCCCCGTGTAACACCAGGGGAGCTACAGGTGCGTTGCCGGCCTTTAAGATGGAGGTAGATGCGCTTTAATTATACAGAAGATATCAAAAAAGAGTCTTTTGACAAATTTATTTTGAAGTCTTTTTTAAAAACATTAAAATGACATTTATATAATTTAAAAACTACTAAATTACCGTTTGTCCCATTTGCCTTATCAATAAAATATTCATATTATAATTACTTTTATTTTAAAATATAACTTACCGATATTAGCTGGTCTGGAAAGTGGTAAATGTTGTTGCGGTAAGCTCGATATAGGCGCAGGCGTGTCTGGCACTTCGCTAAAGTGCAAATACGCTTCACCCACAAAGGTGTTGCTGACGCTGAACATGTCTTTATCTTTTATCACTAAATGGATGAGACCGTCTTGAACAGTACGCTGTTGGTGAGATAGTGGTCTAGGGATGGAAAAAATATGGTTTAAATAAGTTTTTTTTTTCAACCTGGGAACCTGGTGAAACTTGGGAACCTAAAGGAAACTTGGGAACCTAGTGTTAAGAAATTCAGTTCCGTTCTCTACTTTCCACCGAATTTAAGGCATTGAGTGTTGAGTTGTGTTTGCTTTGTTATTAGAGCGAAGAAACGAAAACATTAAATATTTAAACTGAAAATATTAAAAATTTCATTTCCTCGAGTGGAGATCGAACCCACAGCCTATCATTTACCGTCACACCCTTATACCGCTACACCACGACAAGCCTCTGACCCATCTAAATGTAGTAAGTAGTTCTTAAAACAATGGTAATATATGTATATTTTGTATTTTCTTTTTGTATATTCTTCTTCTTACTTTTATTACGTTTTGCAATATATTAAATAATTACATTTATTATAAAATCTTGAAGTAAGTATCACAATTCATACTCACATTATAAACATCTCGTCATATAGTGGAAAGAGATTTTTGCTATGTGTTTGCGTTTTAGGCTTTTCCACGTTCGCAAAGGAATCTTCTGGGAGCAAGCCCACGCGTACATATGAATCACATAATCCTAAAATATAACATGTGAAATTATTTAAACGTAAACATTTTTTAAATGTTCTTATGTAAAAGTTAAATCTTTGTTTCTGATATTAATATTAAAATTTATATGTATAATATTTTACTTTTTATTTTTATACTATTTAATATTTACATTAGTAATAAATAATCGTATAGACAGAGCGGGCGAAGCTATGGGCGAAGGCTCGGGCAAGTCGTTAGTTCTGCTATATATTACTAACATCCTTTATAATTAAGTATAATAATTATTTTTATATAACATATATAGTTGATATTATAGATTTTTTAAAAAAAACATAGAATTTACATTTATAAAACGATATTACTTATTTACACTTTATTTAAAAAGTGTTAATTAATGATACAATTTTAATCCTATATAAATTATTTATCAAGAATCAAAACAATCATAAATACATTTTTATATCATGATCAAAGAATAAAGAAAACTTAAGATTTTTAAACTTTTAAATCACGTCCAACGTATACCTAATTCAACATTATTTATTTTCTCCTTATTCAGGTTAAATAAAAGTAATAATGTTCTCACCATTAGAATCTGTAGGGGCCAAGTTTCTGGCATTCATCACTTCAATTTTCAAATTATCTTCAATGAATTGTGCTCTAACTGTTAACAATCCCATTTTAGGTTCCACTGTAGCTTGTTGCTCCTGCCACCTTTCCAAATGATACTGATGTATAAGTTCCCTAGTTTCCATGCCGTGTAATTTTAATAAATATTCCACTCTTTTCAACGTATCCGATGTATAAATATCTTTATTGTCTTGTCTAAAGGAACGTACCATTATTTTTAGACATTCGTGCAAATTGGAAAAGAAAGATGGCGGTCGTCGTTTCTGTAAATTAATTATTTAGTCAATACAATTGGTAAATAGCTTTATTGTAATATTCCTATAAATTTCAAAGTCCCATCACCACATTCATAATATACCACCACCATAATCAATGTTAGTTATATAAATAGATAGAAATTACTATATACGATAAATAAATGCAGAATACGCAAATTAGATTTTAGGATAGATTACAAGATTTATAAATAGGAAAAGATCTTATAGTAAAAGAAAAATAATATATTACTTGACATGCTATGCATATTAAGACATTAATATTTTTTATTTAAAATTAATTTCACTCAATTTTTTTTTTCTTTTAACTTCTGATAACCCATCTATTTATACAACTGATTATCATGCACAAGCAAAGACTTGACATCACCCCATGCACCCATGGTAAAGTACCGTTTATTCAGGTAATATATATAAACGATTTTTGTAACATACACCAAACTAGTAGCTAACTTGCAAATGTATAAATTTGTCATTTTAACATACATACAGACATACATACATTTATGTTTAACAATTGATAAACACGATTGATAAACGTACAAAAAGACACATACAATATAAACGTTACACCATTGATAAATATATAAAATATTATTATTATGCAGCATGTCCCCTAAAAGAATTTGTGGATTTTTTTGCGAATCCTGGGATATTATTATTCTTATTGACATATTGCTCTTTAACTGTTTATTTAGCATAATTCTTTTATTACGAGTAAAAATCCAAGGCAAACAAAGTTAGCAATTTTAAAATTAAAGTAATAAAATTATAAATAAAAATAATTTTGTGGCGATTTAAATTAATTATGTAGTTTGTAAATTGTTGCATCAAAATCGGACCATGCTATTCATCAAGACAAAGGACAAAAAAAACACACATTATGCAAAGATGGCCAAATTATATAAAATGTAAGAAAATATTAGAAACTTTTCAATTGATTGATGATATCATTACTTAGGCGAATAAAAAGGGACCACCCATAAATGATGCTGCTGTTTTAATTTAATAATTTGTGTGTGCCAATTGCTAAATATTTTACACCAGACTGACTCTAGTATCTTACAGATGTAACTAGCCATGACGAATACAGGGGATGGGTAAATAAACGGAAAATTTGTGAGACATAATAAATGGATGGCCCAAAACATTAATTTAAAGTTTCCAATATATTCTTTAGATATAAATTTGCAATAAACTACAACTACTTGTACAATAACTCGTAAATATAAACGTATACAGTATGCAATATAATTCATAATTTACCGCATCTAAGTTGGCGGCGACAGATTTGGCCAAACGCCTTGGGTCGATATAGCGGGTTATTTTTGCCTTTCGGTGCTATTAAAAAACACTCAAATTAAACACAGTGTAAACTCCATAGCGTTGTTCAAGGGTGGTATGGCATTACTGAAGTAGTCGTTAAATAAAGAGGAGAAATATCAATTCTTCTTACTAACGACCTAAATGCGGTTTCGTTCGTTTCAAATTGTTTTTATATAATAGACAAATTATACAAAATCCTTACATAAATTGTATATTTTATTAAAATTTCACCTAAATCTTCATAAAAGTTCATATTTACTTAATTTATTTTTGTAAGAGGCGCTGATTTAACTTTTAAATATTTAAACGCTATTAAAATTTTGTATTTTCTTTTGTAAGTGTGGAATAATATTTTAAAAAAATAGTAAAGTTCATATTTTTAATATTAGTAGTTAAGGCAGCAAAAATTTAAAAAAAAAACACATGGTAGTTCTTCATAATTTTGAAACGATTTAAATATACCTGTATCTTTCAAAATAATGACCTAATGCAAATGTTACATAGTTGATTCCTTCAAATCAACGAGATCGAAATAATCAAAGATTTCAACCCTTGGTAGTATGTAGTTAAATCAAGTAACATTATATGGAGTTAACATTGTATAAAAATAAAAAAAAAATAAATAAAAAAATAGACGAAAGTGCTGTCTAATAAATTTCGTGAGAGACAATTACTTTTATTTACCCGAAATACAAAGTTTGGATACACTTTGTTTTTGCCAAAATATCTACGCCTAAACAAGCGGATACGGGTAGCAAGTTTCTCTGTCTATAAATTAAATTATTATGTTAGTAAATGAAAAGAAACTGTTAATATATTACCCAATACCATTTTTTTTAAATTGAAAGTCAGTTTAATTAAAAAAAATACGAAAATCTAGTAACGGAAAAATTAATAACGTTAATAAAAAAAAATGTTATTAAATATTTTTTAACTATTAGCCATAAAACAAAATCTACTAAGCGAATTTCAAAATATATGTTAAATAAAAAAAGTTAGTTAATTACTAAAACAAATAATACCTAAATAAATAATCTATAATATAAAATTACCTCTAAATTAGCCTGTATTAGTTCATACAGGACTTCGCCCAGTTGTTCCCAAACTATATCCAATGTTCTAGAAAAGTTTTCGTTATTGAGATGTTGGTATAAAGTATCAAGATTGGCTTCTAAATATCTCATCACCCGATCCATACTGGAACAGTCTTGGTGGAGTAGTTCTGCGCCTTCTATTAGAAAACGTGTGATTGATGGCATCATCTGGAAACATAATTAAAATGAGGTTATATAGTATTTTTTTCATAATACTAATAATATTTTTTTTACTCTCACTAATATAAGTAAGTCTAAGTCTATGTCTAAGTCTACCTGTTGGGCTTAATGATACTCATTGTCTGTATGAACACGAGTGCTTCTTATTGCAATAGCAAATGCAAAGTGGCTCTAATTAAATGGTTATTTTTCAGCTTCACGCTGTATCCCGCAATTGATAAACAGATTTGTAGGCAGAGGGATAGTAGGAACCTAGTGTTACATCACTCTATTTTCATCAACTCGAGTTCGAGTCAAGACGCGATCACTTCTCGAGTTTTAGTCAAATTGACGCATTCCGTGTTGAGAGGCGGTACCTAACGCCGCGCTTTGCCACGTAAGCGAAGAAATATAAAGTATTAAATTCCCCTAGTATTCATCTAATTCATAACCTGTCCCGTATACTGGCGCATGCCTTTATCCCTGCGAGACATGCCTCTACACAAAATTTATTCTCAAACGATAATTAATGCATCAGCCGATGCCTTAGTACGTTATGTCCAACTGTTTAGATTTGACATTTTCAATATATCGGAATTTACTGTCGTCGTCTATTCCTAACTAAATACTAGACGGTTACATAATGTGGTTTCCGCAAGGTATTGTAGGTCTTGGTCATGCCACCAATACAACGCTGGTATTGTAATTGAAGTTCAAATAATTGATAACAAACACATCTTTCTAATGTATGATTTTAATTTTATATTGGTAAATCGAGGTATTCAATAGTAAATGAAAGTAAATAATTAAATAAATCATAATAATGTCTTTGATTTTCGCGATTGTTACACATTTTAACGATGTGTTTGGATTTAAGGCCCGATCTGGGAAATGATTGTGTTTAAATTATTTTCATTTCGATGCTCTGGTAGACAAAGCGCGGCGTTAAGCGCCCACATTTAACACGCAATGTCTCGACGATTGGACAGTTTTCCCTGTTATGCGGGCATAAGCACAAAGCTACTATTTTAAAAAGTATATTACCTTTTTTATCATAACTTCCAATAAATCAACAATTTTATTTTTCACCGTATCAATGGCGTTGGCAATGACATTTTGTAGAGTATCCTTACATCTGTAAATTAAACAAAAAACACAATAAAATAAAGTCAACTATTTCTGTCATAGGAAACATTATGTCTAAAGCAACACTTGAATATTTTTTATAATGTTTTTATTAAAGACAGTTTATTAGACAGTTATTGTTTTTCGGATAACATAATTTAAATTATGCAAACGTAAAAGTTTTATAGTTCTATTTTTTAATAACTTTCTCGCACTAGTAACGAGAATGAACACGGCGTTGAGATCCGCCACTTAACAATATGTAGGAAACGGAATTTTTACAGAAGGTCAATTCCGCCTACCCTGCTCTATAAGATATATAAGCAGAATCATAAAAAAATACCTTTGTGCTTCCAAAGGAGATCGAGTTTCACACATTTTCTGTATGATTTCATCCATTCCCAACTCCAACACGAACGGCTGTAAACTTTGCCTTACATAATCAATATTATTGATAGCCACACACCACTCAGTAGTTACTTCAAATCTCTCCTCGTACACTGTAGTGACAGTGCCCACACTCTCTACTCGCTTGGCCATTTTATCTGAGTAGAATACGCAACACCGACATATATCCTGTAAAATATAAGTTGCATTACAGTAATGTGTTGATGAAATTGTGTATAAAATTTGTATTTGAAATTGTGTATTATATTAAATATGTAGTGTTGAAATATTTATTGTGTTATTAGTATTTAAATTGTGTGTTATTTTTTTGTTGAAATGCTTCATTTTTTATTTTATAAACTTAGCTGATATTAACCAGCTAAGTTTTACACTTTATTACAATTTCTGCCACTTTATTGATGTTTATACGCGTTAACAAGTTGTAGTGGTCTGGTTATTATTTTTCTTTCTTCGTTCTGGTTAAAACGTAAAGAGCGAGGATAAATTGCGCCACTCAACACGCAATATCTCAAATTCACCCTAAATTCGGGAACAGAGCGGAGTTTCTTAACACTAGATTCCCAAGTTACTTCTGCCTACTCTGCCATGTGCAGGATGTAACATCGTGAAGCTGAAAAAAAGAAAAACTAAATAAATTACTTACGTCAATAATCTTAGCGACAAAAGTATAACACCCTTCAACGTCTGGCCACGCGAGCTGCTGCCAGAAAATCTTAATTTGGTAGAAAATGGCCAGAGTGTCGACACCGGAACTGCTATATTTCACATTTGTATCGACTGGCACCAAATTATCTAATTCCACGGCTTTTTCTATACGCGTTAACGCTTTGTAGGCGGCTATGTCAAGCCACTGAGCGACTCCGCCAAAGAACCACGAGTGGAACTTGGATATGCTGTATGTATGCCATTGAGTTTCGTTAAGACCTTGACCCAACCTAGAAATTAATTTGTTATGATTAATATAAGTAAAAACTAACTCTAGAATATTTCGATGGCTGTATATATTTATCTTATTTAAAGACAGTTCAGCTGAAAAACCTTTAATGAAAATAAAAATGAATTATGCATTTGTAACTTCTAGAAGATTAAAACAAGCTAAAAAAGGTAAATCATAACATTAAACTTTTCCGTTTATTATGCGCATATATTAAATTAGAAAGTCACATATGTGGTTAACGTATTGTTACTCGTATGTTCTATACTTATTTCGTCTTTTATCTTTTTACGATCTATTACTTGTTATGTCGGTCAAATCGATATAAATACTTACGTCAAAAACCTTTGTAGAGCTAAATATAATTCGAACAACGTGGTTCCCATTGCTAAAGGTTCTGAAGCGACTTCCGGAGCTCCAAGTCCTGTCTCCCCATTGAGTCCGCCAGCCAAATATACAGTGTTCGTAGATCCTTCCCCATATCTTAGCCGTTTTAAGTTCTTACAAACTTGTGTCACTTCCGGTTCGACTAGAGACGCTATTTTGTCTTCGTAAACACCGTATAGCACTTTTGAATATGGGAATGACATTTGTCTGTAACAAATACATAATGTTTTTTTAGTTTCACGCTGTATACATTGCAGGCTAAGCAGAGAGAACTTGGGAACCTAGTATTAACACGGTCCATTCCCGTTCCCTTCTTTTTACTCAATTCTTGAGGTTTTGTGTCTTTTGCCGCGTAACTCAACAGCGCGCCTTGCCTCGTCACTACATACTAAATATTAATTTTCGGAATCGAATTGCTAGCCTTCGCGCAAATATACGCTTTTGCCCCTGGACCACGATGGCTTCATGAATTATGACAGAATTTGTTTAAAATTTATTCAATATATATATCATAACTTCAAAACAATAATGTAATATTAAAGTAAACATATAATGTAATATTAGATCATTGTCTTCCAGTAGTAAAGCGGGATTTTAAGCTATGGTTGTTGATTCGATGTCCATTTGCGGAATTATTTTTTTCTTTCCTACCTACTTATAAATCTAGAATAAAGTTATCAGCTATATATATTCAATTACACGCAGAAATTTAGGTAAAGAAAGTAAGAATGACTCTATTATATACACCTAAAAACTGGGATTAATTTGATATAACTGTTAAATACATAAATCGAAATAGAACAACACAACTTACTCAACAAACGCTCTATCAAAATATTCCACCGCCCTCTGCAAGTCAGATCTCACCAGCTGTATCACCCTTATCAAGTGTTGCAAACGTGATTCATCAGTTTTGTCCTTACATTCATTATTATCCAATATATGGATAAACCAGTCTGATGCACCTTGAATAACTGCTTGATTTAGAACCTCTTGTATCGACAATCTAGTTCCATCATCTTTATCTCTCAACCAACCGTATAAATTAACTGGAAACAGTTCTATTGAATCCGGTAAATCTAATACTGATAAATTATAAAGGATTTTCAAGACTTCTCTAAGCGTTTTCATCACTGTTTTGTCCCCAGCTGTCTTTTTCCTTAATTTTCGTATGTGACTGTAACAAGTCGGCAGTAATTTTTTAGCTCCGTCCCAAAATAGCTTGACATCCTCTTCGTTTATAAGGCCTGAAATTTATTAATAAATAATTCTTAATAATTATGTTTTAAATTAAAAATATGTAGTAATTGTAATATATATCTGGATGATCGAGCGTTGCTTGTTACTTTTTCTTTTGGAAATAGAAATTACCTATAAATATATATATTTCTATGTTTTCTACTCCCAGTAGTGATGGAAATACAATTGTATATAATACTGAGTTAATTATAAATTTAAAAACCATTAAATGAAATGTAATTTAAACACGAGTTGAACTCTGTCACATACGATAGCTCGAATTTGAGCGTGGAGTTGAATTTTGTCAACAAGTTCCTGCTTACTTGCTATAGCATAACGTGAAGACTCATAAAGAAATAAATTACACAAAAACTTACCAGATTGTAAAGGCTTAGATATTTTATCAAGCAAGCCGTAGAAGAGGGCGAAGCTCAGCGGATGGTCAGCGGTAACCGCACAGTACACGGACCACTGCGCCAACGAGTTTTCCGTTTGGGACAGGCCACTTTGCGCCGCGTGCTGTGTTAGAATACCTTCAGCTGCTGCACTGAAGTTCTCACACCACCAATATGGAGCCACCTAGAAGTTTCATTTTATAATTATTATTAATCTAAGACGATGTTTGTAATAGCGATTCCCGAACGTGAAATGAATTATTTACATTTCCCACGACCAATCAGAGTTCGACAGTTAGTTGTCAACGAAAAGAACAAACGATAAAGTTGACAAACTTTTATACTTGAAGTTTTATTCACTCATTTTATATGAAATAAAATCCAATTATAAGTTTGTAGTAGTTATATGTTCCATAATTTGTACTGCAAGTTCTCACTTGTAGCCAAATTTTATAATTAAAATTAATAGAGTAGTACGGATAATACTAGGTTTTGATTATGCGGCGAATAAAGTTGTTGTATGAAATGAACGGATGACAATTTATTTTCTGTGAAATACATATAAATTGTCACTTTTCGAATTATCTTCTTTATTTGTATTGAAAGTTCTAACTTCGTGCCAAATTTCATAATTGTATGTTTACGGGGGAGTTGATTAATCGGCGATGTTCAAAAAAATGCAGCAAATCAATACATAAATGTATCGTATCTTGTGATTGCATTTTTCTACTCCAACGCACCGTAGAAGTGGAAAATTACTATTCATTTCAGCTTGACACCTCCACGCAATTTCAAGTATTGACAGACGGGCAATAAAAAATATAACCCTATAAAAGTTCCGTTTTACCTTTTGAGGGACGGAACCTTAAAATTTATTAAATATGCTGTATTAAATATTTGAGACTATCTTAGCGTAATGGAACAGCGCCATTTCCTGAAAATAAGCGATCGCACTTACTGCGGTGGTGAGCTCAACTACTACTAGGAGAGCATAATAGGTCAATGTGCTGGGTATAACAACAAAGAACACTTAGATCGTTACGAATAGCGACAGAAGAGAGGCACAGACAGAAGATTAGTGGGGAAAAGATTAGTGTCCCAAACATTGGTTTTATTTCAATTGATTACACAGGGGATGGATATATTTCAATTATTTTCATTCTTTTTCTGTAACATGACTATAAGAATCGTTAAATTTCCCCACGCAATATTCAACGTTATTGATTTTGCGCAAAAAGTGAAAGAATGGAAAATCCTAACACTAACCAGATTACTTCTCTTCACGGAAAAGGCCATTATTAAACAATCTATAAACATAATATAGCTAATTATTAAGTAAATGACACAATTCTATAAGCAACATACCTTCGAACTTTCCAGTTCGTGTAGTAATAATATCCTTAATAAATGCCTATGTTCCTGAGCTGCAACTTGTGAATTCTTCTCCGAGGAAAAAGTAAACCGTGCCATTAGCACACCTTGTCTCTTTAATTTGCTTTTTTTGTTTAGATTTAGCCACATGGTCATACCGCCAGCTGGGATGGACTGGACACAAAAAAATATTGCTATTAAATAATAATACTTATTTAGAAAATGTATAAAAATTTTAACCGCTACGTTAAAATTTTTATACGTTCTCTAAATTCTGTTAAAATAGTAAAAACTTAAAAACTTAAAGACTGAAAAAATCTAAATTTTAAAAGGAAATATTTAAGTAATCAAATATTTTAATAATATGGTAGCATAAATAATAATATATAATCTACATGACAAAAAATATTAGATAATTCTTCTATTAAAACCTCTGAAACTATGCAGTTATGTATACTTTGCTGTTATATACAGATGTACGTATTAATTACTATGCATTGCACTTTGTTTATTATTATGATGTATTTTTGTTTATTGTGCACAAACATCACTTTGGTCAAGAGATTTAGTTCAAATTATTAAAGCACTATTAACAAGCATAAACAACTTTAAAAGACCGTTTCCTGCCTTTAGAGTTTAGAGTTTGGGGCAACGTGTTTCTAAATATGACTTGTTTGATTCGCTTAGCAACGAACTTCCCAAAGATTTTAACCATCAACAACTGAGTTTAATTTAAATTACAAGTAGTACACTTCTCATTTACGTAAACATTTGCTGATCCGTGACCAAAATCTAAACAACGGTGCAATACAAAAAAAATAAAAAATCATACCAAGTAATGAAATTGACTTTGAGGTACAATTGGTACAAAGAAAGAAGAACCAAAATGATACACTGAGCAAACATACTAATTATTATTTGTGAATACGGTATTTCCTTGATGATTCAAAACTTACATCAAATATTTATTCACCTCCAATTCGTATGACCAATTATAAATGACTTATTGTGTATACTGAACGAGAAAGCCAAAAACTATAAAATTACACACAAGCAAACTAAAAACTTTATTTAATTGATAATTGAACATTGATATCGAACATTTAAATTTCCTTGCTCAATCGCCGGTAATAAGGCAACACGCGGCGTTAAGCTCAGCCTCCATACAGTACGAAGCCAAAAAACAGTTAGGTGTCTCTATAATAAAAATTAAAAATTTAATTACCTTAAGTGGCATATTCGCAGTGCCGATAAGCTCATTATCATGTTTGCCAGTTGACGCCGTTATCGCAATTTCTTTCATAAGTTTACGTAAACCTTTCACACCTTTTACTTCAAAAATTTTAGTCATTTTCTCTTTAACCGTCTCCGCAGGATCAAAGTCCCTAAAATTAAATAGATTACCTTCTGTATTAAGAAAATAATTCTTATAACAACGTAATATGTATGTTCACCTTGAAACTTACCATACTTCTAAACAAAGTGAGTCTTCGTGCAGATTACCTGGTATAGGTCTGTAAAATAAGAAATTAATAAATACTCTTCAATATAAATAAATTCAATCTATTTCGACAGATGTTGCTAAAAGCAATAATTCGGTGCGTATTTCAGCTAATGGAATCATAAAACACGTTCTATCGTAGCAGATTATCACCATCTTTACTGTTAAATTTATTTTACAAAACATCTTTCAAATATTCATAGATTGCTACTACTTATTTAGATATTTATTTATAGCAAAAAGAGCAAATTAAGAACGTTAAATATTCACACATATTTTTTGATGTAGTCTAATTAAGCTCTATTATTACAAACAATAGAATGCTATGTAGATTTTAAATTTGCTAATTAGAAAATGGAATAAACAAAGAATAAATTCAATAACATAAGTAAGTTCATTAAAAGACAAACTAATGTTAGTAATTATTTAAAAACAAATATAACTTACAGTGAAAAATGTTCTTCCCACACTGGATTTAATGTTCCCGATTTCACAGACGTGTTATATCTATGGGTCGCGTTGGACATAAGGTAAATTGTAACAAAAGGGTCACTAAGCCCACTAGGATCTTTAGACACGAGATCCCTTCCTTCCACTATTTCTACATTTAGCATAAGTTCTGGTGGTTCTTTCGCCTCTGCTTGCGTTAAAAGCTGTGTATGTTTCTCATTTGATATCTTAAAAGCCTCTTGAACATAGCTTAGCATAGCCTGTTGTCCCACTTCACATGCTACGTCACATCCGCCGACATTGTGTAAAATTTCATACAAAACTTCCAAATACAGTTCATCGACCTACAAATGATATTAGTTATTAAAACCATTAACTTTCTATGCAGAGCTTACTTATTAAAAATGTGAATAAAAACAACATTTGCAACTAAAAATAACCATTTTTAACTATAAACAAAAACTCTCAAAAAGGCAAGACTGTAATACACATTATTAACGTCTTTTGAGAAGAAACAGAGATTGACCTAATTTTATTATCCAAACAAAGCTCCGCTCTTAAGCTTTGTAGTTATTGATAGAAGCAATTAAATTTTATATTTTAAAATTAGACATTTCATAAATATCTATGAGGTAAGCTAACAAACATAACGATTCACTATTATCTCTAAACAGCCTAATTATAGATAAATCATAATATTTCTATCTACATAACAAAGCATATAGTCATTTGCCGGCGGAAAGACACACATACCGACGAGTCGTAGTAATATCGCAAGTTCATTAACTGGAAAGAACACTATATTTATGATCACACGCAAATGTTTCACACGCGTTTGTTTCAGCCTAAATCAAGGATAAAAGTGAATTAGTGCATCGCGTGACATACTTAGTTGCCAAGACAGCGACCGCGTTTGAACGCCATACTACAATGGCAAACAACAGAATTTACCATGTTTTTATATAACGGTAGGTTAACTGCGCCGCCGTGGACATTATATCGATCAGAATCGTGTTCCGCGGTGTTTTCGATTAACTGCTTCGACAAACACGAATCAGCTGCGTTTGTTATTCTTTAACTTTGCATATATAATATATACCATACGACATTTAACACAGAAAAGTGCCTGTAAGATGTTATAAGAATATTTAAGTACACTTATTTTATTGCTCCTAAAGTGCAGTATTGGAAAAAAACAACGCAGACAACTTTAAATATATCTACCAAAATTTCGAGGACTTTTTATTTTTAACTCTGTAGTCATTTGCATTTGTCTTATACACCAAAAAAAATTGCTACTTTGACTTGAACACAACCGTTACACCTACTGTATTTCCGTGAGAAAACCGGATGGAAAATAATATGCTTTATTTTTAAAAGATAATTATTAGCCGACATATTATATAGGATTTATGCATAAGAAAATATAAGTTCACTAATAATATTATCATTTATATTAAAAATCTAATAAATATTTACAACCATATTATAATTTAATTTTGAACTAAACAAAAATTGATGAACGTACAGTCATAGATTGTATAAGCAGACTCGTCTGTCTGTCCAGGAGCTCCTTCTTCACGCCCCTGAACTTAGTTCGTAGTGTACCCGTGTTATTCATATTTATTCACTTTTCACACACACATTATACACAGTACTCGCGCATGTTACGGGATGAGGCGATTAAAGTCTAAGTACGTCTCAGACGAGTCGTCTCTACGCTCGAGTCCGGCCGGGACTCAGGAATTGAGCCGATCTGCCGCCAGATTCTATTTTCGCAAACCGCTACCATTGAAGATGAATGTGAACTCAACGAAATAACTAAATCTATATATATTTTATTTTTAAGTATCTTGTACATTTCCTAAATTGTCTTGAAAAAAAAACAATGTCAATAACCTGTTGATTTTATTGCTAATTTTTAATTCTAATTTTTATTATGTATTTTTAATTTTAATTCATCTAGTTAACTGGATCACCTTCTATACAAATGCATAATAATAGGTACCATTTAATATACATGATTCATTCTAAATATTAAATAATATTTACATAGAACAAACAGAAGACCTTGACATTATATTGTCTTAATTTAAATACCTAAATCACAAAATAAAAATATTTTTTTAATTTAAAAAACAAATAAAAAGCTTTTTTTAGATTTTAATTAATTTTTTGTTCGTATGTCTTTATTTTTGACATGTATTCGTTATGCGTTCGTAAATATATATAAGTCCACATGTATATATAAGTAGGTAATTTCAGTTTCTATATTATTTGATTGTTACTAATTTGAACATTAAGGTGAATTTTACTTACTATCACAAATAACTTCATATATGACATCTTAAAATATGGGCAATATTTTAAGATGTCATATATGAAGTTATTTGTGATAGTAAGTAAAATTCATCTTAATGTTCAAATTAGTAACAATCAAAATAATTTTTATTATTTTACGTAACATAATATATATTCTGGGTCTAACAGCTAACTACGGTTTATTGAAATCTCAAACAGCACTTGATAATGACATCGCTAATGGAAAATGCGATTTATCTACGCTTCATTATAAAATAATCTTTATAGAAGTGCATTAGGCGAAGGTTTATAGATAGGTACTGCCAATAAATATAAGCCCACTTGAAATTTCCTATCGTAAAATTTTTACAGAGAACATCAAATGTTAACGAGGGCGCCCGCTAAAAATTTACCATTACGTTATATTCATACTGATGATGATTTTATTTCAGAACACCTTAGAAGAATAACATTTTCCTGATTTTTAAAAATTCCCACGACACACAATGACTACAACATATTGGCCTTAAGTGGACTTAATAGGTGCTTTGTTGATTTATTGTTCGATTACTTGAATGGTTTCTCCCGTAAGAAAAAAACCTGCGCTATTAATAAATTAAGAGTAATCTTTTCTATCGTGTTTTCTTTTAAAATAGAATGAAAGGTTTCAGTAGCAGAAAATATGTAAGAATTATAAATATACATATTATTTTTATATAATGAAGATCAAATTGATAAATTATTGAGGCCTGTCGTGGCGCAGTGGCACAAGAGTGTGACTGTAAGCGCAATAGGTTGTGAATTCCTCACAAGAAATGAAATGTTTAATATTTTAAAATAAATATTGAATGTTTTAATTTCTTCTCCTATACAAAGGCTTTGATATTTAATATTTGAAAGAAATGAAGAAAGGACAGAATGCAAGACCAGTGTAGATGATAAGATATTAGAATGAGTGAATGAGTTAGTATGTCTGGGAAGTATGTTTAGTAGAGACGGAAGTTACAAGGTGAATTTTGACAAGGCTGGTATTGCTGCCAGTAAAAGAATTAACGGTACCTTAGCTGCATTGTTGTGACGGCGAAACGTCAGCATAGCTGCGTGTTAGCCGTACACAATGCAGTATTATACGGCAGTACGAAACGGGGGTGTTACAGAAGAAGAATGTAAGAGGCCTGTCGTGGCGCAGCGGCACAAGAGTGTGACTGCAACCAACAGATTCTGGGTTCGATCCCCAGTCAAAGAAATGAAATATTTAATATTTTCAATTTAAATATTTGATGTTTCATTTCTTCGCTCTGGCAATAAGGCAAAGCGCGGCGTTAAGTTCCGCCACTCAACATGCAATGCCTCTAATTCAGCGGAAAGTGGGGAACGGAAGTGGAACGGAGTCTTAACACTAGGTCCCCGGGTTCCCTCTGCCTACCCTGCCTCGTGCGGGATACAGTGTGAAGCTGAAAAAAAAGAAAGAAAAAAAAATGAAAAAAAAAAAAAAAAAAGAATGTAAGAAAGATGCAAACTGTAAAGATACTATCTTTTAGGATATGCGGAGTCAGTTTAGGTGATCGCATACCAAATGAAAAGATACAAAGAATGGTAGATAGATACTAGCGTGGATGTCACAGTGATAATGAAGAAGAACGTGCTCAGGTGGTTTGGGCACATCGAGCGAATGGGTAAAGAAAGAATGTCAAAAAAGATTTATGAAGGAAAGCTGAGTGGTAAGAGAGGGAGAGGGAGGCCTCGATTGACCTTCGAAAACACAGTATCTACTATACTAGAGAAGGGTTACGTATAAAGCATAAGGAGCCCCACAGAGGGCATGTATTAAGGGATTGAAAACAGTGGACGAGGCGAAAGAATTATGTCGAGGCCGTAGCAGTTGGCGCTCCATTCTCTCTTACCCCGCTACCCTATAGGAATATAGCGTAAAGCTAAGTAAATTGTAAGTTAATTTCTTCGTTCTGGTAACGAGGAAATGTGCGACGTTAAGTTCCGCCACTCAACATGCAATGCCTCAAATTCAGGGGAAATTGAAGAACCTAAGTCGAACCCTGCGTCACTGGTGAAGGCATAGTTTTATTATAACCTATATAAGACGGACTATGAAATATTTAATATTTTCAATTTAAATATTTCATGTTTCATTTCTTCACTCTGGTAACAAGGCAAAGCGCGGCGTTAAGTTCCGCCACTCAACACGCAGTGCCTCAAATTCAGCGGAAATTGGGGAACGGAAGTTGGACGGAGTGTCTTAACACTAGGTTCCCGGGTTCCCTCTGCCTACCTTGCCTCGTGCGGGATACAGCGTGAAGCTAAGTTAAGTTAACCTATATAAGACGGAAATGGCAGTGTTCAACGTTGTAATAATTATAGGGGCATAAAGTTTTTGAGTCATACGATGAAACTCTTCGAGCACAAGATTGATCTCAGACACGAGACTGTACTGCATCTGAGTACCAATATGAATTTCAGCCAAGATCAGTCACTATGGACGGTCAGTTTTGCCCACAGAACATTGAGATGGAGGCATACAACGAAAAGGAGGAAAAGTGGGCCATGCATGTAACCTTTTTAAATCTGCAGAAGGCCTTTGAATTTTTTTTATGGCAAGGTAAATTTATTATTTTGTAACAAAATACAAAGTCCTACTATAAAAAAATATATCACATGAATATTTCTAAATGCATATACTAATGATACGTCCGGGTATGATCTAAACATTTCTATTGAACTTAATGGATTGAACATAATAAATATACGTAATTATTTAACGAATGATATCTCAAATAGTGCAAATAGATGTTATTCACGGCTTTAAATAGAATGAAAATGTTATGCATCTACATATTATGTGGGTAGATATTATGATCTTACAAGCAGGCAACTCAACTGTTTTTAATCAATTTGTAACTAACCATCTAAGGCAATAAATAAGTGACAATATTTATAACTTTTTTAAATATTTTTCGTTCTAGACATTTCTTACATAATAATCCCAATGCACAGAAATTTGAAGAACTTCATTCAACTCAGCCTTGGCGTCAAGTTGACAAAATAACCGTGGTTAGTTGAATTGGCAGGATGCCATGACTGGGGCATTGTGCGTTAGAGCTGTCAGTATATGAAACATCTATCAGGGTCATCAATATATTTGAGTGGACATACCTGGTTCAGCTTTATTTAGTGTGTTGATACAACACGTGATCTAATGCAACTTACAACGTATAGAATCGTAGGGTATTACAGAAACTTAAATATACTTTTATTAATATTGTTACTTTATGGTTCCATTCTTTAATTATGGCCTCCGAGAGTGCCAATTGGTCATGTATATCATTTTTAGCTCAATTTTTACGAGCTTATAACATGTTAAAGCAATGCAAAATAAATTTATAAATAAAGTATTTATATTATGCATACATTTAGTTATTCAACCAAGTCCTAAGTGTCATTATTAATATTTAATGGAATGAGATAATTTAAAATAAAATTTAAACGTTAAATCTACCTATGGCGTCTTTTAAATAGACAACCTACATTCTAATTGAATCTTACCCAATGTCTAGTTCAAATTAAGGTAAAACAATAAAAACAAACGGCCAACATCCGTTCAAACTGAAATATAAACAACATAAAACTATTGCAAAACAGACTCCTGGCACTTTATAAATGTTACGTTGAAACGTAGAAAACACATCTTTTTATTCAGAGTCAAAACATTATTGAAGGATATTTTTAGAATATATAGGTATCTGTTGTTTATAATAATATTCTTTGGCTAAAATAAATAATTCTATCCGTAGGTACCGAATAAAATGTATTTATTGTACTTTAACTGATATAATTATTGCCTTATACAATGACAAAACATATTTCACTTTGAACTTGTAAACATTTTATCTCTTCTGAACTTTTAAATGAGATAACATTGGATAATATAAAGCATATTACTATGCACTGTAATTTGATCAAATTTCCCCAACTTCAATGACAAATTCATTAAAGTATTTTATAAGTTTTACGCTATACTGCTTCGTCACTACGCCCTCATTATTTTATATTAGGTCTTTTGTAGTAAATTAATATAAAATTTTACTTACATTCCAGCCAACAGCTTCTACATAAAAATCAACTTTCTCCGGGTCCTCAGGCTCCGAATCTGTATCAAGCAAGGTCTCGTTGCCACTATCAGAGTCTCTTGTAACACTTCTACTCTCTGTACCTTCAGTGACTAATTTGTCTCCATCCTGTTCTTCTTCTTCTTTCAAAGGGGCTAATGGTGTGGATTCTTCTAAGGCAGCTCGTTGTGACGCTTGTTTTAAAATTGATCCAAATTTTTCAAAGAAACTATCGTCTACTTCTTGTATTCTGTAAAGCATAAAAACAATATTTTAGTTATAATTTATATTCCATTTTATTTCTGTGAACTCAAACTTACTGTGACAATGTTTATATTAAACATTGAATCATTGAAAACAGGAAATTTGACAGCCTATATAAATAAGAGTAAGTTAGAAGTCGTAATCCCCTGCCCCGAACACTATGTCCTTTAGGGTCTACTCAGTACAAGTAATTCCTGATAATATATATTCTATTTTAAAACAAAGAAAAGATTTAATTGTGTAATGTTACGCCTGTACAAGCCTTATGGGAGAATGACTCACAACCCTTTTTACCATGCATCGCTGATTTAAACTGTGCCTGAGTAGTAGTAGCACTGACTCTGAGGTGCTGATGCCTAGCAGACCGGTAAAAAATTGTAGGTACATAAGCTATACAAATATTTTATCTGCACATGTTTATACACCATTGTTAATTACACCTTTTTATAATAAATTGCAATAATTTTACAATCACATTTTAAATACATTTTAAATAAATAATAGAAAATAATTTGTCTAATAATTCTGGTCACGTCTAAGAGGAAAGAGACTAATAATATCTTAAGATAAATGAAATTGATGCTGTTGTCACGTTAAGTATATCATATTATATATTTGATAAGATAAACAAAACATTATTATACTTTAAATAAATCATGACTAAACAATTTTTGATTGTTTTTAACAGTGACATAATATAAATATTGAATAATCTTTTTTATTATAATATAGATATGGGTTGTTTTTAATATGCAAATTAATTCGAACACCTTTATAAATAAGTTATGTTCCTAGTCATGAAATTAAAAGGCTTATAAATTGATTATAGTTTATTTATTAACAACTACAATGATTTTAAAAATACATACATAAACATTATATTAATATACCAAGAAATTTGTATATTATATATTTCTACATAGCAAAACCCTATTATTTTACTTAACACATTATTCAAATCACATTTACTGGAAGACTGGAATGACTCTCAAAGGATGTCTTTTTATTCAAGACTAATAATAATAATAGATTTATAATAAGAACTGCATTGCACATTATTACACAACTAATATAAAGCTTACAATAACAACCTTATGAACTATTGTAAATTGTAAACAAATATTAATATGGTAAGAACAATAATTTTAAAAATATTTTTTACTTGTCTAAAGCGGAAAATAAAGTATATTTGATATCAGTATATTCTTCAACCCCATGTTTACTTCCCTCCCTGCCTATTCCAGACTCTTTGATGCCTCCAAACGGAACCTCAGCAGTAGAAATCAAGCCATCATTGATTGCTACCATACCAAAGTCTAACCGTCGAGAAAGTCTAAAGGCTTGGCCAACATCTTTAGTAAAAACATAAGAGCCAAGACCACTCCTTGTGCTATTGGCAATTGTTATAGCTTCATCTTCAGTTTTGAATTTATGACAAACAGCTACAGGACCAAAGATTTCTTCTCCATATATCTTCATTTGAGGTTTCACATCTGTAAGAATAGTAGACTCGAAAAATTTGCTACCAATTTTAGTTGCTGGTTTACCACCAATTATAACTTTTGCCCCTTTTGAAAGGGCATCATCAACTAGATTAGTTACTTTCTTAGTTTGTTCCATATTAATTAGGGGTCCACATGTCACACCTTCCTTGACTCCAGGCCCTAACACACAACCCTGTGCAATTTTATTCTTGAAAAGTTGGACAAACTTATCAAACACATCTTCATGTATTAAAAATCTATTGGCACAAACACAGGCTTGTCCATTATTTCTAAATTTTGCAATCATTGCATTTTCTACTGCAAGTTCAATGTCAGCAGAAGGGAAAACAATGAATGGGGCATTTCCACCTAATTCAAGACTTACACGCTTTATTCCCTTTGATGCCATTCCATACAAAATTTTTCCAACATGTGTTGAACCTGTAAATGAAATGCATCCGACACTTGGATCTTCGCACATAACCTGTCCGACCGCAGGAGCATTTTTTCTGCTTGAAGTAACAACATTGATTACACCTTTAGGGACTCCTGCCTCTTCTGCTAATTTTACGGCTGCTAAAGCAGTTAATGGAGTATCCTCTGCAGGTTTAATTACACAAGTACACCCAGCTGCCATTAATGCACCAACTTTTCGTGTTATCATAGCAAATGGAAAGTTCCATGGTGTAATAACAGATACCACTCCCAATGGCTGTCTTGTTACCATTATTGCCTTATTGGGCCAAGGGCTAGGTATGACTTCACCATTAACCTGTCGGGCAGTATCAGCAAACCACTCAAGGAAAGAATTTCCATATGTAACTTCCCCTTTTGATTCAGCCAACGGTTTACCAGCTTCAGCAGTAATTATTTGAGCTAGAGAATCAGTATTTTTTGCACAAATATCAAACCATTTCCTTAATATTGAAGAACGTTCTTTTGCAGTAGTTTCTTTCCAACTTTGGAAAGCACTAGCAGCAGCGTCAACGGCTTTCTTGGCGTCTCCGGAATCCATATCGGGAATCTCAGCAATTATACTGTCATCGGCCGGATTCATAACAGGAAACACGGCATTGCTTTGTGCGTTAACCCATTCACCATTAATATAGGCATTTTTCTTTAGTAAATGCATTGTGCGATTTTTATTTAAGTATATGCTACCGGTTCGAAGGAAGTTGACTCGTAAAATAATCATATCTCAATGACACTTCTTATATATATTTAATACCACCACAAAAAATATATACTTAAAACTGATAACGATGTTATAATATAACAAAGTGACTTGATAAGATATATAATGAAAAACACTGCTCCAACGTCGGCCGTATATATAATATCGAATAACAGCCACAGGAAAAAGATACTTAAATAATGTAATTGAAAAGATTCATACTGGAGTTGGAGTTATACAATATACCGGTGACTAGAGTCTATCAAGTAGCAACTGACATCTGTCAATGTCAGACAAGACTGGACGTCATAGATAATAAATGAATCATCTTTAGTTTATTGGCTGTAAAAAATATTAAACTACGACACAACAGAGATTTGATGCCTGTCGTGGCGCAGCGACACAAGCGTGTGACTGTAAACGATAGGTTGTGGGTACGATCTCCACTTGAGGAAAGAAATATTTAATATTTTCAAATAAAATATTTAATGTTTTAATTTCTTTGCTCTGGTACAAGACCAAACGCGGCGTTGACTTCCGCCACTCAACACGCAATGCCTCAATTTTGGCGGAAAGTGGGAAACAAACGGAGTGGAACGGAGTGTCTTAGCGCTAGATCTCCCAAGTTCCCTCAGCCTACCATGCCATGTGCGGGATACAGAGTGAAGCTGAGGTACAATGACTGTGTTTTTGTAAAGACAATATTTGAAGGTTCCCAAAAAATATTCACTGGGTGTGGGTATTAACACCTATAAAAAACAAAAAATACACTTTTAAGATGCAACAATTATTGTATAATTTTATATAAATATATGTAACAAAACCTAGAACAATGATTTTATTACTTTTGGTGTTTGTCTGTGTTCCTGAATTAGTGTGTTACACCCACGCTAATTGGACAAGGCTTAATATATTTAAATGTAACAAAACAATGTCTTTCTTTCCTTTACATTTACTTATTTTAATTTAATCGGTTCATAAATAGAAGATTACTATAAACATATAATATTTGGTGGAACAAAATTGCCGAAATCAATTGTTGATTTTGCAGCAATTTTTCAAATTCAATGCCTTGCTAATTCAAAATATTAACAAATAAATATGTAACTATTTTAAATTAGCAAGGCATTGAATTTGAAGGACATTAAATTAACGAAAATTTTAATTTTTAATATTATATTTTTAATATAATAGTAGTGTTAAAACATGTAAATAATTCAGATTCGTAAATAAATATTTTGTAGTTGAAGTGGGGGATGACGAAAGCAGATCGCAAACTGTTAATTTACATATTTTAGTCACATAATTTGTGATTGTAAATAACATTTTTTCAGATGGATTATTAAATACCTATTATATTTATATGCCTACCTACAAAAAAGTATTTAACATAGAATAGTTTGAAAATGTTATAACAACAATGTCAAAAATTTCTACTTACTAACCGACAATTAGCGGGACGCCGAGTACATTGAGCATAAGATGTTTTTATTTTATACATGTATATATAAAATCTGCGCTGTAACGTTTGGTACTCCGTTTTCTCTGCCTACCTCGCTAGGACCACAGCGTGAAGTTAAAAAAATAACAGAATCTCTCTTATAGTGGTAAGTTAATTCTTGCTAAGCCCCTAAGTTAACACCGGCACTTACGCCTGCGCTAATATGTCTTACGATACTCGTACTTGGTCAGGATAGTCTCAGACTCATGGAAAAGTGCTGTTATTTATCCGATTTCGACGAAGGGCGATGGTTCTTATACAACTAAACTCAGTCCTATTGCCATCACCTCATAATAGCTAGGCAGCTCCTTTTTTATCTGGAAGATCACCGATAGATCAATGACTGTCAGTATCAACGACAACCAGTACAGTTTCATGCTTCAACCGGTCATCTTCTAGTTTACCTAACCCACTGCTAGATATGGCGAAGGCCTTAGATCGAGTGTGGCACGCGGCGCTATTTGCAAAATTTCCATCTAACAGGCTTTTCGATAATTGACGCAAGTGTATCGCCAGCTTTCTCACTGAGCTCAGCGTGACGATCGCTGTCGACAGACTACATGCCCAATGCCATAAATGTCAAAATAGACTTAAGTCTTCCGTTGAGGCATCCCTCAGAAATGTTGCCTAATGAGGTGAAAGATACTTGGTTCAATACATCTCCCAGAAGACTTGCATACTCCAAGATAGCACGTTAACCACAAAAAACCCCCCTAACCGTCTCTTTGACCGCACCGATCTAAATGTCATCCTCACCACTACATATATGTATGTCATGTATATATGAATGTATGTAATATTTTTATTACCTCAATTTTTATTATCTGATATCTCAGAACCACTGCATAGATTTATATGATTGAGATATCGTCAGATTCCTCTTAGCAGCCTAAGCATTTTTCGATGATGTTAAAAAAGATTTACAATCGAGACCTTTTCTTTAAACAATTAAATCCTCATAAAGACTCTTGTTAAATTTAAATAGGCCCCGACAGTTAATCCTAATGAACTGGTTTTTAGTGTTATTTAGTCTTTAGTGGGTTCTTTTTGTTTTTTTTTGTCATATTTCTTTTATTCTGTTTATTTATGTTTTTATTTACTATATCAAAGACTTCGATTTGATTTAAAACTTCGTTGGTGAGCAAAAAAAGATGAAATATAAGCGGTGAAAAGACTTACCGGCAGTCATGCACCTTTTCTTCTAAAGATTTTTGCTGTTGTAATTTTTCGTAAAATCCTTTCCACATTGATTCTTCATCCATTGTTTTAAAATAATACTGTTACTTGTGTGTAATAACTATTCTAATATTCCTTTATTATTATCACTGTGAAGTACGAATCACTTTACAAACTCAATGATACCATTGCAGTGTACCTGACTGAATCACCGAAAAGAACGAGTCATAACATCTACATCAGTGACGTAAACACTGATCTTAACTTAACTGAGATCAATCCATTGAATAAGTATCTGATCAATAGGAAGTTTTATTTCTTAGGTCACTGACACGAGTTACAATTAACAGACGCACTAACAATCAAATATTTAGGCAATCGATATCTTAATTTTTTGTTTTTGTATTTATTAAAACGCGTGTTTTAATAATTATTATGTACGATTCACCGATTCTAGTTGGCGGTGAACTAAATAAAACTGACGTAATCCAAGGCAGCCACGCACCAGTCACCGCTCAGCGCTCGGCTGTGCAACAAAGAGCTGAGCGTTAACGCGTCGTGTTTTTCTTATGACACATAATCACACATATATTATTACATGTACACTTCCGGTGCTCTTTAAAATAATCTTTCTGCGTTATAAAGTAAGAGTCAAGACTCTTTATTTAAAACATAGTTAATGTCTGCTCAAAAAGTTTGTAGACATATTGTGTACCTATGTAAATACAGAATAACGGTATTTTATTTACAATGACAAGCAAGACTGATAGTAATCGCTTAAAGTTATGGTCGTAGACTTACCTGGTTGATACACATTTATATAAAGTAAATATAGTTCCTTCTAAATGTAAATTTTTGTAAAGTTAGGTATTGTACACCTCCAAAAAATTAAGCATAATAAACTAAAACTTGTAATTCACTAAATACAATAACACCATCTGAATTATTTTTATTTGAGGGCTGTCGTGGCGCAGCGGCACAAGCGAGTGACTGTAAGCGATTGTGGGTTCGATCCCCACGCGAGGAAATGAAATATTTAATATTTAATTAAATATTTAATGTGTTCATTTCTTTGCTCTGGTAATAAGGCAAAGCGCGGAGTTGAGTTCCGCCACCTAACACGAAATGCCTCGAATTCGGCGGAAAGTAGGGAACGGAAATGGAATGAAGTATCTTAACATTAGGTTCCCAAGCTCCCTCTGCCTACCCTGCTATGGGCAAAAACAGCGTGAAGCTGAGTTGAACTATGTTTTCAAGCATAAATTATTTCATTAGTCGCGGAAACTTTAAAAATATTTAAAACATTCGATTTTTTTTATAAATTTTACTTACTTTAAACTAACTACTTATATTTTTATTTGCAAAAAAACTGCGTAGGTACTAGATCGTTGTCACAAAAAAATCACAAAGTAGTAACCTCGAAATAATGTTGGATACATTAAAAGGTGTGCTGTTTTATAACCTTGGTAGGCAGGTACAACGGAATTGAATAATTAATACTAAAATAGGTGAATTACGAATAGGTACAATGCCCTACAGTGGAAAATACTACGCGGATAAGGGATTACCTATGTATTAGATGCTTACAAATTGTCGTTTAGTATAGCTGTAACATATAGTCAAATATTTTTTAATATAATATATTTATTTAAAAGAAAAATGAACTATTGTTATGCTTCACTCCATCACTTTTGCCAAAAAAGAACTGTCCAAACAGCTATCAAACCCCAGATATTCTAAGATCTTCTGATTTGGTAGCCGTCTGTTGTGCAGTGAGGTCTAGCACTTTTGTGAAACAGCAGGGGCATAGAGCGATTAACCAGCCTCTGTTGATTAGCAACTATATTTTCCATCATGGTTTCCAACTGTAGAGAATAGACGTCTGCCATAGTCCACTACTTACAACTACAAGTAACTTTTTTTAGAGTAAATTTTCGGAATTTGTAGAACAAAATTGTTCGAACCAAAAACGCATTGTATTCCCTTTTGCGACACGAGCGCAATCACGTCATTAACCCTTCGAGCCGTTGCCACGGCGCTGCCGTTGGTGCCAAGAAGTTGCTATATAATGCGATATTTCAAGTTTTTTTATTTCAAACACAAATAAATGTATGAATAGCTGTATTTTAATTTAGAATTCCTTACCAAAAAGGTCAAATTTTTGATTAAAATGGTCAGTACCACTAAACGCCAATTTCAAAATATGTAAGGACCTAATAAATTTTAATTGAAACAACTTGCGGGTTTGATCCCCACTCGAGGAATTGAAATATTTAATATCATCATTTTCTCCCCTGGGTAAAAAGGTAAGGCACGGCGTTAAGATCCGCCACTTGTATGTCATCGCGCGTATATCATTTTAATCGCAACTATTGTATTGTTAGCTTAAGTCGCGGTAAAATGAAAGATATAAACCATATAGACGTGAATGAAAATGGTAATTTTTATTACAGATGTATCTAATATTAGATATGTTAATATATTCTGTGTATGTAATTTTAATTTTAAATCAATAAATATTTTTATAAATATTTTGTGTTATATTTTTCTTTATCCGTTATATAATCAAATAATACTATGTTTTTACTACATACCTAAACCATATTTATGTAATGACAAAAATTTTGCGTTGAAACTTCACCTGTATTAATATAGAATAACAATAATTGTCAATAGGTAGTTAGTTGTTATGTAGTTACATGCAGTTAAGAATCAGAATAGACCTTCAATTAACTTTGCATTCAATGCTTAGAAAACGCCGGTTATTTTATTTCTTAAGAATTATTTGAGTGGTAAATATCATAAAATATCAAACCAAAATTATTATTATTCATGTTAAATAGAACTAACTAATTTTTTTATAAATTGACTACTTTTTCTTATATATAAATATAATAAGTATTAATGTTTTTTATTATTTGCTGCAAATATGACTCATGCGAACAGTAAATACTGTTAAATGTGAAACAAGAGGAGTGCCGTTATTGCTGTATTTTCTCAGGGGAAACCAATGCGCATGTGTCGGCCTTTATCCAAGCAACGTCGATCAGACCGCATAATATTTTCGTATAATAAAATGTAATAACATAGTTTTAACTCGTTATCTATTTAAAATAATTTAATAAAAGTAGTGAATTTACAATTTTGGTGGGAAAACACGTTAAATTATTATTAGGTACAGTTTATAAGTGCTTACATAATAATAGTTAAATAATTTAGTTAAGAATGTGCAACTATGTACTTATTATCAATCTGTTTAGTGACTAACTCCGTAAATATATATATAAATATATACATTAATTATATACATTAATTGCAGTACATTACGCAAGTAAACAAATAGTCTGTTGACTGAAGGTATTAATGTACACCATTAAAACTTTTATAATTATAACTATACATATACCTAAAAGTTTGATTCGCTGACTTATTTCTTTACGGATCCCAAAACATTGCCTATCTTACAAACAAATTTCAGTAGGTGGAATACCAAAAATGGTTGCCACGACTCTGTTTTTACTGTATGATCTAACAAATCCTTTTAGTACAACATTTACTAAGTGATGGTATATTTATAAAATGATAAATTTTCGCGATGATAAGAGACAACTTAATCTTTAACTGTCATGCTTTGTAAACAAGATTATATTTCCCAGTTAATCAAAATATAAACAAATGCCGTCATTTTATATTTATGCAAATTTTTAAGATGAGAAATATTTGTGCATAGCTTACACACATTTATTATACCTACCTAACAAAAAGGCGCATACAAATTCTACTTCACTGTCACTTAGTATATACAATTAGTATTATTAATAATCATTTTATAGTTATTCATCATTAAATGTGTAAGTATGATTCGAATTGGCGTGCGTCGCAACAAATTTATTTAAAGTCAAATGTTATCATATTACTTAGATAAAATTCTTGCAAAGGAAAATTGCTACTATCCATACATTATATTCTCAATAGAAATATAATTAATAATAAGTTCTTACTTTCGCTGGCTGATGATTTCTTTTTCTTGCAACTTTTTATACACAAATCCCCAAGGGTCCTCCCGGACAATTTTATCCATTTTTAAATAAACATTAATTCACTTAACAATATTTTAAAAAAATCACACCTTTAAAATTTCTGTAAGATTACATTAAAACTGAAAAATTCTCGTTATTTATAGAAATTGCAGTTACATCTGTCGTGCTAATTTTCAGGCTTCACGTACCGCGGATTGCCGGTGACTGTCTGACAATACAAGCTGCTTGGAGCTTTGTTTGTGCGAGGTTTATAACCTACTCCAGTTTTTTAGACATCCAAGGTTGGCAGCGGGAAACCCGGCTATTGATATAATTATATTACAGAGGAATTAACATTTTTAGAAACAAAATCCCATATTATGCATACCAGCCAATCATTAAATGAAACTAACTAATTAACGCACTTTAAAAACTTTACTTTATAGACAATAGATAATTAACTAATATATTATGATAGAATAAGTTTTCAAAGAATTTATAAATTCATTTAATATACTTTTTAAGTAGCAATCCTTAAAGCTTCCCCCGCTTAAACAACAACTCCTTATTAAATATTTACTAACAGCAGTTATTCTTAGTAAGGCAGGGTACGCAAGTGTAAATTGTAAAAAAAAGTTAAGCCGTATCTGGGATTAATTTGTCTTTTATTTCATTGTTAATATTTTTTTTCTTATATATATTTTGATTATAAGTATATGGATTTAATTTAACGAAGACGTTCGAAAAGAAACTGGTAAATTGAAACGAACTGGTAAATTGGAACCTAAACTATTTATCTGCATATGACTTGTGGTATTATACCACATCCATTATTATACCGTTATTCAGGTCAATTTAGTCAGTTAAGAAAAGGGATATACAGTTTCCTAGACTAGAATTTTTCTTAGAATTTTTACTTAGAATTTGTTGTGAACAATAACGACATTCTTATGAGTATATCACATAACTGAATTGATCACTACTAGTTGATGTAACAAATATTTTTATATTTAATACTAGTGCGGACCGGACAGCGGCTTCGCCCGCTTTAATTACAATATCTATACATTTAAAACTAAAATTTTAACCAAATAAATAAATAAATAACGATTATGCAATAATAAATATTTTAAATAAACGTAACTTTTTTAAATAATACAAACACCAAATATTGAGGAAAAGTTGACAAAATATTATCTATAGCGAAAACAGCATTTAAATCTGTTCTCAAATAAACACAAAAGCACAGACTAGTAAAGAGACAAAGAGACAAAAAACTTAAAAAATACTATTTCAGGCCCTATTACACTGAGAAACGTCCTCTGTATTTTTTTTAAAACAGTGATCGTTTATAGATTTATTATACTCGTAATTAAAGAATAAGTGCCTGTGTACTCGTATATCTGTGAAATATGTAGGTATATGCATATAAGTGCGTGGGCAAAATGCATTACTATTGCTTACAAGATGGTCATGACTTAATGTCGAGTTATTGTTATGCTAATAGTTCTTCATTGTGAGTGCACATCGCTCCCCAATAGTCGAGCTAAGTAGGAAATTGCCAATATATTGTCCGCTGTTTGAAGCTTTTTACTCTAGTAGTCATACTTTGCGCATGTACACTAAAAAAATAATATTCGCTTTCTATAATTTCACGTTTTTAATTATCTTTTTAAATCAATTAAATGAACCTTAGATGATAAAATTAAACTGCTATCAACGGATTAAACGGTTATTTATCCTATGTTTTAAAAATATTTTTATCGTACTAAGTATTATTATTCGTTATTTTGGATTACGTATAACATTATTTACGAAACAAACAAACCACAAATAAATATGTGGTTTAATAATATGTATATTGCCACTATTGTAAAACAGTTATGTTGTATCTGACTGCCTATCGGAATTACGACCTAAAAGTCCCTATTCGAGGAATATACTTTATTATGTAGGTGTAGTAGGTATTTCCCCTGTCTGTATCCACTAAAGCGGGCTTATAATTTGTTTTACGAAAAAATACAAAATAGAATAAGTTTGTTTTGTTTAGACTGCACTATAAGCCAAATTTTACAACTATAGGTTGATGCAAATGAGAAGCAAACTGCGGCAAATATATTTCTATGCTTTAAAGGAGCTCTAGGTGTATATATTTTATATTAATTTCAACTTGATACATCCACGGGGTGTTGGGAAAAATGATATTGTCAGACGGATTGACCGACAGACAATAATCTCAAAGGTATGTAATTAGTTTTACCAATGATTTTATTTTAATTATTTGTATAACGACCACAGCAGAGTTGGCACAAAGAACCTAGAAAAAGAATTGTTCAGACACTTCGTTTCTCACTTTTTCGATTTTTTGAGTTATTATGTACGTGGCGGAACTCAACGCCGCGCTTTGTGTCGTTGCAAACCGAAAAAATGAAGAATGAATTTATCTGTTTCGCCATACCTTTCAGTCATACTTTTTCGTATTTCACAATACAATGTGATCTGCAAGTTATAATCATACAAGTGGTTATATAACAATTTATCAATTCTAAATTCTAATATACGCCACGTTAACAAGTCATCTTAATAATCCCCAGCACAGCATGGGAAAACTGATTAATTACATCTCCATTAATTTCAGCAATTACTTCAAGTGGTCACGTAATAATATGGTAGGTTTTCCTTTTGTACACAATAAACAAAAAGATCATTTAAATACCATAATGAAGTATAATTTCAAATCATTCCTATATATTCTTTAAATAAAAACCATTCAAATGCGTGTTGGACATACCCGCCGAGGGTTGTCCCATAAGCTTTTGTTGAATATCTCTAAATAGCTGTTTATATTATATACATGCATGCTTTTGAAAGTTTATGGCATCGATTTTAGTCGTTCCAGAACATTTTAAAATCTCTTTTAAATATTTTTCTACTCCGTTCAATATAGAAAGCCAAAGGAGTATTCACGGCATGTTATGCTTTATTGATTTATAAAAGGATAAGGACACTGCAGACCAGACTTTCACCGTTTACGAGAGCGCTGCTAGGACTATTAGATCGTCCAAAATAGGTTTAAGAAAATTAGAGGTGACAATTTTTAGTTGAAATATGACATATATAAATGTGGAGATTATCAATGCTGTGCTTTTTGAAAATCTGCGATATAATTAGTGTGCGTGAGATAGTTGATGCAATTAATTATCAAATCAAAAATACAAAGGTTTAAAGAAATTTATTCTCATAAAAACATAAAGTTCACTTATAATGAGATACAAACAATTTTTGTAATGGTATATACCAATATTTTATTCTACCTCTGGATCGCTTAATTTAAACATTTGCAATACAAAGTCAATTAACAAATAGATTAAATTGTGTACACATATTCTTTTAATTTATAATATAATTTGGCAAGTTATTATATAGCTGCACTCCCTCAAAGAATATCGTTTTCATTCCTGATTTTGTACGTACACCGGTTAACATCAGTTTATTCTTATTTCTTAAATTGTATTTAGTTATTTTCTTATCAATTTTGATGTTAGAGTGTATCGAATTGCTTATTATGTTTTTTATCAGTATGCAAGTGTAATAAGTGTATAGCTGGTTGATATTTAGTAATTTTGTTTCCTGGTATAATTTAATGGTTGAGGTGAGATAAGGATAGCGGAAAAGTGTTTTAATATTTTTATTTTTTATTCTTTGTAACGTTATTAAACTAGTCTTAGCAGCTGATCCCCACACTTCTATTAAATTTTCAATGTTTGATTTAACTAAACTGTTATATATTATCATACGTACTTTGGTTGTAATGCAGTTTGAGACATTTCTTAATGCACACATTATAGGAACTAGTTTGGTCCTAACATGTTCTATGTGTTCTTTCCAAGTTAGCTTATCGTCAATCCACAAACTTAGGTATTTCTCTTTTGTTGAGCGTTATATGATTTTGTCCTTAACTTTAAGGGGTGTTAAATCTGGTATATTTTTATTCTTGGCACAGAAAATCATATAGGTTTTGGTTGCATTTATTGTTAGTAGATTGTATTGTAGCCACTCACTCAGCGTATCAAGATCTTTTTGAGCTTTACTTATTAAGTCCTGAATAGAGCCACCATAATAAAAAAGGCATTTATCATCCGCGTAAAGTGTAAGTTTCCCGGTCAGGTTAACGTTTATTATATTGTTAACATAAATAACATTAACGGTCCAATTATGGAGCCTTGTGGAATTCCACATTTAACATTTTTAATGGAACTGACAAAATTATCAATTTTTACAACTTTTTTTCTGTCTTGTAAGTAAGATTCAAAAATTTTAAAAACCTCGCCTGTGATACCGATATTACTTAATTTCTTGATTGAGAGCTTCATTTACTTTGGGAAAAAATGTCATTTCAGAAAGATCGAAATATACAGGAAATAAATAAGAGAGTACCTATTACATGGAAAAATTACTGGTTTCAAAAGGAGATTCTATAATCAAAACTACCAGTAAAATTGAAAAAAAAAAAAATAATTCCCGATACATCTATCTTACCTTATCTCACTTATGGCTGCGAAACATGGACCTATACCTGATAACAAGGCAAGACACTAAATCCAGGCCACTCAAAGGGCAATGGAAAGAAGCTGTCTTAATATTAAACTGCGAGCTAGAGTAAGACATGCAGAAATTCGGAAAATAACCAAAGTAAATGATGCTCTGAATTTTGCTCAATGTAAAAAATGGAGGTGGGTTGGTGATGTTGCGAGGTGCGCAAATGACCGTTGATCAATCAACACCACAAACTGGAAAAGTCCGCATGGAACGAGGGGCAGAAGTAGTCCGTGCACTCGGTGGCAATACGAGATTGTAGAAAACGTAGGAACAACTATAGCAAAAGACAGAGACGAATGAACGAAGCAGACATAATGTATTGTGGCTTAGTTGGTCAGAGCGCTGGAACGGTATTCCAGAGGCGCTAGTTCAAATCCCGCTTTGTTCAAAATTTTTATACACTTTTTAAATTTAAGTTTAGTATTTTCTGTCCTAAGTGTGGAATAACACTTTAAAACATAGTAAAAATATTAAAATAAATAGTATTCTCTCTTGCCAAACGATAATTCTTACGAGTTGTCTTTGGGTAGCGGAAATTTGTAAAAATCTCCCTACAGAGATGCTAACAACATAAATAAGTTGTAACAAGCGTATAAGAATTTCGACGTAGCTTGGTGAGAAGGAATGGCTTAGTTGGTCAGAGCGCTGGAACGGTTTCCAGAGGCGCGGATTCAAATCCTGCTTCGTTCAAAATTTTTATACGCTTTTTAAATTTAAGTTTAGATCAATAAGCTTCCGTTTTTACGCTTTAAACTAAGGAGCCCTAATAAACATACTGAAACATTCGATAAAATTTGTATAATTATTGTAGACATTCTTGGTTTATTAATTAGTATTACGTTTAGTAGCAAAAAATGTTTGATATATAATGTGCCAGAATTGTATTGCATACAGTTGCATGACCTTTAAAAGATATTTTATCTTATTTTTTTTTAATCTATAAGCTTAAGAATTTATAAAAAAATATTACATTTTTAAGCGTTTGTCAAAAGGAGCAAGTGAAAGGAAACCAGTTCTTTACACAAATAAAATATGTTACAAATTAGACAACACTCTGTATGGAATTAATTTATTAGAATGTAGCATATACAAGTTATTAATTATACAGATGTAACATTATATAGTAAAACTGTACAATATAATAAAATTGAGGTGATTAAATTAAATATGATTGCAGGGAAATAGATATTAATTAATTAGAAAACCTTTATGCATTTAATATTCTATTTTCTACGTTCTAATAAATGCAAAAGGCTTGGTGTTTCTTATGTATATTAATCTATACTATTAATAGGGCGCTTCGCTTGCCAACCCCTGCTTGCAATGATCAAAAGTAAATAAGAAGAATTCACTTTGTACCTAATAGTAATTGTTTAATTAAACAAAATGTTGCCACATACTGTTTTTGAGCAAGCAATTTCCGGGCGTGTCGTTGTGCGGATTTAATTTTTTTTGACCGCTGCAGCTTTGACGCTGTATTTGGGCATGGGTATGGTAAATAACTCGCATAGTCACCTGAGTAGTTAGTTGCTTAGGTTTTAAATATATTTTGGTACATAAGTTACAAAGAGTAGGTTTCGTCAATGCAAGTGAAAATCTTCCGCGGGAAGACAGTAACGTCAGAACTTTTTATTGCTGATCTTGGTTGCAGACTTTTTTCTTTCTTTGCATTCATTATAATTTAAAAATACCTTTATTTATTATATAGATAGTTTTTATGCGTTTTTTCTATCCCATTGTAAGTTTGAATACAGTGAGAAATAACTCCTTAACCGCTATTTATTTTATTCAAAAATTTTATGAAATTAATGTTATTCACTCCATCCTAGTGCATACAAATTTGGCATTTCGAAGGTGAAACGGCAAAGGTTATATTTAAGGAAAATATTTAAAGTCACTCACTCACTCAGCTTCATGCTGTATCCCGCACATGACAAGGTAAGGAACTTGAGAACCTAGTGTTAAGACACTCCGTTCCACTTCCATTTACCATTTTCCGCCGAATTTGAGGCATTGTATGTTGAGTGGCAGAACTCAACCTCGTTTTGCCTTGTACCAGAGCGAAAAAATTAAAACATCAAATAAGCTGTCGTTTACAGTCACATTCTTGTGCCGCTGCACCATCACGACAGGCCACAAACATTAAAAGTTTAAAATACTAATTTAAAATTGAAGAAATAATATATAAAAAATGATGAGATTACACTTGCCTACCGAGGAGTCCCTACTAATTTTTAGAATTGTGTCTCAAAGGGATATACAACGATAAAGTAGGTAGATAAATTGACAAACTTAAGTTTGTACAAATTTTGTATGAATTGAAGTCATTAAAAAATTGTAATAGATACTAATACCTTTATTTGTACGCCAAATTTCCATTTCTAGCCTGATTTCATAATTATAGACCAATGAAAATACTATACAAAATTATGCAAAGACATAAAGCAAATATATAATATATATTTGCTTTATGTCTTTGCATAATTTTGGAAAAAACGGTCTGGACAGACGGATAAAACGACAACAAAGTGATCCAAAATCCATTTTTCGTCCTTTTGTGATATGGAACACTAAACTAACCTAGAAAGATTATATCTGCCTCAGGCATGTATCCTCCGAAGCTTTCTCAATGTAAGGCAAACTTGCAAAGATGCCGAGTCGTTTAAGTATACTTTTTTCGTAAAAAAAACAGGAGTTACTCAAAATCTTATTTATGTCACAAAAATAGAGTTACAATATAGGTAAGCATCTATAAAATGAAGCGATATTCGTTATTGTGTCATCATTAGATGTAAAAAAAATACCAACATACCACCAACCATAAACAGAGAGCAACATTTAATTATAAATTTGAAATATATTATAATTGAAAACCTAACATAAACCCTTTAAATTGAAGTAATTAAAAGTAGGAAGAGATTGGTTTGATTGAGCCAAGGCATGATGAAGACTTGAGAGACAGACCATGTTGAGAATAGAGAAATTAGGAGCTGGGCAACGGTACGAACCTAGACCCCAAATGTTGGTTAATTTCATGGGAAGGGAGAAGGAAAGCAGGCTGTCTATATGATAGATTCTATTTTTGGGGGACCTCATCAGCGTTGAGGGGCCTGAATAAATTCGAATGGTAAAGTTAAAAATGAAATAGATGTTGTCATATCGACAAAGAAGCAAATATTAAGGGATGCTTTAATGCCTCCTGCCCTTCAATTTTTTAATGTCCAGCTTTAATCCATACAGGGATTTTCATAGTTCTGAGAACATCATAAATATGTACGATTAAAACAACTAGGTGTGATAGAAACCTTGGTACTTGGTATGATAGAAACATAGTACTTAAATAAGGAACCTATTCAACACTTCAGCTCATGGAAATAACACGCGAGATGATGGTACAGGACTCAGAAGATTCTCATAAGCCATTATAAGCGGTTAAGTAGACTCTCGACGTAGCCGCAAAATTTTATGTTCCATCAATAGGCACACACAAGAATTGCACATCGGAGATCGATGCTCGCTATTTAAGAATTAGAAATGAGGACAATCATTTGAGCACATCAGCTACCACCATTGCTTAAATGAATGGTCAACTGCAGTGGTAGCGAGTGGGTCATATAGCGGAAGGGTTATGGAGTGGCAACAATTAGACGACGCTAGGAGGGCACCTATTATTTAAGTATATAAAGTATTATAAAATGTGTTTATCTGAGAACCTGAGGTTTGGTTGTCAAAAATGATTTTGTACAAAATAGTCCATTTTTTGAGAAAGACTATGTGTAATTATTTTTTTTCCATTAGACCACACGGGCAGAGCTGCAAGTAAAGGCTGATTATTATTTATTACATCAATATATTTAATTTACTAACCCTACTTAAAATCTTTCCCTTAAAAGGTATTTTTTAAAGTAATCTTCCTCTTGTAAGTACGAAAACTTTATTTTATCAGACAGAGACAATTTAAAAACGTTGTTGGAATTTATTTCTTTTTTATTATGAAAACATAAAGCAATCATGTTAAACATCGTAAAACAATCAATTGTTTAACGTGCAAAATTACATAAATAAAATAAATAAAACGCTTTATATTTTGCACTAGCGACCCGCTCGTGGTTTCGCCTGCTTCAATAACAGTATTTTATTTACTTCTCTCAATTAGTTGCGGGTTTAATAATATTATCACTTTTAAGATAATACTAAATATAATTTCAAATGATTAAAAATTTTATAGCAACTTTATCGAACTAAATATTTAAAATTGAGATAACTTTTTTATTCACTAACAAACACTAAATGTTGAAGAAAAGTTGGTTACATACAATAGAGCCTAATATTTAGGCTCTATTGTATTTAACCAACTTTGCTTCGTATCGTAGTTAAATCTGGCTAGCTGTTTCAGTGATAAGCGTGTACAAAGGCAATTCTAAAAAATACTATTCAGGGACCTATTATTTTATTAAACTTTCCAATTATGTTATTAAGCTGGGGGTGTTTATAATAATTATTTTTTAATATATTTTCCATATACAGACGTAACCAGTTACAGATATATTAAATGTATAGATTTATGTTTGTTTTTATAAGTAAAACAAAAATGTGTGTATTGTAATATTATTTACTTATTTACAAGCTTTTTATGTTTTTGTTTTATATAATTTACACTGTACTCATTTATATAGCTAATTTTGCAACTGCTAAAAAATGTAGATATTCCAAGTTATTTAAGTCCATCTTAGCGCATGAGGACAGTGTCTGACCGTAAAAGCAATGGTCGTATGTTCGGTCCCTATTTGGGAACAATTTTCATTTCCCCACCCTGCTAAGACAAATTACGGCGCGGCGTTGAGTTTTCCAAAACGGCACTCACAGCGGAGAAATCAATGCCATAAACTTGACTTTATTTACCTCAGTTGGTCATGTTGGTATAGAGGCAAAGGGAACTTCGGAGCCTAGTGTTAAAATACTCCGTTCCGTTCCCCACTTTCTGCCGAATTTGAGGTATTGCTTGTTAAGTGGCGGATTTCAACGCCGCGCTTCGCCTTGTTACCAGACCGAATAAATGAAAATATTAAATAAGGAATGGTGATTGAACCCACAACATTTTGCGCTTACTACTACACTACGCCATGACAAGCTTCAACGTTGTTTTATCTGTTGCCAACAGTTTTTTTTATTCAATTGTTTATTTATTCTAATTTAAATTTTGATTATCAAACAATCTTAAAATCATTTGAAAATATCATATACTGTTAGTGTTAATATGAAATTAAAAGAACACAAAAATATGTTTTAAGGCAATAAAAAAAATACAAGTATACGGATTATATAAATATAAAGTATAGATTATATAAACATAAACTAGACATAATAAATTAGGTGGGATTAAAACATAGCCAAAAAGCAATATTAAAACGGCGTAAATCTTTTAGAAAGTGAATATTAGTGCTTTTTAAGAATAAAATAATATGATATCTATTCCTTGAGCAAGTAAATTGGTATATAAATATCAAAATTAATTCGTGGAGATTAAAAAAATTGAGGGAAACAATGATAAGTAAGTAGTTAATAAAAAATAATTAAAAAATAAGACAACAATATTAACATATAATAATGTCTTTGATTTTCGCGATTGTTACACATTTTAAATAAAACCCTTTTAACCGGATTAATCGCGTATATTGAATGGTAAACATGTTTTTTGGAAACCCGACGTTTCGAACACTTTACAGTAGTCCGTGGTCACGGGTAGACTGAGGTGGCATTTGTTAAATTATTATATCAAATGATATAATGATATAATAATTATATCAAATGGCAGACAAATGCCACCTCAGTCTACCCGTGACCACGGACTACTGCAAAGTGTTCGAAACGTCGGGTTTCCAAAAAACATGTTTAACAATCAATATACGCGATTAATCCGGTTAAAAGTGTTTCATTTAATATTATTATATTTTTACTAAATGGCGATTCAATAAAAAAAATGCATTACTAAAAATAATATGTTTTAATATTCAACGTATGTGTTAACACGGTTGGCAGTTACAAAATTGTGCCAGTTTAGAAACCTACAAAGCAATTATAACATTTTTATTATTCAATTATAGTAAGGCTTAAATTTTTTATGCATGTACTTTTCGATTTTTATCTTCACAGCCATGTTTGAACTTTTCATTAAAAAAATATTTAAAGTTCCAAGCTAAATATTATATCACTTTAGTAGATATTCACATTGTTGCGATAGATGGAGTAACTGTGCTCGCAGTCTGAGTAAATTGCTGATGTTAAATATGTATAGTATAGTAGTAATAGTATATAGTATATGCACTTAATAGATTTTGTTTATGTAATTTGTAGTAAATTCACTTCTAGTTAACATTACTCACTCACTCACCCAGGTTCACGGTGTATCCCGCACATGACAATGTAGGCAGAGGGAACTTGGGAACAGTGTTAAGACACTTAGTTCCGTTCCTCACTTTCCGCCGAATTGGAGGCATTTCGCTTATTTGAGTGGCGTAAAGTTAGTTGTCATTAGCGGGCCAATTCAGATTCGGTATTTAAAACGTTGATTATTCATTAAAATAATCAGAAAAAATCTAGATATGAACTTATGCACTCGTTTCTCTATAATAATAGTATGATACTATATATCAGTAGTACGATTTATTGTATATACCTATATAGATTAATACTTCCTAGCACGCCTTTCCTAGTATGTAAAACTTTTTTTAATGATATACATATAAAGTAGTAAGATGAACTGCTCACACAGAACCGCTATGTGCTTTCTAAGATACAACATGTTTTTTTCCTTAATTGGGCTCAATACAAGTACCTATAGTTTCCAGTTAAAAATGATGAAAACATTCAACTTAGTTTTTTGTCATATGAAACGGTAACTAGTTAACTAGTTATCTGTATTTTGTAATTATAGCAAACCAATATGTATAAGTTAAAAAAGAAAAAAATATACATGAATCACTCACCTACTTTGATTAGCCTCTGGTTTCTTTCCGCGCCAGCGAAGCAAGCAATCAAAAGTTCCTTTTTTAAAAGGTGGCTTAATTAACTTCCACCGCCTACGAATATCCAAAGTATTATTTCCTGAATCCACTGATTTATGACTAAGTATATCGGGCTCCGAAATGCCTTTTTTTAATTCACTGACACTATTGTACTGTAAACACTTATCAAATTCAAGCACCAGTACAGGATCACCAGGTGGGCATGTCTTTCTGTTCGTAATAGGCGTGGACGTCACAAAATTTGATGTACCATGTCTGAAATCAATACCACTATCTGCTATACTCGACACATCTTCACTTATGCTATGCAGCTTATGCCTGCCACTTGGGGCACTTTTTGCATTTAAAATACTGTTTGCATCAAAATTCTTACTCTTCATTGTGTGACCAAAATCGACAAATGCTGAGATATCTTCACAACTCTTCGTATTGTACTTTGAGAAACTAAATCTTTGTAGAACTTCTTCATTCGCTTTTGGGTCAGGAGTTTCCATGACACCAATGTTAACGAGATTATCTTCACTTTTAGAAACTTTCAAGTTACTCTTTGGCTTTTTTTGTCTCGCGGGACGCACAGGTATTGCCTCTTGACACTTTGGTGATACAAATCGATGTTCGTCCGTCCTCTTATTAGGTCTGGAGTACTTTGCGATAATTCTGTTTATTTCAGCGCTGTTTTTGCGTCTATTTATGTGCCGTTTGAAGTGAAGTGGTTGTTGATAAGAGTCGGCCACGCTCGTCCCCGCGACCCGGGCTGACCTCTCGCGCCATTCTGTAACTTTGTTCTCGATGAGCCGCTGCAGTTCAAGCGCCCGCATCATAGGACCTAGTTCTGGCATTGTATTGTATTTATTCTATTCAACCGCTTGTAATTTATCTAAAATCGTGTCTTTATTTGCTTTATAGGTCACTGGTGATTGACCTTAGGTTAATATGCATCTTAATTAAACCACATCTGTTAAATGTCTTTTATGAGTAATAAGTCTGGTCACATGTGTCGGTCACTGTAACAAAAGAGTTGGAATGAAAATTAAGACAAAAAATACATATATTGACTAAGGTTATATTATTTAACCTAGAAACTATCAATCTGGTAAATTATATTATTTTTTATTTATTTATTTGTTTGTAGGATGTGTAACCGCGATTTCTACGACAACTCAACATCAATCTTCTTCCGAAAATACTTAACGTACCTGCCTCAAATTGCGTGATTGTAATCATCTTCGTATACGTTACTTATTAAGCACATAGATTATAGCAAATAGCTACTGAAATATGCACTCTAACAATGTGATCGTAACTATGTTTATTAATTCACTATAGAATAATATATGAAAGTGTCCTAAGAGAATTACTATAATATTATGTCACGATATTTATAAAAGAAAGTGCACAGCTATATACATATTTAGAAAAAAAAACAAATAAAACTAAACAATCCACGAACAAATTACATTGTGAATTTGATTATTCTATATCTACTTAATGCAGATAAATGATAATTAATAATATTGGCTCAAATTGCGACATTGAAATATATACTTTCAATTGTTTATTTCTCAAACACCACTTTATAATGCTGACTTATATCTTAAACTTGAGAACATTCCACTAAAGAATACATACTACGAACCTTACATGATAGATAAGCATTGATAAGAGCCTAAGAGAAGATAACCAATTTAAATTGCGAAATATACGTCACCTTGAATTTAAATATAACATAAATAACTATCTAAGCTCTTTTCGAATATCAATATTATAAATATAATATATACTGTTACTCGTTAGTATACGTTTTTTTTTTTAGATTTCTACTTTAAGATATATATAAATGTTAAAATATAGATAGGCGTGTCCGGATCTACAAACCAAAGTGTGATGTTGGGTTTTAGTCCTCAATCACCGCTATATTGAAAATAATATTAACACTAACACTAAATAATAGCATAAAAATTACTATTTTACCATAGATCATTTTTATTTATCTAAACATACGTGCGTTTAGAATTAATTATGCGATTATCATTATAGAGTCTGAATCAAAAACTTCTCTTTGAATCTACTATTGCATAATATACAAATCGGTCGGCTGAACATGTAGGTCTTACATGTTTTGGAATTCTAATTCAAACCATTATTCTTTTTCGTATACTACCATAGAATACATATAGCTGAAGCAAAGTAAAGTCTTCATTAAGAATAGTTATACAATAATAATGTGAAACAAATTCAAGTAACTTATTATTTTTTGGGAATAACATAAGTTTATTGATATAAGAACAAGTGTTAGAGGATGTAGCCAATTTTAAAATTATCGTACAGTGATTTCATTTATTATGACTACTAATAAATCCCCGGTAGGATGTACATATTATAAAATAATATTTATACTACAAATGTTAATTGTTATGGCATTATCAAACATATCCAGTCACTTCTGATTAAAAATAAAGAAAAAAATATTTTACAATTTATAAGCTATCGTTCTGGCGCGAATATCCTTTCAAATAGGGTTTATTGAGTTAGGTGTTTACTGATCAGTCATTAATTATTACAATAGTATTCATATCGGCAGTGAAATTTATTACTTTCACTTAATATTTGCAAACAGAAATTAGTTACAAATTATGTTAAAATTTTAAAGAGAAATGATTTTTTACGTTGAATGTTATTAAAACATATCATCGCAAGCCTAATTAGACAATGTTGAAAGATGTAGTCTAAATTTAAAGAGTCTGAAATATACGCATATGACGTTAGAATGGCCTTCAAAATCATAATTAGATATAAACTAAAAATGGCTATTGAACCTACCTGATCTACCTAAAAAAATATCAATTTTGTTATTTTTTTCTAAACAATTTTAAATAAAAAATAATATATCAATTCTTCTTATTTAAAAAATATAAAATATTTATTCTTACTGGTATGAAAAATCGTCCATCATCTAACACTTCACTGACACCGCACCGCTGCTCAGACGGGATCCTAGTAACGAGATTTAAGAGTTGCGCACACTTGACTAACTTGCGTAAAAGGTGCGTCAGTACACACGTGTAACAAAGCCACGTGCAGATTCCACAGTGAGCCAACGTTCCAGGCGAACGCTCCTGCACTTGACTCATACATTCTAACCCATCCTACCACCACTATTACTACAATGGCCTAAATGGACGGGCCATACAGTTTACTCGCAAAATTGTTATAAGTATATTGTACCATTTATTGTTATGTGCGTTATCACCACAATTTTATTCAGCACATCAATTTTGATGTTATGTATACTCGGTAATTTTGTTAGTTCTTCTAAATTAAAAATAAATAAATAAACGAAAAGTTAAAATTTACAATGGTTATAATAAAATAAACATCCAGAGGTACTTCTCCGGAACACTTACACCATTTCAAACGTCTCTACAATTCCATCAAATGAATATGCCTATGCCAATTTATAATATTTATTTAATGCACAATAATTCGACAAGATTTATGCAACATTAACACGTAATCATATATTACAGCTACCAATTTCTCTACAACATGTCTTCGCATAGGTCTTTATGCCGACCGCGAGTGCGGCTGAATAAATTACTTACTTCCGAAATCATTGTATTGTCATTGTATAAACACATACTATTGATTAAAAAGATCCTGTCTTACCTTTATATAATCTACGATGCAAATTTTTTTTATAAAAAAATTTAAAAACGGAAAATGTATTCTGGGTCCCTTACCTAACAGTCTCTTTGCTAATGCTAACAGCTTATTTTGTGGTATTAAGTATAATTAGTAAATGATTATCAAGAATATCTTAAAACCAAAACAATATATTACTAAATATGTATATGTAACTACAAGTCAGTTAAGAATATTAATAGGAGGTAAAGATAAAATAATGAAAAGAAAAATAAAATCTCTTTCAAATGAAGCCGTAGCATTTACTTTATACAATATAACGCTTTTGTGCTGTTTTATAAAACAAAATACTTATTTGTACTTTATTATAATTTTTGTATTCTGTTATTACCAACTGAGTGATGCATTTATTAATGAATTAAAAGTGATACAGGTAGTAAACATAGAGTAGAAACAAAGTGAATTCCGGCATCGTTGCTCTATTTCCGAAGCAACAGGCAGCTAATAGTTCATTATCTATTTGCCTGTACGAGGGGCATTGTAGCGGTGCGGGCGTGACAATAGTTTCCGCCAAGTTCATTGTCGTTTGTCCTATATGTAGCTATGCACTGCGTGCAACCAGGAACGAATATTACACAAAGAAGACATGATTCTATTAAAAAAATGAATATTATTTAAACTATTAGTATTTACAACTATAAATGCTAGTACACATTTAGACCTATATAAGAAACCGAGTGTTAAAATTGGATCAAAAAAGCGATGCGTCACGCCTACGCCACGCCAACGCTAAGTACGTTTTAGTGTAAAACAATAATAAATACTTAAAATACACATACAATTTTATTCACTCTGATTACGAATGTGAAAGCCTCAGCTTTCTTTGTTATAATTTTTACAGGTATTTTAAAACGATCGTCACATTTTTCAGGTTCAAGAATCTATGCTATTAAGTATTCTATTTCATAACAAATTAAAATATCTTACGACATAAATATTTTACAGGATAATTAACTGTTATATTTTTTAAAACTATACGTACTTTAGCGGCCTGCTGCGGCTCCTGTGCGGTGCGCAGTGCGCGCAGGCGTGCCATTTACAACATGACAAATTCGGGATTCTATTCGAGATTCGAGGAAATCAAATATTAAATATTTTCAAATTAAATATTTAACTTTTTAATTTCTTGACTTGACTTCTGGCAACAAGGCAAACTCAACACGCAATGTTTCTTATTCGACGGAAAGTAGGGTATGGAACGGAGTGTCTTTCCACTAGCTTTCTAAGTTCGTCGTGGATAACAAAAAAAAACTACAATTAAAATTATATTAGTTCTGTCGTCTCCACAGCCCCTCATGGAATGGAACAGTAAAAGGTCATGAGTCCAATTGACAAAAAAGTACGTTAATGAAGACAAAAACTTTAACTCTAATATTTAATTTAATATAAAATATAAGACATAATTAAAATATTTTTAGTATTCCGCACATAGCATGGTACCCAGAAGAAATATGCGAACCTAATATTAAGACACTCCGTTCTCATTAAGACACTTCTATTTTCTTCTGCCCACATTCTGAAAAATTTTAATCAATGCGTGTTGAGTAGCGGAAGTCGACTAAAAATAAAATCCTTGAGTGAAAATCGAACACAGAACCTGTCGCGTTTTCACGCTTTACATTAACTGATTAATGACCTGAATAAAATGTTGTTACGTGTTATATTCCTTACTTTATTAACATGAAATACTAAATTCATAGAGCTGCACCATGAAATATTTTTTAAAAGTAATAACATAAAAAAATTTCGTTTACACATTACATATAACTCGCTTTAATCTTTCCTGATTTAGTTTAGCGGTGCCATAAGCAGTACGTTGGTACTGCTACAATTGGTTAAATTGGTTTAAATTATCCTAAGAATGAACACATGTATGTACGTTTAGCTGAAACAGAATTCATATAAGGATAATTCTAATATTTGTTGATATTTTTTGCCTCATTATGAAGGACAGCCTCAGACTGAAAACTCAATGGCTTCGGTTCTTAATTGGAATAATATAAATAATGTTTAAAATAATTCAATTTCCTGGCTCTAGTAAAACAAAAACGATACTTTCGCAATACATTCATAAATTAAGCCAAAGTTATCTCATCTTTGGCTTTTTCTTTGCCTACCCGCTGTGAAAAACATTATATGCGAAAAAAATTAAGAGCTCAAAAAAAAGATAATAAATTCATTGCTATCGTCATGCATGCCGCATAAATCGAGATGTAGAAAAAAAAATACTTAATTTACATCTTGTTGGCTTAATACATATTTTATTACATATAGTTATATATAGTTAAACATAGTCGTCGATCTGCGATCCGAGATCCGATTGAGTATCGAAAATCATAAAGTTCCAAAAAAATATGATAAGAGAAAGTAGAGTTGCTTACTTCTAAGTTTCCGATCTGAAATTATTAAAAATATATTGTTATTTTTTTTATTTTAGAGAAAACAATCGAATTGTCAGTTTTATATCCAACTCCAAGTTCTTTCACATTACCTTAAAGGGGCTGTGGTGGCACAGGAGCGCAAGTTTGCGACTGTAAGCTTGACAAGGTTTTGGGTTCAATCGCCACTCGAGAAAATGAATCATTTATAATTTCTTCACTTCATTCCATAAACAAGGTAAAGCGCTTCGTTGAGTTCCAAAACTCAACATACGAAACAAATCTAGATTCCCAAGTTCCCTCTGTCTATCCTGCCATGTGCGTGATATGAATTAAAAACAACTTGTTCACATGTATATTTTACAATATAATATAATAAAGTACTAATTGCTTACCATTTTATGAGACTATAAACGTAAAAATTGAAAGACATTTGCGTCTGTTATAGGTAATCGTCCATGCGCCCAGTCAATTATTTATCGCCTCATTTTCTAATTGTCAACCGTTTAAGCATTGATACTATTATTAGTATCAGCAAGAGTAGATTACTGTACTGTGTGTAGCATTGTTTAGTTCGGACCTACGGTCGCCGATCCCAAACTCGATAAGGGGAAAGTAAAATTTCACCGAAACGGAAATCAACAGTGAAATTTCTTTGTAAATTATTTATTTATAATAATAATTAATTGGCATTCTTGTATTTTTGTTTATAATGATGTCCTTATTATTTTTCATAATCACTGTATTGATTTCAGTAGAGACATTGTTCAATTAATTTTAAAAGTATAAGAACCAAACTTCCTTCAGCTACGAACACGTACGCTCATTATTACGAACATTACCCTAACTATATATACTTGTAGCGACTGGTGAAAATTCTAATTTACAATTCATTTCATGGTCATTATCCGAACAAAATAATTACTTCAGAAGGGTAATTAGCTGAAATTACTGTAAAATGTTTTATAGCATCATTTTAATTTGAACCTTAATTATAATATCCTGTTAATTGTAATAATAATTTTGCTACTTTACTACTCTTTAAAGTTAGCTTTTAAAATTCATTTTAACATATATTATATCAACTTAATATATAAAGCAAAGTGAGGCGTTGAGTTTCGCCACTCAACAAGCAATGCCTCAAATTCAGCGGAAAGTGGGCAACGGAACGGAGTGTCTATGTTCCCAAGTTCTCTCTGCCTAACCTGCCATGTACGGGATACAGCGTGAAGTTGAAAGATAGAAGGTATATACGTTGTGATTTTTAACAATATTTCCAATGTAGGTACTTTAAAGCAACATAACTCTCAACACGATACAAGGGTAAAGTATCGAATAAATGTTAAAGAAGTGATAAATAACAACAAAAAATGTAATATATCGATTTATAATAAATAACTTATAAATACAATCATGAAATAAATAGATTCAATAAATTAAAATAACTATTTATAAATTAAATGCTGTAATGGCACGCAAATTCTCGTTGCAATTGTTTACGTCTCTGTGCTATCCTCTGATCTGAAATCATTTTGAACTTTTAGAGGCTCTTGTATCATTTATTAAAATAAGTAAACTGAGCAGTTATTTTAAAAAACTCATGTCATAGAAGAAATTAGTCAAAAATTTTAATATTGTGGGATATAATCAACAGATATGTTGATAACATAAAATAAATATAAAAAAAAAGTAAATTGAGTTATGATAAATAAATAATTTTATGTGTTAGAAATATAACTTCCAAGTGGTCAACAAAATACTTATATATATTTTATATATTATAACGTGATATATTTTTTGGTATTTTTAATCGTGCACTAATTTAGTTAAGAATTGTTTTTTTTAATTTTCTGGTAACAAATAGTTAGATGCCTATCTTGTACATGTTACCTTTAAACATAGATTTCGTGGCATTGTTTCATAGTTAATGTATTATTTCAATAATTTCATAATCATAACATTTGATACAAGCAGAATAAAATGTTTAATTATAGAACTTTACTCACTTGATATAAGGTTGAAATTCGTAAATGTCGTCTAAAACTCGGCGAGCGCGGCACGTGAAGCCGCAATCGGAACCCTGACGTCCGTACACGAACATAGCACGTTCTAACAACTGCTGGGCCGTTGTCAACTCCAATACTAATAATTATTATTGACACAATAATTAAAAATGTTTATATTATAATACATAAATAAAAAAATGAATTTTGATAAGTATACACTTACAGTTCTTTTTGCCAAATTGCCGATCATCTTCATCAGTACCACCACCGTCCTTATCTTTTTTGAAAGAAATCAGTTTCGGTATAACTAGTAACATGCATACAACAGCTATCATAGTTACAATCTTTTTGAATATAAGGAACTTCAGCATAAGTTTTGCAATTGTTAAAATATCTAATTTTAAAGATAGTTTATCGAGTAATCCCAGACCCGGCGCTGTATACGGTACTCCATATGTAGGCTTCAGCGGTGGTCCGTATATTGGAGGAAGAGGTTTGGGAATAGGTGGTCCATAAACAGGAGCTGGAGGTCCATATGAGTGAGAAGGAGGGCCGTAGTTAGGAGCTGGTGGACCGTAACTTGATGACGGTGGACCGTAACTCGATGTTGGTGGTCCGTAAGTATTTGGCGGAGCATTGTACGTGACTTCCGATTCAAATTTCACTGGTGGTCCGTAACTTGAAGGTGGCAAATAGCTGTTAGATGAACTAGAGAAGCTCGGTGATCCTGATGAGCTGAAGCTATCACTGTTGGAGTACGGAGGAGTATAATCGTACCCAGAGTTGTAACTGTCATCACGATTGGAGATCTTCTTTTCTCCATCTTTCGCTGTAATTATAACCACTCCTTCCTTCGCCTTTTCAGCATCTACGCGAGATTTCGAATATGCGTCGAGATATGTATCTGCTTTCGTAACAATTACCACTTTAGAACTATTACCGGCTGGGCCGAGTATTGCCGTAACGCAAGCCGCTAACGATAGAATCGCAAAGGAGTATCGATATAGTGCCATATTGTTATCCTTGAGCTATCGAGCCAAGGAAGTTGTCTCCATCGACGGCAACTGACGAATGACAAGCAACGTCGAACCTCATTCAGTTTTCACTTTTGAGTTACCGTAAAAGAGCCTAAATATGATAATGGAACACAATTAAATTCTCCGAGTGACCCCAGTGTTCCGCATTGCTCATTGTAAGTAGGCGGCCAGACAGCTTGTGCATGCTAATGCTGGAGCTAACCTTCTTGGATAAATGTATGACTTACGGCCTTTCATCGCATAAAGAAATCTTTATTAGATTGCTATTTGCTTGAGAAAGTTACATAGTGAACTAGGATCGTTAGATTTTTTTATTTTGATTGCAAATTTCGATGGCAGAATTCGGAATTTACGTTATAAAAACAGATTTACCTACAACTTATTAATTATATTTTCATTATATTGAGTAAATTTTATTAGATTACATTATGGTAAAAAAAATGTTTCATCCCCAGCGATATATTACTTTCATTCATAAGCAATTCACTAAAACAGTGCCGATTGAATTTGTGAGACCTGTATTTATTTGGATGGGTACCAAAAATTAAAAATAAAACTGTATACAACACCGTCAATGGCATAAAATGCATTTAAATTTTTGTTGTTTTCTACTGCTTAATGCATTTTCACTTAGTGAGCTAATCGATTGTAAGTTTTACCATGTCTGGTACTTGTTAAATTTGTACCGCAATGAGTATTGTCACATTTTTATTCACATAATTTGTTAAATACATTCATTAGATCTCTACTACCTATTTTTGCAAGACATTATCATATGAAATCTGCAAAAAATGTCATGGCTGAAGTTTACGACAGAAAATAATTAAATCCTTAAATAATATTAATTAAGACCATAGTGAGAAAATATCAGACTATAAACGCTGTATATACCCACTTTATAATTAATAAATAATCAATAGTCATAGTAAATCTATAACTTATCGTTATCTGTTCATATTATAAGTGTCTGGCGGTTATATTTACGTAACAGGGCGAAGTAGTTATTAAAAAAAAAAGAATGTCGTTTTATTTGTGTGTTTGTACGCGCTAACCTCAGAAACAGCGAACCAAGCTGGCAACGTTTAGTGTTTGCTTTATTTAAATCAGTTAATAAATAAAAAAGTAAAGTCAATTAGAAATATTTAATTCAGCATAATTGGTAGAAACGTTTTTATTCATTTAGCTGATATTGAATTTTCAATATATAGATGTTATCTTAAAAGTGATGATGTTAATACAATTGGAAATTAATTAAGATTCTCAGCTTTACGCTGTATCTCGCACATAGCAAGGTAGGCAAAAGGAAGGAGTGTTAAGACACTCCGTTTCACTTTCGTTCACCACTTTCCGCCGAATTTGAGTGTATTGCGTGTTGAGTGGCAGAACTCGACGCCACGTACCAGAGCGAAGAAATAAAAACATTGAATGTTTATATTAAAAATATTAAATAAAGTGGGGATCGAACTAACAACCTGTCGATTACAGTCACACGCTTGTGCGTTAATTAATTAAAATTAGTAAATAAAATAGTGTTAAATAATATGAAGTGTAAACCTTACTAACAAACAGAAATGAATAAAATTAAGTACATATTATCATATCGTTTTTAAATTTTTGATAATTAGTTCATATTTTCTATTATATTATTATTTTTTCTTAATTTAAGACAGTAAGTGAAAGTACAAAATGAAAAATCGCAATATTAAGCAATAATTCTAAGAAATATCTCACATAATCGGAAATTTATTAAAGTCATTACAGAGATCTTAACAAACAAAAGTTGTAACAAGTGTATAACAATTTCGACATAACTAGATGAGGACAGTTTCCAACAGCCGCGTTATCCCGATACGTTCAATTTTTTATATATTTTCTAAATAGATAGCCAAAAGTGGATTTAACAGGTTTACACTCTAAAGCTATACCCTAAAATGTAAATTGTCAGTTTCTGTCCTTATTTCTTAAGAATTTTAATTTTATGGACATCCTCATAAACAAAGTAACTAATATAGTTAACAGTGATTCAACATGTGTTAAGTAAATTAGTTTTAAATGAAAATAAAAAATAAGAAAAGAAAAGCCCATCAAAATAAAAAATTGATTTCATTTAATTCGTCAAAAAATAATTATTCAAAAGTATTATTCATTGTCAAGTATCTTTCTTCAAAGAACTTATGTCTTTTCCGTTTCTTCTCATTCTTCGGGGAGAAGAACGTGGTAATAGATTTAGTTCCCGCAGGTATTTTGTTTGTATCTTCAATTTCTTCGAATGTACACTTTGCTGCTTTTTCTTGTAACATCAACTCAGCAGTGGACCAACTAAATCTTACTAATAAGGGATAGCCAAAAACGTGGTCAATTTGCTCTCGTATAAACTTCTTGGTCAAAGGATCTGTAATTAAAAAAAAATATCAGAAACAAAATTGTACAAGTCTTAAGTAAAAGACAAAAATATTTGACAATAATATAGCCTATGCATATTCAATTATCTTCTTATTATCTTATAATGATTTAAAATAAAATGATGTTTACACGTTTTAAGCACAGAGAACCCAGTACGTTAAAAAAACATGGTAAAATCAAGTAGTCAACGGTGGTTGACTGTTTCGTTGTACCACTATTTGTTCAGAATGCTTAATATCTAAATGTTAAATAGGTAACAAATTATGAAAGGGAAAAATGTGTCTTAATTTAGATTTTTCTTATTCCACACACAATTTTAGCGACTCGCCCGCTTGAATTACACTATTTTATTCACTAATATTAATTAATATCGTGTTTTAATAACATTATCACTATTAAGACAATAACTATGCATTGAAAACTAAAATTTTAACTACCTAAACGAATAAAAATGTTGTAGCAATGTTGTCAGACAAAATATTTTAAATTGTCGTTTCTTTTTTATTAATTAACAGATTTAAATAAAACAAATACTAAATGTTAAGGGAAGGTTGCCAAAATAATATAGTGAAAACTGCATTTAAATCTGGTTGGCCGCTTCTAAGATTGACGTGTATAAACCGTCAGACAAAAAGAAAAAAAATATTTTTTGGGTCCTACTACATTAATAAACTTCCCGTATAAGATTTTTATAAATATATCTTCCATGTACAGACAACAATCAGTTACAGATTTATTATAAATAGATACTAACCTCCTGGATATCCACTACCAAATTCTGTATGGTTGAGTTCAAGGCCTTCATGAAACTTCCACACTTTGAGTGCATGGTCCCTTGTTACTTTCGCAACGATACTTGCAGCTGATACTATTGGATATATGGAGTCAGCTTTTTTGGCAACCTAAAAAGATAAAGAAGATTTTTTTTTGTTTTATACTCTATTACGAATATAGTTAAGGTAGGCAGATAGAAACTAATTGTTTAGATATAAAACAATCTGTTCCAAATGCATCGTCCAATGTTTGAAGACATTGTATTGATAAGTATTGCATTAATAGACAAACGCTGTACCGCTGGCCTTGCAAAACAAACCTATGTATTTATTTTCGTAAAAGTAGGATTTCTTTTTTTAATTTTGTCTGTCTATTTTCCTGTACCATTGTATACACAAATATCAGAAATAGCCAACTAGAATTAAATGCACTATTATATTTTGGCAACCTTCCTTTTACATTTAGTGTTTATTTATTTCTCCAAAGACCGAAAGTACCGTTAATTTAAAATATTATTTTGACATATTATTTATTTTTTTAGCTGAAATTTTAGTTTTTAATGTATAGTAGTATATTTTATATTAAAGGTAATTTAATTTTATTTAATTAGAACAAGAAAGTAATTGCGATTAGTAAATAAATAAAATAGTGTAATTCCAGCAGATGAGATTGCGGGCTAGTCGTCGTATATAAATTTACTTTAAGTCAACTCACAACGCCAAAAAAATTAATTCTTATTGATTAAGTTCTCTGTCTTAATTTCATAAATTTTGTTAACTAAGAAATAGAATGGCAATATAATTGTTAAAGATTTGGCAAAGCACTACTACATTACAATTACTTTCATCCGAATTAGACTATCTTTTCAATATACTATATTGAGAGTTAATAAGAGGTTAGTCTAAACTATACACCAATTAAGTTAGTTTGGTACTGAATAAAATTATAAAATTGATTGAAAAAAAGGCTGTCCCAACATAGATACATCAACATGTGTCAGTAAATGATATGTTTGTGGGTCCAAATAAGTAATGTCTGAAAGAAAATCAACAGTTCTTTTGAATATTTCCTCAAGCAGGAATGGAAGTAGATATTCAATACTTTCATTTTCTCACACTGGTAATAAGGCAAAGCTTGATGCATTTAGAATACTATGTACTAGGTGTACAATATTCAGAATACTGTGTGAATCTAATTTGAAAAAAAAAGGTCATTATACTTACAGTAATTTTAATATTAGGAAATATTTCACTCAATTTCATTTGATACTTCTCTGGCGGTCCCACTGTGTCAACATATACTTCAGTTATATTTGCCCCCATTTCTAATGATTTCTTTATCAAACTAATAGCTGAGTTCATAGAAACCTTAAAGAAATAAATAAACTATATGTATAATAGATATTTTTTCTAGATTAATGTTTATCCTCACTTTTTTGCTTCATTATAAGAATAAAAAAAAAAAAAAAAAAAATCATTACCCCGAGAAGAACCTTAAGAATCAGAAGCTGTGCCAGGTAAATTATTTTTATTACTGTTATGTTTTTTTCATTTAGTGTCAGTGTTGTGAGGAGCTCAGACACAAAATACTCTTTAAATACCCTCATTTGCATAGTTAATACATGGAAAATTAAATGTATGTTTTTATTTAACCCTTAGCCACCTAACGTCTTTTCTTGTCACATAACCACCTAACGACGGTCATGGTGACCGCTTGTATATATTAACAGTGTTATTCAATTTAAAGGGTTATAAATTGTCACAATTGAAAATAATATCTTATACTTAAATTGTTTTTATTCGAAATAATTTTTAGAATCTCTTAAAATTAACACTTAATATATATTAAATTAACTAATAAAAATTGAGATACAAATATTTTAGCAAATTATATGCTCTTTACTTATCTGAGATCAAAAAAAGGTTAATCATAAATACTTATTTGTTTTTTCTTATTTTTAGGTAATTAAATATATAATTTCTTATATAAAACTATTAATGGCACAATTTAATCACAATCAGTAGAAAACTACAGCATCTAAACATTCATAATTTCTCACGACAACATACACACATTTTTTGGGAACATTCAACGCAAATTGGATTTTTGCACTGAAAACACATATGAAATGTTTTGCGTTTCTTCTTTGAAACACAAGTAGAACACGTTTTGCGCGCTTCAAACTTGTCAGAGTTGTCTGTTGATGATGTTCCAGATACTTGATCGATTTTGAGAATACGGCAGATTGTGTTCTTCAGTTCCCTTTGCAATCCAAACTGATTCACTTGATGTTTCAAATGGGGTTTGACGATTTCTTCAGCCAGTTGTTTTATGAAATTCAACCTGAAAGGTGCCCACCTTTCTCTGACATTCATTGAAGCAGTTGAGAATGTATGCATTCGCTCCAGATATATCCAGCATTCTATAGAAGATCGCCATTGGCCAGCGTTTAGTACGTCGAGAAGTCGAGTATATAGCACATTTCTGATCTAATGAATCGACACCACCTTTGGTACTATTGTAAAATGTGATAATTTCCGGTTTTTCCGTTTGTTGATCAATAGTTGGTGAATTATTTTTTTTTTATGGAAGAGACGGCAAACGACCGTACGGGTCACCTGATGGTAAGTGATCACCGTCGCCCACGGCCCTGTGTAACTCCAGAGGAGCTACAGGAGCGTTGCCGTCTTTTAAGGTAGAAGGGCACCGGGGCCCGGCATTACCTAATGCGAAACGCAGTGGCCAAAGCCACTACTTAACGCCGGTCTTAAATGCCGGGGGTGGTAATAATCCGATCGAGTCTGCCCATGCGTGTTGCCATTGCTGGCAACGTGACTCTACCACAGGCACTTTAGTCGCCTCTTACGACACCATCAGTACCAGGGAGATCCTATTCTAAGCCGGAATCACACGGCGTGACGATGCATACTGGAGAGAACAAGCACTGATTTATTTCTCTTTGGCACGAAAGACATCAAAGTTGCTTCTGATGTGAATCCAAAAATCGAAGACCCTACATCCCGATGACGATTTGGAAGAAATTGATGAGGTATTTCCCGTTTATTTTTTTTTCAGTGTACCAACAAGTGTTAACAGTTTTGTCTTCAAAATTTTCATAAGCTCGACAGAAGTAAACCAGTTATCTGTAGTAATGTTTCTATGGGTGCCTTCAAGCGACCCAATCAATCGCAAAACTGCTTGTGTGGGCTTGTTAAGTCTTTGGTATTGATAAGGTAAACCCTCACTGTCTGAATCTTTACCCAGGTACAGGTAGGCATCTAAAAGATAGCCATTTTTAGCGTCAGTTATGCACATAATTTTTAGCCCATATTTATTGGGTTTTTTTGGCATGTATATTTTAAAACTGCACCTTCCTCGGAAAGCTACCAACATCTCGTCAATACAAGCGTAACTGCCAATTGAAAAAACGTCTTTGCAATTTTGTATTAAACTACCAAACAGCTTCGATATTGGTGCAGCTTTATCAGTGGTACGACGTTCATCTCTGGTGCTCGCATCATCAAAACGAAGACAATTTAGGAATCGAAGTACTACTAAATTGTCTTCGTTCTTGCTTATTATGCAACGATAAATTTCTCTGCCTGTGCCATCTGTGCTGTACCAACATGTGTAATGTGTGTGGTTCTCTTTGAAAATTGCGGTATAGTATAACATACCGATGAAAGCTTTTAGCTCCCTCACATCGAGGTCTTGAACACAAGTCTGATTTTGATATTAAGGTCTAGTTTTTCTAATTTTTTCGTTAGTATGATTTACCATTTCTTCTAACATACTATCGGTAATAAACAGCTGCCACAAATCTAACGGTCTTGTATCTCTGTTTAATACATCTCTAAAGTTGTTTTTCAATCCTGGTGGCTGGTGAATAATGTTGTGTTGCAAAGTCCTTGATCTTGAAACTGGGGGTCGAGCAGACCAGCGAAACCGATTTTTCCGAAGTAGTTCCGGTATCTTGCTAGTGGAACGTCATCATCGGATGACGTATCATCGATTGATTGTCCATCATCATGGTCATCCTCATCTAACTTGTTCCCATCAATTTCAGAGTCAGACTGACAGTCACCGTCGATCACGAAGTCAATTGGAACATCTTCTACGTCACTGCAGTCTTGATTTGGTATTTCTGGCACGTCCCTTTGTTCTTCTGAATCTGTTTCACACTCTTCTAACCATCTTCTGATATTTCGATCACGCTCAGACATGATAAACCTACAAAAATAATAATGTAATGCTTTTAATAAAAGTAATGCAACTACCTAACACCGGTCATCATGACCGCATGTGAAATATATTTACCTATATTTTTTTAACTGCGCGCACGTGTTGCCTGGACGAGCGATAAGCGTGAACTGAGCGGGGAGGGGAAAAGTACATAGACCCACAGGGGTGTGGCATGAGTAATAACGAAAATATTTGAAAAACAATAAAGCTCGGAGTCACAGTGACCGACGCTAGGTGGTTAAGGGTTAAGTATATATGTATATAAATTTTAATGTAAAGTTGTATAATTACAATTAAACAATATTTACATTTAAAATATCTGGAATCTCTTATAAAATAGACACCTTGCGGTAATTAAAGTAATATAAATAAGGGGAACGGCAGAGTCTTAACTGAAAAGGACTATCTTAACACTATGTTCCTTGGTTCCCTTTGCCTATCCTATTATGTGTGGAGCACACCATAAAGCAAAAAAGAAGATAAGTAAGAATGTCTATTTCTAAAGCCCAGCTAACTAAAACATAAAAACAGAATAATGTTACAGTCAAAAATAAAAGAAAACTACCTCATTTAAGGAATGCTTAGCTCGCTTGTACATAGAATTTGAAATGTAGTTTGGAGATATGACTTCAGCAATCCAACCAACATTTTGAACTGGTTCTGGTTCAGATAACATTTTCAGCAAAATTTCATCTCTTTTTTCTTCTGTCAGTGCTTTTGAATCAGCACACCCTAAAGATTGTAAGATATTTTTCTGGTTCAGTGGGCAATATGCTATACCATATACCATTGGACCTGAAATAAAATGTTAAACAGTTTTTTTAAGTATTCATAAATCTTAATCCAGAACTAAATTGTAATAAAAAAACATCCAAGGTAGACATGGAAAACATAACATCCAAGGTAGACATGGAAATAATATAATTACGAAATGGAGAAAAAATTACATTGGCATGACTGTAAATAATATATTATCTAAATATATTTTGGAAGGGTGATATTGCTTAGCTGTAGTAATATTGAAGTCAAGTTAATGTTCTAATTTAACTAACATTATTAGAATTATTTTACTATATAGTGCATCACTAACATTGTCTAGATGTAAATTTTCAAATTGTGGACTATTTGCTAAAGTTGTAGCATATCGACACTGATCATGAGTTACTTAATAATATAAGTTCTTACCCAGGACTGGACCACGACCTGCCTCATCAACTCCTAGCATACAAGGTTCATTTTTACAAATGTCTGGAACTACAGAATGATTTATAAATTTCTTAAAATTGTCATTTGATTTAATAAATTCTTCTAGAGCCGCTAATGAATTCATTTTCGTTTTGGTGACGTAAAATAATTTAATACTAATACATGGATTGTAATTAGTAACAGATTTAAAATTCTTTTCCAATTTATGTACTAATTATTACACAAACAAAATAATTTAAACAACTAAATAAAATTCGCTCCAAAATCTAGAGGCTTATTTTGAATTAGACATAACTTCAAGCTTCAAATATGTTTGACATATAAATAATACTCTATAGAATTGTTTGACATGATGCGTTCTAATTAAAATAAAATAAAATAAAATAATTCACGTGCAGTTACAAACTTGAAACGGTAATAGTTACGTACATATTATATTAGCTTATAATGTTGTCGATCGTAAGATCAACATCATTATAAGCTTAGGCTAATATAATTCTATGTTTTATTTTAAAATATAAAAGGACGATCAAACGCTTGTGATGACTTGGTAAGTTTCCTCAAACTCCGAGCCTTTACATACATTTGACTGTGCTCCTGACACACAAGCGTGACAGATTTCTATGTCTGTAATAGTTTCAGCTCTGATACGGTTGACATATATTTCTGATACGGTTGACATACATTATTTTTGTTTAAATAAGCGGATGACATTAATTTTATAATATTTTTATGTTGTTATTAAATCAAAATTATTTAACTTTAAGGGTTATATAATTATTAATCGATATTAATTATTAAGATCCTATTTAATAATTCATAATTACAAAAGTTCGTTGTATTAACAATTATTTTTTACTTATCAAGTATAATCACAGATATATATATATATATATATATATATATATATATATATAATCACAGATATATACTGACATCAAAAATTAATCCGTAAGTTCGTAATTATACGAACCAACAAGGTTTGTATGTATCTTCAGAACCTAACACTGTTATATTTTTAAGTGTTTTTTGATTATTAATCATAATCTTACTCTCAAATACCGTACACAGGCTTTGATATTTCTCTAAGGCTTATATAGTTATAATTTAATTATCAGAAAAAAGGTTTATTATTAAAATACGTTTGTACAAATTTATATAAATGTTAAAAATACGAAAATACAAAGCTGTAGCATGCACGTACATTTAGTAAGGACTAGTGAGTGTAAACCAACATACGATTGCGGCTTTTATCTATATTCAAACATCGGTCCGGATCGGCTTGTGAAAATACCTTTACAACCGTATCAATGAGTATTGATACGCTTGTAAAGGTATTTTCATATATCTTGACTTGGCAAACTTGGCTTGGCTTTTTCAAGAATGTAAAACTGCTCCTTGTAAGCTATCCAGAGAAGGTGAAATATTATATCTACAATCGACATTTAGTTTGCTTGCTTAAAGATCAGAAGAGTGGAAAAATTATATTTGCACTCGATCTATGATTAATTAACTAATAAATTTTTGCTGACTTGTGATACGTCGTAAACGTCGAACTTAAATTAACACTTCCTAAAAATTTGGTAACTGTTTTTGTATTTCCTAATATTACCTTAACATTTAAATAATGTTATATAAATAAAATTTATATTTACTCGTCGTTAAAAGTAAAGCTCACTGAAGAACTTATCAACTTTGAAAATATTAAGAAATACATTATACCATGTTATCTGATTGTACAAATTTACCGTTCACAAAATATATTAATAAAAAATACTATATGATTATCTGAAAAGCCATTAAATATAAATTTGTGCTTAACTAAATTAGTGCTAAAAGAGTCAATATTATCAAACTGTAGGTACTGTAATGTAAACACTAAACGCGCTTAAAACGCTTAATTAAAACGCTAATATTGTTTATTTATACTTAACTAATAACTTTATTTGTTTATTTTCGTTAACTATTCGAGTTATTACCAAAATGGTTTTAATTAATATATTTTCCAATAATTATTTATCTGCAAATAAAATTTCAATACCACTAGCCAAAAATAAAGCGTGTAGGTACGCTTAAAGCGCTGTTTGCTGTATTTGATAGGGGAACTTCAATTCCATTTCAAATTCAATGACAAAGACGCATCCATATACAGGAGTGAAGTGCAGTGTATAGCATAATATTTTTAGATGTAGAATTTAAGTGTCATCTGCTTATTTATTTTCAAAATCGTGCACGTAACAGGTAAATGTTATCTTTAGTTTTATTTAATTTATTAGCGTTTAATGTTTCTCTTGTAATACCTAAATACTCGTTTGTAGGTTAGAGTAGTGCGATTTAATATGCAGAACAACCCCCAGGAGCTTTCATGGCAGGCGATTCAGGCTATTGTGGGGGTTAAACTTCCCCCAAACGTGTTGCGTTTTGATGATATCGGGTTCCACTTAGTGAATAATACAGTTTCAAGTGCTGAAGATTCAGATTCCGATGTAGAAATCGTCGAAAATGGCTGGGAGTCTGATAACAACGTATCTTCTAAACCAGAACACTCAGATAACGAGAAAATGACACCAGACAGAGATCAAAGTGAATCGCCGGTTCTACATCTAGTAGAACCCGATAATAATAACTCAGGTAAAGAGTTGTTGGACTATAGAGACTATTTAGTAAAAATGGATACCAAAGATATAACAGATAATGAAACTGACCATGTGCCCCCAATACAAAATGATGATGCTGATAGCTCCAATGGGAATGTTATGTCAATTGAAAATTATCTAGAAGTGACACTATCTACAGATTCAGAGGCTAGTCATATTTGTGGCCAATGTAACCAAATGTTCACTAGTGAACAGTTGTTGACTTCACATCACTGTAGTGCTAAACCCACCGAAGAAAAGAAATATCCTTGTCATGTGTGTTCGGAAAAATTTCCAAGCTACTGGGAACTTAGAAAACACATAAACATTCATTTCCCTGGTATGCTTGACTCTAAATCAAATTTTTGTCATCTTTGCCAAAAAGATTATACAAAAACTGGGTTTACAAATCATTTAAGGAAGCACACAGGGGAGCGTCCATTTGTTTGTGAACTTTGTCATAAAGCCTTCTCCCAATCCAGTTCACTATCAATACACATGAAGTTCCATTTAAATGTTCGCAAACATGCTTGTACAGTGTGTGAGAAAAAATTTGTAACTAAGAGTGAACTGTCCCGCCATATGACTGTTCACACTAAACAAAAATCATACTACTGTGGAGTATGTGATAAAGCTTTTACTCGGTCTGATAATATGAAGAAACATGAGAAAACACATGGATAATATTCAGACATAGTCTGATAGATTGTAAAAAGCATCACATACCTTTATTTTTCACCTTTGTGTTTATTTATTAATCTACATTACTGGATACCTTATTTAAAACTTTTAACTTGTTCTTTTTAGGCATTTTGCTAAATAGACAAAAAAAAATTACATCTTGTAAGTCAGGGTTAATTAACTCCTAGCACAAATTATATTATTCATTGGAGTTAGGATAAACAACAAAAGGTTTCTGTGAAGCTTTTTACAAAATTTCCAATTCTCCAATTGCCAAAAATTTAGTCATATTTTGATTGTTAATAATTATGATGTGCATTGTTTTATACCAAATTTTGATAAATTCACATTCTAGTTCATAATTTAGTCATTATGGTGTGTTATTGTGAGTGTCCTTACACTCTTGGTGTGCTGTAGTTGCTTTTGAAATAAGATTATATATTATATGCAGTTTATAAATGCATGTTTGGGATAATTTAGGATATTTAAAATATGCCTTAGCAGGTGCTTTAATACTATGTCACACATATCTCAATCCAAAGTTGCCTTTTAGATATGATAAAGTGATATTTTAATGGATATAGGTCAGATGTTCAGTAACACTTTTGATATACTAGTTTTTTGTATAAGATATAAAAGAATTTATTGTAAGTTCAATGCCTTTTTATATACTCTGAATTTGTCACTAATCTAATAATTGTTCCTGCTTCACTGTAAGAGCTTTAATAAATATATATTTTTGTAAACCTTTACTGGATTTTGTATACCAGTTATAAAGAGTACCTTTGCCAAATTTTAGATAAGTGTTTCAAGTGATTCTTATTGTACTGTGTTGTAACCAAAGCAATAATACATTTATATCTTATGTGCCTATTCTATACTACTATTAAGGAAATGCTAAACCAAATATTTTTTAGATTTTAGACAAATAATAAGAAAAAAATTGATATATATATAATTGGAGTAATATATCAAATGTTTTCATATTTTTTATGTTAAATAAGCATTTTAATGAGGCACTATAAAAATGACTTCCTGTTATGATGGTCTCAGTTTCATGATTTAGTTAAGCCATCATGAACAATTAGAATAGTTAGTTAAGGATACATATTGTAGTTAAATTAATAAAAAAATATTGGAACAAACATCACAAATGTTAAACAGTGAAAATATATTTAACCATATTAAATATTTTATAATTCTGCAAAGCTATGACAAAGTCATTATTTAATGTATTTGTTCTCTGTATAGAACTCTAAATTATGACTTATTCTAAAAGTATAATTGGCTAACAAACCAAAGCTATTTAATTTTTCTATTGTGCCACTACAATTTTTTTGTTGGTTGTCAATACCAAATAATATAATTGACATTTTTTTTTATATTTAGTATAAGGCAATAATTACATTTTAATATATTTATTGTATTTAATAATTAGAGTTTAATATGCATGGATCGTTTATAGAATTAAGAATTTAGATTGAGCCAAATGGAAATACACAAAAAATCTACAAGACTGACAATAATATTCAGAGTAGATATTAACTTGTGCACAAATGTAACAATTATTTATTGACGCCTAACAACATTTTTACATATTTATCTAAATGCACTTTGTTATAACTCATCATGACAATTAGAGTAAGACCATTTTATGGATATGAACTGTTTTATAGGAAATGTAATAATTGTCGATTTTATTAAAGAGTTGTTTGTTGCAAATCATGTTTCATTTATTATCTAGAATTAAATAGGTCATTTTCCCTTTGTTCTAGGTTGCGCTAGTGATGTCGGCAAGGTTGCGTAATCTTAATCCATATGAGTTACATAAGTATCTAGTTAATGTTTATTGTTTGAATGCCAAGGGTTCCTCGGCGTCACTGAAACGGGACACCTCTAGAGATCGAACCGACCTCGATATTATAAGAGAGAACCACAAATTTCTGTGGGAAGACGACGAAGTTGCGGACACGTGGGAAAAGCAATTAGCTAAAAAATATTACGATAAATTATTCAAAGAGTATTGTATATGCGATCTCAGCAGATATAAGGAGAATAAAGTAAGTCTCCTCGCCATTTTAACGATAAATTATTTCTTTTTGTTAAACTAAAAACGAATTCGTATAGTTATAGTTAATAAACACGTATTTTTTTTCTTGTATAAATGAATTTATTAAAAGTGAACTACAATGTCAAAAGTAAGTAGTTGCGTAACGATCGGCAATTCCATTCTGGAATTAATTTCGTTTATAATTTAACTTATATTATTTTGTAAAAGTATTTACTTAAAACGCTCGATAAAATGGTTGTCATCTATTTGACCTAGAAATAAATCAGCTGTACTTATTTACATTAACTAACGGTTTCGAAGGCAACATCGGAGATAATTTATGGTTCACTCCCCTTGCGCTACAGATGATGGGGACGGTCCCCTATGGAATAGAATGTAACTCAATTGCCTTTTTTGCCCCTGAGACCTTCTTTTGTTCGTTGTATCGGGGAGCGCGACAATGGCTATAGTGCCTTTTTGTAGGCTAAATATAGCGCGGTCTCCCGCGCCGCACCGGTAGCGCACATCTGCCTGCCACAGTGCCACTCCTTGATTAACCGACTGTGAAGATGAAAATTTAACTGGACCTAGTTTTTATTTGTGAATTGAGAACATTTGTCTATCTCAATTCATGATTAATGTGACACATTTCTTTATAAGACATGAAAAATGCATAACTAATATAAACTACATACCTATTTACTTGTTTGTGATATTAATAGCATTATATTGTATTTTAGCAAGATTTTGTAACTCAACTGTTTTCACCTGTGTTACCTATAGAACCTTTGCTTTGTATAACTTAGTTTATAAATACTTAATTTATACCTGAATGCAATTCACGAGAATTTCAGTTACAATTAGTATTATTATCATTTAATGAAAAGTATAAAGTAGGCATTTTTTTTAATTATTTATTTTTTATAACTGAATATAAATAGATATGCACTATTAATATTACAGAAAATTATTTAGATTAGATGTATATTTATCTCTTATAATATACTAGCAGCAGTACTTTTTTAAAACTATATTTTTTAAATTTAAATGAAAAATCTTCTTTTATATTAAGTACTTTCCATTTTCAAAAAGTGTATGAGCCTGAGTCTGAGTCGATATTAATAAACTAAATCGTTTGGAAGCCCTATGCATATTCCTTGTGTGCAGCAATAAAGAATAGTTTTACTGTCTACTTAATTACAAATTTATCCAAATTTAAATTTAAAAGGTAGCATTGAGATGGCGTGTAGAAAAAGAAGTTGTACTAGGAAAAGGACAATTCCAATGTGGAAACAAACGATGTAGTAATGACAGCGGTCTTAAATCTTGGGAAGTTAATTTTGCATACTTAGAAGATCATGAAAAAAAGAATGCCCTCGTTAAAGTTCGTAAGTGACATAACCAATATCTTGTCAACTTATTTTTTAAATATTTTAAAAGTAATAAAAACCGACTTTAAAACTATTCCCGTATATACATTCAATACATATCCGTACATACAAACTTAATCAAAAATTAACATCTAAAAAACAATATTTTAATTTTCATACTTAAGAAAATTGGAAAATACCTACTAAAAGAAATTATTGATTTATTATATTACTATTTTAAATTACCCGTTTACTATTTGAAATCAAGGCTAGCTAAAAAAAAAATAAAATATCCTGGGTTGGCACTAACTCACAGAAAAAAGTTTATATGTATAATTGTTAAATAAATATAGGCCTATGTCAAGAATGTTCGGAGAAATTAAATTATAAGTCAAAGAAGCGTGAAGTGAAAAGACTCAAAAAGAGTCAGAAGAAAAAAAGAAAAAGTAGCAAAAAAGCAAAGACAGATGACGAAAATAGTGACGTCGACGAGCCAACAGAACCCGTGGAACCAACAACACCTTCCACCGAAACAATGGAAAATGTGGAAAATAAAGACGAGTCGTTATGGAAAAAAGGTATATGAAATTATATTATTCTTTGTTTCTTTATTTAAATAAGGTATAATAAATTTTATTATTCTTTAAAAATTTTTGAGTGCTAGTTAGTAGATACTGTAGTTTCATTATTTTGACATACATACTATTTAGTAAAATCAACTTGATGTGAAAAGTTATTACTCACTCATGTTCACGCTGTAACCCACACCTGGCAGGCCAGGCAACTTCTGATCTCCATTTTCCACCGAATTTAGGGCATTGCGCGTAAGGTGGCGGAACTCAACGCTACGCTTTGTCCTATTACCATAGCGAAAAAATGAGAATATATAATTTCCTTGAGTGGTGATCAAACCCACAAGCTGTCGCGTTTACAGTCATATGCTTGTACCCAGAAGTACGACGACGCCACTACAAGGTGTTTGTGTACAAATTCATAAAAAAAAATATTGTAGAATCATTAATATATATTAACTAATTAATTAAACTCCTAAAAGCGCTACGTTACGTTTTGTGTTTATACAATGTCAAACTTCATTTATTATGAGCATTCATATCGCGTGGCCATCACCTCTCCTTGTCACTTGATTAAATAAAAAATAGTTATAGTACTCTATTTAATGGACGTTTTAAGACACTTAATTAATCCGTGCATATTTTAAGTATGTTATGGAATTACGTTTGCTGATATACAAATGTCTATTAAAATTAGAATGCTATTGCCCGAAATGCAAGAAACGCAAATAGAATCTGCAAATCTCTGTTTATGATTTCGTTGCGTCGATATCTCTATATTACATCACATATACATCTACACTAATATAATAAAGCTGAAGAATTTTATTGAATGAACGCGCTAATCCTAGGAACTAAGAAAATTCTTGTATTGGACAGTGCTTTAATAAATAAGGCTATAAATATAATATCCAGTAAATCAATCGTTTCTATGTAATCCAGTGTAGCTAAGAGCTAAGACCAAAATTATAGTAACATAGGTATTTAGTCAGCGTCATACAAAACTATTATTTTAATATAAATCTCAATATATGTGATGTATTTAGGTATATATTTTTAACAAATTAACCTACTCATAAACTTTTTACAGGTATTCAAGAACTGGAAGAAAAAACTCGTGAAGAAGAATTTGAAGATTATTTAGAAGAATTGCTATTATAAGACCGATGTGGTTGTTTAAATAGTTATTTTATTTTCACACTTTCCGTTTTTAAGTGATAAAAATGTCAAGTAACAAGAAAATTTTCTAACGATACACTACCCCCCCCCGCATATAGCAGGGTACCTATTGTTAAGACACTGGTTCTGAGCTTTCCATATAAATTCGACTCGATATTACGGCGAAATGAAAACTACTCTTATTAGCATCGCATTGCTTGTTGTTGTTGATAACATAATATCATTCCTTTATTTTTAATCCCCAACGCAACAATATTCAGATCAGGATTTTAACATTTTAAATTTTGTTTGCTTGTGTAAAAAGTAGAGTAACAATACCATAAATATATTTGTGAGCAAGTTATAGGAAAAAAAACTATTAGATGTAAGCAAAACTGCTCTACTCACGCTGTATCCCGCACATGGCAGGATACGCAGAGGCTATATGGGAACCTAGTGTTAAGACTCTCCGTTCCCTACTTTCCGCCGAATTTGAGGCATTACGTGTTGAGTGGCGGAACTCTACGCCGCGTTTTGCCTTGTACCAGAGCATAGAAATGAAAATATTAAATATTTTAAATTGAAAATATTAAATATTTCATTTTCTCGAGTGGAGATCGAACCGCCGCTGCAACACAATAATATATTCTATATTTATTAGATTTTAATCTTTAACCTGCTTACAAAGTCTACAATTCAATAATTAAATGTAAAGTATACCTACTTTGTAGCGCAGCGGCAAAGCGTGACTGTAAGGGCGACGGTTATATTATTTTCATTTCCTCACTCTGCTAACAAGAACGTACGTAGGAAACAGAGTGTCCTGTCACTAGATTCCCTTTAGATACTATACAGATTAAAGTATCCAAACAAAATGTTGGTAGAAATTGTTAAAAAGGTACGCAAAGAAACAGAAGTCTGCGTTTATATTCATTTATTATACTATTTTTAGCTACATTTTTTGTGTGATTGGGTACAAATTCATAAAAAAACACTACAATAACAATCTCTCTCGATTGAAACATCTTCACAATCCTCGTACCTACATAACTACTTGCATATATAATAACTAAACATTGTAGCGTTCAATCAACACATATATACATATGGACAAATTAATAAACTAATGCCTATGTTCATTTATTATTATTTTTTAATTTATCTTCACGCAGTATTCGTTCATATATAACGCTGAGACATGGTCAGATGTTGTGTTTTGTCTTGTTGCTATAGCGAGAAAACCATGTCTATGAGAAAACTAGGTACTTTTAAAAAACACTAGGCCCAGAATATTAAAAAATCTTGGTTTTAGATCAAAACATTTTTTTTTGCAAACCTCTTATATTTTTCAATATGACCCTGAATGAATGCATGTTGTAGTTAATTATTGTAATTGTAATTAAACCGTTTATGTATATTAATGTTGATTGAACTTAAAATAATAAACATTTAACTTCATAACAAAAAAAAATAAGGAGCATTTACATTTTAATATAAACATACATAAATGTACGAATTAACAAATTATAATATAACATCTACGAATAATAATAATAATGATCACAATTTCATTTATTATCACGTTCATTGACCAGCCTCAATCATTTCAAATACTTCATTTCATTTTCGCAATTATGCCTACTTGTGCTAAGGTGCAGGGATGTTACGGAAATAACATTTTGTATGGATTGTAATTACGTATAGTTTCGATTGCCAAAATTATTATAAAAAAATGTTATTTATATTTATTATGTTTTCTTTTTATGTATTATCGTTTATAGAAAAAAAGGGTATTGTTACTAGTTTGTTCTTAGTGCCAGAGTTTCGGACAAAATCAAAAACTTGTAAGGATTTTTAGTTAAGCCAGGTCTGAAATTATTCGAAACTGGTATATCATGATCCGTTAAGGAATTCCATAATATCCCTGCTAAGATGTACCACCAAGTCTTATCAAATATAAAAGATTTTTTAATTACTATTCGGAAGCACTTTTTCGAATTTTAATACATTATGTATTTAATAGTTTGTTATGATGTCACAATACAGTAATGTCATTGTCAAGTGGTACGTTTGAGGCATAATCGGAGTCAATCTAAAGGCAAGTTTGTAAAAACAAATATATTACATGAATTTTCGATGTTTATAATGAACAAATACATTATCTGGCGTATAAACACTTTGTTGTTGGTAGCGATAACCCTATACATATACAAAATTATCATTGTCTGTCCATAAAAATGACATGTTTACAATTCCATGTAAAATTATAAAAATTGCCATCAAACATTACTAGTAATATCATAATTAAGAATTCCTACACAATATATTTAACATTGCTCATCAGATCCCTAATAAGTTATTATATATTAATATGGCGAAGCATAACAAACTGCATTCAGTTCAGAAAAAAAAATGCAAAAAGCTTTAAAGAACTAAACAAATACAAATAAACGTATTTAGTGCCATTCATGAATCACGTCACTAGTCCTTAATATCGTGACGTCACATTTTAAAACAACGTCAAACTATTAGTTACGAATACGGGCGTATCTAAAATTTTTACCAGGTAGATCTGTAACTTTTAACAAATCTGTAATAATCGTCTTTATTTAAATATTTCAGAGAAAATATTTTCTTCTGGATTGGGCACAACCCACCTACGCCCTACACGAAATTAGTGCAATACACACACAAACACAATTTCGAAATTGTTGTTAAAATTAACAAAAATATCTTTATGTAAAATTACAAAAATGGTGACATCATAAAGCGTTAAGCAGAGAAACCTCCCATATGACTACCTTCTAAACTGCTAAATTTATTTTATTAATCATAAAAAATCATATGACGTAATTTATGTATGGCCATTTAACGGATTTACACTGTATATGCAACTGATGGTCTTGCTGTATGGCTCGATCTGATCAATGAAAAGCTAAAAAATGTATTTTAATAGCATATATGCAAATCCGTTAAATATATTTCATGTAGTATACAAAAGAAATTATTATGAAAAACTTTTGAAATAACAAAAATATTATTGAATAAATAAACTATATCATACATTAAGTTTATTTTATTTTGAACCAAAAAATTATCTTTAAGTATATTATAAACCATATTTCAAAACTCATATTTCGTATACTCCAAAAACGTATATATATTAAAAAAAAGTGCGTTATTTTAGTACACGTCTATTTTTTTATAACATCTGTGTCTATGTTAAGGACGAAGCGATTAATAATGTGATTTATAATGCCCGGGTATTATTACTAAAAAAATGCTTCTCGTTGTTTTAAAACGTTTATAACTGTGCCCATAGATGGTGGACATTATTTAGGGCTGGACAATTTAATTAATTGCATTGTTAATAATAAATTGACATTCTCATTAAATCTCATTGGGCACATTTCCTCAGGTATTGTGACCTATTTATTAGTAAGTCCATAGGCACATACATTATAGAAATTGTATGATATCAATAAATTTAGTCATAACTAGTTTGTCAACAAATTTATAACAAGAACAACATTTTATAATGATAGATTGCTTTCACAAGCGCTTCATCAGACGTACATCGTCGAATCTTCTTATTATATATGATAACAATTAATTGACCAGGCGCGTAGACATAAAAGGGTTCTGAAAAAAAGTTATTACGTTACTTAATACCACTATGGATGTTTACTAGTGGATAATGGAGTCTAACCAATAGACAAATAGATATAAAATTACATAAAACAACAACAGAATGTTTTTAAAGATTATTTCCACTACTCTACCTGATATGATACAAAAAATTGAGAACGAATTGTCCTATACAGTACGGTCGACGAGGCGTAAAGTTGCTAAAGTTTTATTTTTGTTTATATTTTCACTGGGTGAATAAGGCTCAAAAGCACTACGTTACCCAGGGCGGCCAGCCTCAGTTATCGTACTGTACAAGCCAAATCTATACTTATAATAAATCTGTAACTGATCACATCACTGTCTGTACGTGGAAGATTAATAATAAAAAATCTTATAAGGATAATAAATTGATCAATAAATGAAAATTTTCAATGAATAAATATTGTCTTAAAATTGATAATGTTATTGGATTGAACTGTCGCTAGTAGTAGTAGTATATATGAGTTGGTGACCGCGTGACTGACCGTTCTACTTGTGCTTGGAGAGGTCGTCGTCGTCGGAGCAGTCCTCGTCGTGCGTGTGCGTGAGGCGCTGCGGCGTGTCGGGCCGCACGTGCGGCACGGAGCGCTCGCCCTGCGCACTCAGCACTCTTTACTACGCACTAGCTAAGGCTTACCAGCTCTGGCTAATGCTAGGGCTGACCTTTTATTTCAGTTCATTCAATCGCAAATATTATATCGGGTAGCTTGTTTAATTTCTTTTAATAACTTTTAAATAAAAACTTACACTTTAGTAAGAAAATTCTGATTTTTTTTTTTTAAACACAGTTTGGTGTTGTTTATTTTCAGCCTTGATGTTTTAAAGGCTAAAAGCAACTGAATATTAAAAATATTTGATGCTCATCGTTTTGCAAAGCTACATAATATATAGCTCGTGTCTGGTATCTCTTTGTTAAAGTAAAAATGGTTGTTGGTAATATGTTGGGGTTACTGATTCATATGTATTTTAGGACCCACTCGTTTACGTTTGTATTGACCTGAACTTTTTATGAAAATGTGTCGAACTAATAATCCTTATTAGAGCTTAATTTTTTTATTATTTATATAGAGAGAGAATTTTTCGAATTTTCCCAGAGATAATTACTTATAATAGTCGTTTGTTAAAAAGAATTTTATATATTAAATATTATTACTAATTTAAAATTAATAACCTGAACTGAGGAAACAAACATATTTATATAAAAAACGTATATAAATTTGAACGTAGCAGAGTTAGAACCAATAAAAATAACAAAAATCTCTCTACAGAGATGCTAAGAACATACTAGTAAATAAGTAAACACGCGTATAGCGTTATTAACACTTTAAAATTAGAAAAAATATCAAAATTAATTTCTCCCCACTAAAACCACAAGTAATAAATAATAAACAGTGACCTTCACGTCCAACGCGTCAGCGACAGTCTCCTCGGAGGATATTTCCGCGACGCAGGCGGCGCTGAAGGCGCGCTCGCTGTACACGCGCGGCGTGCTCGAGTGTCTTGAGCTGGATTCATTTATAGAACATGTTATGTTATATTATATGTACAAATAACTTATTTTTAAGGTCAATCAGTTAAGTATCTCCCACAATTGTGGGGGCCCCTGCTAATTAGCAAGGTGGGTAGACAGAGAAACTAGTGTTAAGCCCCCCTTTGTTCGTGATACTCCATGTTGAATGGCGGAAATTTATGTCGTATGAAATATATTTATTTCCTCGAGTGGGAATCGAACCCACATACATCCGGTTGGTGATTTTAATTATATTATTACTATTTAGAAAACATCTTTAAACTTTTATATATGACTAACAGCATCATGCTTGCGTGAATTAAATTCAACCTTTTTATTTATTTAACAAATCAATATTACTAATCAAGTGTATAAAATTGTAAAAAAATGGAAGAGTAAAAATAGATACAACGTAATCATACAAATAGAAATAGACGGAGAAGAACAATGTGAAGTAGTTATTATTGTGTGCGTGTGTGTGTGTGTGTGTATGTGTGTGTACCGGTCGATGGCGGGCGCGTCGAAGGTGAAGCGCTGCTCGTGCGCGACGGTGGACTCGTGCGGCATGAGCATGGCGGGCGCGCGGAACATGTAGCAGAACGGGTAGTACATCAGGTTGAGGAACGACGCCGCGTACAGGTCCGCGTACCTCACCACCTGTGGGGACGGCGGATGGATACCATTGCTGACAACGTGACTCTCCCACACGACTTTAGTCGCCTCTTACGACACAATCAATACTCACCCTGGTATCCTATTCTAAGCCGGAATCACACGGCAAAAAAGTGTATCATTATACCACGATGTCGACTTACACGTCAACTTTAGACCAGAACAAGGGAATGGTAATATTAAATCAACGAATAAATATACTAGCTTACTTAGCTATACGTTGTATTGCGGACATGGCAGAGTACGAGAAAGGTACTTAGCGTTGAGACACGTCATTCCGTTCTCCACTTTCCGCCGAATTTGAGGTATTACTTGTTGTATTATTAAAATACATGTTTTTTTCTTTTTTTTCCAATTGAATCATAAACAGTGCCATGACAAGCCTAAGTAAATATACATTTAAAACATCTTAAATACAGGGAAATATATATATAAAAACCATACCTGAGAAGAAAAGAACGTTTGCCTAGAGCCAGATCGGAACAGCGAGCCCAGCATTCCGTACGCGAGGTCCATTTTGTGAGTGACGTCACGAATCGACATACGTAGCTTCGAAATGTCCGGTTTTTCTTTTGTACTGGAATCTAAATCTCTGTGAATATTAACATATTGTTTAACAATACAATTTTAGCCATTCTATAGCTGATGATTTTTTTTTACAAACTTAAAGCGCTCAGTAGTATTACATTCCTTGCATTCTTTAATTAAAGGGGGCGGATAGGAGGAGGGGGAGATACTACAGTTATTTTAAACTTTAATCAAACTTGTGGATAAAAAAGCAATTCGGTTTAAAAAAATATTTGTTGACAATCAATATTTCTAAATAACTTAGAATAAATAAATCATTTATGACATGTTCAAAACAAAATAGAAAAAGTGACGAATACTAACGATAGCAAGTTGTTTTTTGATGTCAAAATAATCCAAATAAATAAAATAGTAGGTATAACACATACCAACTTAATCAATTAACTTATTTTTTACTAAAATCGAATTATCACACTTTATTGGTTAAAAATAATCTACACCTACAATAAACTTGTAACTGATCGCTGTCTGTACATGGTAGACACATTAGTAAAAGTTACGTCAATTTAAAATATTTAGTTTTGTTTATTTGTGTAGCAGAAATTTTAATTTTGCAAAGTATAAATATTGTCTTAAAGGTGAAAATGTTATAAGAATAAGATTGTAATTGAGATATATGTAAATATAAAAATATAATTGAAGCAGTCAAAGCCGCGGAGGGGTCGCTGGTATAACATATTACAACAATAATAAAATTATACGAGATTGAAAACAAAAACATTACAATACCATTACATTAATTAAATCACGTTTATATTAAACTGTAATAATAATGTTTATTGTGAATTTGTCAAGACGTAAACACGTAAAAACAAATTTCATGTGACGTCAATAAGTCCTATTATTAGAAGATGCAAAATGACGTATGCCATTAAAATTTATTACGATAAACAAACCTTTATCTGGGTTAGTGTAACAGTTACAAGTATTAAATAAAATAAAATATGATATATAATGTTATATTACAAAAATATTATTAAAGTTTTTCTCATCTTCCTACATAATTTAAAATTTCTCACACAAACTAATTGTATGTAATAGTTATAACATTATAATGATAAGCTTCTTACTTGTACATATCGCCGAGTTGTATATCCAAGTTTTGTAATTGAGCAAATAACTGGCACTTGTCGGTCCAAACGTGCAGTTCCTGAACTAATTCGGGCACAATGAGAAAAGTGCGCCATCCGCCTATTTTCTTCGACTTGAGAATATCTCCGAATATGTGGTCGCCGATGTACAGCACGTCCTTGCCTTTTGCGCTTATCAATTCGGTAAAAACGTCGCATGAACCTATAGCAAATTAATATTTCTTACTAAATAAAATATTTAAGTTGCAAGGCTAAAATATTTCATTTTAATTTTGTTTTGTATATAAGCAAAATTGATTTTTTTAAATGTCTAAGAAACATTTCTTGTATTAATTGGAGTGCAAAAAGATGACAAACAAATAAACTAGTATTGTATAAATATTATTGTATATATTTGTTTTTCTTACTACGTTTAAAGTGTTATACTTATTATTAAATTGTAATTTTAAAAAAAATATTCCCAAGAAGATTTTTCTCTATATCAAAAATATATAATATACTCTACTCTACTCAGCTTCACGCTGTATCCCGCACATGGCAGGGTAGGCAGAGGGAACTTGGGAACCTAGTGTCAAGATACTCCATTCCACTTTCGTTTTCCACTTACCGTCGAATTTGAGGCATGGCGTGTTGAGTGGTGGAACTCAACGCCGCCGCGAAAAAATGAAATATTAAATATTTAAAATTGAAAGAATTAAATATTTCATTTCCTCGAGTGGGAAACGAACCCAGAACCTGTCGCTTACAGTCACACGCTTGTGCCGTTGCGCCACGACAGACCTTAATATAAAATATTTTATTCATAAAACCAGATATATAAAAAAATATATTAAAACCACAAGGCTAGTATATTAAGTTATGCTAAACATATTATTTTTGTTAAATAAAATCTTATCTGTTTCTGTACAAATTAATACGGAAGTTTCCCCAACGATGTACAAATACAAATGTATAAAAGATCGTAATTAGCGTTACTGTGTAACATCACACTATCGTACGCTACTCAAATTTCCTAATGGGGATATGATAAGATATTTTCCAGGAAGATTGTTGTGTCAGTCAATGCCAATATAAATAAATTAAATACTTCAATCTATTATACATTCATTAGACGTTGGTTTGCTGATATCATTGTAATAAATGGGTTAAATAAATAATGTATTTATAAAAAATGTGTCCAATTATCTAAAAATTTAAATGATTAAGCTTTTGATGAAAAACAGCAGGCGATAAAAAAAAATACCGCCACTCTATTACATGCAATTAAAATATTTGTACGAGCCCAGGAACGAGAATGTCAAGGTTAGGTTAAGATCGATTTCAAATAATTTTTACTCAACGTATATGGGAAGTAATTTAAAGTTTCTTATTATGTACAATTAACAAAAAAAACTGTAGAGTTGATAGTTGCTACATTGACAGATCAGGTTAGTACTGATTAAGAAAACGTATAAAAATTTGAACGTAGCGGGATTTGAACTTGGAATCCCGTCGTCATGGCCGCTTCAAATTTGTATATATTTTCTAAATAAGTATATTTCTTTCCTAAGTGTTGATTAATACTTTAAAAATAGCAAAGATCAGCTTAGATTTTATATTTATGGCTTATCCAAGTTTCATCTAAGATTTTTTATCACTACTAATAAATTTTCTACTATACGACATCTGATGTGATAAAATTAATTTGGGACTTACCTCCAGAGTAAACTAAGCCCTCATGAAGGGGGCCAACATGGTGTCCCATCTTCAAAGCACCCGTACGTGTGTCAACTTGACGTAACGTTGTGCCTTCACCGAAGAACAATGGTTTCTTTGCATCTACTACGATCCAATCAAAATATGTCTTCCAGTTTCTATGGGGCTCGCCAGGCTGGAAAGGAATTTATAAATATATTATTATATAGACATGTTATGAATTTAAAGTATAAATTGTAAGCTTTGTTTTTGATTACAATTGTCTGTGTAACATGTTTTGAACTACGATGATTTACAAAATAATAAGTACTTTAATGTTGGGGCCAATCTCAGTTACGAATTTTGTATTGCGTAAGAAAATCACAAAGACACAGTATTATCAACGTTATTTTACATATCAAACCAAATTCTTGCCTTGGATTCCGCCTTGTAAAACGCAATGTTTCATAATAAATAGAAAGTATGAATGGATCGTCTGTACACTAGGCGTTCTTTGTGAACGCGTTACGATAAAACGTCAGCAAATTATTTGACAAGAAAGTAGGTATATTGTCGCCTCACCCATAGATATTTACGACAGACGATATTATGAATAAAACGATGACATCCTTATATAATGTAAGCCAGCAATAAATGTTTTATTACTTCCATATCAATAGATAGTGATCTATCAATCGCGTGTCACAAATTCCAAACAACCCACTCATTTATATGGGCGAGAAATATAATTATCACACAAAATTTGAATAATCAAATTTTGCACAGTCTTATATATGTATTAATAATTAGATAGACGTTTAACGCTCTCTACATATACGTGTAGGTAGTTGTTAATTGATTGTCATTTGGGTCATTAGAACCAAAATATCTTTCACTTATTTTATACATATACTTATTTTATTCATATACTTATTTTATACATATATATTATATTTAAAGTTCTTGGATGTGGTAGGTATTACAACATCTAAAAGCTTTCAATATGGTAAAGCTTTAAACATAAATTAAACAACGCACGAATCAAGATCTTGCCTCTGAAAACCCTCTAGAATCCAGATTACAAAGAGAAATGATCCTCAATTTCTCCTTTATTTTATTAAGTCTTGAAAATCGTCATTTTTAAAACACACATCACACATCACCTCACAGTCACATCACCACTAATCAAACTAATTTAATCTATTATGACATCAGCGTGTCACAGTTGATTATCACACGTATTATTAAAAAATATAAAATATATAATGAACTTAATAGGATATAAGAAATATCATCGAACTAAATCTTTATCATTTGGAAGTTAATTAGTGCACGTTTTCAATGATAAATCATCACGCTGCGTAACGAGGTCTCCATAGAGTTACATAAGCGTAACGGTACTTTTCCTCTCGGCTATTTTGAATAACAATGATACGCCCGTATTACATGTATGTTCTTTGAAAAAAAAATCTACTGCTATACAAAATCAACTACTTTAAAAGAAAAAATGTACTATTAAATAAAAAAGTTGGAATGGAAGGGTAGATAATCATCACCAATAATACACTGACAAATATTGATATAGCAAATTTTCAATTTAAAACTCATTTGTATTTTAATTATCATTTTAATAAATATATCAAAATTAATCTAATTAAAGGATGTATTAAAAACTCTCACTGTATAGTTTACATTAAAATGCATATGAAATATCCAATTGATACATTTCTTTAATTTTACAAATTATTAATTTAATTTGAAAAGATGGCGTATTTAAACAGTATTGGGTAGCAAAAAACACTTTACTTAAAATATATTAAAATATTTATCTATAATTAGTTATTATCTCTATTACGAATAATGTTTATGCAGTGATGCTGTGTAGAGGCATTCTATATAAATAACCTTGACGAGTTTCATAATACATAATATTTTTATTATGTTGTCATTCACTGACACATAAATTTAATATTTCCGTTTAAAACGTGAATTTGTTTTAGTAATCATTAGTGCACACGGTGAACATACGGTATGTTATGTTAAACAAAAACCATAACTGCAAAACTTTCATAAACACATATATATATATTTTTATGTATATATATATATATATATATATATATATATATATATATATATATATATATATATATATGTATATATATATATATATATATATATATATATATATATATATATATATATATATATATATATATATATATATATATTATGTAAGAGACGGCAAACGAGCGTACGGGTCACCTGATGGTAAGTGATCACCGTCGCCCACGGCCCCGTGTAACTCCAGAGGAGCTACAGGAGCGTTGCCGTCCTTTAAGGTGGATGGGCACCGGGGCCCCGGCATTACCTAATGCGAAAAGTGGCCAAAGCCACTACTTAACGCCGGTCTTAAATGCCGGGGGTGGTAACGATCCGGTCGAGTCTGCCCACGCATGTTGCCATTGCTGGCAACGTGACTCTACCACACGCTCTTTAGTCGCCTCTTACGACACCATCAGTACCAGGGTGATCCTATTCTAAGCCGGGATCACACGGCAAAAATAGAGATATGCCCACAAAAGATCACGCTTACACAACATTTACTTATAAAATATTATTTTGTAGCTTCACGCTTTATTCCTAGTAGGTAGAGAGAGTCCTATATTATTATGTAATATTTTGTTTACATTTTATATGTAAACATGACATAAACGTTATTGAGTATCTATGTAAAATTTAAATATATTTGTAACTAGTTACGTACATTCCAGTAGGTAATAAGTCATACCTAAATAATTACCCTGAAAAAGTAAAGTAAAATATAATGAGATAAACAAAAGTTCAAAACAACATACCTTAGAACCATAAGGAAAATCGAAGAGATAATTCATAATCTTGTCTGTAAAGTTGTAATCGCTGTTCGTAAGAATAAACAGTTTGGCGCCACTTTCCCGTATCCTCGACAGGAACATTGGCAACCTGTCATCCTTTTTCAAATATAAGTCTAAATTTTCTGTAGTTTTCGTCTTTAAATCTCCGTGGATATGGACGTAGTCCACTGCGTTTCGGACATCTTGGAATATAGATTTGAAAGACATGGCCAAATCTCCGCATCGTACACCAGTTTTCTCCCTAATATATATATATTAAAATTAATTTATTACACTTTGATTATTATACACTTTTTTTCAGCTTCTTTATCCTGCATACGGCAGGATAGGCAGAAGGAACTGGGTAACCTAGTGTTAAGACATTCTGTCCCGTTCCTCAAATTCGGCGGAAACGGGAAAACGGAACTGACTAGGTTCCCAACTTCCCTCCGTCTATCCTGCCATGTGAGGGACAAAGCTTGAAGCTGAAAATAAAAACTTATAATGGTTAGAGATATCTATTATACACATCATTATTGATATATGACGAAGGATATTAATATCACGAATGTCTCCTTTTAAAGTACATATACATAAAGCATAGGAACTAATTCCATGTTTAATAATGTCATATTGCTGTCGTAATTTACTTGGTAAAACGCATAATTAATTCAATAATATACAAATTAATCATTGTGCTAGTGGTCGGTACTCGTCGCCCACGTCGGATCGCATAACTGTGCCCACGCACCAAAAGAAGTATATTTTAAATAGCTCATGACTTACTAACTCGTTTTCAAAATAAATCAATCGATATGAAAAAGTTATTCAGAAAAACAAAACTCTGTAAATTTAAATTCTGTATGCATGTTATACCTATCTTATAATAAATAATAATAATATGATCCATATGTTGGTATTTTATATTAATATGATCAAGTCAAGTTACATTTAATTGACTTAATGAACATCACACACAGCGTGCTAACCACCTAATGTTAAACAATGATGTAAATAAACACTTTCAAAGTTACACTTGAAAACAGAATTACTTTATCGCTGACTTTATGTACTAGTTTACATTCTTAAAAACATACTTCAGTTGCCCATAGAGTAAATACGTTAAAAGAAATTATTCTAACAAAAATATAATATATATACCGCAAAACCACAAGAAAGCGCCGGTAAAACAAAATTAGCTATTACGGACAGGTACAAACAATATGTGGAATGTCACATACATTTGAAATAAACATGATTCACTGTCGTCATAGTGGCCCAATGTCTTACTATACACGTGACGTGGCGGTTTTGGGTTCGATCCTATTCAAAGGAATGAATTAATTTAATATCCTCGTTCTCGTAACAAGAGAAAGTAGGCACTTCTGCCACTCTTTATTGAAATACCTCAAAAAATAGAAGGTAAGAGAAACGGAGTGTTTTGACACTGAATTCTCGCTGGCTATTTTACTACATGCGGGATGCAGCGTAAAGCTAATAAAAATTACTCACTCCATTGAAATTACATTAGCATCCCTACTTACCTCGTGTATTGCGGCGAATTCGTAAAGAAGTCTATGAGACATGCTATCAGATACGTCTCAGGCAAATTGAATAATGTATTCAACACGTACACTCTTGACTCGTCGAGTGTCAAAAATTTATTTGGATACAATTCGTATACCTGAGAACTGAAACAACACTCTCGTTTATATAACGATAGGTAAGAATATGAAAGCAGAAAAATATAAACAATATACTAACTGCTTTAAAAATTCAAATCCGTGGACACATACTAAGATATTACCGTATGCGTCTACTTTTAACAGATTGCCGTATAATGTGTCGAACCAGAGGCCTCTGTAATGAAAACAAAAATAATCATACAGTAAATTAGAAAGTTTATATTAACTACTTAGGTATAAAAATAATTTCAAGACGGCGGAGTTTCATTTCGATATCCTTTAATAAAAAGTACAAGAGTAAATTCGCTTTTTATATATTTCTTCGATTTAGTTAAGCCAAATCCAATTTTCAATGTAACCTACGTGCCGTACGTACGTAGTAGAATATGGTGTAGCTTGACTTTTTATTGTAAGTGCTTTTATTTAATATAATTGTGTTATAAAATTAAAAAAAAAAAACCTAACTAAACTTTTACGTATTGTTCTTAAAATAAATCGCGAAGCATTTTGCTTTAAATATTATTTATCAATACACATCGAATGTAAGATATATTTTAATGTCAAAGGTAACCTTGTTGGATGTCAGTATTAGATGTACGATGAAATAATTCAAGGTGAGACATAAATATTTTAAGATTTACAAGTAGGTACTTGTACCGGCATACATTGTGCAAATTACACTTTGTTTATTTTTTGTAAATGTGCATTACAAACAAATGTAAAACTTTGAAATGTAAATATAATTAATTAAGATATATAGTTTATAATAATATATATTATTATAAACTATATATCTTTTAATAATATAAAATATCTGAAATATTGATAAGGTAAAAAGCATATTGAATGGTTTAATACTTTATAATGCGTAATTCAAAAAAGTTAAGATATAGTTAATGCACTTGAAACTTGTTTAAATAAATGCACAGAAAATCTAATTACTATTCACTTTGTACTAACTTTTCTGTTACACAGAAAATGTCTTATTAACTTTTATTACATGAACTAAGAGTATAGAACACACAGGGGCACAAGGGTGCGAATGTATACCAGATTCATTTCCTTACTTTTGTAACGGAGAGTACAGATACAGAGTTAGCTAAAGAAATAGTGTAAAACTAATATAAATACGTATAATACCTAACCGCCAAATACATAGTAACTATGTCATGTACACTTACCTGACAGGAAATGAAGGGTCATATTCGAATTCTAATATTTCTTGTGGGTATCCTTTGTTAACTAATCTTTCTTTAGTTAGATTAAATCCTAAGTTTTCATATTGTGGTGATTTATACTCTGTGAATAAAAACATTTTTATTACTAAAAAAAAGGCCACATTATTATTAATATTTATAGATTTATTTACTTTATATCACTTGAAATTAACAAACATCGACTTTCGAACTGGACTTCAATAGAATCATGAAATCTAGATGCTATAATTTATGAGGCTTTTAAGTAAGAACATATGTTATCTATCTTTAGTATTTTTTAATAACAACATATAAGTTATAAAATGTAAAACTAAATATTCCATATTCTCTATTTGATCAAACGACCTTGCATCGAAGTGAAGCTAAAATATTTTTAGCATAGTTGCATAACGCTACAAACTCCATCATCATCTATAGGTCTCAAGCCTACTCCAGCTGTGACTTTTACTACGATTTAGGTACTCATAGATATTTCTATAGGACTTTAATAAATTCCCAATACATTTTAAATCCATTGCGAAGTACTATTTACATTAATGTACAAACAAATTTTACCTATTAACTACTAACATAGTGAAAAAATCAATGTTTCACTCTTTAACCTACTCACCTGCCAGAGTGTAATCCATATCAAATCCATAGAATTTAACATTTTCTAAATGCAACGATCTATTTACGAAAATTCTGAAACAAAAATAAAGTAGTTATTAACGAATTCTGAGATTCCAGACTACATGTGTACTCCTATCTTACATATAAGCAGTTATAGAAGTATGTATTTACCGATGTTATGATACCGAAACGGTACATTCAAATTTAGTTCAGTGTCATCGGCGACCGATAAATCTTGGTGGGTTATAAACAGAAGTTATATAATTATTTATTCCAAAAGACAATCAAAACTTCTACACATAGCTAAACATAATAAAATAAAAATGTATAATAAGCAATAAAGATATTCAAACAAAGTTATGGCGAAGTTATTGACCTGTGACTTTTTGTGATTTGATCAAATGTGTTAGTTTTAATACTTAAAAATAAATAGTTTTGTGTACGAAAAAATAACTTATATTACGTTTTATGCCTTTCCTAAGCAGAAAGGTACGAGTAATATAATAATAATATTTCCAGCCTAAAAATTTTGAATTACTAGATCCATCCATATGTAAAAAAATAGAGTTCCTAGTACATATATGACAAAATGAGTTGTTTCATTTGTGTGTGTGTGTGTGTGTGGAACAGCAATAAAAGTATATTTTTACAGCTACGCTGGAAAATAAAGATGTCAACAAAGTAACTAAAGAAAATGTAGAGTAATGGTAAAAGAATTCAGATTATTTTGCAACGCATTAATACTAAAACACCTATGTGTCGAATGATGATTCATTAACAAATGCGTTAGACTTGTTCTTCCTGAGCAAATTGACTTTCTCAGAAATAAAATACCACGTTGATAAATTCTTCTAAGAACATAAACTGTAATAATCAAGTGTACAATATTTTTTACGTTAGCATTAGTCTTGAGTCGTTTTAAAATTTTACTTGTATTTGGCTAAGTCCAATCAACACATTACACATATTATGATAATTTATTTAGTAACAAAAAGTATAGTAAGCTGTCAACTGTACATATTTAACTTAAATTTATTTATATTAGTTAAAGGGGAGACTCCTAAACCCTATATACGTAGGTATCGATAAAGGATTACCTTGTTAATCTAAAATTCTTAGTTAATATTTCAAATATGGTGAAATAATTAAAGAATACATTATCGCGTAATTATACGTAATCTCAAATCAGTTACGTTTGATAGACGATTAAAGAGGTACTCGTATTGCTAAGGCGATACCGTGTCGGAACCGTGTTATCATAAATTGTTTCAATCGCTCATGCCAGTGACTCCTTATGACAATGACAATGAACACTTAACGGAGTTTAAACACAAAATTGTAAAATTACTTGTTTTGTTTTATTGTTTTCTGCTTCAAATTATATCTATTAAGTTATTAAAGGGTCGGGAGACTCTCTACCCCGATATGAAAGATACTTTATTCTCCGCCATTCGCTCGAATTCGAGACATTGCACGTTGTGTGACGGAAGTCCGTGACGCTGTTTGTCTTATCAAAGTAGGGAAAGGAAAAAAATACAGCCAAATGGGTATCAAACAGCCGCCATAGTTTGTAGTTATACATTGACTCATTGTACCCAAGACGACGTCAATATTATCTTATAAGGACATTAATGTTTATCAAAAATGTTAAAGATGTTTTATCTTTGAAGCTGAAGGGATGAGTCAGCTGAATAAGACGATAATCTTACATATTTATATAAAATGAATTCAATATGCGCGTTAAAAGTAAACAGGTATTTTGGTCTTTACACGAATATTTATTTTCGAATTGGAGCATACTACCAATTTTGTTAGAATTGAAAGTCGTGGCAGGTGATAATCCAGATTTAAACATTGGCGTAATTGAGTGTGATCTTCCGATGAGAATACATATTTATATGTCTCCGGTATATAATCTAAACATGTTATAATTTACATATGCAAATCCAAGTAAAGATTCCTGTCATAAGGATGTTGATTTCAAGATTTAAAAATTGTAACAAGTTAAATAATAGAGGCCTGTCGCGGCGCAGCGACTTAATCATGTGATTTTAGACGACAGGATGTGGGTTTCGCTCCTCACTCGAGGAAATGAAATATTTAATATTTTCAAATTAAATATTTAATGTTTTTATTTCTCCGCTCTGGTAACAAGGCAAAAGCGCGTTAAGTTCCGCCACTCCACACGCAATACCACAAATTGCGTGGAAAGTGGGGAACAGAAGTGGAAACAAAGTGTTAAGAAACTCCTAGATTTATAAAAACTACACTAGGTTTCCAAGATCCCTCTGCCTACCCTTCCGTATGCGGGATACAGCGTGAAGCTGAGTTAAATAATATTATTTATGCAAGTAGATACCTATTTGGATAATTATCGAATGGCTAAATAGTTTTATTTGCGTTTCGCTAATTTTGGCCTATTCTATTTCAAACGGAAAATTCGTGCTAGTCATGGTTTTGACGAAAAAAATGTCAAATTACAATTTCGCAATAAGATAATAACTCACTCATTAGGAGCAGCTGTATGTCTATCTCCCTTTCCATAAGACGAGCCTCCGTTTATAGCAGCCGAGTTTAAAAGCATGTCAGATGATCCATTTGCCATAACCCCCTGATACCTCATGATCAGAAAAGTTCATCTATCTATTTTTTTTTTTGTAATTGCACTATTTCTTTCCTTTTTTGAAATCACTGAAGTTACTTTATGATCATAGAAACACAGCACTGTCTTTTTGAATTGATAATAATATATAGGCAGCGTTTGAGAAGATATCCTTGAGTGTAACAAAGTGTAATAAAAAAAATGTAACAAAGATGACCTTCGTTACAATGTTCATGCGGGTAATACGTGTAATAGTTTCTTTAAAATATATATCCAGGCGAAACGTTACAATTATAAGCACAGATTAAGTTAATGAGTATTTCCTATACAATTTACAATTTTCTAGACTTATAAGTATATATGGAAAACATCGATGATGTCCATGTAAGTAGTTGTGTTATAATCAAGTCAATCTAGGGAGCAGATGCAGGATAGTTAGGGGAACCTGCCAAGAGACGTGATCAATATAAATTTACAGGCTGAACTGTTCACTTTCTATTATTTAAATACCATATTATCTAATAATCTAAACTATTGTTTTAAATTTTCAATAAGTTTATAAAGAAGAGTACATAGATTTATAAAAACTCATGTAAAAAATACAAAGAGCATTTTAACAAGGATATTTATGTTTGAACAATACAGTACATTTGTTATTCAAGTAAATATAAGTCTTACATCAATAAATACATATATGGAAGTGACATTTTATAAAGAAATCAAACAAGCAAGTGTATAGTGACAATGGTAAACAATAAAAAGTTGTATATAATTCTTAAGATTTACACATTCAAATCCGTCAGGTTGTAACGAACTTACGCAATGAACAACTTTAACTGAGTCTAATTTACGTTATACAATTAGGCAAGATGCAAGTTGAATATGCATAGAAACTTAATAATAATTAAGTCATAACTTTGTTACACAGTCAAAGAAATCTCGGGTCACTACAACAAACATTTTGCAACGCATATACAATTTCTATTATTCTTTAAAGTCCTTTTTATACAATTTTATTGCAATATTTCTGTCAATTACATCAATATCTTTACAAACACTTTCAACACTTAGTATGCATACATTAATCGGCCACTGTTACGATAAAAATATGGTGTTTGCCATGAACTACAAAGAGGACGTTGTCGAGCGGTAAACGCGTTCGCGAATACTGACGCCATTCAAGCCAGCGGTGACGATAGCCCCCACGAGTCACGACAACGATTTCCCCGCGACCGCCTCGTTTGAACAGCTGATTCTCAACTTTAAAATCATCAACGTACATAACTTGACTTTAAAAATGTAAAAATAAAATGTATAGCTTAATAGATAGTAAAAAGGAGTATTCAAAGAGTCTACTGTGTTCACAATAAAAAATTACAATAGAGTAAGAAAGGCACCTAACAAATCAACATTTTGTTCGATTTATACTGAAGCATAGAAGTGTTAATATCACAGATAAGCCCAGCAAGTTATCATTATTTTCCGTATAGTTTAAATCGGTAAATACTACAAAACACTGTAAATTTTTGAGCATGCCTATGAAGTTAAGTCTCTTTAAATAAAACACGTACTTTTCCATATTTTGTTATCTAATATTAGTTCGATATCATTAATGTTTTTACCACGAAATTCAGCGAAATCCAAAGTCCACCACTCAATTTAATAATAAATCTCGTTAAAAAAATTATGTACTTTCACACTATACATATACGAGGGGTGGACCAAAAGTTCGCGGAATAGAGGGGATGGAGTGGGGATAGGGTAGCTCGCTTAGGGTCATACTAATTGGGCACTCATAATTAGTATATATATAACATTTCAACCCTATAGCGTCTCAAGGGCGAGCCACACTCGCCCCTCCACGCCCGGTGACGCTGTAAAGACCATCCCAGGTCAACAGCAGTTAAGTCACTCAGAAAAAAAAAAACCTATAGCGCCATTCGTTTACGAGTACTCGCCTGCTAAACAAGTGAATCCGGAAGCAAACTGCAACTATGGAGAAAATTGAACATCGCGCTGTAATAAAATTCCTTACCAAGCAAGGAAAAAATGTTAAAACCATTTTAAATGAAATGGACCCCGGTACACCACCTCCCAAGAAATTCAAAGTGTCAGAATCGGCTGGAAAGTTGATGGCCACTGTTTTTTGGCATTGTTAGGGAATATTAGATACTCATTGATTATAAAGAAAAGGGTACCACTATAACCGGAGAATACTACGCAACGATATTGGAAAAGTTAAAGGAGGCAATTAAAGAAAAACGTCGAGGAAAATTGGCCAAGGGTGTGTTGCTTTTGTAAGACAACGCACCGGTTCACAATAGCTGAGTTGCCATGTTTGCTCTGCACACGTTTGGATTCGAACCACTTGTTTACCCACCCTATAGTCCAGACCTGGCCCCTAGCGATTTTTATTCGTTTCCAAATTTAAAAAAAGACCTAAGGGGAAGGAAATTTTCCGACGATAACGAAGTGAAGGAGGTAATTTCGGCGCATTTTGAGGCAAAAGGCAAAAAATATTTTTTCGACGGTTTAGAAAAAATATAATTAATAGATCGAATAAACGTATTAAACTTAAGGGTGATTATATTGAAAAGGAAAAATAAATTTATTGTTATATTTTGTTAACAACCCTTTCATTCCGCGAACTTTTGGACCTCCCCACGTAATTATATCTGTTCCGTACAGTTTAAACAATAGTTACTGGCATAATAGTTACAAAAACTAGTAATTAGGAATAGTTGGTTGCATATTAACTGTCAACACGGTAAATAAGTATACTCGTAATATATGGACTAGTTGTTATCGGCGATTCAACAAATAAAGTGATTTAGCTTTTAAATTTTAATTAGCTCACGCATTTCCGACACGTAGTAATTATTATATATCCCTTCTTTTGGAGGTGGGAGTTGTTAAGATACTCGGTTCTTTATCTTCTTATTTATTTTTATTTATACTAATATTTTTTTCACCAATGCGATTAAATGCTGCATCTGGTGATAGCTTTCCTAAACCTCTCTGCTCCTCTTTTTTTTAATGTTGAATATGTGTTACTTTTTTACAGCCAGTGATCAATTTGGAGCTTGGCATATGCTTGATCATAATATTGAAAACGTTGAAACGTTTGGTACTTTACAATATTTATATATATATATATATATATATATATATATATATATATATATATATATATATATATATATATATATATATATATATATATATATATATGTGTATATATGTATATACATATATACCTATATATATATATATGCCCCTGGCATCTGTCTTGTCACCTAATCATTTGCCACCAAATATCGTAAAACACCAAATATGACTGGCATCGGAGCTTTGACTAAAGATATCATACAGTGTTCTGCAAATCCTAGATGATCATTTCATGCTAAAACGAATTGTACATGGGGAAAGGCATTCGTTCTACGCGGCTGAACAACCCGGCGATTTTCATACACCATGGACTCCAGCCCAGTTTTGAAACTCATAATGAGCCGATGAGCCTAGTCAGACTTCGTTGACAAAAGGGTCATTATAAGTTTTAAATTTTGAAAAGCCATGCGAGATAAATTCATAATGAGCATAAGGAGAATTCGAGAAGGAAAAAATTGTGCATATAGGATTTGGCCGAGTTTATACTAGCGAGAGCCATCAAGTTAAAGGCAAATTTGAAACTTTGCGTGAGCAGCGGCAGCGGTCAGCACCGAGACGTCGTTTCGAGCTATGCCGGCGTTTCTTCGCCTTCGTTGAATACGCGGCTATCAAAACTATCTAAAAATGGTAGAATCAAAATGTAGGGAAAGTAAAAAATAGTGTGTGAATTGATAACCAATCAATTTCAATTTAAATGTTGTCCATATCAACGCGCATAGCATGACCTCCCATTGCCCTGATTTCCTTAACTCCTTTGATGAAAGAAGTATCCATGCTATCCTTGTTTTTGAAAATATGTTTACCTTTAACTGTATATGCCTTGCCTGGCTGCCATTTAATACGGAATGACAAGACAGAGAAGAGTAGAGAGGGGATGGCTATCTACTTTCGTAACCACATTCTTTTTTCTATACTAGATAGATCATCTTCTATGTACTCTAAATCTGCTGATCATATTATATTGGTATTCTTTGGCACCGTTAGTTTTACCGTGTGTGTTTTTTTTTATACAGAGTCACCTATAAATTATGTAGTTTTGTTTTTAGACCTTAATAGAAACATATGTTCCTGTCGCTAACAGCAACGTTATTATCAAAGATTCGAGTCGATTAAACAATAAAACCAGAAGCTCCAATGTAAATAAGTTTTAATATAAACGAAATCCAATTAGCTGTGCACCTCTTTACTAGATCTCATGATAGTTCCATTTGCTGAGCACGTCAAGCATGGAAATATTTCCGTATCACAAGGTCATTTATCTTCCATTCAAAATACGTCCACCAACTGTAGTAAGTTCATACATGACATTTATAATATTGACTGGAATTGCATTTTATTAGAAATTAGTGTTTTGACACAAGGAATTGCATTTCATTTGTAATTAGTGTTACAAGCACTTAAAATTCCAAAACGAGTTGAGAGAAGAGGTATTTTTGAAATAACCTTAAACAACTGCACTGAATTAGACCCTCTCTTAATAAATAATTTACAATTGATGATCTGATGGACAATATGACACAAAAATTAAATCCTAGAGGAATCATTATCGTTACTTCCTAATCCTAATCCTATAAGTGAGAATCCGTCCTTTTCACGTGTTTTACCACAACATAGATATCCTACCCCTTTTTCAGTAGTATTTACCCGCTGTTCACAGTATAGTAACGATACTCTATAAGGTACGTGGGGATATATAGATACGGTATTGACAATTAGCAAGTTACTAAACTTACTTTGGTACATTTTTCTAACACATTCAACACAGTAGATTCTGATATACTAGTATTCATATAATATAAAAATAATTCATACAGTATAAAATAAATGTTATAAAATGTCAAGTTTGTCAAGTTTTTCCTACTGTCCACTATTTTCTAGACATTAAGTAGTAGGATTCAACGCTGTACATTGTCTACTAGAGCGTGGAAATCAAAATACTTTAGTGGCTAAAGTGGAGATATAAGGCCTGACATTGCGCAGAAGCACAAGTGTGCATCTGTAAACTCGACAGGTCGTCGGTTCATTCCCTACTTATAAAATGAAATAATGAATATTTTAATTTTTGCATCCTGACGAAAAAGCAAAACGCAACTTTTAGTTCATTTTTCCGTCCTTGTAAGACAAATCCAATACACAGTATCTCGAAAATGGGCGAAAAGTAGACACTGTCTACCCTGATAAATACGAGACATTTGTAAGGAAAAAACTATTTTTTTTAATTGGCCGTAAAATCTGTTCTTTATTTTGTTTTATTGCTACTGTTTACAGCAATATGTTAAAAATATCAAACGTAAGTTTGTTACATAAACATGTCATTAACAATTATTTTTGCGAAAAATGTTCAAACCTGTGTTGTAACTCCCTTCTGTCGACCCAGTTGCTTTGCATTGTTGCTAAAGATTCTGCAAAACTGTCCAAGTCGATTTCCTTATCACTTTTTGAGAGAGGCTTGTCAACACCTGCTTGTGACTTATCTGGTATCTCTATTGTAACGTTTCCAGACAGGAATGTCACTACAGATTTACGTTTTCCCGATGAATTGGCACGGGCGCGTATTTCTTGCGGACTTAATGACGGCGACAGCGGATAAGCTATTTCAAATGCATCCGGCATCGTAGTTTTATAATGCTAAGTATAACTGGATACAATCGACCGTTTGTTTAAAGAGTCCAATAGCTACTGCAGAGCAACTCGCTAAACAAATAATCATTTATTTATCCCTAATGATAACATTTTGACGGGTCATAGATCGATTCTGATGTAAATATTTTTGGATAATTGTATTATGATCTTTCAATAGTAAACTATATAATACAAAATTATATCGGTAATTTTTGATATAGGCTTACGTATCAAATATACTAAATTAATTTTCAAAATACATTTCGAATCAGTACATAAATCACACTAAAATTAGAATGTAGACTTAGAGCATCATAAAAATATAAATGTCTCTGAGGAAAATATAATCAGTGATCAATATGTTTTATTTCCATATCCCATGATTATAAAGATGTTTCAAGATATAAAGTGTGTCACGGAGGTCCCTATATAAACGGTATTGTAATGTGAAGATAGTAATTGTCATAAAACTTAATATAAAATAAAATGATTATATGATCATCTTAAAAGTACTGGTGATTCTTTTCTTTAATGTAGTTGTAGACTAACAAATATCTACGATCAATAATAATAGTACAAAAATTTTTGATCAAAGGAAAATGAACATAAAAAGCCATCTTTTATGGTTATTAGGATGGCACCTTAGAACAGAAAAAGAAATGACATGTATTATTGTTATTAAAATAAAATACAAAAAAATCTTTTGTATTTGTTACTACAAAGAACAGAAAAAAATAAAAATCTTATGCTAAACCAATTATAATAACATCAGATTATTTTTTATTATAATACTTTATCAACAGTAAATAATAAAAAATGTTGACAGTTGTAGAAATTATGAAGTCATCTCATGAATCTTATCATGAAGCACATTGTAATATGACTATATTATAATATTATATTTTTATCAAATGTTATGCCTTTGCAACCAATTAAAATTATCTATCAATACACAATACTATAAAATTGGAATATTATTCCAATTTAGATCAAACATTTTAGAACATACAAACTAATTATCTTAGCATTTGGTGTTCCATTTTATCCAGTTACATCATTAGAGATAGTGTAAAGCTAAGAAATCAGGTAAAATATCTCTATTGCAACAACATTGTTTAACTATACAGTTAAAACAATGTTGTTGTTACCAATTAAACACAAACTAAAAAAAAAATACAGACTGTGTGTGTTGTTAAATCATTTTTCAATTGAAATATGAAAAAGAACATTAATGTTATATATAATAATATGTAAATGGTAAAAATAAGTATGAAAAACAAACATTTCTTACCTATGTTCAGCTCGACGATAATATTTTTTTGACAATAGTTGATCTTGACTAGATAAACATTCTTTATTGTTGCAGCCATCCATATTGTATGATTTTGAAAATGCACTTTGAATCCTATATATATTTATAAGAGATATTTGTATAAAAAAAATATTTTTAAAATGTCTATTAGAAATACAGCACTGCCTTAACATAAATTATTTTTCCATATCTGAAAGTTGCAATTAGCTAAGGTTGTAAGGTTGTCTGAAAATTGTAATTATAGGATTATAATAAGAACTAAACGCAGCAACTATGTTTAATATTATATACTACTTAATATTTTTGAAAATACCTATAATTTTACATAATAAAATAGAGTATTAATAAATAACTTTTAAAATTATAGTAGTAATAACTTTTAAATTTGTAACATCATGTAGTGACTAAAGTAAAATGAAAATTAATATATTAAATAATATAAAGAAAGAACGAAAAAATCGACTCACTGCTATAAAGGTCCAAGCTACAAGTAGTAGTATAAAAGTCACAAACTTATCATTAAACAATAATAAAGTAAGATAAGCAGCTTAATAATATGTTTTTAATCGTGTCTTCTCAATTTTAGCACATCACTTTTCACACCATCCGATATCATCAAAATACTGAAATTTTCAGAATGTAGTGTTGCCAGAATTCGAAAGTTAAAAATAAAGTGAAACTGTTCGAGTCTACTTCATTACAAGGTTATCTCTTCTAAGTTTTCATCAAAAAATTTAGGTACAGTACCGTAAGCTAGTTACAAAATACAGTACTTATACTTTACAGCAGTTGTAAGGCAAAAAGCTAATTTACTTGTATATAATATAAAAAAAAATACCATATTTTGTACCACATTTGTAAACCAAATTGGACAAAGCAAACAAATTGATAGTAAATAGATAGCTTAAATTTAGAAGATTGCTGTAAGTGTCTATAGCAGTTGGTCTAAAATAGCTTGTTGTAAATATCACGGCCCATGTACGCGTTTGTGGAGCTTTGTCAAGCGCCCAGGACAGCTTCTTGTCGATCTGGAACATTGTCAGTTTTACAAATCTAAGGAAGTTTTTGGCAAGAATTTGAGACGTGATGAATTGTTCACGTGTATTTATATTTAGTATCATTCTAGAGTTCCAGTTGAATGGATTTCTTTGGTGTGTAATATTATTATAATTCCATGATTTCTTTTTTTTTTTATGGAAGAGACGGCAAACGAGCGTACGGGTCACCTGATGGTAAGTGATCACCGCCGCCCACGGCCCCGTGTAACTCCAGAAGAGCTACAGGGACGTTGCCGTCCTTTAAATTGGAAGGGCACCGGGGCCCGGCATTACCTAATGCGAAACGCAGTGGCCAAAGCCACTACTTAACGCCGATCTTAAATGTCGGGGGTGGTAACAATCCGGTCGAGTCTGCCCATGCGTGTTGCCATTACTAGCAACGTGACTCTACCACACGCACTTTAGTCGCCTCTTACGACACCATCAGTACCAGGGTGATCCTATTCTGAGCCGGGATCACACGGCATCGCTCCATTGGCTCGCAATTTTCAATTAAGAAGAATTAACACACATAGCCGCTGTTTACAGTCTTATACTTGCGACACTACAGCCTCAAACATTATTTTAGGTATATTATTTCCTTGTTGATTCAGAATAAATAAATAAAACTTTGCAAAATTTTTAATTTAAAAAATGTAATAATTATTACATGTTTTATGCCTTTTTTAACTACTGTTTATTGACAGTGGTTCGTTCTCCGTTCATTATTTTTCTTCCTAAGATATATTTTATAATTTAAAAATATGTCATGCATAATGCAAAAGCTATAGTAACTTCGACATCGACGTTTGTCATGTTTACCTATTAGAAATATAACGCATGAAAATTGCATTCAAGTCTTTGTGAAGTATTTGGATCTTACGACGCTTGCCCAGCTTCCGCAAATGTGTCCACGTATTATCAAAGAATGTTCTGAATTCGTTGTATCAAAATTATATTCAATTGCTATACAATGCTTATAAAACATTTTTTTTTATGAATTTATATTATATTTAAAATTTGTATGGTCCTACAGTACCGGTACGTAAATTAAATTTATTTCTATCTCTTCAAAATTCAAATTCTTCTTATTTAATATTATCTGTGAACTTTTATGTCATATAAAATATAAATGTAATGAAAACTAATTTGACTTTTGTAATTGTGATTGTGAATTATTTGTAAAAAATTATTACTTATATTTCATAGATTGCGATATATTAATTCTGATAAATGAATAAATTGTAATTTCTAATGGCTTACACGGAAAAAGTGTCACTTAATGGTACTGCTCTTTCATTTTTGCTGTATGAATGTATGAATTCAGTTCATAGTCAGGTAAGTACCTATTAGTCACATTTAAAAATTATTAGAATCAATATTATATGATGAAAATATTTATTTAATTTTTTTTAGGAGGGCTTCCTCATTGGAGAGGTCACTTCGGAAATAACTAATCATATATCAGATTCACAAAATGATAATGCTCGTTTGGATACTCAAATACTGATAAGAACTGTTTTACCTTTACCTTCAGTGTCTTTATTTTATTTACCAACCGGAACGATAAAGGAAGATGTTTTATCAGAACTATTATCTAATGTCGCCAGTGAAGTTGTTGGATGGTATAAATATAGAAAAAATAGTAGTATTAAACCTACATTTCGAGATAAATTAATATCAAAGGGATTACAGAAATATTTTGAAAAATACCATGGAAAGAAGACATTTGTTTGTTGCAATTTGTCTAGCAAAACATCTACAACAAGCTCAACCCACACAGTTGTGTACAGATTTGGTAAAATTAACTGTTTTGATATGTATGAATATGTAGAGGATGTAACTGCTAATTTAGGAGAAAAACTGACTGGTTATAAAAAAGCTAACAAGATTTCACCTCACTGCATATTTAATAAAATAGTAAAAGAAAGTAATGTTCACACGAATAATACAAATGATGCTATATTATCTATACATGAAGCAGTTGATCAAAGACTTATAAAAGAAGCTAAAATTGCTGCAAAAAATGAATGTACAATTAGAGAACTTGAAGCAGAAATTAAGCAAATGAGTGCTATTTTAGCAGATAAACAAGTAATGGACCTGGAATCTGCTTACAGTAAGCTCAATGAAGAGCAATATATCAATAGAGATGTTGAGATGGCCAAGGCATGTGTTGAAGCATTAAAAACACCTGCAGTCCTTGACATACTCAGCATTCCAAATGTAATAATTAAAAGTAATAGTAGTAATTATTCTGATAGTGAAAACTCTGTTCAAATTGTAGAAAATGAAAATATTAAAGATAGAAGTCCTAGCCCAATAACAATGCCATCAAGTTCTCATGCATTACCCACTTTAAATTATGCAAATGCACTCAAAAAACATTCACAATCAGGTGCTACAAGTGTAAGTTTTTAATATTTATTTTTGTATTATATTGTATTTGAAGCCTGTCGTGGCGCAGCGGCAGAAAGTGTGTGACTGTAACCGACAGGTTCTGGGTTCGATCCCCAGTCAAGGAAATTAAATATTTAATATTTTCAATTTAAATATTTTATGTTTCATTTCTTCGGTCTGGTAATAAGGCAAAGCGCGTTGTTGAGTTCCGCCACTCAACACGCAAATTTGGCAGAAAATGGGGAACGGAAGTGGAATGGAGTGTCTGAACGTTATGACACTGTTCCCTGCTTTCCACTTGTTTTCGGGACATTCTGTGTTGAGTGGCAATTCTCAACACCCTTCTTTGATTTATTACACAATAAAAAAAATTAATGTAAACATACAGCTGTGCCTTCAACCTGGCCCTGCCCCTTTTGAGATAAGATTGTCTAACAACATCATTTGTTTGTTACAGAAACCCAGAAATTACAATGAAGATTTGATTATTTTTGATGTAGAGGATCAAAATCACAAAAATTCATTACAAATAAATGATAACCTGAGTGTTGGTGGTAGTTCCCCTGAGTATTAAAGTGCCTTAACTAAATTTACACTTTTGACTAGTTATAATAAGTTACCATTTTCATAGCAATCCAATTTATCATTATCACTTTTGTTTTTGTTATAAAAAAATTATAATATCTTCTGTGGACTTGTCTTGATGTTAACATGTTTCATATTCATATATTGTAAAGGTTAATAATGTACAGTGTAAATGTTCTTAAATATATTTCCTTGAAATATTCAATATTTCATTTAACATTTAGCTATCAATGGGAGACTAAAACAAAAATGTTGACAATCATTTATATGAAATGTTCACAATATAGTTGTAATATTGTCTGTTTATTGCATTGTATATACTACATTTTGTAATTTTTTGGACTAATCACTTAAACAGTTGATTTTAACTTACACTTTGTAACTAATATGTATACTATTTCCACCATTATTACTTAATTAAGGAAAAAATATTTTTGTAATAAATAAAAATCATCACATGTTACGTTTTTTCTTCTACCTTTAATGTTGTTCCAAAATCCAGCTATTATCTATAAGAGACATGGGGCTGTGTGTGGTGTGCATACAGCAGCTGGTATAATCTGAGTGTAGATTAATTTTACGAAGCTTCTAAGTACCTTCATTGCACTAGTACCAGTGCTTACACTCTCAAAGGGTACTTTGACAGGGCTTAGGACATCACTAATTTAAAATTAGTTTCAAATCACAAAACTCAAAATCAGTTTTAAATTAAATGTTAAATGAGCAAACTGGATACAGTTTAAACAACACCAATAAGAAACTTATTTTTTTTAAATAAAATAATATAAATATTGAAACACAATATATTTAAAACAGTATTTTATTTCAATAGTCATATTTCATATAAATAATAGCATGGTAAAATATGAATAAGCAATTTCTAGTGATCTAGCGATTACTAGCTTAGTTACTAAGATCAATATTTATTTTTAGCTTCACACTGTACCTCGTATGTAGCATGGTAAGAGAGGGTTTCCCTCAACGTACGTAAGAAATTGCGAATTGATAGGCACAATTTAATGACGTGCTATGTCTTGTTACTACAACAAGGAAATGAAAATAATTTAATTTCCACAAATGATGTCAAACCTTCAACCGTCGTGTTGACAGTGAGGCACTGCGCCGCTGCGTTACGACGGCCTCAATCTTAGTATCTTGACTCGATTAATTGAAACTTAAAAATAATAAAGTAATATAATTATTGTAGTTTTCGTTATTGACTAGATTATTCATAATTACTAACATACATGTCAGAAATTTAAATTGTTACAGTTTATATATACCTAACCACTTATAATATTATACAATACAAATTTAAAAATATTTAATTTCTTGAAAATATCTACATAAGACTTGATTTATTTGATTTACACGTAGGTAACGTGTAAAAACCTAATATAAGAATTAAAAAGGTGGTATGGTGGTATGATATATTATGACATTATTTATTATTAATTAACAAATATATAAACTTAAATGGTTTTGACAGTATTCTGCGAATGCGATATCTGACATCGCCCGACAAAACGTTTCTAGGATTACCGTAGCTGCACTATACTTTAAATAATTATTACAATAATATTTTAATATATATATTTTTTAATGGAATGTTTAGTATCACGACAGCCTACTTAACACAATTTATTTTTCAAAGCAAATAAAAATAATCCATCTCGTGTTTACGCTGTTTCATCCCACTGCACCTCAGTTACATATTATAATCATTAATTAAGCTAGCAAGCAAGAGAAAGCCTGAAGCTAATAAAGAAACAAAAGAATAAAAATATCGTAATGGTATTCTCAGTACTAAGTCTATAAGATAAATTTTTAAGTATTTTAAATTCTTAGATAATATTTGAAGCATTTTAAATATTTTTTTGTTATTTATCTCGTAATACATAATCTTATTTTTAGAATCAATCATTTATTTAATTAGCGGGAAAGAAACCCACGCCTCTTTGCATCCATCCGAACACCCTGAGCACGTTTTTTGTTATTTTTGCTGTTGTTAGCTGGTTTATGCAAACAACGTAAAAAAGTTTCAACAAGTTCATAAGGATTTCGGCACAGCTTGATAAAATGGTATTTTCCTACGGTACAGTAAAAAAAATCTAATCTCGCTTCGTTCTAAATTTGTTATATATTTTCTAAGAAAACTGTTGCATTAAAACCTTTAAGAATGTTTAAAATAAATAATGGTTTTATAGTAAGTCCGAGGCCACAGCAGGGTTTTCCCCTGTCAGTTCATACACGGAGTGTGCCAATCGTCTCGCCTGCTGCACGGCGGTGGACGCCGGCAGCAATCCCAAATGTATGCAGATCAACTCCTTAACACTTACACCTTGACTGTCATTTGGAAAAGCCAGCTCCACGAGTTGTCTGCAAAAAGTTATAATATAAATTATATTTCATCATTGCTCTAAAAGAAAATTATGTGTTTAATCTTTTTCGTTAAATGTTTATTTCGGCCTATTTTTATATTATCTCAGCCTATTTTTTTAGATTCTCCACCTTCTTAATTATCATCTATTGTTTTACAACCGAGACGCTCCGTAGACCGCATAGGTTTAGTGTTTTTATATTGTTTTATGTAAAAAAGAATAAGAAACAATAATTTTATCTTTGAAAATTGTCCTGACATGTAGTAATAAAATTATAGGAGCAGTCTCTAGAGCGGTTTTCATAATTAAAATACTTATTAGAGGACCAAATCCAAAACTCCATCAGATGGCAGATACTTTTATTTAGATTTTATCAAAAGTTACGTTAACCTGAACAACAACGGCGGTCTGTGTTTTACATCTTGTACTTGGGCTCGAATTTGATGTTATTTTAAAGGCAAAGATATAGGCTAGGGTACTTCATAAAATAAAAACAAGCTAACCAATTAATTAAATATGTGTAATTGCCAAAGGGGGAAAGTTTTTTTCTAAGTTTTTGAGCGTTTCCGTATTCGAGTTACTCAACAAATTGATGTAACACCTACAACTATTGGTCTATTACTTTAAGAATTATCGTTGTTATCGTTGAACATTAACACTTATTAACTGAGCATTCTTTCTTAGTTAAAAAAAATAGATAGTTTCGAACAGATAGACATGACTTGGTAAAACGGTCGCCTGTAAACATTTTGTGTGCGGATAATTGTCTGTAAACTTTTTATTTAATATGAAAAGCGACGATAGGTGTAATATAGCTACATAATATAGTATAAATTACAGAATAATTTGATTTGATTTTGTTAAATTTGATTCTATTACATTAAACACGACCCAATTCTATTTAATTCGTTAAGTGAGTATACCTGTAGAAGGCGCCGGCGAGGTCGCCGGGCGGCGGCAGCGCGCGCACGGCGGCGGGGTGCGGCGGCGCGGCGGCGCGCGCGCCCAGCCGGCGCCGCTCGAACCAGCGCAGCGCGCACACGTGCAGCGCGCCGCGCCGCCACACGCCCGCGCCGTAGCCCTCGCGCAGCGCGCGCGTCGCCGTGCGCACCGTCGAGCGCACCTGCACACACTCACACATTACGTGACTTGCGGGTTAGTTCATCTTTATTCGGAGTCTGTTGTCTGTTGTTTTCATTTAATGTTTCTTAACTTCACGCTGTATCCCCACATAAAAGCATAACAATGTACTGAAGATGTAATGAATAAGAAATTGAGGAATTGCGTGCTGAATGACGGAACTCAACGACGTGCTTTCCCTTTGACCTTATTTAAGATAACTTAAATAACTTAACTTTAATTAAAAACTCAATATTCACGCCTGCAAGTTTAAAACTACAGCGCGACATTGGATTGCTATAAAGAGTAACGCGATAGTTACAGTGGTAAGGCAAATTTGAAATTTATAAACATATATAATATTTTACTTTTTAAAAGTGGAACATCACTTTAAATATACGAAAATATCGGAAATAACTTCTTTTTGCAGAATAGACAACTAAATAAAGTGTTGATACGTAATTAAAATATAAAAAATAAAAAAAAATCAATCACGATTGATTTATCGTCGTAAATTGATATTATAAATTACTACATTTCTGCAGTACTTTTGAGGTCATAGTGGCACAGTGCTACATCTGACTGTGAACTTAACAGTTGTCGGTTCGGATCCACTTGTATTTCTGCTCTTGTAAACAAATCATAAACAGTAAATAGGAATAAAGGTATTTTCACATAATGTTTATGTAAAAAAAACCAAGTTAAAAAAAAGTATATACCGTCTCCGGTGTCAACATGTCCACACAGTCAGCCATGTCAGGCGCCAAGAACCGTCCCGCACTACGGTCTACGTACACAAAGTGTATGAGGCCGGGGAACTCCTCCACGTACTTGTGAGTTAGAGAACCCGTGTCCGTCGATACTGTGAGATTGCGTTAAGGTATCATAATATTAACTGGTATTTACTACTTATTATTGTTAAAAGCTATATTAATTAAAGAACAGCTGATCTCGCTGTATCTCGATCACAGGAGGGTAGGCAGAGAGAACTTATATTGCATGTTGACATTGAGTGGTGAAACTCAACCCTTATAACAGGCATTGTTATCAGAGCAAAGAAATGTAAACAATAAATATTTCATTTGAAAATATTAAATATTTAATTTCCTCAAGTGGAGATCGAACCCGCAACCAGTCACGTTTACACTCACACTCACGCTCGTGCGCCACGACAGTGCTCTAAATAAAGAACAATAATATTGAAAAGGATATGATCCCAAATCGAAGTATCGCATCGCCTTCATACATAAAAACTGCGTATGGGGCAGGAGTAGACACTTCAATTCTTTTAACGGGTGTTCCAATTTCAAACTGGGTATATCCGGTTTGAGTTGTTCTATGACCGCCTCCAAGGCCGTATGCATGGCGGTGGCCGCCGTCTCCGGCGACAGCGGCGCGGACGTCGCGCACGACTTGCGCAGCTCCAGCATGCGGCTCGTGACGCGCGCGCACAGTGTGGAGCTGGCCTTATTTTTGCGTAGGGCTTCAGTTGTCTGAAAACAGTAATCATTCATATTGTTAGATTTGCAATTATCAAATGTTATAGTAAATTATCGTAAGCGAGCATTCCGAAGTGTAATTTTAAATCTCACTTCGATTGAAAGTGACTTTATTACTTTGTCAATTTAAGCCTTAGAAAATTTACGTTACTGTATAATAAATTAAACAAGAACTTCGCAAATAAATTTAAAACCTAAACTATCATTTTTGAGGCTGTCGTAGTGTTTCGTGTTTATTTGATTAAATTTAAAAAGTTATATATCTAAATTTTCTTACTTTCTTTAACGAAGCTTCCAAGGAATCAAGCGTCGCAGGTAGAACTTCCAAATTACGTTGTAGCAACAGTCTCTGGAGGTTCGATAAAATCTGACTAGACATATGTACCGAAATGCCTATGTCTCTGCAAAATTCATATCTCGATTAATTTTATTTAAATAAATTTATATGTATATATATGTATATGTATATGTATATATATGTATATGTATATGTATATGTATATGTATATGTATATGTATATGTATATGTATATGTATATGTATATATATATATATATGTATATATATATATATATATATATATATATATATATATATATATATATATATATATATATATATATATATAAAGCTGAATTTACATTCAAAATTAAATTCGTACAAAAACTGAAAATAACCTTAACTCCATATCAACGAGCACTGCAAATACGATACGCGGCGCCACCTCCGCCAGGTGCAGGGAGTGCGGCGCGCACGGCGCGGCGGTGGCGCCCGCGCATAGATTCACTATTGCACTATTTTGTTCTGACAACCCTTAAAATGTTTATTATTTACTTATTTAAGTCATTTGCCTTGCTTAAAAAATATATTTTGTTATGACAGCTCCAGTTGTTATTTTTTATTTTGACTTCACTACTGTACTTTTCTGTTCTGACAACCCTTAACGAGAATAAATGGGAAATATTGCATATTTCTAACTTATTATACTTGAAGTTGCTTAAAAAACTATATAGTTATTCTGGCAGTCCTACCAGATGTTATCTAGTTCTTTTGTTATCTATCCTTCATTTTAGGTTCAATATTATTTTATTTGATTAATACAATCCTAATTTTTTTATATTTGTTACTTATTAAAACTCAATAAATGATTGGAAATATACTTTCTGTAGTGACAATCTTAGTTTTAATTGTAGTTACACTGTTTTGTATTTGTTCTATTTAGTATAGCATTAAATTAAAAAAAAAAGACATTAGTCCTAAAATTTTCGAACTTAATCACTCACCGAATTACTCTCTGTTGTGACAAATACTGAAATATGTTTTATATTGTCACGACAAAGCGCAGCATTGGTAGTCAGACACTTAATACAAAATATATCATATTCGAAAATGAAAAGTTTTAAAAAATATAAATAAACAAAATCGGTTTCTTTTTTGTTTACAATAATAATCGCAGTCATCACATTTGTATTCCCTATTTTAAATTTAAGTCATGCTACCAGTTTGAGGCCTGTCGTGGCGCAGTGGCACAAGAGTGTGACTGTAGACGAAAGGTTCTGGGTTCGATCCCCACATGAGGAAATATTTAATAATTTTCAATTAAAATGTTTAATGTTTTCATTTCCTCGCTCTGGTACAAGGCAAAAGCCGGCGTTGAGTTCCGCCACTCTACACGCAATGTGCCTCTTATTCGGCGGAAAGTGTCTTAACAGTAGGTTCCCAAGTTCCCTCTGCCTACTCTGCCGTGTGCGGGATACAGCGTGAAACTGAGTAGTTATGCTAAGAGTATTATTACTCACATGGCAGATGTGAGTTTTCACAATAAGTAGTGTCATCTACTTCTCGCAATTCCCTCCAATATTCTTGAGCCGCAATGCATTGTATACTTAAAAGTATTAAATCTGGTGGCATCAAATCCTCACTGCCACGGCTGAAAATCACAAACTTAGAATTTCACAAATATACAGAAAAAATCTTATAGCAATAAAAAAAAAACTATTTAATTAATTAAAAAAAATATTTTCTGAGTACTGCCATCCACACGCAATATGTCGAAAATTGTATAGAAAGTAGGGAATGAAGTGTCCAAATATTATATTTTCTCGGCCTGTATATAGAATGCAGCATTAAGCTAAAAAAAAAAAGAATTCTTTTATATTTTTTAAAATAACAATCATACCTAGAATATAATGACAAGACTTTATCTCCGACAAACAATAAGAGATGATAGTGGGAATGTGAACATTTAATCTCTTTAGATATTGTTTTCAAGGCATTAAGTGCTGCAGCGGTCGCCCCACTCTCCCCAATGACTCCACTTGCACCTGGTATGGAATCGCCTTTGGTACGACTTTCTAACAAAATGGATAACCAATCTTGATATACCGGTGAATGTAAACTGAAAGATACAATATAATATACTGTATTTCACATAAAAATTACAGTCATAATAACCATATTAAAATAAAACAGAGGTGATTGTGGTACAGGGTTTTGTTGTGATCTCTAGGTTATTCTTTATTTAATATTATCGTTTGTAACCAACTAAAGAAAGAATTTCATGAATATACAGTTTAATTATTCTGCATCCTTCATTTAAAAATCAATAATAAATTCTTTCGAACATAGGATTGTTAAGTAAAATATATTAAAAAAATATGTCATGGATCATTTTTGTCATATGCTTACGATTATTAAGAAACCCGGTAAGACAGCCGGTAAGTCATATATTGGTAATAGAGTAAAATCAATTCATACAATTAAATGAATCACATTCCGAAAAGAAAACACTAAAAGTAATTTTTCTATTTTCAATTTTACAATAATAAAAATAATCAAAAATACAGTAGACATAAACATGCAATAATTAGGATCTTTCATTTTTTCGATTATTGCATGTTTTAACTGAAACGAATTTATACATGGATATCATGACGACAAACTCCTACAAAGTATTTGAAACGTCCGGTTTCCAAAAATGTATCACATTCAATAAATATTATTAATTTGATTAAAAAGTTGAAATCAAGATAATACTAATCCTCTGTACACATTATAGAAAATAAAATTGATTCCTCTGAGAAGTAATAAAAAAAAATTCTATTTAATTCTATTTTTCAATGAACTGTAAAACTTTTATGACATATATTTTTGAGAAAGGAAATCAGTTGAATGTGGTGTGTGTATGAATATTAACATTTTAAATTAGTCACCTTACTAGAAATTTACGTAATGACAGTAGTATACATAATTAAGGCGTCGGTTAATGAAGTACCATAATTATTTTCATTTTCATAAAAAAACAATAATTTCCAAACAAAAATAACTAATAAATGTTACAAAACCTATTTTAAGTAACAAAAGATATTTTTTTGTAACTTGAAAGTACACAATGTTATATTTATTCAAATTACTTAAATTTGTATTAGTCAAATATCTTATAGTAAAATAAAAAATATATATTTTATTGTCTTTATTGCTGACTCAGAGCTTAAAAAATGATTGTAATTGAGTTCTTTTTAATGAGTGTTATATAAGAATTTCTTATGTTGACATTCGGCTATAGTTTTAATATAATGTTTATAAAAATGCCTTAACACTAGGTCCCTCTGCCTACCCTGCCGTGTGTAGGATACAGGTGGGGTAAAAAAATAGGCCTTGTTTGTTAGAAAGGATATTTTTTCTGCTAATAAGGATATATGCTTGCAAACTTATATTATTGATATTTTTCGATAGAGAAATACATTTTAGTTTATTTTACCTACCAGTTATTGAAATTTGTGATTTCTACAAAAATAAGGTAACTTTGAAGAGTTTAATATCTACATTAGTTAAAGATACCTCTAACAATTCATAAAGTAACATTAAAAAAATACAAGAAAAAAATCTATAATAGATTGAACCTTAACTATTAAAAACTAATTTCAATTCATGGTGAGATAAAATTATACTGTGCTAATTGGCATCATGAAATAAATATTCCTTTAGTTTTGTATTAACAACTTATTTAGTTTCTTTTAAACTTGAAAAATGTTTTGGTTGCTGGTGAAAGAACCCTTTATTACTACAATTTAATAAACATACAGTTGAATTTTGCCACTCACTACTTTCTTTGTGCCTACACTGATAAATGGTAAAAGCTAGGTGTGAAGCTGGTGTGCATGAAGGAATTATTATTAAATAAAAGAATTAATTTTTGGTGTTCTATTTTTATAACATTTTAAATACAAAAGATAATGCAGCAATACTGTTTCTCTTTGAAAAATTATAATGATAAACAAAGAATAAAAATAACTTACAGGTTTATGTTTTGGCCACAAATATGTTGTACAAGTGTCTTACAGTCAAGCAGTTCTCTGTGAGCATCATCAATATCTTCTTCACATATTATCATAAATACATGGTCGAGCCACTGTAATGTATTTTTTTTTGTTTTTCTTAAAAAGTGCATCAGTTTAAAAACACTCTCATGGTCAAATGTAAATAATTAAAGGCAAATATGAGAGTAGATACTGTGGGTTGTAGTAAAAACATTGAAATTATAAATATAATTAGATGGTAGTAGTAGATAGTAGTAGATAGCAAAAGAATAGAACATAAAAAGTTTTTTTGTGCAGACAAACCTCATCAAAAACAATGGTTGTGTGATCCTTACACTGCATTGAGGTATATGTGTTGCTGAATTGGGCAGCCATCACTCTCTGGGACGTTATTATTGGAGATAGCAATTGCGACACATGGTGACTGTCACTAATATTACCATCTTTTTCCTTAGAATAAATTACAAAAATAGTTTAAAGAAAATCAATTATAACAATTTAAATAGGTAGAAAGTTTGTCAAATTTGATATGATGTTTCAATAAAGGAAAATAGTTCAACAGTTATATTTCACTATTCTAATAGGATACATTTTAAATCTTTATTACTTATATAGACGAATTTAATAACATACTTTAAAACATACCATTACTTGACCATTAAATGATTTCATTCTGGATAAAAATGTTTCATCCCATTTTGAAAATAATAAATCATTAACACTATCAAATATTAAAACTGCTTTCATTTTTTTAAGTTGTATGTCGAAAATACTGCAAATACAAGTTATTAAAAAGCAAATACAAGTTATTTGGCACTTGTTTAAAAAGAATTATAAAACTAAATGTTTGATAACGAGTTTTTATTTTGATTTTCAATATTAATGATTTTTATAAAAAACACAAAACCACAGATTAATAAAGCTTAGCTTAATGTCTTTGTCTAGTCCTTCACACATCATTTATACACTGGCAGTGCCTTGGCAAAACCCACAAGCTTTACAAGCGTTTATATAATATCTACCATCTATGGTCTTGTGAAGTTGTGATGGCCTTAGTATATTCTATATTCCAGACATAGGTACAAGCATGTCACATGTGGCTGTCGAAATTATTCCAGGGTTTGCTTTTAAGTATAAGTATATTTTAAAAAAACACAAACACAAATCTAAAGTTATATAAATAATACATTAAGAACATTTCATACATTTTAGCTCAATTAATATGAGTATAAATGTAGTTTTATTTATATTAAATTAAGTACGTACCGGAATTATCTACTATTTATTTGCTTCTTAACACAATAGTATTTTACGATATTTTTTTATTATATTTACATCTTCCGGCATGAACTCATGAGCGACACTAAATACTACTAAGCTACTCTGATCCTTGTTCATGAGATAAAACTGGAACGGATCGCCGACAAGCTCTTGTATGGCGAATTAAACACCTGTGCTGATGATTGTGTTTGAAAAACACTTGTCGAAGCTTGTACCAAGCGTTTACACGGGCCATAAAAGCTTGAACGTTTGGCAAGTCTCATAAACCGTATAGACTAGGCCTATACCTATAGCATTACCATATTAATAAAGATCACAGATCATAAATAAAAGTTAAAGTCATTGTCATATGTCAATGTCAATATGAGTCAAAACTCTTTAATTAAACAAGCGTACATGCAATACATTTTTACATTCATTCATATCAAGTTGAAATAATAATGTTAAAGCACATGTAACAGACCTTGTTTTGTGATGTACCTAAGCAAATATTATTTACTACTCGCAGATAGGTGATTTGTGTCTGCACCTTATTGTTTATATTATATATAACTTTTTTTTTCAATTCAACAAAATTTTAACATATTTTTTATACATAATTAAGTTTCTTACACGAATTTAAAATGAGTCGAGGACAAAATAACTTGGTTTGTAATAAATAACCTTATATTTAATATAAATTTAACTTTTATAACATAATATAATAGATAACATTGAAGTTTTTAGTAGTTTATTAAATATATAACCTATATTTTGTATTTATTTTTAGAAAAAAATTAAATCATTATGTTACTTAACATTGGGTGGTTCCATATCATATCACTTAATTTATTATAAAAAAGATTTTAGTGGATATTATAAAAATATTTTACAACCATTAAGTCAACAACTGAATCCAGAATGGGCTCATAAAATAGGTGTTTCTGCAATTAAATATGGCTTTTTCCCATCAGAAGATTATGAAGATCCAAAAGTTCTTGTAAGTTATATGAATTTTAATAAGTAGTAGAACAATTATGAAAATTAGATATCAGTTGTAAACAAATTGTCTCTTTATTATAATTTAGTTATTTTTTTTAAATTACAATGTTTTTTTAGAAAACCAGATTTTTACAATATGACCTTGGTAATCCAATTGGGATTGCTGCTGGATTTGATAAGCATGGTGATGCAATAACAGGGTTAAGGAATTTGGGTTTTTCTGTTGTAGAAATTGGTTCAGTGACTCCTGAACCACAAGCTGGCAATCCCAAACCCAGAGTGTTTAGACTTCCAGAAGATGAGGCAGTGATTAATAGATATGGCTTTAATAGTGAAGGACACAAAGAAGTGTTTCATAAAATTCAAAATATTGACAAAACCTTATTGCAAAATGGCTTATTAGGTATAAATTTAGGTAAAAATAAAACATCAGATAATGCAGCTCATGATTATACCTTAGGCATTAAGCAATTTTACAAAATTGCAGATTATTTTGTAATAAATATTAGCAGGTAAGATTTTTCCAAACTTATTCACTCACTAAATATTTTACCTAATATTTATAATTAATTTAATTTCTTTTTTCAGTCCAAACACTCCAGGATTGAGGTCTCTACAAAATAAAGAAGAGCTATTTAAGCTACTGTGTGAGATTAATAAAACTTTAAATTCATTGCAAATTGTAAATAAACCTCCACTTCTATTAAAATTAGCACCAGATTTAAGTTTAGAAGAAATTAAAGATATAATTGCTGTGATCACAAGAAAAGATAGTAAAGTAGATGGACTTATAATCTCAAATACAACAATTGAACGACCTTCATTAAAAAATCAAGAATATTGTCAGGAAATTGGGGGACTAAGTGGTAAACCACTTACTGATAAATCTACAGAATTGATCAAAACAGTATATAAATTGACCAAAGGTACTTATTATTAATAGTTTAATGTTTATTATAAATAAAGCTTATAGCTAGCTTAAGTTTTAATAAAGCATTTAATTACAAATTAGGGATGTGGGAAGTATGTACAGTGTAATAATTGATTTTGTGAATAAGCAAGTATGATTTACTAGTCACGGGTGGGTGATTTGTGTCTGCATTTTATATCATTTGCATTATGCAGTTATGCCAAAGGTCTCATAAAATATGTAAGAAATCAAACAAGGTGACAGCAAATGTGTAATAATTTCAAATTATATATTTAATGTTTCATTTCTTTGCTCCGGTAATAAGGCAAAGCGCGGTATTGAGTTCCACCACTCAACACGCAATACATCAAATTCAGCGGAAAGTGGGGAACAGAAGTGGAACGTAGTGTCTTAACACTAGGTTCCCGGGTTCCCACTGCCTACCCTGCCTCGTGCGGGATACAGCATGAAGCTGAAAAAAAAAAAGTATAAGTATAGTGAGTATTTTAAAAAAACAAAACCTATACCTTCTTTTAGCTACAAAATAAAACTTATCTATAAATCTATATATTTATAATATGAGACTCATTAAGTTGTAAGTCTCAAGAAAACTAAAGTACAAAAAGGTAAAGCCTAAATATGAATAAACAGTATCCATGGATATTTGCTTATAAAAAATTCTACCTAAAGAGAAATAGCAACATCCATAATATAAATCTGACGATAAATATAAGGATATATTTTCAATTTTAGGTGTCATACCAATAATAGGTGTAGGCGGAGTGTTTACGGGCCAAGATGCTTATGAAAAAATTTTGGCTGGAGCAAGTGTAGTACAAATATATACAGCTCTTATTTACCATGGACCTCCTGTTGTTACAAAGATAAAAACAGAATTAGCACAACTGCTCATTAAAAATGGCTACAGTGATGTACATGCAGCTGTTGGAAAAGGAGTTAAATAAATAATATCATTAAGAATATGGATATAACAATTTTAATATTTTCAAATTAAAATAAAATAAAAACATTTTATATGAATACTTTTCATTATTTGAATATCATATCACATTATCTGACTGCAATGACTAGCTGTTCAATTTGTCTTCATGGCCTGCAATAATATATAAGATGTACATATAAAAATTACATTTTGTTGTATTTACTATTTTTTATAGTGTTATTCCACACTTAGGACAGAAAATACTAAATTTAAATTTAAAAAACATAAAAATTTTGAACGAAGCAGGATTTGAACCCGTCTTTCTTGAAAACTGTTCAAGCGCTCTGACCCTGCTTATGCTGTTGAACAAATGACTTAGTTGGTCAGCTTGCTTGAATGGTTTTCAAGAGGCGCGGATTCAAATCCTGCTTTGTTCAAAATTTTTGTTTTTTAAATTTAGTACATTATGTTGATTTATATTTTTTTCACTTTACACTTACCTAATATTTTACAGTTTGGCAAATATGATTGAATGTATTTTTTACATTCTTCCAGGTTACTTACACCAGACAGATTGAATAGGAGTAAAGTTTTAAGGTTTTTCAGCATTTTTATCTCTTTAACACCATTATCTGTTACATTGATGCACTTTGAAACTTGAACATACAATAGTGTAGCATGACCATATGCCAGACCTTTCATGGCTTTGTCATCAATATACTTATTATCATGAAGTATAATTTTTTGTAATTTAGTGCAACCAACTAAAAGTAGCATAATCATAAATTGTAAAAAAATAAAGTATAATAAATGCCTATCTATCTATAATCTACAACACCTACTTAAATGAGGAAATCCATAATGAGATATTGATGACTCTGAACCATCGATTTCTATTATTTTTGGCACAGATTGGTCATCAGATGGTAATAAATTGTAATCATCTAATTTCTTTCCGTCTGACCAAACAACTTTTCCCCCATTTCGCAATACCCATTCAGCACAGGCTCTGTCAGGTCCAACAATTTTTATTCGCTCTGGGTCAGGTTTATTAAACATCATATTAACATACTCCCAAAACGTTCTAGTCGGTAATTTACAAGGATTAAAACTATTATAAACATTTGCATAAATCTGAAAAAAGATAGAACTGCTAGCAAATTATATATTTTTATATTATAATTTTTAATTAAATACCTACAGATCGGCGTAATGTGAACATTTTTGTTTATTATTGAATATTACTATACAGTAGTCACAAATTTTATTTATCAAGATTTTTAGATCTAAAATTTCACATATTTTTAGTGGTTAAAACTTCTATTTAACTAGTGTAAGTGTTGTATAATTGTATTTATATTTTAATTCTTTTTCATTTGACTTGACTTGATAAATTTAAACTTAAAGCACAGATATAAAATATGATTAAAATATTTTTTGATTCTTTTACGGTACCGACAAGGGGTGGATAGAAAGAAAAAAATGATAGCCCTAAATATTTTATTTTTTATGTTTTACAAATGACATAGAATAAATGTATATATATGAATAAATTATTAACAATACTTGCTATCCTATCCAAAACCATTTTGGTTTATTTGTAAAAATATTTTAACAATGAAATAGATGTGTCAATCTAACAACAGTATTTCTGTATAGGTTAGTTTACTTATATTCAAATATATCTTAACCCTATATGGAGTTTCTATCAATCTCTTTCGTATCCTTCTATGCCCTAAACTGCTTTCTTAACTAATTACTTTAAATTAAAATCATAATTTTACTTACTAATGCACCCAACTTATTACTTATAAATTAAAGAATATTAAAAACAGTCACATAACTTAATCCAGCGTTTGTTAAATAGATAATCACAACAAATTTTGATTTTTGTAAATTTAAAAAAGTAAGGAATAAAACAGTAAATTTCCTGACAAATTATTAAATGTTAAAAAAAATCTTATCTGTTCTGGTGTCGATAAACTCCGAGATTTTTAAATAAAAAGAATAATTATGTTATAATCTGCAAGCCTTTTATAGTAATATATAAAGGCTTGCAGATTATAATATCATTTTTCTTTCATATCCATTTCTAAAACCATAGTTACCTGTATTGCCTGTGTTACGATTCTTTGGTTTGACAGCTAAACCAAATACAATATTATTATTCTGGAAAAAAAAATAGTAATATTTGTTTCTTTTACCTCATGCCAAAATTATTTGAAAGATTCTGTAATATAATTAAAAGAATATAAATAAAAAATGTCTGAATCATATGGTAAACATTAAGGATATTTTTGAAAATAAGTCTTAATAAACTTATATATATTTATATAAATGCATGTTCGTTTCAGAATATTTATTTAAGTTTTTAGTCATTGGGAGTGCAGGTACTGGAAAATCTAGCCTACTCAACAATTTTATTGGCAATAAATGTAAGTAGATAATTATTTTATACATTGTGACGTATAAGAATATTAAATCATAATATTGGAAAATTTATAATTTTAGTCAAAGAAGATCGATGTCATACCATCGGAGTAGAATTTGGATCTAAAATTATTAACATTGGCGGGAAATCAACAAAATTGCAAATATGGGATACTGCTGGACAAGAAAGATTTCGCTCTGTTACACGCTCATATTATAGGGGAGCTGCTGGGGCTTTGCTTGTATATGACATTACCTCTCGTGATTCATTTAACGCTCTTTCGAATTGGCTAAGGGATGCTCGTACTCTGGCAAGCCCTAATATTGTAATATTACTTGTGGGAAATAAAAAAGACTTGGAAGAGTCTAGAGAAGTAACATTTACAGAAGCTAGTCAATTTGCACAAGAAAATGGTGGGTTATATTTTAAATATTATACTAGCAGATGAATCTGTAACACCAAAAATATTGATTGTATATACTTAATTGTTGTACATTAAATGTCAACATTTAATATTAATAATATAATCAACACTGCATTACTAAATTTAATATTACCAACAAATTTTGTCAACCTCAGAAAAGCATTGTCTTTGACTCACAAAGGAATTATTGTACTCATTTGATCATTTTCTTATTTATAAGAAGAAATGATAAGGTAATTATTAATATGAACAAGTAATACATAAATATCACCTAATGAAGTGAAAAGCTTTAAGGCACTGCCTGCAACATGGGTTATAGTGCCATGCTTAAAACTTCTTTATGATGTTACAGAATTGATGTTCTTAGAAACAAGTGCTAAAACAGGGGAAAATGTTGAAGAAGCATTTTTAAAATGTTCCAAAACTATTCTTGCAAAAATAGAAAACGGTGAATTGGATCCTGAAAGGATAGGCTCTGGCATACAATATGGAACAGGCACTTCTAAGAGATTATCAGCACCAAAGAAACCTGTTAGGGCACCATCAGATTGTGCCTGTCACATGTAAGTTTAAGCTATCTTTATTTTTAAGGCTAGAAAACATGATTAAAATGGGTCATCTGTGAACTATGTACTCGAAATTTTATGTACTTTTGACCCCTTCTATGGAAAATTTACGTCTAAAAATTCTTAAATTTAAACAATAGTCTCAAAATTATTTTTCTATACACTATTGTTTTTTTTGTTATTATACCTAGATTTAAATTTTAATGTGATGTTACAAAATTGTGACATCATTTATGGGTGGCCCCAAATTTGATTCATGCAATTATCTCTATCTTTGATTGTGATCTATTTCTAATTTAATCATAACTTTAGACTACTTAAGTGATTATAATATTAGAATTTAGGCTGAATTAAAAATTCAATAACATCTCAGTAGCTTAAATTAATTACTATGGAAAACTCTCTATATTTTAAATCTCTCTAAATTTTAATTGGTTATAAATTAAGTAAAAATTATTATTATTATTATTTTAGAAAACATCAAATAGTTACTTTTTTGCTTTACATTAAATGTATTTTTGTAACATTTTAAATAATTATTAGGTATATTATAATATTTAGTATTGCCACTACATGTTTAATCATTGTATGAAAAATTTAAAGTAGATTATTGTGTGTAACTTATACTAAAATATTTTGTACTGCTACAACAAATATATGCAATATATTGTCAAACCATTAGAGAAATAAAAATACAACAAAGACAACCATTATTAATAAAGTAATGTAGTATGGAATAAATCTTTTATTTATATGTAGCGGTCCCCGCACAGCTTCGCTTGCTTGAACTATAGTGATATTTATTTAACACTAGAGACCCATCCACCGCTTCGCCCCCTTGGATTATATAATTTTGTTGACTTGCCTCTATTACATTCTTGTTCTTATAAAATATAAAACAAGTAAACTAAAACCTGTAAGACAATATCTATACATTGATAACTAAAATTTCAACCAAATAAATAAAAAAATGTATTGTTTTGTTGATTAGCGTATACAAACACACAGTTAAAATGACAAATTAATAAAAATAAAAATGACCATTTTGGGCCCTATAAGTTTTTATTTTAGTATATGTTCCATTTACAGATTTATTATAAGTATAGATATAGATAATTTTAGTGTATTTAGAAAAAAATATGTTGTTTTTCTGCAATAACTATCTTTTGTTTTATACACTTAAAAACATAATAAAAAAAAGGCAAAGCGCGGCGTTGAATTCCGCCACTCAACACACAATGCCTCAAATTCGGCGGAAAGTGGGGAACGGAAGTGGATAGGAGTGTCTTAACACTAGGTTCCCGGGTTCCCTCTGCCTACCCTGCCTCGTGCGAGATACAGCGTGAAGCTATAAGAAAAAAAAAAGTAAAAAAAAAAATCACATCGCAGTTTTTCCTGCGTATATTAATGAAATATTATTCTGCTTCTTACTTGCGTGCTCTACAAAGCCCTCTAACTTTTTCCTCTTCTTCTTCCTGGTATTAATACCGTTGTGCTGTGCCAGGGTCTATCTTACTACTGTAGGTTTAGTACCACTTTGCACGATCTTTTACGTCCTCGGTGGTTAGACCATTGGCGCTCATGTCCTGCATCCAAAAAGCGCCTCCTTGGGCGTACAGGAGGTCTCACTCCAGGGACATCCATATCAAGGCACTTACGTCCGACATAGATCCTAGGCCGGCGCGCAACGTGGCCGTACCAACTCAGGCGACGCTCTTGGAGCCTATCCGCTATGTCACGGACTCCAAGACTACCTCGAATAAATGTGTATGCGGGCAGACTGCTTTACGCCGCACATCCACCTCAGCATCTTCATTTCCATGACATGAAGCTCCTCACAACAGGTCCAACGATGCTTTTGTATATCAACCCCTTGAGTTTGGTAAGTATTCTGCGACCACTTCAGTGACCCCCCGCCATTTGGCCCAGGCTGCGCTTATACGGCCATGAACATCGTGATCGGTGCCCCTAGACTTGTGCATAACGGATCCGAGGTACCTGAACTTTTCTGACTTAACAGCTGGTTCAGTACCTATATGGATAGTGCTCAAGTCTGGTCTCCCGCAAGCCATGTACTTGGTCTTCGACACATTAAGTTTAAGATCGCCGTTTTCAAGCGTACCATTCCAGAGGTTCACTTTACGCTCTAGCATCAGCTGGTTCTCTTCAATGAGTGCTATGTCATTGGCATACATCATCAGCGACGGAGGCTGGTCTTGAATGTGAGCCGAGACAGTATCTAGCACAACATTGAATAAGAATGGGCTAAGAGCTAAACCTTGGTGAACCCCTTCTGTAATCTAGAAAGGTATGGTCACAAACAACAGTGAAGTGTCACAAACAGCAGTCCTAACCATGGAAGCGGAATTGTGATACATATCTCTCATAATCTCAATAAACGCCTCAGGGATTCTATTTAAACGCAAAGCTCACCTGAAACAATGACGAGGCACTCTGCAGATCTAAAAAGGCCATATGCACAGCTCTCCTCTTTCCCTGTACGCGAAAGTTCTGAGGGCAAAAATGGCGTCCATAGTATTCGATCCTGGCTGAAATCCATATTCTCAGAGACAATACAATCTCGGCGGAGCATGATATCGATCATGTGCTCGAAGAGCTTAATATTGTGACCCATAAACTTAATGCCCCTGTAACTACCACAATCTTGAACACTGCCCCTTCCCTTGTAAATAAGGGTAATGAAACTAAGCCGCCACTGGTGTAGCATCAGTGTTCAAAATACGGTTAAAAAGGTCCGTATGAGCACACCAAGAGACCCCACGATTTCCACGCTTTGATCGAAATTTCGTCAGGCCCTACTGCTTTTCCGTTCTTCATGCGTCGAATGCAATTCCGAGTTTCATCAACGGTTATTGGAGCAACAAGTCCAAGGTTAGGCTGTGGGTCGTGATAAAAACTGCATGGGTGCCGAGTGTTTAGTAGCTTCTCCATCTTTCCTTCACAGAGGTGTGATTACAGCAACGTGTCCTGGGAATCTTCGACGCAAAGACATTTTGCGATATCTCGCGTCGCTTTATCCCGGGCACGTGCTAGTTTGTATATAAGCTTCGGCCCCTACACTTCTTCTTCTTTTCACCTCCTACACCTTGTCATTCCACCACCATGTCTTCCTGTCGATAACACGTCCTCCCTTAGAAAGCCATAAAATCACAGACCATTGAATGGCCTTCAATTTTATTAAAAATATAAGATTTTGCTTGATTTGTTAAATACACGCACGGCATATACCCCGCAATCATCTCGAGTTGGAACAAGGTATTGAACCAATAGGCGGTATATATTACTATACTAGTATTCCAGGACAAAATATTATCGCGTCGATTTGTAAAAGCCAACAGACCTATAGTCTCGTAGGAACTTAAACGATATACAGAAAGTTCTAATATTATGTTTTACTAAGTTGACTTATTTAAAAAATATTTTAAGTTAATGTTCAATCTCAAATGACATTGATGACTTTCACAATTATTGAATATTTATCACAAAATAATGAAAAGTAAAAAGTACATATTTTTTTATATCTTTCATGAAGTCATCAAGATACTGACATACTGGTAATAATGTTAAATTATTTGATTTCTAAAATATATTCTTTTATCATTTTACTTAGGTGAATGAAGTTTATAAAATAGAGCTACGAAACTGACTTGTTTTAATCGGACATTATTTATTTCATAAATGACGATTAAATCACCGGGTTTCATTTAATAATATAAATTGAAAGAAATAATAATTAAGTTTCTTAAGAATCCATGTAGCCGTAAATTTCACTAATTTCTTAATTTAAAGAATGTGTTGCTCTTTATAGACCGCTAAGTTTAGTTAGCAATTTATCGCTCTGCCTGACCTTTTAATATTTACAAAGCTGTTTCAAGCTGCTTCAAATATAAGATTATCTTCTAGATATAGGAAAAAATTTTTTTGAAAATTCATACATACATTAAAGCTTCGTTTATTGAAACCGCACCCCATTATGATTTATGATAGACTGGAAACCGAGACTGCACGGTATTCTAGCGGTACCCAACCACCACCACCTCTCAAAATTATCTTGGAATTAGTGTTATTCCACTTTAAAGATAGAAAATATTTTTTCTATCCTTAATGTGGAATAAAACTAAATTCTAAGACTTATATTTAAATTTTATAATCATATTGTGTTATTTTATAATAAAATTAAAGTGATTAAAAATGCAATATTTTTTTAATAAATTTATTTTCGACATAACATCGTTAACAGCTTTACAGAATTAGATCTAACTAATTTCATTATCATTATTAATTATTGATATCAAATAAATATTTATAAAATATTTTTAATCATTTTGCCGATAAAACCATCAATATGTTCATTGTATAAATCATATATAGAATATTTATTACAAAAAGAGTGTGCTCTGTACTCTATTTCCTAACATGTTAATGGACATTCGAAAATTAAAAATGGCGATATGTGATCATTCGCAATTTTTGTCCCACATACAGCAGGGAAAGCAATAGTCATATTGAGGTGCGTAACTCAACACCACATCTTGATATGTACCAGAGTGGAAAATTAAAATATTTTTTATATTTTCCAACGGTCGGAAAAATGGTCTTAGTACTTTATTAGATAACAAGATAATTTCATAGAAAAGTTGCTATTATTATCCTCACGCGTGTGGAATGTAGCAAATTGCCATTTATACAGGAATAAATTAATCAAAAGAAAAAAGCTTGAGCAAAAGAAAAGATAATATCTACACATAGTTTTTTTTTATTTACTTAAGTTATATATATATATTTTTATATACAAAGTGTTTTGAACTTAAGTATTGTGTGTTCTAGCAATTACAATTGTTGTGTTTATAATAATACCAGGTAGTTAGCACGTCGCTATTTCTCTATATAAGTACATTTTTAACGATAACAGCACAAAAGTATCACGAAATAAAAACTATACACTACTTTTAAATAACCAAATCATTAGAAAATCTCTTAATTTTTTTTTTTTTCAAAATTAATTCAGTGTTTTTAATGAAAATAAATAAGTATTTATAAACTTCAACTTATAAAATATAAACTCAAACAACCTAATGATATATATACAACAATGTTACACACCATGCAACATAATTGCTGACAAATACAAATATTAAAATAAAATGCACCTATTTTATCTAGGAACTGATGTGATGCCATACTATGATCTAATATCGCATAAGCACTTCATTCAAATACATAAATTTTGTTTGTACATCATGTATAATATCTCGTTGCTTTTTAACTAACTTAGTACATATATGATTAATATACTGATTTATTCGCGAAATCAAAACTTAAAACACACTTACAATAAATCCTAGTTCTATCACAGTAAAATATTAAAACACTCTTAAATCGACATAAAAGAATTCTTTTAGTTCACAAACTGATGTACGAGGCAGACCCGCTGGCTCCGCACGATCATGTTTTCTTCGAATAACTACAGTAGAATTCTTCAAATAATATCTGTTTCCGAAAACTCTATATATTACAAGTAGATTCTTTTTATTTCCTTCGATTTGTAGAATCACTTATCTTCTAATAAATAAAATATAGTCGCTACCGCATTTCATAGCAAGTAGAGAAGAAAAGCGATGTGCAGGGACAGTACACTAAAGCGATCGACACTAAGATCAAGGTTCATTAGGGCCGTCCATAAATGATTATACTCCCTCTATATGAAGGCTGATTACGAACATTTGTGGCAACCCTACCTAGTGAGGCGTCAGTATTTTGCAATTTTATATCTAGATATTTTATTATATTAAACAAAATATTTTGTCATGACGTCATTTATGGATGGCCCCTTTTAAGCTTCAAGAATAAATATAATTTAATATAAACATATATACACGCCATTTCAGTCTTGTTACAAATATGATTCTTACTATTCCAATATTTTATTGGAATAAACTTTTAAAAATACACATTTATATTTTGTGTTTATTTTGTTGCTTTTTTTAATGTACAAAATTAGTGATTAATATTTTTATGGCCGTTTGGAATCGATTTAAAGTTATTATGACTAGCCCCATTTTAAAGTACAAAAATTATTTGTAAGTACATATGAGTTTTAAGTCCCGTTGTTAATCTTAGTGTCCATCTGTGAAAGTTTACTTGACAGTTTGTAACAATTATTAAATTACAACAAATCGTATATAATTATAAAAATTGTAAAATTTTATTTATTCTCATATTTGATAAAATTTATATCCTTCAGAGAGCAATTTAACTTTCTGTCCGAGCACACCATAACAGAATTATAATACGTCTAAATAACATAAATATAACCAATTCTGATCCCTATAAAGCAACATTTTATTTATACTACAATAATCTATGGCTAATTGGCTATACAAAATACTTCGAGACAGCAGCAGAGCAATCGCACATCCAACGCAGCCGCCATATTGGAAAGTTTATATATAAAAATACAAAATGTTATTTTGTGACCACACACAGTAACCGTCTTCGTGGCGATGTTCAGCCTTATTTAATTTTGCTAATGTTTGAAAAAAATATTTATGTTAAAAAACACATATTTTTCTTGCATTATACAAAATAAAGTAATACACAATATTCACATGTTATATGAAAATGAAGTTTTCGAAGCATAGCAGCAATGTGAGGTATTGTAGGTATAGTGATGTGTTGCCAGATGTATAATTTTAGTTTGAACTTTACATATAAATTTAAGGCATATTTTTGTGTAGAATAATTTAAGAGCTGGCAATACAAGGGTTTGGTTGCAGTGCGTTGCTCGTTACGTGTCTACGCCTGCGCCTGCCGGCACGCCACCGCCGCCACCAGCGCCGCGCCGCGCCCGCTGCCGTCCTCCGACAACATCAGGTCGAACTGCAAACATAACGTTTTATATTTTAGGCCATTAATTTTTATTTGTTATAACTTAAGTTATGGTTGAAAAATGTTCTACTTTCGTTTAATACTTTTATTAAATGATTATATAAATAATATAGTCTATATATATTTAGATAGTGTTTTGTCTATAAGGACAATCACAAGCACATTCAATTGAATTTATCAATAAATTACATGTAACGATAAATTCAATTGCATTATTGCATGTATTAATAATTATATATTGTCATGATATCTTATTACATATAGCCAAGATTTGTACCGAGATGCAATCATTAAATAAATATACTGTCTCTGCGAATGAACGACTCGATTGCTGACATCGAAATAGAATTTCAGAAGCAAATAAATTATGTTTATTTAAATACAGAGGCGACCTAATTTTTTTTAAGCAAAAGTTTTCTTTTTGTTACATTTTCATAAGTTCTATAAAAACATATTCAGAGGTCCGTTATTCTATGTTAACGATAGTATAAACAGTTATCGGTCCCTTAAAGTAAATACCTACACACGATAACGCTGTTTACGTCCCCCTTTATTTTCCATAAGGCCTTGTCAAAATAAATATCAAAACGAAGTGACGTCTATTGTTTTTTTTAATATGATAGTGATTATCATATTGAGCATTATTTCGCTCTAAATAAAAGCTTTTGATAACATCACAGGTCAACGTTACACGAACATTACTACAAAGTCCAAGAAAGAAAATGTTTTCTAATAAGCAATCGTATGTTTAATTATTAAGAATCACTATTGCAGTTATACAATAAATAAGCGTTTATTAAAATACGTTGATTTGAGAATTGTCATACAAATATTTTGGAATAGATAATAATAACTGAAAACAAATCCGGTTTGTTTTGACGTTGACGTTATCGAACGGACATTGACCAGCTTAACAATAACATAATGCCAGAGGGGCTCGCCACGATATATCGTCATAGATAAATATTCGATACTCGAATGACACTATTACCGAAATGCTGGGATAATTGGATATCATTTTGTATAATAAATAAGCGTTATAGATTTTATTTAAGTAATATTTTTTTACAATTAAAATATTATAAAAACGATATTTAATTTTTTATTAACAGTTGGCTTAATTGTTTTGGAATAAAGCAACAAAGCTAGAATATTTCCCTTTTATATGTATAAGAAACATACATGTTTTACGCAAGCGTGTGAATGTGAATGACCTTAGTAAAATATGCTTATTGGGAGGGCAACCGACATTTAATATTAAAAGTGTTTTGAAATACTTTCAATCAAGGTTGGTGTTATTATAACACAGCTACTAATATGAGGTACATATATAGATATAAATTACTAGTGGACGTCATGGTTCCGCGTCTGACTGTAAATATATCGATTGTGAATTCGATTTTTACTCATTTTTTGCCACTCAAAACGCGATGTTTCAAAAAGTGAATGGTACACGGGGAAAAGAATGTCTTAATACTAGGTTACTGCTGATACAAGGTGCTCTTTACCATGATATATCTGAAATACAGCGGCAAGCTCAGGAAAAGTGAAAAAAAAAAAAAGAACTAACAATAAATATTCCATTTGAGTTCCTGTTCAACATATTTTCCTGTTGTAATATATTTCCTTGACATTTTAGAAATAAGACCCGTTTGTGACTGCGATTAATTAAATTTAAAACATTTATTCACGGATGGAACTATTTTTCATCAATCGTCAATTTTGATATCCAAATTATGTTGGCAAGTATGTCTTTGTTGGGTAGAGTAGTGAGTTAGAGTATTGGGCTTTTATTGTTTTCAATTTTAGCTTTATGCTGTGTCCCGCAAATAGCAGAGTAACCAAAGGGAACTTAGGAACCTTAATGCTGACGAACGAATTCGAAAATAATTATCAATATCTGCTAATATTATTAGCTCTTTTTTAATTAAGAACAAATAATAAATACATTCGTAAATAGTTATAGAATACTTTGGAATAATTTAGTTAATTAAATGTGAAATGAACGAGGCAAACCGAGGCGTCGAGTTACAAGATTCAACAATTTATCAGCAAGGAGGAACGAGGAACAGAGTGGCGCAACACTGACCTGTATGCCGGGCTTGACGAGCTGCGCGATCTTGTCGCACATGAGCGCGTGGAAGTGCGGGTGGAAGCGGTAGACGGAGCCGTCGATGCCGACGGTGACGCGCGGCTCGCCCATCTTGTCCAGCAGCGTGGCCAGCCCCGCCGCCACCAGGTGCGCCGCGCGCCGCGACACGCACTCGCACGCGTGCCGCACGCCCGCCATGTCCGCCTCCGTCGCGTGCGACAGCCCTGCGACACCGACTTTCGTGGTTAGCTTAACTTAAGCTGTTAGTCTGTTCAGTTGTTTGTGCGTAAAAATTTAACAAATGTCTATCGTCGCTAATTGTCTTATTTATAATATTAGTGAGAGTTACGCTAATAACTAAAAAAAATAACTTCAAAAAATGTGAATAATATAAAATAGTCAGGTGCTCTAAGGTTATTCATATACAAAATTCGAAAAAATATAATTTCACAAAAGTAATATTAAATATTTTCAACCTAGTCTAAATTTATATACTTCAAAAAGGCAAATACGATTGCATTGATTTCACTACATTGCAAAATAATTCTACCTATCTATAACCATTCTTTCAATTAACTCAATATACTATAATCAAAAATGTTTCGATTATTTTGTAAAAAAAATAGATAATTACTTTAGTTATTTTAGCAGTACCTTGATAATATAATTTTATACAAAATAGTACAGATTATAAAAAGCAATATTTTTTTAATAGGCAAAATATTAAAGAAATGATGATTAATATTTATTATACTTATATCGCAGTGTTAACTCATTGTTACTTTTAATATTAAATACAAAGCACACAACATAGTCATACGAATCGTATAAACAAAAGCATTCCGAAGATTAAGCCGGTACAATAGGATTTTTATAATACGATGATCTTGTATAACATACGACAAGGCATCCATGTCCTATTTAATTAAAGTAAATTACAAATGTAGTTAAATATTATATCTTAAAAAAATACTTCAAATATTAGCAATAATTTGATAAAGTTATCTTCATTATATCAATCCGAGCAATATATTATGATACCAAGCGACCGAGCAATATATTATGATAGCTATCAAACATATTCATTTCAAGAAAATGCATGGTCATGATTAGTCAATACTTTTTAGTATTTATTGTCATAGCGGCAAGAGAAATGTATCAAATGTAAAAATTTAAGCAAAAACTTATAAAAGACAGACAGTGAACCAATGGCAATAGTTTTTCTACCGTTTGAGTAAAATGGCCCTAAAACCACTTTAAAAACAAACAATATAATATTTTATCGTCAAACCGGACATTTTTTAAAATAATTATTAGTCTCGAGCTCCGCTACTATACAACACGCAATGTGAACATTGAACGATGTATGGGAAAACGGTGCTTTGCCAAATACAAAGGAACACACCGTGAAGCGAAAAAATGTTAGTAACACTAAAAACAATTTCAACTCACCCAGTTCATCGAGCACATCCATACAACTTGTATAGTCCCCTGGTTTGTCCGACTCGATTTCCGATACATATTTCGTGTAGAAACTTCCTTTACTAAATAACAGATCCGAGCCCCGTCCACCGAAAAGTAAGCCCATTTTTGTAAATTTAACCAGAACCAAACGAACTAATTCTCCCAAATACATTCCTGATATCATCTTCTCTTGACTGTAATTACAAAGTTTGTAATTTTTAGTATAATTCAAAATAATATATAATTTCATTCCAAATAAGTCCGGTGCAAGTTAATTTTGCAGGGATTTTTTTTAATCAATTAATCACACTTCTAATAATATTAATACTCAGAGTTTCCAAGGAATAAAAATTACATCATATGAAACTTTGTAGGCAGAATAATAATACAAATGTTTGTTTACGAACATATTTGTAATTTAAAAGTAATAGACGTTATTGAGTCGTCCATTAAAATCAACTATTTTCTTACATATACGTTTATCATAATGCCTATCCTTAAGAAGTATTTTTATATATAACAGATAGTATTTCTAATGAAACAATGAAATTGTGACTTTATTCGATATTGAAAAGAGCAACTGTTGAGTTTCTTGCCGGCTCTTCTCAGCAGAACTGCATTCCGAGCCGGTGGTAATTTTATGTTGTGACGATTCAAAAGTGCTTGCTAAAGCCTATTTGAATAAAGAATATTTTGAATTTGAATTTAATATTCAATAAAACTTATTTCTCATATTATAAAATCAAAATGCTTTCATAAAAAGAGATTTTTTTATATAAAAACTTCATTTAACGGCTTTATTCTCTCTCTACTCTATTCTGCTATTGATACTAAACCTAATCCCTACAAAGGCAAAAGTTAAAAAAAATGTCAATAGATTTTTTTGAAGTATAAAAAAATATAAGTAAATTTTATAAATAATATTGTCCAGTAGGTATGTGATCTCATTTTTTAGTATTATGACTTACTGAAAACCGCACATAATCCATAAAATAAATTGATATAAGTATGTATGTCTGTTAAAGGGTGCACAAAATATACAAATATAGCCATATTTCCTAACTAGTTACATGTAAATAATAATGATATTGAAACAATTAAATTCCAAAGTGTATTTGTTTAATGTCAATAAAAACATATTGTTTAAATGAATCAGAATATCTTATAATACTTAAACTTTGAACTTGATATTGCACTGTCGCAATTCATTTGATAAGTATTACGTAACCTAATAGAAACAATTGGTTCATATGAAAGCAATTATATAGATATTTTCAAACAGCAATATTCAATAACTTTTTCAATGTTTTTGTAAAACAAAATATTACGAAAAGATAGTTTATTTAATTTCTCAATTTTCGATCTTTATAAAGATTGTTTAGTTTGCTTCTTTATTTTATTAGTTTGCATTTAGAAATATATTTTACTTTTAAAACGTAACTTAGGAAGTTATTTGAAGGTCGTGTGGTAATTTGCATTTAATTGAATGTATGTCTAAACATTTTTATCTCTATAAAACCTGTCTCATGTGACGCGTTTACAATTGTAATTAATTTTTATAATTTATTTAAACGTTACCGCTAGTAATTGTAGAAATATTTTCTTAGCCAAAAATTTTAACCAAAGTAGTTTTTGATATACTAAATTTTAACCAAAGTAGTTTTTGATATACTAACACTAACAGAATTATCAATTATGCCTTACAATGAACCCGGGTACTAATTTAATCAGTTTACCTATGCATGATATCAAAACATTTGTATTACTCTTATTAGGACTTTTCATTGCACTGGCATTATAATTTTACGCACATGGTAGGGTAAGCAGAGGTAACTTGGGAACCCTTGGGAAGTGTTTAGATACTATGTTTCGTTCTCCACTTAAATATACTAGATAAATTATTACTCAAATAGTTTTTTTTATAATCGCGAACTCGTTTTGGTAACGAAATTTCACACGCGCAATGTTTCGAGAATTGGGTGGTGAGTCGGGAACGGAGTGTCTAAACACTTGGTTCATCTGCCTATATCTGTTCAATGCGTCATTATAGTGTAAAAATAGAAAAATACAATACTTACATTTGTTTGCCGGGGTTGATAGAATTGACGTCGACGTCTCTATCGAACTCGGTCCTTACAAAGTCTAGAGCGCCGTCGTCTCCAAAAGCGCCCCACTCAGTGTTTATCAATAATTCAGGTTTACCAGGTTCGCCATCGAAGAGTTCACAATTCTCAGTTTTTTCCACATAACACGCGTTACTTCCCGTACCTGCGTAATGGAAAATTAAAATACATTCTAAAACATTGTAATATATTTTGTGTCGTATAAATAATATGTTAAATCGTGAATATATTTAGCAAATTTATTTTAAAACACAAGCAAATCACAAGTTTATAATGCGCTGTGTGTATTTAAATTAAGTAAAACAAGAAAAGTACACTAGTCACGCCAATAAACTAAAATATATTATTCTTACAGCATACTCTCATAGTCTTGCCATAATCATGAAGTACAATGTAACATTTTTGGAAAATGTAACACATTTTAAAAGTAGCTCGACCGAACCAGCTCCTTTTGGAAAACCTTCACCTGCCAACCTTGGTGTAAATTCCAAGAGGCGCGGCTTCGAGTTCCGCTACGTTTAAAATTATATTCAGTATTTTTAGTATGGAATAATATTTTAATTCAAAATACAACCTTTACTTACTTGACATGAAACATGAGTTTGAGTAAAATCAAAATGTATATATATGGTGTAAAAGTATTAGTAAACGTAATACATAGTTAATGTAAGCATGAACGCAGATCACCATAAGTTCTAAACAAAATAAACCTACCAACGATGAGTCCTATTTTGCAGTTGTGGTTTTTCCACGCGCAAGACATCAATGTACCCGTTGTGTCATTCAGTATAGCGCAAATATCTATCTGTACGTCCTACAAGAGTGGAAAACATGCGATTTAGAAGTTAGTCCCATTATTAAGATAAGAACCGGTTATACGTTGATGATGATCTTATAGAGATGTCTTTCACGAAAACTCAGCCAAGATTTAACTTTATAGTTAAAAAATAACAATATTTTTTGTAATAATTAAGAATAAATGAACTAATTTGTGTGTTTACTTAAATAACAATGAAACAACAATTTAAGAATCAGCAGGCAAATCATGCGCAATGCCCTTATGTGTTCCTTTGAGCCTGATGAATAAGAAATCTAGGAAAAATGCCAAGAAATATTAAGAAAATAGATGCTAACGAAAATAATTTTGACGCCACAAACAAAATGCGAATATTAACCCGAAACCAAACATCATTGTGGATTTCAATATAAAGAAAGTAAGTTAAATATTATTTTATTAGCATGCATAATATTTTATATTTTTGAATATTTGCACAGATAGAAAAGTCTTAACTGAGATTCCATTGGAAGACTCTATAGGGCTCTCATAGGCTTTAAACGAGAGCAGCTATCATCGTCAACTCACCGATTATAATTCCTACCCGACAATGGGGATTTTTATGTGAACAGGACAATAACGTCCCAGTCGCATCGTTAAGTATTCCCATCACAGATAAGGAAAGATCCTGGAAAATGTTGCCATCTTGAACTGTTGTACACGAAACGCAGAGGGAACTTGGGAACCTAGTGTTCAAACACGTCGTTTCTATTAAGACACTTTCGTTTCCCACTTTCCATCGAATTCTCATAGCATAGCGTGTCAAGTTGTGGAATGCAACGCCGCGTTTTGCCTTTTTACTAGAGCAAGGAAATGAAATAATATATATTTCAATTCCTCGAGTGAGAATGGAACCAAATCCCCGTCCCGTTTATCTGTAGTTCAAATCATAAATATATATACATGTAAAGTATTTGTTTAAGTGTATTAAAATGATTCTCACCCCTCTTCGTGCTATAGCGTCCTTGAGTCCCTGTACCACGTCTTCCCCTACAACGCCCGAACAAGAAAAGCCCTTCGTCCAACGTTGTAATATCCCTTTAGTTAACCCGAGCTGCCTCAGCGGGAAACTAAAGGTGAAACCAAGAGCTAAACGTTCATCATAAACATCATGTTCCTAAAAAATACAGATTAAAAAAGTTATTTGGCAATTTTAAATTTGTGTAAAATAGAGCAAGCCGTAATTTCTTATACCTTCATAAAATTGGCTAAACACTCGGCAATATGGTCAAAAAGGGCGACTCCCGTTCCGGTCATTATATGGTTTGGAATAGCATAAATTTTTGACTGCATGTCAAAGTGATTTTCCCCTAGGTTTATTATCAACACTCTAAAGTTAGTTCCTCCTAAATCTAAAGCTAAGAATTTACCGCGTTCTGAAAAAAAAAACAGTCATTTTATATTTCAATTACGTGTTTTCCTCAAATTATCTTTAAATACTACATCATATCTATATGCATAAAAAAAGAATAGAGTTTCTCGAAGTTGTCCTCCTCAAATTTTACGTGTAATGATTATTTGCATTATTTTATCTACTTATTAAAAACTAGAGACCCCGCTCACGGTTTCCTTACTTTATTTATCACTTTCGTGGTTCTAATAACATTCTCACTTTAAAAAAATATCTATCTAAATATTTTCACCAAAAATTTCATCTAATTGAATAAAAACATTGTTTGAATGAATAAAAAAAGGTTTTATTAGAATTAATAGTAGCCAAATATTTTAAAAATATCTAACTTTATCCCTAACCCTTACAACAAACCATCCCTAACAACTTAGTACTAACCCAATGAAATAAAACAAATACTAAATATTGGCTACATTTTAGTAAAACTGCATTTAAATGTGTTTAGCCGTTTCTGTTATTAGCTCGTACAAGCGTACTGACAAACAGACAACAAATATAAAAATCGATATGTGTACCACTTCCTATTACATAAATAAAAGTCCGTTAAGACTTTTTTAAATATATCTTCCATATACAGACAGTGACAAATTACAGATGTTATAAGTAGATATAGGTAGATTAATGATTGATTGGAATTATATATTGGAACTATCATTTTTATGTAAATTACTAGGAAATTTCTTAATACTGAAATAGAAATTGTTACCTTTGCCATTGGGTAAATCTTGAATGTATGTTATCCAACATTTAACAATAGAATTGGCATGTGTGTCTTTTCCGAGGCCTTTAAGTAAGTCATTGTGGAGTCTACTCATAATTTCTCTTAGTTGTTTATCTGATAGCTGGAGGATTTCGCATTCCTCGCGTATCTGTTGAAGAAATAAAATATAAATACAAATATATATTTTCTAATCGATTAGTTGTAAGTATCCCGCTTATGTCACCAGAGCGAAGAAAGGAAAAAATGAAATATATCCCGAGTGGAAAATTGAACCCACAAACGTCGCTATTAGTTTCCCTGAGCCACAATAGCCCTTAATATATATATTTTTTGAAGTAAAATAAAATAAAACATATTATCAAGATATTTTATCCTAAATTAAATATCATTACATAAGTAAATGTATAATTTTAATACTAAATATATTTTTATCCTAAAATACGAAAGTGGAGATGAAATTAAATTAAAATTTTTATACATATAAATGAAAATATATTTATCTTTAGGGGATAGACTTTGTTTGAGACATTGTCGAATTACTTGAGTACTTGGATTAAAAGTTACGTCAACGCGAGCATTGATGTTCTGTATTTTGGTAATCATAATACGATTACGCAACAGTGCATTTTACAAGTAACAATATTTAAAGAAAATTTATTTTACTATTTTTTTCTATATACATACAACTAGTGGCGGTAAACTAATCGTCCATTTTATCGCGAACGAGTTCCACAAGGTCAAAGCGGTCATTACAACACTACTACTGTCGCTTAAGGTTGCTTTCCAATAATTCTAACCGGCTTAAACAATTAGCTAACATATCTATTATTACGTTAATATTGTAAATATAATTAATTTGTAAACACTTACCTGCGGCAATTGATTTATAGCCATACCCATTTTTTTTTTTTTAACGAAACTTATTTATGCACTACGCGAGTTATGTGTACAGTACAACTTGCCAAAGCTGCTATTAACCAAGAAATACGGTTCAGTCACAAACGCTATGACCGTCGATAGTGCTTGTTTCCTACAGACTGACGCGTTCTTTTTCATTCATGATAATAAACTCATGTTATCTCGCTCTAATGTGGGAATGTACATCGTGTTAGAGTAGTGTGACAATATGTTGTGCAATACAATGAGTAAGTGTAAATTAAAAAAATAACCTGTGCATTTTGTATGTCTATTCCATATGGACATATAATTTCTTAACTATTTTAAAATTAAAATAATATTTTTTATATTTCGAGTTAGATAGAAGATAAATAATATATTTATCTTATTTCCTCCGGCGCGCCTCTTCTTGTAGGATTCTGATTGGGCGACGCGTGGGCTCGCTCATGACGTCACAGAAATTCCTCGAGTCGATGTCTTTCTGATTTTCTATATTTACAAATGCAACAGTATGGGTAGTGGTACTAGTGGCGGTGGAGTAATGTGTGCGTGCTAAGTAGCGGCACATTTTAAGAATTTTCGGGTCACCCTGACAATATAAGTATTTACAATCTACATAATATCCAATATATATTTTTATAAATATCTGACATTTAACTGAAATGCATTAAGACGTACGTATCATATAGTAATTTAATTATGTCTTAATTTAATAAATACCTTTTATTGCTCTCAAATAATTAATAATATTACGAACATGCTGCATATAACTATATAACTTAGTTACTTATTTTTGTAACGTATATGTATTTTGTAGGTAAGTAATTAACATGAATTCTTAAACTACTTATATTATTCTTCTCCAAAACATGTAAATAGGTATATGCTTTTCGGTAAATTACCTATGAAGCTTATTTGAGTAAATATCCCGTACGTTTGGCAATGACTGATGTATGTTGGTCTTGGTACGACTTGTTTATTTTCGAATGTCTCGTGATTGCTAATGATAGCGTCGACGAACGTAACTTATACTCAGTGTGCCTAATTACGCACAGAAAAAACTAAAAGAAAATTGCAAATTATTTCTGTTGTATCTATGTAGTGTCTTTATGGAACTTGAGTAGTATCTATATACTGTATAGTATGTATTTGACTAACTAAGCTTGAACAGGAAAATGCATTTTGCGTTTCTGTTTACGGTATTTCCCCAGTTAGGTTACAAGGTAACTTCCTCCGATTAGTTGATAGACTTTAGAAGAATGTTTTAGGGGCATTTATTCGTGCTACTTTGATGTATTCTCCTTATATATGGAGGCCTAGAGCGTAAGCAAAAAATATATAAAATAATTAACTGTAAATATCTTTGATTATAAAAGAATAATCTCACAGAGAAATGTTATAATATATCACTACGTGTCCTACTCCATCACGCTACTCAACGTTGAAGTATTTTGATAAAATCCGCATTGGCATTAGATAACAAATTTCACAGTGATTCCCAAGTTGATAAGATAGTTGTATATTTAATTTAAAACTTTCCACAAGAATCAATGGAGAATTCCAAGCTGTTGTAAATGAACTATAGAACAATTGTCTACCTAAGAATGTTAATATAGTTAAATAGGTACATAAATATAATTTTTGCGTTCTGTCAAGCTGTTTTTTTTTAATTGATAAGAAACAAATATGATCATAAACATTATAAGTTATGTATTTATTTGTTATATATTTTAGATACATGTCAATTATTAACATTGTAACTAAAATAAATACGGCGTGATAGTAAAAACTGCTAAATGTACGCTTATCTGTGTCGTGATTAACAACTTATCAGTAACATATTCGTTGAAGTACATTCAATTTGAATAAGTCAGAAAAAAACTGGTTTTAACCAAATATGACCACTACTATACTCAGATATTTGTACGTGTGCTAGCTAAGTTGGTCTTATTCATTTAAAGAAATATTTGAATGTATTTCCATACTAGAGATAACTAGATACAAAGTTAATAATGTATAAATATGAGGTATCCATATAATATGGAATAATTTTTGTATTGGTTTTTGCAGTGGATTTTAAACAACATTTTCATAAAAATGGCAAATGTTACTGATGCTTGTGGCTTGACATTGTGGCCTTGTAATAATAACTATAGATGTCCGAATTTTGTTGTTCAATATGAGATATTAGTTGTAAAGTCCATTTATATTTTATTAGTAAATTATATTTTTGATTACTATATCGAGGTTTTTAATGAATAGATTTCACAGGTACACTTTTAGTCTTCAGTAATATAACATGTTTCAACATAATTATTTGAGAAATGCGTGACATTATAATATATTTATAATATTATGGAATATTTTCCGTTCCCTTACAAATATTTGGCATGGCATTAGGTACTCACGATGTCTCGTGCTTGACGCATATCGATTCGTCTTGTCAGTCGCGACGACTGAGATAAAAGGTGATGAACGAGGAGCGTTGGCGTCCACAGGGTGCTGTCATAAATTCCACGGGGCACAAGAATCGTGTTGATATCCGCGTTTGAGCGAATACCGGTTTGTCGGGACCGTAAAGTCGAGTCGTGCAGAAGTGAAAGGAACTGATCACAGACCGCAGTAACCGAGTCGCGCAACGTAGGGTCACCTTGAGCCGAGACGCCCGGCGCATGTGCACCACACCCTCGGCCTCGCGCCCGCGCGCCCCGCCCCCGCGTGACGTCACTCCCGGCCGCCGACCGCGGCCGCTTCACGTGATGCCCTTCACGCAATATAACGTTAAAATAAGGCAATCGGATAGCCACTATACCAATTACTAATTACACTTGTGAAATATTTCGATAATTAGATACTAATTATTACTATAGTTACTCATTACTCGCTATAATGCTAACCCCTCAGAGCGTTTCTCAATATTTGACGATAAAGAATAAAATAAATGTTCGTTGAAAAAAAAAACACGAGATTTTCCTTGTAAAGACTATAGCTACACGACTATAGCTAAGTCAAATGTAATGATAATAATAGTATAGATGTTCTGAATTATTATATACAAAAATGTTTTGTTGTCTATCATATATTTAATTGTTATGATTAACTTAAGTAAACTTAAAAATTACAGCATAAGTATTGTAATTAATTATGTTATATAATATGATGAAACATTCTTAGGGACTCAGGCGCCTCGGTGAAAGGATCTTGTAATGTGGGTGTGGCATTGCGACGTGCTCGTGCGCATGTCTTGAGTGCAAATGGTCCGTGGTAAAGCGCACGTGTAGCTCGATCCTCTTTAGAAATACATACGGACTTGGACAACCATAAAAATCTATGTATGTAATTACTGAGTCACAGTATATACGTATGTAATTAAGTATCATGATCACTAATTTAATTTCGCTTCACACAGAATTGACGGTTAAAACAAAATGGCAAATATATGATATTTTTTAATACTTACTATACTAAACAACATATACGTTATTAATATGCTACCGGTCGATAGCGTAGTGTTTGGCGCTCCGTTCTCTCTGCCTATGGACAGCGTGAAGGAGGGTTAAGTTACCAATCTATATGGTTATAGATCTAGTTATGTATGTATACTTGCTTATCAAAGTACTGTGACTCAGTGGTTTCAAATTAATTATTCCACAAGACTGTAATGTAAGATTAACATTGTTTATAAAATCATATCATATTCCCTGTGTTTAATGTTAATTAAACGTATGCTATGTATGTGTATATGAGTCTATTATGAAGTCTAGCATTCTTAGACGAACATAGAAAAAATAATGGTAAATAATATATTGAAATTGCGTACTTAGGTATATTTTTTTAAATTTTATATTACAAGAAATTTGAATTAGCCATCTCCACGTGAACACTTTACTGACACTATTACTACTATCGTTTGCCTTTTTTGTATTTAGAAGGACTTTGTTTATCATTTCCTGTGAATATGGAAACGCGACACGTGTCGCGTAGTATGTAAGTACTAGCTTATTAAGATAACGTATTGGATTATTATTTTATTATAATAGTATAATAGTTTGTAGATTGTATAATAGTTTGTAGAATTGTTTCGAGCTATAGTATAATAGTTATAATAGTTTTAATTTAGTTAATTTTAACACTAGTACGACTTCAGGGATACAGTTGTCCCGTATAAAAAATATATATATATATATATATATATATATATATATATATATATATATATATATATATATATATAAGTATATAAAATGTATGATTATTATTTTTGTGTGAATTATTTTTCGAAAACAATAATTATTTTTGTAAGGTTTATTAACTTTTCCGATTTTGGAAAGTAAGTTGAAAAACTCCACATCACCCGGCCATATGATTTATTATAGAAGTCAGTTTACTCGAGGAATAACAAATAAAGAGAAACAAAGAGGCAGAAGTGTACCTAGATGGCATCATCTCTCATCTCATTCTATCAATAGAATATAAGTTGTAGCATTGAAATAAAAGTACGAAAATACCTTTGTACCTGTTATACTTAATACAATTGTCAGTATTATATTTACACAAAGATTCCGGAGTTTGAGAGTAGTTAAGCAAGGATGTCATGCAAGATCAGCCTAAATGATATTAGAACAAATTAATGGAATTATATGACTGGGCAATATGTTTGTTACAGATGAAATATACGAAAAGGATGGAAAGATCTTTGCTGCCGGTTATAAATTTAACCTTAGCTGAGGCACAGCTGCATTAATTAAACTGCATATTGTAGAAGAAGACCGAAAGAAGACATCGTGTGTCTTTCATAGATTATATGAATAGCCAAAATGGTAGATAATAGAACGCACGCTCCGTGCTCCTGGTTAAAATAAAGAAATAAACTAGATTTTTAATAGAAATCCGGTTTTTTCTCTTTAATTTCCGGTTAAGTGCAAGTCGATTCCAAATCAATTTATGGATTGTATATAAAGATATCTACGCATAAAATGAAGTTTAATTTGTAAAGTTTTTGCCGTGTGATTCCGGCTTAGAATAGGATCACCCTGGTACTGACGGTGTCGTAAGAGGCGACTAAAGTACGTGTGGGAGAGTCACATTGTCAGTAATGCACGCATGGGCAGACTCGACCGGATTGTTACCACCCCCGGCATTTAAGACCGGCGTTAAGTAGTGGCTTTGGCCATTGCGTTTCGCAATAGGTAATGCCGGGCCCCGGTGCCCATCCACCTTAGAAGACGGCAACGCTCCTATAGCTCTTCTGGAGTTACACGGGGCCGTGGGCGACGGTGATCACTTACCATCAGGTGACCCGTACGCTCGTTTGCCGTCTCTTCCATAAAAAAAAAAAAAAAAGTTTTTGTTGTCACAAACTCATAAATTTTCAAATTTGGGATATATATAAATATTTTTTCCTTCATTTCTATAAAAGAAAATGCACTTTCTACAAAATTTAATACTTAATAATGCGGCGTTGAGTTCCGCCACTCAACACGCAATGCCTCAAATTCGGCGGAAAGTGGGGAACGGAAGTGGAACGGAGTGTCATAACACTAGGTTCCCGGGTCCCTCTGCCTACCCTGCCTCGTGCGGGATACAGCGTGAAGCTATAAAAAAAAAATACTAGACAATACGTGGAAAAACCAAGCATAAATACTCGAGGATCTTTTGATTGCGTTGACTTAGAAGTTTTTTTACTATTGTTGGACTGTAGACTATATTTAGTATCAATTTGAGTTTGACACTTCCTGATTTGAAAAAAATGGGCTTGACAGATAAACGAACAAACAGACCGATAGTCCAACAGTTAGATGGAAGGCTAATATGTCTATATTAGCCTTCCATCTAACTGTTGGACTATCGGTCTGATTTTCTGATTGAAGACTCTCTACAAGAAAGAATATACACCATGTATTTTATTTTACTAGCTGGTGTGTTTATTTAAAAAAAATATATATAAAATTTTCTATTCAATATATTTTCCAGCCATTCATAGAACGAAAATTCTTTAATTGATGTTAAAAACTACACATAGAAATATATAAAACCATGTATGTATAGAAATATATATTTCATATTGTTTTTCTTAAAATAATTTCATTTTCTGACTTATGACTGGAATTATATCAACTGAAACTGATTGAAACTGAACGGAACAATCTAAATAAAAATTGATTATAATTTGAATTAAAGTGAGAAATACCAATGATATTCTAGAATAATATTTTATAAATAAAAAAAAAACAAACTAGTAAACACTTTTTATTTCATTTGTTATAAAAACCACTAACTTAGTGCTACGTCTACTACTACCCAACTGTAGCTCATTTCATACAATATAAGTGCAAGGCTATAAACTTTTTTGACAACTTTATATGACGCGTAATCAAAAGCTATAAGATATTTCCTACTAACCTACAGTTGTGAAATTTGGCAAGAAGAGACTATTTACAACTTACTTTGAAGTAAAGGAAAATCGCCCGTTGTATACCACACCAACGCTTTATACCGCACATGGCAAAGAGGATTTGGCAACTTATGTTAAGACACTCCATTCCGTTCCAGACAAACACCAAACACAAAAATTGTGAAAACCAATGTACTTTTGAATAGTTAGCCTGTGAATCCTGTTGATTTTACAGTATAATTCTCAGTATCACCAACACCATTGACTCCAAATTACGGTGGGTACCTCATATTGATTGATTGGCGAAAAGACTTAGCATAACAGATTTCACGGTAAAAAAAAATCAGAATATTTACTGACACAAAACGGCTCGCCTCGGTTACTGTAGCTACTTTCATAGTATTATGTCCTACGGCATTTTATTTTTACGGCATTTTGGGTATAATAGCAGTCGGTGTTAAATCTTTGTTTCTCTTGCAGAAGTGACTTATTCGCGCAATCTCTAACTAAGGCCCTAAAGATTTTTTTGAAGGCAAAATACAAAGCAATTAATATATTGACCTTGCACTTACTTGCACTTCAATACTAGCATATTTTTGAAACTATTACGAATATTAAAAAATCCCCAGTCGAGGAAATGAAATATTTAATATTTTCAATTGAAATATTTAATGTTTCATTTCTTCGCTCTGGTAATAAGGCTAAGCGCGGCGTTGAGTTCCGCCACTCAACACGCAATGCCTCAAATTCGGCGGAAAGTGGGGAACAGAAGTGGAACGGAGTGTCTTTACACTAGGTTCCCGGGTTCCCTCTGCCTGCCCTGGCTCGTGCGGGATACAGCGTGAAGCTGAGTAGACTAGAGTAGTACCTATACATAAAATTAAGTCTACTGCATCTAAACCGTAATTTTTTTATGGGACAATGTTTTACTTTTACAATAGGATTTTTGCCGTATGATTCCGGCTTAGAATAGGATCACCCTGGTACTGATGGTCTCGTAAGAGGCGGCTCAAGTACCTGTGAGAGACTCACATTGTCAGCAATGATAACACGTATGGGCAGACTCGACCGGATCATTACCACCCCCGGCATTTAAAACCGGCGCTAAGTAGTGGCCTCGGCCACTGCGTTTCGCATTGGGTAATGCCGTGCACCGGTGCCCATCCTCCTTAAAAGCTGGCAACATTCCTGTAGCTCCTCTGGAGTTACACGGGGCCGTAGACGGCGGTGATCACTTACCATCGGGTGACCCGTACGCTCGTTTGCCGTGTCTTATCCATAAAAAAAAAGTCTATTTAACAACTTAACTCAGCTTTACGCTGTATCCCGCACATGGCGAATAGGCAGAGGGAATTTAAAAACCTAGTTTTAAGACACTCCGTTCCACCACCGTTTCCGCCGAATTCGATTCATTGCGTGTTGAGTGGCGGAACTCAACGCCGCGTTTTGCCTTGCACCATATCTATTTCACAATTTAAAAGAGTTGTGAAATGACGCTGGTGTGTTATTTATTACGAAATTAATGATTTTATAAATTATACCACGCCTCCAGATTATTTAAAATGTATCATTGTCACTTAAAAATAATATTTCATTACAAAAAAAGACCCGTAGAATTTCTTGCGCCGGTTCACTTAGGTATTACTTAGGTATTTATTTGTAACTTCTTATTTCGAAATAAAATATAGAGATAAATAAGATATTTGAATTCATACAAAATGTGTACATACGCCTGTAAATTTAAGTATGTCTATACTGTCTATAAAGAAAGTATTTGGTAGGCAATTTTAATTTAATTTATTAAAGAAGAAATTAGTAGGCTAATCTGACTGGCTAACCTTACCAACTTTTTTTTCTGTAAGTATAAGTAAGTCGGTTTTTTAGATCAGTAGGTGTCAAATGTAGTCTGTGCAGATTAGATAGACTTTTGACGTGATAACGTACGTCATATAAATCGATGAGGATTAAAGTAAAAAAATCTTACTCCTTACTACACAACATAATGACAATATATATTTGTGATAATAATTAATTTCAATTCATAGCAGAATACAATTTCTATCATTTTTTTCTTATGCCTGATTATTATCAAGAAGATTTGGCTAATCGTTAAACAAGTAGGTAAAAAGCTGAAAATTCAGTTCATAAAAATAGGGTAATTAAATCAAAGTAATTAGGAAAATGAAACACCTATAGGAGTGGCATTTATATTACCGGTATTTTAATATTTAATTTATTATTTATGTTAAAATACATATATCTTATAGACTGATCTATCATTACTACAAGAATTTGTTACGTACCTAATAGCTGCTTCCCGCGACTTCGCCCGCGTAGAAATCAATTTATTCCATGAAAACCACCTGAGTTATAAGGAGTTATAGTAGTTCATTCTTCTTCTCATAATGATGAAGAATGGAGGATTATGATATTTAAGAATAGGTATATTACATATTATAGTTATGTCATTTATTACTGCAATTATCGTAATTTTTGTAATGAGGTTTACTATGATGAATTTACTTTTACTGTAAAATGTAATGCAATTTAATCATATCATGCTGTATCACGTACATGGCAGGGTAGGTAGAGGGAATTTGGGAACCCAATGTTAAGACACTTTGTTCCACTTTCGTTTCCCAATTTCCGCCGAATTTGATAGGTACATTGCGTGTTGAGTAGCAGAACCCAACTCAAGAGCAAAGAAATGAAATATTTAATATTTCATTTCCCCGAGGGATCGAATCGAACCCACAACCTGCCGGTTACTGTCACAAGCTTGTGCCGCTGGGCCACGACAGGCATGCACTCGTACAATACTCGTACACTAAATAGTATATTCCCCACTATTAGGATGCACTGTGTATAATCTGCCAAGAGGATAGGATTATTCTAAAGTTATAGGAAAAAAATGTTTAAAAATTGGTATACGTTAATTTGTTTCATTTAAAACCCTTTTTTTCTGTTTTAACAAAGTATTAAAAAAAATGTTCAATATTAAAGGCTTTTTATTATATTTTTTCCGTTTTTTTATTCTTCATAAAGATTTAAAAAAGTGTAAGCGATTACATAAATGTATTTACGTAGGTACAACACATCCCATCTCTGCCACAACTACACCCAATTGTTCATTCTACCGCCTCTTTATCTTCACTTTGATAGTGACTTTAATATAATATTTTATATAAAATAGAAAGATTTTAATGAAATCTTTATACACACGAAAATTATGATAAAATAGTTTCTCCTCTACCCCGTATATTGCGTCGATTCGTAGCAAGTTTAAAATCACGTCGAAATTTTTATAATAATAATTATTCTATTACTACTTTTTATTACGTTGCAAGCTTTCTTCTTAAAAATATATAATGAAAAATACCATTTTACTACTATTTTAATATATCAATATCATTTAAACTTACCCAGCACAATGAACAACTTTAGATAAGCAATTTTATTGTTTATCGTTATAATTTATATTTTTTTACCAGATAATCCATATTTTTATTTTTTATATCTAAAAAAAAACTATCAAGCTGCATTTTTTTAATTAATGCTGTATTTTATTACAAAAATGTTCATAATTTGTTAAAACATCATTTTATTATTTCTATATACTTTACCTGGACCGTTGTGATTATTCACGGGATGTTTCAGATCTTCGATTTTAAATTTAATTTATGTAAAAATATTAAATATGTACATAGCATTCTCTCTTCTCAAACGATAATTCTTACGAATTGCCTTTGGGTAGCGGAAATTTGTAAAAATCTCACTACTGAGATTCTAACAAAATAAATTAGTTGTAACAAGCATATAAGAATTTCGACGTAGCTTGATAAGAACGCATGGCTAAGTTGGTCTGTTGGTCTCGCTTGGACGGTTTCCAAGAGGCGCGGATTTAAATTCTGCTATGTTCAAAATTTTTATACGCTTTTTAAATTTAAATTTAGTATTTTCTGTCCTAAGTGTGGAATAACACTTTAAATAGTAAAAATATTCATGACATATTCCAGATCTTCGATTCTAATATGTCAATGTTAAATGCTCATCACATTCAATTACTTTTGTTAAGACAGCATCTCAATATTTCTTATAGTTTAACTAGACTGTTAAAGATGTTCGCTAAATGTTCTAGATCTTCAATTTTAATATACCATTGTAAAATGCTCATCACTCTTTACAACTTTTGTTATGGACGCATTTAAATATTTATTAAAATTTATCTGGACTCATGCTGTTCTTCATCAGGTGTGGAAGTTTTTGAAATCAAATATAGGCATATATTAGGCCCAGACTAAATAGCTATACAACAGAAAAAAATTGAAATAGGTCCAGTAGCTTAGAAGATGTGCAAACAAACAAACAAACAGGCAAACAGACAGACAAAAATTCTAAAAATTGTAGATCGTAAATAAGTAATCGTTTCCTATTAGTTATTTTAAGGCCCCCAAAATATTTTTTTCGTAAATAGATTCAATGTACAGACACGACTTTTTTACTGTTTTATTATAACATAGATAGAAGATAATTAAACTAACTTAAGATTAAATTTAGTTGTTTACTACGCAAGTTTAGTATGAAATTAAATGTGGTTATTTTAACAAAACCGTGTATTTTAATTGATTTGTTAATATCATGCAAACGAAAAAATGCACAATTCTTATCAGCAGAGAAAACTTGGGAACCTAGTGTTGAGACACTCCGTTTCCATTAAGACATTTCCTATAGCCCACGTATTGACGAGGCAAATTGTGTACCGAGTGTCAGAAATTAACGCCGCGCAATATTTAAATATTAATCAGGTTATAATTATGTAATAACATATCAATTCCTCAAATAAAAATAAAGCCATTTAGCAAAAATATATGGGTAAAGTACCTCCTATATCTAGTACTACTGAGCATAAAATATTATGCTTTGTTCAATAAATGATTTTAACAATGTTACATATTTTACACTATCAGTATAGAAGTGACGTAAACGTATATGAATCATTTATAGAATTATTGAGACGCAGCACACAAGCAAACTTGCAATGTTCTTACGTAAGATAAAATTAAAAGAAAATATCATTATTTTAATACAAAACTTAGTTATTAAATTTATAATATTTTTAATAATTTGAATTAAATAAAATAAGTTTTAGTTAAAGATCGAATTTTATTCATGGAAGGAAAACAAGTAAGTACCTATATGTATGTTAGTCAATTGTGCGCGTTGCGCGTGCGCTAAAACGTGACTGACCAGAATACTGTAAGGAAAAATATCAAATAGGTAAAACCAATGTATTAGGAAGCTCTTTATGTTCTTTAATTTTAACTGTCTCAAAATTAAAATTAAGTATTAAAACAAGTAGGTTAATTATAATGATTATGAATCGCGGGAAATACAAGTATTGTCAAATAGATTCGATATTAATGATAATCCTTTAATAGGAAGTGGAATAATGTACTTAGCCACTAATGTTAATAATAATATGTAAGTTTTATCTACTGAAATCAAAGATGGTTATCAAGTAACTAACAGAATTTCTTAATATCTATTAAAATGTAAACTTTGTTTTACCCATTAAAATTACTTTAACAATTAAATATGGCGAATTTTGTGTAATTAAGTATATTAAATCAACATATATTTGGGTTAAATTTTACAAAAAATGAAATAGGCTTTCTTGATATTTTATATTATAAAATTAAAATTTAAATCCAAAAACCTACCTTGTGTGGTACTAAATTTTTTTCATTCACCATCGCTGATATTTTCGCTTTCGGAAAGATCGTCTCACTTCGTACCGCACTTACAACGCAGTGAGCAGAAATATTTTCAACGCTACTTTTCTACAACAACTCTTCAATAAAATCCATTATCTCAAGTCACCACAGTATAATCTTTATCTAAATTAGAACCGACAATTACCGCAATTATATGGCGATGATATGAATAATAAATTTACAAGTGTTGTATTGAATATTCTTAGGGGGCCATTATGTGTTTATGTGCTTCGAATTTAAAACAATAAATTAATTCACTTTTACAGGGCTATAAATGTGTTTTGTTTTGAACTGTATCTCTTTTCACAAACTCAATAGGCTCAGTGTAGTGAGGTGCTCAGTATCCATTTATTTGGCACAAAACTAACCCACTCTTGGAACTATACCAATTCGAAATGGACTGTTGACTCTGGGAACATCTATATCTACAATTATATCTACATTTATGGTACTGTACAAACATATTATAAGTGTGTTTAGTAAATTATTTATTCACAATACTTATTTATCTATATAGATAAACTTAAAATATATTCTTTTGACTCTACCCAGAGATTCTGAAATACAACAATTATTTAGCTAATAAAGGCATATATTTCTGTTGTGTGTAAGTATGAGATATAATATTTAATAAATACTATCTAAATCTTACTTTATATTTTATGAATAATAGCAAGTGATAAGTGATATTATATTATTGTTTTATAGTCAGAGCTTACGTAGTGTTGTGCTGTGTCTGCGTACTCATTTTTCAAGTGTAACAGTATGTAATAAATTCATTAATGGCATATATCTTCAAAAAAAAAAACAGTATACACCTAAAAAAACGAAATATGATGTATCAGTTTTTATAAGTCGCCAAATAGAAAAGTATTAGGCAGACGATAGATTAACGGGCAAACGAATAGTGATTAAAATGTTGCGTACTCGTCTTACACATTTGTAGAGTCGATTCAAATGTATCTTACATAGTACTTTCTACTATTAATTTGTACAATAATGAAAGAGTAGTGATGGGCTTAAAAGTTTTCTCAGTTTTATGGTTAATTTACATGTATGAATTGACGTGTCTTATGAGAGGAACCATAGGTACAAGCAAATGTGAAGCCCAGTTGGAAACAAATTTTAACAAAACTGATTGTAGTTAGTGTTAGTGAGTGAGTGTGTCTATCACAAAGAAGCCGTTATTTGAAGTGGTAGTCATAACAGGGATTGTAAGCGATAAAAAAGAATATAAAATATTTAGCTTATAAAACTTACCACAACCTTAAATTATATATCAAACTATCACTTAACTTAGAATTGACGAAACAATTTATGAAATATACTTAATTCTAAGCAGTAGTAGAGGTTTTCCATTTTAAGCAAAGCTCTAAAAAATTCAAATTAGGATCCATGTAAAATGTGTTTTGTACATAATGATATATGGGTTACAAAGTGCCGGAAAAAAATTGTGCAGTCGTTAATAGTACGAAAAAGTAATAGATACGATCTAATAGACTGGCATTGTGCCGGCACCCATGGCGACCAATTTAATTGCGCCAAAGGCACGGATTGAGTAGATGGTACGTGTGAGTTCTCAAATACCATGTAATTAAAAATTTTCAATAAGCAATTATTGCCTATATTCTTTAGTCTCAAGCTAGCACTTTCTGTGCATTAAATTTGGGAGTTAGTGCAAAAGGTTTGTTCTTTATCTAGGAATATTCAGCAATTTTTAAATTAATTAATTAAGTCGGTGTTAAATAATGCAATTTTAATGTTTTCATCGAATTGTTTTGAAATATGAAGCTATAGGTTGATAATGCCGCGGAAACCAACCCTTAAGCAACCTTTTAGTTGTTACTTCTTTTTAACCATTGACAAAATGAAGATATACACTTAAGAGAGAACCATATCTCTGGACCTTATCTGTTTTACAAAAAGCAAAGGATTGCTAATACTGATCACCCGAAGAAGAAAATATTAAAAATGTTTATTTTTTAATCATCATCATCAATTTATTAGCGTCATCACATGATAAATACAGGAAGAAAATACAATACTTTTTGTACACACTACGTATATGATTATTAAAGTAAATTATATAATACCAGTATTTGCATGTCTTGCATTTTAAAATTTACCTCGATTTCCGTGATTCTTGCAATGGGACCACTTGGAAAGTACCTACATTTTTTATATTGGTTTATCTTTAATGAAGAAATATATGGACCTTTATAAAAATACACCTTCCCAGCACTTCCTCCTTTTAGAAGTCAGATAAAAATTGTTATATGTAGAAAAGAAATAACATTCTTTTACAATAAAATTCTCCATTCTGAATCATGATAAAAAGTGCCTTGTGCAAGTCAGCGCAATTTTTTGTCGATATGTTACTGGAGATACCAAAACTCTAGCTAACCACTACTTCTTTCCTTTAAACACATTAAATATTTAAATATTTAATTTCCTCGACTGGGGATCCACCCCGTAACTGGCGGTTACAGTCACACGCTTGTGCCGCTGCGCCACGACAGGCTTCAAATAAATATATCTAGAAAAATATAAAATTGTTTTATTTTTTTCAATTGTGAAATGAATTCCACTCTGAAAAAAGGATGTGCGAATAATGGTCTGAGCCTGAATGCGAATAAGACAAAGGTTCTGATATTTGAAAGAAATGAAGAAAGGACAGAATGCAAGACCAGTGTAAATGATACGATATTAGAACAAGTGAATGAGGTAGTATATCTGGGAAGTACTTTTAGCAGAGACGGAAGATACGAAATGGATGTGGAAAGGCGTATTGCTGCCGGTAACAGAGTCAACGGGGCCTTAGCTGCATTGTTGAGACGGCGAAACGTCAGCATAGCTGCGCGTTTGGCCGTACACAATGCCGTGTTGGTACCGACACTGTTATACGGCAGCGAGACGTGGGTATTACAGAACAAGAATGTAAGAAAGATGAATACTGTAGAGATGCGATCTCTTCGTCGGATATGCGGATTGGTACACAGATTGGTAGGTACTAGCGTGGATGTCACAGTGAGAATGAAGAAGAACGTGCTCAGGTGGTTTGGGCACGTCGAGCGAATGAGTGAAGAAAGAATGGTAAGAAAGATTTATGAAGAAAAAGTGAGTGGTAAGAGAGGGAGGGGGAGACCTCGGTTGACTTTCGAAAACACAGTATCGACGATACTTGGGGAAAGTCACGTAAAAAGCATGAGGACTCCCCGGAGGGCATGTATGAAGAGGCTGATGACAGTGGACGAGGCGAAAGAGGTATGCCGAGACCGTAGCGTTTGGCGCTCCGTTCTCTCTGCCTACCCCGCTAGGGATATTGTGTGAAGCTAAGTTTTACATTTGTCTCTTATCTAAAGCTAAAGTTACTTATTTGTACAAACTAATAACAGAATTAGAACTAGAGTTAACGTAACATTTCACTAACTGTACAAATAGAGATGAGGTCTTTTTTATTATAAAGAAAAAATAGTTCATCTTTCAAACTGCCTTCGGCCAACGCGAGACATATCAAATCTGCGCCTAGGCAGTGGTCGATAAGGCTCCGAAGATACTTCAATTGGCAAATTTCCTGAGCAAGGAGCACACCACTAAAATAGGTAAGATACTTAAGAAGTCATTTAGGGCTATCTCAAAGGCTGCACTTTAGCAAACATTCGTGTCTGCTGTTACGTGAACGAAAGGAAATTTCGGTTCATACGGCGGAAGGAGAGCCAAACTCCTGGGCAATATCTTTGTATCGAAACCAACTTCGGATAATCGAGGAATCACACCGCCAAACATGGCGCGGTGTTAGGGCCTGTCTTTGTGCATCCACAATTAAGTGGGCCGGATGGAATGTCTCCTTTAGTGCTCCGTTTATTTTACTGAGTTAACACCGGCGTTAAGTCATCTATTTCGGCACTCTTATTCAGTCGGTGTAGTCCCAGGCTTATGGAAGATCGCCCTTAACAATCAAAAGGCGATGATTCTGATTTAACTAACTTAGGCGTAGTGCTATCTCCTCCCCGCACTGAAAACTTATGGAGAGCATTATAAATAGCCAGCTCTCGATTTATCTAGAGAATCGCCGATTGATTAATGATCGTCAATATGGCTACCGCCATGGTCGCGCAATCGGTGATCTTTTTTCGTTTTTTGTGAAAGGAACGTTTTTTGTGAAAATTTAAGTTGGTCTCAAAAAAACTGGAGGTTATCGGCAGGGCGAGAGAGTACTTCAAGTCAAATAACGAGAAAGGCTATTTATAGGGGTTTATCATAGGGACCTAGGTTGTCTTAACACTAGATTTTCAATTTCCCTCTGCCTATCCTGCAGGTGCGGGATATAGCATGAAGCTCAGTAACCTAGGTTGGACCTCATAATGAGTACTGTGGTCAACTCTTATGGTCAAATCATTTGACTAACTTTGAGTGGCCAACTTAACTCAAATAATTATTTAAATCTTAATCTACATGTATCAATAACATTATTTTAGGGGTTTCATTGCCTGGCCTTGGTAACTACAGGTTGCACGGGATGCCACATTCAAGTGTGGGAGTTTCAGCTAGCATTATTTGCCGATCCGAGTTGATGTCAAGGCTGTTGGTGCAGTTTTCCGTCGGTGGTTAGCGAGGTATCATGGCGTTTTAACCTTCCGTACCAAAACGATACTTTCAGTATGCAGCGGTTGGCTACTTGACGCCTGCTGTTACCACTGCGACTGCCTCGAAGTTACAGCTCAGCACATGCTGAAGGTGTACAAAGCCTGGGTGTCTCAACGTCAAGGGGACCTTTCATTGCCGGCCGGTGTTAATGTTGAGGTCGGCAGCGAGATGTTGTGTAACGCGGTCTCATTCTTCTATGAGGTAGTGGTACTCGAGACAGAGGCGGCGGACCAACCGATAGCAACTTTAGCAGAACTAGCCATCCGCCGTTAAAGACTAAGTTGCTGCGGGGCATTTGCAGCAACATTTGGGCAGGGATTTTTTGTATTCATATTTATCTACAAGCTTTAGTAGTGAAATGATTTTTCTGCCCAAAGGGGAGGTGAAAATATATTTGTTGTTAACAAAATTTAATTTTGAATGTTTTGTTGTTTGACTTCTTTAGTTCTGAAATCGTTTACTATTACTACTAGTTACGCTATATACCTACAGATGTTTAATTTTTGACATTGTAGTATTCATTGGTTATTTATCTTTGGTTTTTTGCACTTTTGTTTAGTTAATTATAATATCTTCTCTCCTATTATTTGCGTTTTTATGTGACTTTTAGTATAGTTTCCTATGACACACGATTGCAAAATCGGGCCATTAAAATTATCCTCTCCGATATTGAAACAAAATTATCATATCATTAGAACATCGGAGAGAAAAGATAATAATTTAGTTATTAAAATGGACTTAAAGTATTACGCACACGTTTTAAATAAAGACGTGAAAAGTCCAAAAATAAGAGCTGCTTACGTCTATCTGTAGACGTAACGATGACGCTTGTTTTTATTTACTACAATAGATACTTAAACTAAAATTATGATAATCATGTATCTTGTTAATATTATATATGAGTCTGTAAGTATGTATAATTGCTCCTCTTTCACACAAAAACTACTATACTCATTTACAGAAATTTCACATTAAATAGTTTATACATCCAAATAACCTATAGACTACAATTTTGTAAATATTTTTTATAACTTGGTTTTAATAAAACAATGAATATTTCATATATAAGTTTGGTTTGGTTATAATAGTAGTTAGAGCGGGGTAAATCGCATTTAGTTATATAATATTTTAATTACGTAAATTTATAGATTAAACGAAATGTAATAAAAAATGTATAAGGGAAAATATTGTGAAAATATTAATATGAATGTTATATAAATTTTAACTTCGTGTTCTTTAACGTTTTTCATATGATCTAGAAAATCTATGAATTATTACAACAACAGCCATCTCTTAACAAGATTAGATAGTAATTTACAAACAGCGCCATCTACCAATACAGATTGATTTAGCTAACTTGTCAGTGTACTTATTCAAAATACTTATTTGAACCGTTAAAAGATGGCGATGATGAGTGATACTTCATTTGGTAATAGTGTTTATGTATGAAAACGTTTCAGAATTTACTACAAAATTAACATAAGAGGACGTGAACGAAATCTTCTTCTCTTATATTTAGTTAATAAGGTTGAGAAGGTTGTTGGGAATGGCATGAAATCAAATAGGTCACTAAATCTGAAATCACCATAGGGGTCCTATAGGTGTCTATTCTTTGTTGTTTCCTCTCTTTAATGTATATAAATGATTTATTATCTACTTGGTAGGTAGAACTATGAGGTAGTATTGTTTGCTGATGATACTTCATTTATTTGAAAATTCTTTGTATCTACAAAAATGAAAAGAAGGCAAAATGTATAAAACCATTTTAACCATGCTCTCTCGAAAATAGTAAACTGGTTTAGTGCTAATTAATAAATTGCTATTGAATAGCAAAAAATAATTGAATAACATAAAATCTGTACCAATGTACTTTTAAATGGTGAAGCTTTAAATTCTGTTGTTTCTGCGGTATTTCTCAGCACCACCATTAACTTCAAGCTAAATGTATGTGTGGGCATATTGGTTCGGATTCATTTTGCTGATGCCACTGTAGTATCAATTTTTGCTCTAAAAAATTAAGCAAGTGTCCACTCTTTCTTAGTATAGATACTTTACTCTTTGCTCTACCCTTTATAATAATTTTACTTTATAGATATACACTAGAGCCATAGAGTCACTTAAAGAAAATTACTACAGATAGCGAAAAAAGCGAAAAACCGGTTGTAAAAAATACATATAAGAATAATATGAGAGCCATAGAAACAAATGTTGCGCTTTACAATAAATTATTTATGGTAAATATATTTTTTTAAATATAGATTTATGTTAATTATTAAAAATATATAACGTAAATAGAAAAATAGAATATTATTTGTTGTATTTAATTTGTAGCGACATCTATGGACGTGAAATGAAATATTCTCGAGGTTTTTTGTTTAATATTAACAAGAATAATATTTGCTTATATTTACTGTAAAAAAATAAATTGTAATCTCAAAATAAAAAAAAAAAGTTTCTACAACCGTTTATTTGCTTAAAAAAGTATAAGTATAATAAATTAACTTAATTTAGGCCAAGATTGAGTCGGACTCGCCTACGAGACGACATATCCCAGGACAAAAAAGTTTATAATGTTTTTTTTTGTATTAAATATGTATAGATACTATTTAATTTGTATTAAAGTGCTCCTAGAAGTTGACATTACCCAGTAAATTTCATACAAAATGCAGCTAAGACGCTCCAATAAATGCTCCTGTCTCTTAATTACGTTACTGTCTCTTAATTACGTTACGTTTCTTTTTTATTGTATAAAACTAAAAAATAAATAAAATATATACTTACTACTACTTAAAATATATACTTAAAAAATATATATTACTTGTTTGTTTTTGCCTACAAAAGCAAATGGTCGCTATTTCAGTGAACCGTGTCAGATTAATCCATCTCAACATAAAGACAAATTACGTGTTGAGTGTATTAGGTAGTAGGTACAAATAACTTCAAAAGAGCCTCATTTTATTTAAAAAATGTAGATCTTTTTAAATAATTTCAAGTACCTATACAAATTATTCAAAGTTAAATGACTTAGTAGAAACTTAGTTATTTAACTTATATTTATTTAACTACTAATTTTAGTAATAAAATTTTACGTCTATTCAAACAAGATACGTTCTTATTTATTTATTGTGCATAATAATTTTATTTTGGTATGTACAATATTAACGTAAACGTTTTATTTAAAGCTACAGTTAGTTTGATTTTAAGTCACTTCTTTTCATACAATGTTTTAAATATATTTGTTAAGGTAGGTATATGTCATACGTTACAATTAATTTATAGGAATACGAATAAGGTAGGTATATAGAATTTTTTTTTATGTTTGTAATCTCAAAACATATTCTATCTCAAATTTGGTCGTACTCCTGATAATTGATTTAGATAAACAATAGTAGCATCTTTATAAAGCCTAGAAACAGAAATGAAATCATTCACAAGTGGAATGCAGTTAAAGCGTGGGAAGTCTTGTAGTTAACTAATTTAACGCGGTGCTAGGATTCACCATTCAGTGCTGGCCTTGTTCGCTCTAGTGTACAACAAAATAAAGTATTACATTAGGACATTAAATTCTACGAGGTCAATAAGATAAAACTTTATCTATCTTGACGACAATTTCAATTATGAAATCATCGGACTTTTAAAATAAATTAAAAGTTCATACATGACTTTGGTACTGATACTTATTTATCTACACCTACACTTATAATATCGCTATTTTAAATGTGCTTATATTGTACATTTTTTAGTTTTCATTTTAATTTAAATTTATTTAAAATATTGTAATTTTTTATATTGTTTATACCTACCTACCTTACATTAATATTGTCAATAATGAATATGTCATGGACCAAATTACTATTAAATAATTACATTTATCAAATTATCTGGACATTATGCATAATGCTAAGTGACTATTGGGCAATTCGATAATAAAGCTACATTTGACTTGATGTGGGGAGGGAATACGCGTTAACCAATGAGAGTATGAAATGGAAGCGCGTAGGCTTCAAATGCACATTATTTATGCATTGAAAATGAATATGCGGACAAGTTTTATTTTCGTAATTCAGTGTTAAACTATACTGAAAACGTTTTTAATGCTTGTTTAAGTTATTACCCATGTATATGACGTGTCAAATGACAACGATAATTTTATGTTTAACCATCACCATAATGATAATGTTTATAGTTAAAATTAGGATAAATATAAAAGATCAAACTAAAAAAAATAAATCTTACCTAGCCTTACCTGATTTTTATAAATTCTAATAAGTTGAATCACCATAAGCTAAATAAAATGGTTAGGTTATTTTTTTATATACTTCTGGTTCGAGTAGGCAAGCAAAATTTTTCTACGCGCTTCCCCAAATACCCTGTTGAGATTTACTCAACACTCTTGACTCTACAATGTGCTTAGCAAGTCCCCTTGTCATTTGTATCCATTGAAGAGGAGTACAGTGAGGTTTTAGTAGACATTCACACGGCCCACATGTATCAATTCGTGAATCCGACTTAAAGCATATTGAAGTCTGGGGCTCGAATATCGGGCGTGTATTAGTAACAGAACTCCCATATGTGAGAAATAGATATACTTAGGTTAAAAAGTCTTAGACATTAATTATATGTACTCTATCTTTAATTATTCGATAAAATATCATAATTCAACATCTTTATTTAAAATCTAAAACTAATAATCAAACGATAATGAAAATGAGCTTGACGTAAAATTAAAAGATCAAATACTTTGGCATACAATTTTTACAATAAATAAACGAAGTCGTCAAATTGATGTGTAAATGCCCGGAAAAAATAACTATTTATCAAAATGCCACCCTCATCATTTCATTAGTAATAGTAAAAAAAAACCTATGAAGTGCGAGAAGGACTTTGCTGCTAAAGGTTCCGTGCCAATTTCAGAATTGTAGGTAAGTATAACGTATAAAAATTGAGAAACTTAAATTCACTCGCAAATATAAGTTTATACTTTAAATTGATTTGGTATACCTAAAATGAAATAAAAATTTGATATTTTTTTAATTTGAAATATCTATACTAAGTTTGACTGTTAAAGTTAAAAATAAACAAAACATCACTTTTAAATTTCGGATCTGTAATTTTTATACCATGGTTTGCGTTTTGTTATTTTCACACCAATATAGCGTAAATATTTTATGGTATTAAAATGGAGTGGGGTGATAAAATGAACGGAATCGCTGGGATTGCATTTCATGAAGGTATGGAGCCTAATAAAATTTTTGAAAATCCTCTATGCGCTTGGTATTATTATTCGATTGCTTATGTATAAGTTTATGATTACATATAGCACAGCTATTTTTTAATTTTCAAGCATAAATAATGCGAGAAAATTAAAAAATAGCTGCACTGGGCTGCTTAATCAAATGTAAAAAATACGATGATCGCTTTAATTTCTATTTTGAAATCTATATATTTTTCAGATTTATAGTAAGGAAATAACGTAAATATTAAATTTAAGAATTAAATAATATCGTTACATTGATAGTAGGCGCTCTATGTGGGAAGCCTACTGTTAGAAACGAATGACAATGTGCTAAATTATATATGTATTATACAGGAAAATACAAAGAAGTTATATATTTATATTAATATATTTGAAAATGTAAATTAAGTTAAATCAAAATAAGTAAATTATTACAATTAACAGACGTAGCGCCCTAACGTAGCCGTGCCGTAGCACGATTAAATTGTTGTTGGCTCAGTGAACGCGCACTCAGTATACGAGTAGCTTTTGTTGCGTACGCGCATGTCAAACGTCACACCGCGTTCAGTTTACACTACGAAAATTATTTCGATGTGCGTTTATTCAGAGAGTTACTATAATATTTTTATTTAAATTATTTGCTTTGTGATTTAAACGTGCTTATAAAATAAAAATAATAGTAAAGAAAATGAAAATAATATGATTATAAATAATAAAAATAAGACATGTTTGTTGTTTTCGTGTGACCGTAAGTAGTGAAGTCAGTGGCGGCGGGCACAATGAGTCCGCCGCAGAATTGGCACAAATGGCTCGTGTGGTCGCTGTTCGGATTGGCTTTGTCCGCTCACACAATTGGCTGCGATTATAGCTCCATCGCCATGAAATTTGGAGCGGAAGCCGTGGCTCGATGCAATCAAAAATGTCCTTTCCAGGTCTGTTTCACAAATAATGTTAAAATTTTTCAAAAAATGTGTTTGTAAATATTCTAGAAATAAAAAATACCTAATTTTCGGTCAATATTTAATTTTATTTGTTTTATTATGTAACTATTAAATTCTGTTTTAAAATAACATAAGCTAAAACTTTGACAAAAGGTTATCATACGTTGTCTCTATTAGTTTTAAAATTTTATTTAAAAGATTTTATTGTTGTTAGAGGATGATCGTTTTTCTGTTTTCTCAAAAACTATCTATAATGCAATAGAACTTATTCAATGTCACAAAATCCCAAAATGTTGTACGCTATCCGCTACAGCAGGCGCTCGCGCAGGTTCAACGCACAACTAATTGTTGACAATTAGCAAGCTAGTAATCAACGAGATCGCGCTAAATATAGAGAAGCGTGCTACAACCGTTTTGTCCAACACCCGCCTGTCCTTGGACTATACAATCAATGTGGAGCAGTGCAGCTTAGTGACCAACGTGTGCGAGTTAATTATTGTGACCGAAAATGATTTATGTTACACAAATTCATTATGAAATACGTTATAGCATTCAATTTAGCTTTGACCTAAGATAATTTCATACATACTCGTATTTTCTTAAATTATTTACTACATAATAGACACATGTATATATTCGCTTTAGTACATTTTTTTTTTCCATTCTGTCATGCATCTAATGTTCCTTGTAATGACCGTTACAGAAGGGATCAAAATAGATTTTATAAAAAGGTTACTAAACTAAAATATTTTTGTAAACACTATTAGCAACAAATCAATTTGCAATAAAATAAACTAATTGTACATTTTTAGAGCATCGACCACAAACATTTTTAAAACCGACGCGATGTACTCTTGAATGAAAAAGCCTTGGATCTTTAAGATTTTCATTATTACCATCGACACCAAATTACAGTGTTGAATTCATGACGGATTGGCACATGAACTTAGCTTAGTAGCTTTCGCGATTAAGAAAATCTTGCCTTGCTTACTTTAGCTACTTTCATAGCATTATGTCCCATGGCATTTTGCTTTAGTGTAATGTAGCGGGTATTTAATCTTGCCGAAGTAAAAAATAATATAATCTATAAGTTATGCTTAGAGATTTTTAATTTCAAGAAACTAAGAACGAACAGTTGAATTTTGATACATCTTTGAAAATGTTAAGTATCTTAAGAAAACTACATAAGTTTAATGCTAGAAATAGGCATAACCAGAGGGCGGATGTTACTCTGTTTAACTGAGTCCGTGATTCTTTTTAGAGACAACGCTTTTACAATAGAAACATTCAAGAATGTACTATTACAATTTTGAAAAAGCCTGTTAATACGTTAAATAGTTTTATTATTTTAACATGCCTTGGTAGTGAAATGCTTACTCTAATTTATGTCAAGAGTATTAATTATTATTCACTCAAATTTTGTAAATTCATTAATTAAAAACTTCTTGCGCCGGTTCTTTTCATTTCTTCAGTAGTGACTTTAGTGATACCGCGGGATTTTATTTCACGTACAAAAAATTAAGCATGTAACTTCCTATTTTGAATAAATATTGTTTTAATTAAAATTTTAACAAATATCAATTTATAATGTTTTTATTCTACGAAATACCTATCAATTTTAAGAAACAACCCCACATAAGACAATATCGTACATATTGTAGTAACAACGATGTACAAATAATCGTATGTTTTGCATCAAAATCCTCGACTTAGAAACTTGATTTTTTATAAGGGACCATACATCTAAATGTTTTATATACATTTCAGCCTATTAGTATAGGCGATCTCAAAATCTTAACAGACGGACAACTGTAAGGGTTTTATTTTCCCTTTGAAAGCACGGGACCTGAGAAAAAAAAATATTCGTACAAGAATAAAATTCACAATGATAGTTTATTTAAATCAAGTTTATTTATTCTTTATGTTGGGAGAAAAATATTACACTTTCGACGGTGTTTATAACGTTGTATATGAAATGATCGCGTTTTTGTATAAAAAATATTTCTCGCTTACATATTAACTTACAGAAAATAATATATTAGTATCTATAGGATAACATGTTTTAAGTTTTTTTGGCTAGCGTGTGAGCGGAACCGGTGGTAGCTCTCGCACTTTAGAGGTTTTACAATGTTATTTGATATCCTTGAAACAGGATTTAATAATTATGTGTGGATTACGTAATAATATTATTATCCTTTATCTATTATTTTAATCGATAAATATCTGTTATATTACAAAATAAATTGTTTAAGTAGTAAGTATATATTATATATATGAATTATACATATGAATTCAATATTATACATATGAATATTATACAATTCATATTATACATATGAATTCAATGTACTCGAACGACTATGTAGAGTTTGTCAATTTATATTTTTACTCACATAATATTTTTTTAGTTTTATGCACTGTAACTATTTGCTCACTTTTGGCATTTTATTACACAATTTTATTATTTGTACGTTATGTATGTGACGATTGTAACAGAGGAATATAAGCATATTTTAAAATAAGTGATGTATCTTTATATCCTGTTATATATCTCAACTGTAACAATCAAGCCCTAATGTCGCGTCGGCACGCACCGTTGCGCGTGCGCAGCGGAAGTTATCAGGTCGGTGTCCGGTGGACGTACAATCTGATTATTATCAAAAAGCCTTGATAATGACTGTCGCATTTTTTTGGCTTAGAACCTTAAGAGTATTTTTTTTCGTCTTCACGTTGAATCCGGCAAAGTACACAGAGAGATGTGACTTGGGGAATCAGCGTTAAGGAACTTCGTTCCATTAGAATATTTCTTTTCCCCACTTTACACTGCAACTACAATTTTCCTTCAATTCGTGTTAAGTGGCCGAACTCAGCACCGCGCTTTGCGTTGTTGCCAGAATGAATAATTCCTTTCTTCATTCTACCAGAATGAAGCGCAACAACGCAAGCGCGGGTAATGATCATTTGATTTCCTCAAGTGGCGATTGAACCCACAACCTGTCATTTACAGCCGTACGCTAGTGCTCCTGCGCCATGATAGGATCCAGAGAACTTAAGATTAAATTGATTTATTTTTTCAGAATCGAACAGGCGAGGGCCATTTTGATGTAAGCTGTGGATTGGACTGTAATATACAGCAAGTAAGAGATTTTTCCATATTATGTATAGTTATATTATACTAGATTTTAGATAGACTAATGCCGGTTGTTATTTACATAATAAATGATAAATAATACAAACATGAGGAAATTAATTATTAAGTATTTCATTCCCTTGAGCGGGAATCAAACCCATGACAGTCTCACTTGAATATTATTTCAAATTATACTATGCAGTATAAACTAAGTGGGTGACTTATAAAGTTAAAATAATATAAGCATAATTTGTTGACAAAGTTTTTGTTTTGAAAACATGTACCTATAAATATTATGTTATAATTGAATTAATCGCATATCATTTTAATTTATGAGTAAAATAAACATTAACTTGTCAGAATGGATCATGTCGTTCGTTCACATCCAACGCAAATGCCGTAAAATTCCCGTCGCTATCGATAACTAGAGTTTATTATTGTTATATTCATTTTTATTTTATAACTTGTTGCTTAACCGTCATTTTGTTTTGTTTAAACGGAAATGAAATAACAATAAAATTTATATTTTAATAGTCTTTATGTTTATTTTTGATCCAACTTAGTACTTATCATCTAAATTCAAGACAGATACTGACTGAGCACATAAAATAGTGTCTATCAGTACTTATAGTTTTGTACTGTAAATAAGCAACTATTCATAGTTATAGATCATATTTTTACAATAAATATATACTTGAAGTTCGAACTAATCAATGAAATGATCAAGAAAGTAATTTTACATTAATGTAAAATCGCAAATTTTAACGAAATTTGTTTAAAATTATCATCAATTTATTTCCAGAACATATTTCAAAGATTTTTGCTAGGTTAGGTAGAGAAGAGTGCATTTTTTCGAGCATTAATACGTATTTTAAAAGCTCCATTGAACACATGCTAAAATCGCAATTCTAAGTTTTGCCATGCAACGCGATGAGCCGGACATCTATACCTTGGCTCTATAGTATACTAAGAAGATTTTGACAATAATTTCAATGAGCAATAATAAACCTGACTTAATATTGACAAAGACATAATAAAAAATATAATACAGTCACAAATGTATAGTGCCAAACACTGGCAAAATCGACTGAGAAGAAGAAGATATACCTTATTGGGCAATACATATTTACACATTAATGTTGTTATTCTAAAAAGATTCAAAAATTAACTAACATATCATGAAGGTATTCATGTTACATAATTAAATCAAAGGTAGTTATCAAAGAATACGAAAAAACTTTATAATTAGTAAAATAATATCTACAAGTATATTTTTTAGGACAAATATTGAAAAAAAAATCGATTTTGGGTCCCTTACTTTTCTTAATTTATATTAATAACATTTCTGAAATTGGACTACATGGACATCTCACTCTCTTTGCTGACGACACCTGCTTATTTTACTTTGGGTCATCTATTAAGACTATCATTGCTCAAGCACAAGAGGACTTAAATAAGTTACATACATGGTTCCAATATAACCTTTTGACAATAAACATCTCCAAAACATGTTATATCATCTTCAAAGCTAAAAATAAGTCTATTTCTCTACATAAAACGCTTACTGTTAATAATATTCCAATTAAGCAAAAGTCCTGTGAAAAATATCTCGGACTAATTATGGATAGCACATTGTCGTGGAATGCACATTTAATTCATATTGTAAGTAAAGTTTCAGCACTCCTAGGATCATTGAGTAATATAGTCAGATGTATACCCTGTAAGATGCGCTACATTATTTAAAATACGCTAGTAAAACCTCACTTACTATACTTGATTGAGATCTGGGGAAGTGCTGCTAAAACAAAGTTATTAGATATACAAATAGCTCAAAATAAACTTATAAAATTAATATTCAATTATCCGCGCTTAGCATCAACCGAGAATATCTACAAAGACACAAAAATAATGACAATTCGCCAACTGTATGTTTACAACATTTGTATTTATATACGAAAAACGCTTAATAAACACGTACAAACCAATATATCCTTTATTGCAATGCAAGATGTTAGTAGACGTAGTGTACGTAAATGCCGAGCGAGCTTATTAGTACTACCAAAAACAAGAACCAACTACGGTAGAAAAATGATCAACATAAATAAGTTGTAACAAGCGTATAAGAATTTCGACGGAGCTCGGTGAGAACGAATGGCTTAGTTGGTCAGAGCGCTGGAACGGTATTCCAGAGGCGTGGGTTGAAATCCTGCTTCGTTCAAATTTTTATACGCTTTTTAAATTTAAATTTAGTATTTTCTGTCCTAAGTGTGGAATAACACTTTAAAACAGTAAAAATATGATTATTTATTACTCAAATTTGCATCGGGACAAACTCGGGACATGAATTTGCATATATAAACGCGATTACCTATAGGATATTTATATATTATTTTCTCGCAAACATTTTTTGTTGGATTCAAGCATTTTAATATATTTATATATTATATATTTTTAAAAAATAAAAATATGGTTGATATTGTTGATATTTTTAAATCCTTTCACTTAAAGTGAGCGAGGTTTTTAATTAAGTTTATAATTGTTTATTTCATTTTCTTATACAACTAAATCAATTAAGTGTTTCAAGATTTTCTTAAGCTCGGAGGACAAAAACTTGATACTGTAGAACCATCCAGTATCAAATTTGTCTCCCCCGATACGATACTAATATATACCGTATAAGTGGTATTTTTTTAACAAGCTGTTCTGATACTGTGCGTTGTTTTTATATGCGAGAACATGATTGTTTTTAGTTACATATCTGTTATAAAACTTTCAATAATATTTTATTATTGATATTTAGACGTAAAAGATAAAAAATCTTAACAAAAATAACACAAACACAACACGCAAATCTTCGTTTCTATACAAAATAATTACCTACGTTTATAATTACTTAAAGATAACTCAAATCACATTTGACAACCTTTGACACATTTTATGCGATATAAGGCCTTAATGAATACTGGTTCAAAAACATTCGATAATGATAAACATTAAGATTGTGAATATTCATAAAGAAACTCTACAATTACTACTAAGTTGCTAGGCTAAAGCGTTAGTTATGATTACAATAATATTTTTATAGTTTTTATCATTTTAAGATATATATTGGTTGTATGTACTATTGAGGAAACAATAATATGTATGTTACATCCACAGCTATTACAACTAAGGTAATCTTCTACGTATCACCTTGTTATTAGGTACATATGGCTGATGAGCACACCTATAGATACACATTAAAAGGTATCTTGTTAGAAATGGGTGAATGATGTCTATAATTATATACTAAATTATAAGCCGTAGTTGTATAAATAATAAAATTATAGATAACTTAGTGTTTACTTATGCATTTTTTATATTTTTTGTATTTTATAAATGTAAAGTTAAAAGTAACTTTTATACTTGTATTATATTGTTCTAGAAATATTATATATTCAAGATAAAATATACAATTTCATCTTTAGCAGTAAGATCATCTTCCTCGCTTGTAGTTACACTGGCTGAGGAAATAGGTTAATAAAGTGCTCGTTACAACAAGTTATATTCATATGAACTAGAGCGCAACCGACAACATTGTTTCGTTATAAACAGGATCATCTTCACGTCCTTACATTAGAATTTGCTTTTCATATAGGAGGCCATAAATTATATGTGCATTTAAATGTATTAATATTTTAATTTGTAATTTTCAATTGAAAAATTTAAATTGAAAGTAAACAATTTCTATTTGCCGGTTTAAAAAAAGATAGCACCTTTCTAGCTTCTTGCTATATCTGGAAAACAGCAGATTAAGAAAAGTAATATCTTAATTAAGATTTCACTTTCCCCGATTATTTAGAGGCCTGTCGTGGCGCATCGGCACAAGAGTGTGACTGTAACCGACAGGTTTTGGGTTTGATCCCCAGTCGAGGAAATGAAATATTTAATATTTTCAATTTAAATATTTAATTTTTTATTTCTTCGCTCTGCTAATAAGGCAAAGGGCGGCGTTGAGTTCCGCCACTCAACACGCAATGCCTCAAATTTGGCGGAAAGTGGGGAACGGAAGTGGGACGGAGTGTCTTAACACTAGGTTCCCGGGTTCCCTATTTTTCAAGTCATTGTGTTTTAAGTAGCGAAACCTAACGCAGCGCTTTGCCTTGTTACCAGCAACAAAGAAAAAAAAATCATTTCCAAAATCACAGCCGTCACGTTTACAGTCAAACCTTAAGCTACATGGCAACAACGCCTATATTATTATTAATATTATTGTTCAAATATTAATTTTACCACATCGCGTAAATTGACATGAAACGGCATGTTACCATAAACTGTGACAGTTACTACTGGTTTATGTCAAAATTATCAGCCTGCCCAATTTATGCGCCCGCGCCAGCAAAAACACTTAAGTGGCAACTCGGGGCGCGCACCCTCCGAGTGATTGAAACCAATTGACTTGTTTCCATTTCAATAATATAAGTTTGTATTTAGCTTTGCCAAAACAGTTTACGTATAGATATATATGGCATATTTTTTATTGCTAAGAATTTGTTTCAATATTTACAATAAGCAATTTTGTATCGTCATTTATTCTTGGTTTTTGGACACATTGTTGCTTTGTTTTTTTTTTATAAAATATAAGTTTTCTTTATAAGTACTTATACTTCATTGAAAACAGAAAAACATCCTATTTTATTTGTAGCACACAATAAGCACATTCTGATACGACACCGCGTGTGCCCTAAATCTCTCATCAAATGGGAGAGATGTGTAACATGAAAACATGCAACACCCATACCAGGTATGCATTTCATCACTTTTCGATTGCGATCAGTGTTTATAACACCTTGCTTATGTAAATACTGTAGTTAATAGCTTAGCTATTCAAGTTAGAAGTGAAAAGGTACACTTACTATGTGTATAGGAAGATCTTTAAATAGTTTTTTTCTTTAAATTAGCGCACCTAAACTAAATTTTCAAAAATTTCCACAAAAAAAATTGTCTTCCATAAATTATTATAATAGTAAATTTATTCTGTTCTGTTAGGTAAACTGAATAGATTACCGAGACGAAATATCTATATTTTATTTAATTAAAAGTCTGATAATATTCTAAAACGAATATTCATTGAAATTGTAGTCTTGTAAAATAAAAAGTGAGTGACCCCAGTGACAAAAAGTAATGGGAGTTTATCCGGCGTGGTGGTCATCCACCATAGTCGGGCTATGGCAGTGCGGCGGGGTCGCGTGAGATCTACCGCCGGATGCACGCAGGAAGGAAGCTGCTAGTTGCCTGCCTGCTCCCCTCGGATCTATTTTAGAGTTCATTTTATTCCATTTTATACAACACACTTTTAAATAAAGAGTTTAGTTCCTAATGCAATTTGTTTAGTTTTCCGCAGAAGCAGCAATAACGAAACCACGTATGGATTCAATTAAAACAAAAACATATACAGTCTTACTATTAAATGTCACATTCTAAAGCAGTTAATAATTTTCAAATTTTCTTTTTCTGGAATATTTACAAGCCCATGTAACATTACTTTTAACTACATCTACGTTATTTATCAAAATATTTTATGACTAATATCACCTGTATCATGTTTCCGCCATAAAAACTAATTTAAAGATTAAATGATGCGTGATTCTTAGCAGGGTTAGACAGGACCCATCGGAATTTGAAAAATATGCCTGCTTAACTTAGCTTTCAATATTCACTGATCATTAAATTATTATTATAAAATATTAGTATTTTTTATATATTTTTCTCATGCTCTGTTATAAAATGTAAGTTTAGAAATATTTATATTTTTAAATGTTAACAAGTATTACAATAAATATTGAAATATGTTCAGAATTAGTTTGTAACGCATAACTTACATGTATGAATATTCATAAAAGTTATAATTAAATCAATAAAGTTAAATTAATGTAACTGCATACCGTAACATGGGAGTAAATCGTGGGAAATCTAGAGTGTTTCGTTTCACGGATTATATAAAATAATATATGCAAAGACTCAGTGGAGCAAAACTGTCAAAACAATGTTTTTAAATGTAGCGGAACTGAAATGAGTGGTCATTGTCTCGCCGTGCTTTTATGAATAAGTATACCGACTAACTTTCTATTCTATAGTGGTAGGTTCTATAGTATTCAAGTTACTATATCATATATTTATATTCACGACTGATTGTAGAATATTTTTTAAATATTTTAAATTGAAAAAAAAGCACCAGGATTATAATAAGTAATTATTGTAAATATTATCAAAATATATCTATATAACATCGAAGCCTGTCGTGGCGTAGCGGCACAAAAGTGTGACTGTAACCGATAGGTTCTAGGTTCGATCCCCAGTCGAGGAAATGAAATATTTAATATTTTCAATTTAAATATTCAATGTTTCATTACTTCGCTCTGGTAATAAGGCAAAGCGCGGCGTTGAGTTCCGCCACTCAACACGCAATGCCTCAAATTCGGCGGAAAGTGGGGAACGGAAGTGGAACGGAGTGTCTTTACACTAGGTTCCCGGGTTCCCTCTGCCTACCCTGCTTCGTGCGGGATACAGCATGAAGCTGAGTATGAGAGAGTATGAGTATCTATATAACATTTTCACACGAGAACTTTCACTCTCTCAGATCAAGCGCACGAAGATCATCTTTATCGTATGCTACCAATTGGGCAGCTAATTGAAACATGCGCGATAACATTATAAGGACGTCTCGGCCCTTTCGTTGGGCAATCGACTTTAATTAGCGCTGTTTGTTTTTGCCTTATATATCGTAATTGTCACTTGCATAATAAAAAAGTAATTACTTATTACCAAAGTTATAAGCTTAAGATTTTATAAAAATAAAAATTTCTGTTAATTAATTTATTGCAGAACATGCAGAACTCTTGCCTATAAACCCTAATACTTAGTTTTATATTAACATAAGTATATGTGTAAAGTTTAACATTTTATTGTAAAAGAAAATAAAAGGTCTCTATATTTAACGAAATCATAAAAACGTACTTTGTCCTAAAGGTATTATAATTAATTAAGTCTAATGAAGTTTCAGACAGTTTAATTCATAGACAAGACTAAGACTATTTAAAATCTAAATCCGTCATCATCATCATGCTTTAGGCATTTCCTTGTCACTATTTATAAAATGGTTATTCCCATTAAATGACTTTTAAGGTTTAATAGTGATGTTGCCGTATTATAAATGCATAAAGAGAAAGAAAAAGAAAGAAATATTTTTTAGTGTTATAAGCAGAATGGATATGTTTATCTTATTGAATCAGATCAATAACACAATTATTTCTCTAAAATCTTCCAATCTTATTTATTTAAATTAGAAATCCATAAAAAAATTAAAACACTTTTTAAAACCTATTGTTGTTAAAACTTAAACCTTTCGGTGAAAGTAACGTAAGTATGTATATAACATAAATTCTCTAGTTATTGTTAAATTAGATCAATGTCTATGTTCATAAAGGACTAAGTGCATTCAGCATCGTCGCCCGCTAATTCTTATTTCCTCATTAGGCGTAGCGTTCCCCGCCGAGCGCTCGCGTTGCGCCCATTCAGTCTGTTCTCGTACCCGTCCCCACCCCCGTTCCGTCATACCGACTGCCGAGTTCATCCGTCGAGCAAAATTGTAGCGAGTGCACTCAACCATGGAGTGTTTTGATTTATTGTCCATTTGTTGGACTCTCAACGGTTGCATGCATAAAAATAGAATAATTTCCGACACGACACTGAATATTGTCAATTGTCACTGGTAATGGCAAGGATGTTGGAATCATTTGTCAGATTACTATATGTCGTCATAAATATCAAAATATGTCCCTTGTAGTTACATTTATTGTTCTTTTTATAAAGTACAACAAAAGTGGCAAACGATAAAACGTAACCGACTGATAGAGGTCAACAAGGATACTAGAGCACAAAGAGCACTCGAGAGCTAAGAGCTGCTAACGGAAAACAAACTGGTGGGTCCCAATTTGCCTAAACATTATCCAATTGCCAGAACCAAGCGTTTGGCGTGGGCCCGCGCGCGACCTGCATTACATTTTCAGTCCCTTCATAGTATGTTTATCGTATTATTTAATAAATAATTAAAATAAAAGTAATTTAAAATTTTAATATATTTAGAGTACTTAGAAAGTCGTGGCGCAGAAGCGCACACAAGCGTGTCACAATAAACGTGACAGGTTGTAGGTTCGGTCTCAAATCAAGGAAATGATATATTTAATATTGTCTAATAAATATAACATATATATATATATATATATATATATATATATATATATATATATATATATATATATATATGCGACACTAAAAATGCCAGTAGATGATCGCCTCGTGCAATAAAATAAATACGGGCTATTATATCTCAAAGTTTATCTAAGGTCAATAACGTATGAAATTAGAATATAGTAATATCATCTTAAACACTGGCGCCAGTACAATAGGTTATTTTAAAAAGGTTTAAAATGGCAAACCAGTGTTATCAAAATTGTATGAGCTCCAACTTGTTGGCAAAATTTTAAAAGTGTCAGGTCATCATTCCTTTAATTTTAATACAAATTCTGATAAAAGATATGTTATATTAATTACTTCAAACACAGTTTGTTAGTTTTTCTTTTTTAAGTAACATATTATATAAAAATAACTTAGTTTTGTTTTGTTGACTTAGTAAACGACAGATTTTTGGAAGTCAAGAGTACCTACACAATACTCAGATACTACTTTTAAAAATGTATAAAAGTTTGAACGTACCAAGATTATAAAAAAATATTATTTTTTAATCATTTTATGTTATAAAAAATTAAGAAATATTAATTATATGTTCTTTCACATCGTTGCATCCGGTGCGCCTGCGTTCCCAATTGAACTTCCGAGAGCGTTTCCGAAATCGCTCAAACAATTAAGTGGAGCGACAATTTTAATGATTCCAAAGGGAGCAACTATTGTTTTGTTATTATTAGGGCACGAGACAGGATGCTGGCTAATTAGACGGTAATTTACTTAGCGTAAGTGTACAAAACTATTTTTAAATAGGCGCACGCGAGTCCTTTTTGTAGTCTTTATTTGTTAATTTAATTAAATCATAAATTTTAATCAAATACTAAACTACATAATATATATCATAGTTTATTACGTGGAAATTTTTAAACTGATTTACGTGTTTCTTTATTTATATGCATTTTTTTCTTTCTTGAACATTAGTTAACCGTATTCCTGAGGTATGGGTCTTAGGTTGCCTATATTTATATTTGATATCACCTTCAGAAGGTCATGGCTTACAAAAAATTCTAAAAATTGTACTACAATAAACTAAATAACAACCTAACCGACTTGATAATCTAGAAAATGCTGTTTTTTATAAAACTTTATATTAATATTACACTTACAAGTATAAAAAATATATTTAAAAAATCCGCCTTTAGAACTAAGAAGCATAACAAAACCTAATAAAGCTTTATTTTAGAAGACTTCTAATGCAAACCTGCTTTTGTTTAATGTTCGAACCTATCACCAGGCATCATATACTAATATATGCACAAGAAGTGGTTTAAATTAAAGAATTTGATTCTTTTTAAGTAGTTATTTCTTAAAATAAAATCGATATTGTTATATAAAAAAGTCCATATCAAAACTAAGCAGTTGGTTAATTTTTCTTAATATATACTTGACTACTTGAATGGAGTGTCAATTTGGGCGGAGTGTTTTGACAGGTCGGATAACTGTAACGGAAAAGTCCTGTTAACGACGGGAAGAAAGGGCATCGTTCAAATATACTGTCCATAACTATTAGTCTCTATAATAGATTGAGTAACTATATTTTATATACAACACGTGAAATGTTTTTATTTGTATAGACCCTAATTTCTTTTTAATTTCATAAACTTATTTTTTTTATATACATATAACATACATGAAATATAAGACAAAAAGTGACTAAATAATGAATTTTATCACTAAATAGTATGTACAGATTGGACTGAAAATAAAATATATCTGTATATCCCAATGTATCCCATTTAGAAATCAATCTCACATTTATCCCTAGTTTAACCAATTGCGTTACAATGTCATCGAAAACTATATTTCTATTATTTTATAAGTATAATATAAAATATTTTTTATATTGTTATATCAATTTGTAATAAAAAAAGGTACAAATAACGCAAGACTATAGTTTTTTCTTAATAACCTTTAATAATTAAAACAATGTGTGTAGTGTTTGTTCACAGATCCCTTTTTGTAGTTCGCGAGTGTTTCGCGTGTGTTTATGTCTAAACGTGCACATGTTCATAATAACTTTTGAAGTCTCAAACGTTTACAAGCTAAATGCTTGTCTGTTTAACATTCAAGTGGCAAAACCATTTCTTTGTTACGGCTCTCTACCCTACTGTCAAAATGTTTTTCGTGTGTAAGACGTTTCGTGACCTACACTATCTAAAATTTTTGGAAATATTTTTTATGAAGATATAATTATTAATAAAAATTTAGCGATTAAGAAGATCCGTCTTAATCGCTAAATTTTTATTAATAATGATATCTTCATCTTGAAAACTCAAGTGTTTTTAGGGTATCGAATAAAAAGAACAATATGGGCCACTATATATATTCGCCAAAAGCAATATTTACAAAAAAAATATCTTTTTTTTTTCAGATTTTTTACGTATATTATAAAAATAGACAACATTAAGAAGTTTAAAGTTATTTTAGCATCAACACTTAAGTATTAGTATAAAATAAAGGATTTTGCAGATTCCTATTCAATATATATAAAAAATAATTAAGTTTATGAAGTTATAATGAGATTGGGATTATATAAATAAAAATATTTCACGTTTTGTATACTACAATAAAAGTCTATTGAAAAGACCCAAACACGTTTTTTGAAAATATAAAGCAGTCAAAAAATTTGGACACCCATCCTATTTAAAATCGCACATACCGTTGCGTAAAGCAACGTATGTTACCTCAGAAATGTATTGATCTTGACGTAATAAGTATAGTATGTATTTTGTTAGTTTTTCTTTGTTGCTCTGTATAAGATATTTTTATTGACGGTTAACTTAGCTGATTATTATACAAAATACAAAACAGTAATAGCACAGAGTTCACACAGTAACCCGGTTTTTAACGGATTTTCACGGTCGGGTTGCGACCTTTACGGACGGTGAGTCGTAAGATTATACGAACGACGCAGGTGCTTTTACATTTCTTTACCGCACCCCTACGTCTACGTAATATACTCGGCTAATAATAATTTCCTGTATAGCTTAAAATAAATATACATAAAAGATATATAAATTATTAACAGATTTAAAGTTTAAATTGAGGGCGGTCGTAGCGCAGCGGCACAAGCGTGTGACTGTAAAAGATAGGTTGTGGGTTCGATCCTCACTCGAGGAAATGAAATATTTAATATTTTTAATTATTATTAATTTGAAAATATATAATGTTATGTAATAAATATTTAATGTTTTCATTTCGCTCTGATAACAAGGCAAAGCGCGGCGTTGAGTTCCGCCACTAAAAATGCCTCAATTTAGGCGGAAAGTGGAGACAGAAGTGTCTTAACACTAGTTTCCCAAGTTCACGCTGCCTACCCTGCCATGTGCAGGATATAGCGTGAAGCTGAGTAACAGATTTAAAAACATATGACAATAGATTAAGAGCTATGATAGTCGGTAGCGACACAATTGGTAGGCGAGGATGAGTCTGCTCGATCAGTGCAGTTTGTTTCGGGTGTATAATTATGGGTCGTGGCCTCACGCAGACCTATCAGCAATGTAGAACGGGAATTAGCGCAATTACAATGTAAAATTGTTTTTGTAAATGCTACAATGTTTTTATATGTTCTGATAAGCGATGTAAAAATAAATTAAATAACTTTTTATATAACAATTTCTTCAGTATAATACAGCTCATTGATTGGTTGTCTTTTTACAGTGCACCTATGGTTGCAGTCTTTGGTTAGAAGGATTAGAAAATTCATGTCAGACTGTTTGCGTAAGTGTTAATTAGCTTATATAATTGTAAGTAAAAAAATTTATTGCATCAATAAGTGAATAAAAAAAGTAAAATTGTTATTTTTTTTTCAGAATGTTACTTCAGAGACAGTGTTCTCAAGAGAATTATATTGCGTTATGGGATGCAATGAAGCTTTAAATATGTATTTTCAAAATATTAGAGGTATCCTTTCTGAAAATATTTTAACATATGTAAAAACTACTATAAATTTTAATGTTTTTTAAACATTTTTCTTACCTCCCTTTTACCTTCAAGAAGGTTTTAAATTACCTACCTAAAATGTTACATTTTGTGTTCTATAGATCTTCTCGGCACACCTCCTGCGCCAGCTCTTGTAGCGGACAGTCTAACAGCTACCTCATTATCATTAGTCTGGGAAGCTCCAAATCTTGGAAATCTTAGTTATCTCGTACAATGGCGCTACGAAGAACTACTTGGAAGCTGGCAGTATTATTCGAACTCAAGTCTTTCAGACAGATCCATTATTCATGTAGAGAATTTACGGCCGTATACCAAATATAGAGTAAGTAATATAATATAAAAAAGTAACTTCGAAAGACAAACTATGTACCTAGATGTCGAATAAAATATACTCATAAAATTTTCAGTTTCGAGTCGCGATATTTTTATCTGGGCACAGTGGTGCTGGTGAACCAGTCTATTCCACACCTTCTGTGGTAATATCCACTTTAGAGAGTGGTAAGCCCAGTTCTGCTCCAACTGCGCTACGAGCTGCGGCCCCAGATCCGAGTAGGGTTGCTATTTCATGGGAACCTGGACCTTTCCCTAACGGACCTCTCATCTCCTACGTACTGAGGCTAGCTGATACTCAACCCAATACAAATGATGCTTTGGAAGTAAGTTATTTTTTATGCGTATTACGAATGAGTATGCGTAGTAGGGCGATCTATAAAACTTATTATCTTCTAGTTAGTATTATATTATCTAAGTTATTATATGTTTTTACAGGACATGCCGGCGTCTAACAATACACTGTTTTATATGTTTCAAAATCTAGAACCTGCAAGAGAATATGAGGTATCAGTAGCAATGCGAAATGCAGTAGGCGAAGGGCCTAGAGCTTATGTAAAAATTAAAACACCTCCTTTACCTACATGTAAGTGTTTATATATTTAATTTCATTTACGTTATGCGTTTATACATACTGGTTATATTTTTTATTTTATATTTCTCATGACTATACAAAAAAATGTTATATGTATGGAATATAATAAAAAAGATAAAACCGGTGAGGCGCAACTGCAGATTTGAACGTACACGCGACGGTTCACAGTTGGTATTTGGATTTCATTAAAGAGTTACCTCGACGAATTGGACCTAAAATCGGCAATGTAGTATTTTAATATTAGTCCCTCTTCTGCTCAGTTAATATGATCTTTTTTATTTCAGCTGTTCCTAGTCAACAACCCGTTTTAATTTTAGGCGGCGAGCATAATATTCTAGCTGCGCTTGCAAATGATATGCTTTCAGATCCTATAGAATTGTACAGCACTGAATTTAAAATTACAGGTAAAAAATATTAATTTAACTCGCTCTTATAGATATTTTAAAATACTATATAACATTTTATCGTTTGATCAAGTAGTTTATAGGATAAATGGCCGTTCTAAAATTAATCTGTAATCATCAAAATGATATTTAAACCATTGATTAAGTTTTGTACATGAAAATAAAAAAAAGTGTTTTACAGGTGTTGGTCTCGATTTATCTAGCGATTCTTTATTTGTATCTGTCTCTGATGGATTTGTTTATCGAAGTTCTCTAACTAAAAAGAGTTTGTCAGAGCCCATACTGACTCCAGGAAACATTTCATACAAACCTTTGGATTTATCCGTGGACTGGCTTAATCGTCATTTGTACGTACTTGGCGAGGTTTACTATACAAGAGAAGGTTCTAATTGGTCAAATACAAGCTTATATTCAAGTTGGGAGATATTAAGATGTGATTTTGATGGCAAAAATGAACTAGTTGCACTCTCTGGTTTTAACACCCGTCCTATACACTTTGAAGTGGATGCATATAACGGGCAAGTAGTAATAAATAATAAAAATAATAATTATAATTTAGATTTGCCATGAAATATCTCAATCATATACTACAAATATTATTTAAAACATTAAATTATTGTAGATATTTATTTTGGGCGTTACAAGGCGTCGAACGTGGTGGCTTATACAGATTGGATTTAGCAAATATATCGAATGGAGTTCGGCATGACGCTCCCCCTGAAATGATTGTGAGAGATCCATATTTGGGAGCTTTCACAGTTGACCACGCTGATTTTAGATTACTAGTTGCGCATTTGCGAAGAAACACAGTATTAGCTGTTTCTCTAGATGGGTAAGATAAAATAACAAAAACTTTATTTATTGCTAGTAAATCACATGTTATCATAACTGCAGAGAAATATCTATTTTTAATACTCAAGAAAACTAAATCGGTTTTTGCTCTCACAACAAGTAAAGAGCGGCGAGCACAAGGAAAAGATCTCAGCGCGGCGTAGAGTTCCGCCGCTTAACTGAACGGCGGAACTCTATGTCATAAGGAGCTGGAGAACGGAACGGTGTCTTAGCTGGAAGTTCTTAAGTTCCTTCTACCTTCCGTGCCATGTGCGGAATATATCGTGAAGCTAAAAAAGTACCACATGAATATACAAAATTAGTTACACAATTATATAATTTCAGACGAGAAATAACAAACTTTCGAAGTAACACACAAACTCCAATGTTCTTTTCTGCCCGCTCAATAGCGTACGCCAATGGTTTGTTTTATTGGACGAACGGCCAGGAAATGCTCACTGAGGAATATCACGACCAAAGCGACAGTTACTTTCACAATGAATATCCTCTAGCATATAATACAAAACCTATAGCAACTAGGCAAGTTCTAGTTGCTTTGAGAAGTGTTCAACCGATTCCTGTCCCGGTTAACCCACCTTTAGGTGTGCAAAGTGTTATGGGCATTAATAGAGCAAAAGTTTCGTGGTCACCACCACACCTACTGGGCCACCAAGGCACAGGTGCCTGGCAGCAGTGGACATTTTATTTACAACTTACTGAGCTCAAATCTGGACAAATAATGAAAATGTTAGTAATTCCATAATATAACTTTTGCAATTATAATTGCTTTCTATTTATTTTATTATTTTATATAATTTATTACCTATAGTTTTAAATGTCATTTTTATATTTATTTCAGTGATAAAATAAATGAATGTATGTCTGTCGTTGACAATTTGATACAAGACACGGAATATGTTATACGAGTAGCTGCAGTTACCGACTCCGGGTCAGGGCCGTGGTCTTCAGAATTTATTGGGAAAACTTTAACACACTCTCCTGCTACTTTACAAAGTACATTAGTGTGGTCTGGTCCTGATGGATTATTGCAAACAGATTTGACTGGTGATAATTTACAAACTTTAATTCATAGGTAAGATATAATCTACTAATATTACTTTAAATAAGCAAATATGCTAAAACTTACTTAATAATAAAGTAATTATTCATTTTTGTTTTATTGATAATTTGAATGAGTATAATTGTTACTTGTCACTTTTTTTTAGATCTCGTTTAAAAAATATACATATCACTGATATATCGTGGTATAGAGACAAACTCTATTTGGTAACAAATGCGTCAACAGTTATGTGGTATAATATTACAAGTCATGAAGAAGGATTAATGCCAAACATGGACAACGTGGGCAGCTTAGCCGTCGATTGGGTAGGGAAAAAAATTTACTGGTCGAATCCTAAGCAACAGTTGGTAAGTGTAAAATTCTTAAAGTATGATTTAAAAAAAATGTAAATGCCATTCAATGTCATCTAGTAATCTGTTTAATAAATAAACATATCGTTCTCCCATTATAAATATAACTGTTTATAGATAACACGTGGAAATTTTAACGGCGAAAATCGGGAACCAGTCCCTATAGTGACTGTAGCTAAAGAGCTGACAATAGATTCTATGGGGGCTTATATTTATTGGAGCACTGGCCATGCAGTGGAGGCCGCTAGGTTGAACGGAGAAAATAAAATAATTTACTATCCAGCGCAACTATTTAGCGGCAAACAAGGTAATGGTGACCCTTTAAAAATAAAATATTGGTTATTAGCAATAAATAAAAAAAAAATCTTGAAATATTGACATATTAATAATTCATTTGTGGATGGATATGCATATGTATACGCTTAACATATTATAAAAACTAATAGAATATGAAACACAAAATAAAATAAAAAGTATCCTAAATGAGGCCTGTCGTGGCGCAGGGGCAGCGTATGACTGTAACCGACAGGTTGTGGGTTCTATCCCCACTCGAGGAAATGAAATATATAATATTTTCAATTTAAATATTTAATGTTTTTATTTCTTCGCTATGGTACAAGGCGAAACGCGGCATTGAGTTTCGCCACTTAACACGCAATGCCTCTAATTCAGCGGAAAATAGGGAAAGAAAGTGGAACGGAGTGTCTTAACACTAGGTACCCAGGTTCCCTCTGCTCACCCTTGCCTTGTGCGGGATACAGTGTGAAGGTGAGTAAGTATTTTAAAATAAGCCTAAGTATGCAGAAACATTTTAACAGTTGTACATGCTAAATTTAACGAATTATTACTATTTCAGTAATGGGCCTTACAGTTGACTTAGAGAAGAAATGTTTATATTGGTTAGTTAGAAGTTACGACGGCTCGGAATTGCATCGTGCTAAAACCGCCGACCAGATAACCGTCGGAACCAACGAGGTATCTACTACGCTTTTTATTTGTACTTTCAGCTCTATCTAGAAAAACGTGGATGATACGTAAAAGTAAATTTATTTTCTGCTTCACGCGTAAGACAGATAGTAAAATAAAGCAATTTACTGTACCTACTTTAAAAAAAAGTAATAAACTTTGTTAAGTTAACTACATTTTTTTTTTCCTTTTTCCATAAAGTTAAAATTATTAAATACAGCATAAATAATAACGTGTTTAAATCTAGGTATCCAGTTCATTAGTGACACGGTTGTCAGGAACGGCAACGTTAGGGCCCCTACGTTATTACAGCGAGAGGTTAGTGTGGGTTCAAGACTCGTCTAGAGCTGTGGTGTCAGACTTGGCTGGAAAATATACTGCCGAGCTTATACCCCGCGTCCATGTTATAGCTGTGAGAGATCCCACGCTGCATAAGGATAGTGGTAATTATTGTTTACTTACTGTGAAACTTATATTATTATTATAGAAAAAGAGTTCCACGAGAGATTTATTATTAAATAATGTTATTGTTTTATTTTAATATAGACATATTAAACACCAGCCAAAAATTTACTCATACTTGAAATTAAAAAACCTTGGAAATCTATGCTTACGAGTATAATAAATCTGGAACTGATCATTGTCTGTACATGGAAGATATGTTAAAAACAATCTTATAGGGGACCTTTATTAATAGGGCCAAAATTTTTTATTTTAAAAATGTTTGTTTGTTTATCTGTGCTTTTGTACGCGCTAATTTCAGAAACGCAGATTTAAATGCTGTTTTCACAACATTTAATGTTTGTTTTTTTTAAATCTCTTGACAATGATAAGTCTTATAAGTAATTCAATTTAAAAAGTAAATAAAATAGCGTAATCCAAGCACGGGTGGGAAGGTAGTGTAAAATAATTATCGAATACTGTTATATTATGTTACTGTTATTATTTAAAAGCCAAAATATATTTTATGTTTAGAATCGATTATCGCGATACCAGAAACAATTAAGGCGTCTACAATATCAGTACAAGGTGTATGGGATAAATTTAATGTGACTTGGGCACCGTCTGCGAGAGTCAATGTTAACAACAGCAGGGTCTGCTACGATGTCAGTTTACAATTCCACGGCCCATATAAGATTGAGGTAGATATGCGAGCTTATATAAAAAAATATTATAAATTATGAATATATACTTTTATAAAGTAGGTACATAAATCTACTATTCTATTCTATCCATTAATCTCAATCTGGCCTTATTAGTTTAATCGTTACTTTACCTGTAGTAACCATTGAGACTAATAAGGCCAGTCGTTGCCCAGAAACGCAAGCATGTGACAGATCTCGGATTCAATTTCCACTCTAGGAAGAGAAATATTTAATATTTTCATTTCTTCATCCTGGTTATGTCGCAAAGCACGGCATTAAATTGCACCAGTAAACATGCAACGTCTTTATAATCGGCAGAAAACAGTAGAAGTACCATGGGTGACAGTAACATCGCGTTCAGTGCTTCCGTACAGTTCGATGGAGGTAACGGTACGTGCGCACACGCTGTGGGGCGGCGGTGCCAGCGCGCGCGCCTCGCTCCGCACGCCGCAAGCGCCGCCCTCTGCCCCGCGCGCGCCTCGAGTATACGTGCAACCACAAAATAGGTAAAATAGAAGTCATTATTGTCATGTATATCAACTAGCTGTTACATATGGTTTTGTAGATGTGTTCCAAAAAAATTATGTATATGAAACAAGTTAATGTTTTGTTAAGATTAATGAAATCTGTAGTTCAACGTTACAGTCCAGGCCAGCGTCAGAATATATCTCTTAAAACGCCAACGACTAATATCAAAACAAATGCCAAACAATTGTAAACAAACTCTTTAATTTTGTAATATTGGTAAATGATACCTAGTTTTTATAAAATCTTATATATTGTAAAAGTAAAAGTTTGTTTGCAGTAAATTATTTCCAAGATTTCCCCTATCTTAATAATCACAGTGAGGGTGCACATTCCGCCAAATGTTAATATGGTAAGTATGTTTAGATAACTCTTGAAATCAAGAAACGTTGATTCTTCTTGAACTCAAAATGCCTGCTATTTCAAACGTTCTTTATGCTCCTACACCTTCAATGTCTTTACCGAAAATATAAATTCATGAGAACATAATTAAATAATATCATTTTACAGCGGTGGGCCATTAAATGCGATATTCCGGTGGGACGCGCCATTGCGCAGTAACGGCGTGGTGCGCGGGTACGAGGCGCAGTGCTGGTCGACGCCGCCCTCGGCGTGCGCGGACGCGAGCCTCTCGCCGTTGCACACGCAACTCGTGTTGACCGGCCTGGCGAATGCTTCTACTTACTTTTTTCGTGTAGGTTAATTTATTTGTTTATCGGTTATCAAGTTATGTTTTTGAATGTATTTATCAGATATTATTTATATAGCTTCCACATAATTAAAATTATTTGGTCACAAAATAAATAATAACTGTCTAATCTCTTATTAATTAATACTTAAATTAGAACTAAACTAATGTAGAATTTGTCATCGTCATTTTTGTAAGATTACATCGCATTACAAATAATTAAATCCTTTTTTAGAAGGTAAATAAAGGTTTAACCTCTAATAACATATTAATTATTAGGTATTTTAAAACAAAGTTATTGCTATTCTCTATTTTTCTAATTAATTCTTATTCAATACAGGTCCGCGCCCACACTGATGCTGGTTTCGGTCAATATTCTGAAGAAGTTTCTGCTTCATCTAATGAAATTAGCCCGATTCCTAAGATTGTTATGTCTTCACACGAGGCTCTTAGAATCCTTGATTTAGACTCGGGGGACAGCGAAGATATTCGGAAGAGTACTGGGGTACCTATAGATTTTGACGTTGCTATAGAAGAAAACGTTGCTTACTGGGTTAATAGTTTCCAGGAAATATTTTCATCTAGGATTAATAGTAGTGGAAATTATAAAGTAAGTGTAATAAGCATTAAAGTTGACATTAAATGTACAAGATATTTAAATGTTATCACAATAAATTGATCTTTTCATAATTTATCTTTACAATTTTCAGTTGACCACAATAAATGATACGGCAACGAGTATATGCGTAGATTGGGTCAGTCGGTCGATATATTGGACTCAAAAGGAATTATCTTCCACAGAGTCTTATGTAATCTATAGGACAGTTCTTGGAATTCCTAATGCTGAACGAATACTGACCCGGAAACGACCATTAGACAGTCTACAAATAGTACCTTCATTGGGGTAAGCTTACCGTTGAAGAAATTTTCATTTCTATACAAGATAATGAACATATAAAATATACCTCCGGGGGTCCCCTGCCGGATCTGTCAGATATTTGGATTTAGGCATATAAGTTACGTGATCTTAGATCATCGACTTATTTATCCTATTCCCTTTTTCTTAATTTAATTTCTTCAGTTATATATTTAAAATAAATGTTGAAAATACGATGGTCATCAACCACTTTCGAATATAGACTATAGATTTCCGTAACAATTTAAAAAATGTAAACAAAAACTGAATATAGTAAACATTATGTTAAATGAAGAAAAATATTTCAGGTCATTGTATTGGTATGAAGAAACTAATCATTTAGGCTTGGGAGTGCTAATGACTGCAAAGACAGATGGATCAGATATACGAACTTTTTTTAATAATTCAGATGGTTTTATGTCGCCTAATGATTTTGAGGATAAATGTGACTGCCCTGAAAGCCCACAAATTGCAAGTAGTTTTATAATTGACTTAACGAACAATAAGTTTGAATTATATTGGATAGACCCTTGGCTTCATAATATTTTGGTCACAGATGAACACGGTTGCAATTGTAAAGTAGTAGTAAATGCTACGGAAAAGAAAAAGTATGGATTCACACCAATGTCTATAACTATCGATAGTAAACATATTTATTGGTATAATTCGACCGAAAAAAATATTTATTATACAAATAAGTTCAAAAGGAACAAAATTGAGCAAGTGAAATCTTCTTACGGATATAAGATTATGGCATTAGATCCCGGGCGTCAACCGTATCCACCTAGACATTGCTTATACCCTACATCTCAATCATTGATTCCGAAAGTAATATCTCAATCTGCAAATAGTATGACTCTCAAAATGCCTGCTATTATAAAACCTGCAAATTGTCAAAATATCTTATACAACATGGCCGCTACAGAATACACAGTATTGTATAAAACACGATTAAAACATGATACAAGTCTTTGTGATCGTGAATCTTGTTCATTTTTAACAACTACAAGCGGGGAAGTGATTTTAAATGAGTTGAAACCATTTACAAATTACACTATAATGATAGAAGCTACAAATTATTATGGCAAACTACACGAGATAAAACCTATTGTTGGCTTTTCATTGACTGCGCAGACTGTAGCTGAAGGTATTGTATAGAATATTTTTTTATGAAATTAATGTATCGTATGTTTGTAATGTTATACGTGTAAATTAATTGTGAGTTCCTTCCATTAAATTCCTTGTCATTAAAATGAAATTCTTTAATTTTTGTATAACAAATGAGGGCTATCGTTAATTTTTTGAAAAAAGCTTTGAATTAGAATAATATTGCAACTTCACAAGCGTGTGACTGTAAACGGTTGCGGGTTCGATTCACACTAGAGGAAATAAAATATTTAATGTTTTCTTCGCTCGCTTCGCTTTTTCTTCGTTCTGGTAACAAAGCAACTCTAAGTCACTCAACACGCAATGCCTAATATTTGGAGGAAAGTGAGGAACGGAAATGGAATGGAGATAGGAATGGAATATTCATAAAATTGTTGAAAATCATCAATTAAATTAAACGTTATATATTTGAAGTAACACATTATTATTATAACAACATTTTGACATAAATATCTACATATTTTAGCACCGACAGCACCAAAGGATGTCAAAGTAGTTGTAATAAGTCCTGTGCTTGCGAGAGTCGAATGGACGGCAGTTCCTGGCCTGTTGTACGAGCTGCACTGGCGGACGGACGATTCACCATCTTCATCACATCGATTTAAAGGTAAAGGTGATTCTTTATTTAGTGTTAGTTTTTATAAGTATCTATGTTGTTTTTAGAGCATCTTAATAATAAAATTAATATAGAAAAGTGAAGAATAAAGAGATATACCACCAGATACCCACTCTCAGTTCAGATTGATTTTACAAAAAAAACTAGTTTTTATCTGCGGCTTCGCCCTCGCGGTTAAATGGAAATTAAGAGTTCAATATATAACAGTATAAAATTTATACTGTAAATGCTTAATGTTTCTCTCTAACTCGAATAGCACTCGACTCGACTCTAATCTGTCCCTAAAATATATAGTCAATTATATATTTCCACGATAAATGATATCTCCAATAGTAAAAGATTTTTAAACTCAAACCAGTGGTTTCTGTTATTAGCACAATAATAGCTTAATTAATAGATTAGTAGGTATAGATATTATGGGTTACTATTAGCATTAAATTTATTGAAAACATACACAAACAAAATTAAGTTATTTTACTCGCTATAAAAAAACAGCTTAGGTGACCTATAGGTAATATTAAGTAAGTTCGTTTAACTTTGAACAGAGCACAACACGATCGAGGTGACGTCGGGCCGCAGCGCCAACATGACGCGGCTGTCGCCCGCCACGCTGTACCGCGTGTGGGTGCGCGCGCGCTCGCGCCACTCGCCGCAGCCGGCCGACAGCGCGGCGCTGGCGCTGCGCACCTACCCCGCGCCCGCGCCGCTCGCCCTGCGCGCCGCCGCCGCCTACCGCCTTCACGTGCTGTGGCCTGCGCCCACTTCTTACCATTTACATGCGTAAGTTGTTTCACTTTAAATATATGCTTACAACAAAAAAAAACAACACATGGAAATGTAGGTTTCGAACAAAAAACCCTTTTTTGAAGTAGGTTACAAAAATAGTTTCTCCTTGTAGATATGTGGAGAATGTAAGACATTTTGAATATTGTGCTATTTACTATAAATATTTTACATTGTCGAATTTTAATAATAAATATTCCTAAATACTGTTAATTTACCTACAGTGGGCGGGATGTGGAAAACTCAATAAACCATTCTTTTTCTAAATAGATTTTTCTATAATGAATGAATAGATTGTAGAGGTGCAGGAAAATAAAAGAGAACAAACTAAGTATATATTTTTATACTTGCAGTTATTCAATGGAATATAAAGAAGCGTCAAGTCTAAAGGATGAGTGGATGTCATGTAAGCAAAGCGGCAACGCGGAGTGGACCGCCAGTAACCTGCGACCTAAGACTCGTTACTGCTTCCGACTGAGCCTGCAGTACGTCGCCAATGCACAGCCCTATCATTGGCCGAATGATGATCGTTTTACTTTCGAAACATTAGGTAAGATAGCGTCTTATTATAATATATAAATTTTACCATCGAAATGAGATAGTTTTACACGATCTCTTGATAATTTAAAAATCAATTATTCAAAATTCAAAGTAGACTTAAAAATATCTGAAGATCTAGTAAATATCTGAAGACTATAAAACAGTATATATAACGCTTAATCAAAACTTAAAATAATAAACCAGTAAAAATTTCAAATATTTTCAGGAGACGTGCCAGGTCCTCCGGGTGTTTTACGCGTGGAGGCGATAGGGGACAAAGTGTTACGCGCGTGGTGGGCCGAGCCGGACCCTCGCGGTGCGCCCATTACCGCGTACAGAGTGTGGGGACGACCTCATCATGGGTCAGTTTATTTTCATTTTTAGAATAAGGGTCTGTAGAATAGATACTCATAGACGATAAGTCATTGATATTTTATTTACTTTCATGTTTTATACGCTTATAGCAGTATCGATAAAAAGAATCTAGTGCTGAGATATTTTGTTGTCCGTGCTTCACTTGAATTTTAATAATAAAATTATTCGTTCCCCGGGGAATGTACTCGTTCGATGCCCTCTTGCAGAGAGCATTAACAAGTCCCAATACACAATTATTATATGACGACGAATCAATTGTTTTAGTAATTTCTTTGTTGGATTGAGAGAATGACTTACAGTAGGGCCTTCAATCACTTTAATTTTAACATTATCTTAATTTTTAGTAATACGACTATTTATGAGTACTTTAATTCGAAATTTTGAATTAATTCGAATTAAATAAATGAAACCATTCATTCATTTTTTTGCATTGCTTCCTACATTTTTATTACAGACATAATAAAGAATTTAATATATTTTTTAAACATATTGTAGAAATAATATTAAGTGTATTTTTAGGAATAACAATGTGGAGGACTATAATATAAGGAATATTAGTGAATTGCTACCGGACAATTTGCCAGATGATATTAACGACGATATAAAATCGCGTATCGTACACGAAGGTCTGGAGCTACTTCATAATGGAACAGGTATGTTTACAATTTCTATACGATATATTGAGTCATATTTTTTTAGGTTCACATACATTGTGAAGTTGAAAAATTGTGAATTTCACGCAAATAGAAAGGTAAGTTAAGTTAGGTTTGTGAAATTGTCAAATAGAAATGGGAGAGAGTTCTTTTGCGAAAATTAAACATGAATTAATAAAAACGAATCGATTCTCAATATTTTAACTTGGTATTCTCATACTGACCGTTTTATACGTGATTTTATTCTATATAATAACTAAGTGCCTTATACTCGTACTCAGATTTGCAATAACGTAGAAACTATTGTCTAGTTTCTAATCAGTCTATATTCATTTGTCTGTTTTGTTTTTGACTCGGTTTCACTCCTTTATTTCCATAGTAAAATTTATTCACTATTAATTCGAATTGCCATTATTTCAGAGTCTTACTGGCTAGTGAACACGGGCATCATATCGTCGGGGTTCACGGTGCAGGTGCAGGCGCGCAACAGCTACGGCTGGGGCGCGCTGTCGGCCGCCGGCGAGCTGCAGGCGGCGCGCGCGCACCCCGCCGCCCTCGCCGCCGCGCTGGCCGCGCTCGCCGCCCTGGCGCTGCTCGCTCTAGTTGCTGCGGGGGTCGCTTATAGTAAGTGTCATATTCTTTAGTACTATATAGGGATTTGAAGACAATGAGCGCTGCAGCGCTTACTGCTTTTCCGCTGTTTGTTGCTGCGGTTACTATTTACATTTAGTTTTACGTTTATAGTTTAATATTGTTAAACATATTATAAGCGATTTTTCTATAACAAATATACATATTGTTACATTGCGACTTTCTTTATATAATGCTTTTGTTACATTGCTTTCTGATTATTAAACAACCACACGGATTTGTATTTTTGATTATAACATTAGAATACCTGAACAGTACAACAAAATTTTTAACATAATTATTAAAATCTATTTTATAACTCATAAAATAATTTTTATGAAAGATCTAATACAAATCATAAAAATGAAAATAGCCGATAATACCAGTCAAACTCTGAGTAGAGCCCACTGAATATTCATTAAGAATTTCACGATTGCAAGTGAAAGTACTACCATGGTAGAGTGGCATGGGAGGGTAGGCAGTGGACAATTAAAACTTAGTTTTAAGACGGAACGATTCCTTTGCCCACTTTCGGCCGTATTTAAGGCATTTGATCGAGTGGTAGGTTTCCTACTAGAGCAGAAATTAAAATATTAAATATTTTAATTTCTGCTCTCAGCGCGCCTGAGCAACGTTAGATCTCACTTTATCAGTATTTCATAACTGTTGGTCCACGAGAAGTATAGGTGTAAAAAAATTAAGTAAAAACGACGCATAAATTCTCGTATAAATATTTTTTTTAATTTTATTTTCTATAGCATATAAAAACCGAAGCAAAAAGAAGGCCGCCATCGAAAGTCAGTTAACCGCTAACATCGTCAGACGAGGACCTGATGTAGAACTGGCCACGCTACGGCAACTACCAATCCGACATTCCACAAATATACTATACAATCAGGTAGGGTACCTGATACTTTTAACATGAGAAAATCATAACATAGAAAAAAAACAACTACTCAGCTTCACGCTGTATCCTACACTTGGCAGGGTAGGCAGAGGGAACTTAGGAACTTAGTTTTAAGACACTCCGTTTCACTTCCGTGCCCCACTTTCCACCGAATTTGAGGCATTACATGGTGAGTGGCGAAACTCAACGCCGCTCTTTACCCTGTTACCAGAGCGAAGAACTAAAAGCATTAAATATTTATTTTGAAAATATTAACTATTTCATTTCCTCGTGTCCCCAATCGAGAAAATGAAATATATAATATTTTCAAAAATCGAACTCACAACCTACCGTTTACAGTCACACGCTTGTGCCGCTGCGCCACGACAGCCCATAAAAAAATATATAAGCTATAAAAGTTTGTTGGAGGTCAAGGAGGATGCCGAGACCGTAGTTGTAAAAATACTTAGCTTCTCTATTTGAAGCTAAAAAATATTTAGCTTCTCTACTTGAAGCTAAAAAATACTTAGCTTCACGCTACATCCCTAGCGGGTTTAGGCATAGTTAACGGAGCACTAATCTAGTATCTTAAAATTATGATAATTGGAGCGTTCTGCTCCAACTGAACCCATAAAAAGTGTAATATATGTAAAATGTGTGTTCAGGGCGTGCACTGTCCGTCGGACGCGGAGCTCGCGAGTCTGCCGCACATCCGCCGCGAGCAGATCACGCTGACCAAGTTCCTGGGCTCCGGCGCGTTCGGAGAGGTGTTCGAAGGCGTCGCGCGACAGATCAACAACACCAACACTGATACTAAAGTTGCTGTTAAAGTTAGTTTATTTATTATTATTTTGGTAGGAAACAGTTAACATATGTTTAAGGTTTTATTTTAACATAAAACATACATATAAACTTCGTTAATAATTTAATCTTGATTTGTCTTTATAGTTTCTTATTTACTTCCCCAATTCTTTTTTTTTAATATATATTGCTTATATTTTTTAATAAAACCTTATTACTTAAAAATGTAATTTATTTCAGACGTTACGCAAAGGGGCAACGGAACAAGAAAAGACTGAGTTTCTAAAAGAAGCAGCTCTAATGTCGAATTTCAAACATGAACATATCTTGCGTCTCCTCGGAGTGTGCCTCGATAACGATCCAAACTACATCATAATGGAATTAATGGAGGGCGGTGATCTCTTAAGTTATTTACGAGCGAAACGAGCATCCTTAGTAAGTATCGTATAAGAAATTATTACAAAGATTAAACCATATTGTTTTCTTTTTTAACCAATTTCCATTACGCATAGTTAAGGTTATTTATAATTGAGGTATATAATTATATTTTAAAAAAAGTTTTGTAATAATATTTTATTTTATAAATTTTCAGTACACATCCGATTCTCTGACTCTGCTGGACTTGTTAAACATGTGCGTGGATGTAACAAAAGGTTGTCGGTATTTAGAAGAAATGCATTTCGTGCACCGCGACCTGGCGTGCCGGAACTGTTTGGTAGCGCGACGTGGAGATAAACGAGTAGTTAAGATCGGCGATTTTGGACTCGCTAGGGATATTTATAAGAATGATTATTATAGAAAAGAAGGAGAAGGTAATTTTTTAATATTATATTTATTGTTTTCTCTGTTAGAAAAAAAACATCATTGTATGCATTATACTTACATAAAAATACTAATATACTTTTTTTGCAATAGTTACATTTAATTGAATACTATCTAAAAAAGTTTTATTCAGGGAAATCATTAACTTTGAAAAGAATATAAAGTTTTAACTCCTGCCTGGCCTAATCTAACAAAACTAGCAAGGGCCCTTCTATGTTGATATATTCTAAAGTTAGATGCTAATTATTTATTACTTACTGGTTTTATATCTTGGGCGTTTTTATAAAGGACTTCTGCCCGTGCGCTGGATGGCGGTGGAGTGTCTGGTGGACGGCGTGTTCTCGTGTCAGTCCGACGTGTGGGCGTGGGGAGTACTCTGTTGGGAGGTAGTTATTTGTATAAAACTAGTAAATACACCTTCATAAGGTCAATTGTTATCATTTATTGATATTTTAAAGTAAAATAAACGCAATATTTTCTCATTCGCAATCACTTTAACTGTGGACTGTAATCTTTTATCTCACAATTACCTGAATAGGGTATAGGATCTGGTAAAGCTATGCTAAAAAAAAAAATATCTATTCCTTTAATTGTATTATAGTTAAATTAAACCACTAACACTTCGATATAATAACATGATATTCTCTTCAGGTGTTATCACTGGGGCAGCAGCCCTATCCCGCGCGCACTAACCGACAGGTGCTAGCGCTCGTGCGCGCCGGCGGCACTCCTGACCGCCCGCCCAACTGTCCCTCTGCTTTGTAAGTACAATTAGAATAAAATCCTTGCTGTATAAAAATAGGCTTTGATAAATACCTATTAATATGCCACTGTCTTAATGGTTTAAGAATCATTAAATATATATAAGCAAAATTTACAATGTTATCAATGTATATTTTTAGCTATGAGTTACTACAGAAGTGCTGGAGTTATTCAGCGGAGGCGCGGCCGTCATTCCGTCACTGTCTCGAAGTAGTGACTGCTTTAAGGGACAAAACCTCGCCCAATATCACATTGACAGCCAGCGCGGAGCAAACACCGCATTACCTTACATTACTAGGCGATGGTAAGCGGTTCATATCCATTTCTTTTTTGCTTGCCTCACTTACTCGTTCATTCTTGCTGTTAATTGTTCGTTGATTTACCAATTACCCGCATATCGTCAGTTAAATGGAAAAATATACATCCTCTAAATACAAATTATACAAAACGAACATTTCATGTTTTTAACGTAAATTATTTTGATGTTTTAGCTTTGCTAGGTGTTACTATTAATCATCTTTAAGGTACTAATTTGAAAACATTCGTATTTTACATTACATTTTAGTAGTCAATTAAAAGAGGAAGTATTTAAAGCAAGAAAAGATTATTTTTGTTTTTTCTAATGGTAATTTTTCTAAATTCTGCTTTAAAAAGTACAACCACAAGTGAAAGTAAAGTAATAAAAATATTTGTCTTAACTAAAAAAAAACTTTCTTTTATAAAAGATACACTTAAATTTTTGCTTTTCTTTTTGGACTGTATTTTGAGAAATAGCGAAAAAAATTTAATAATGCTACTTTTCTGGTCAACAAATTAGAAATCTATATTTTTTTATAAACTGATAGCCTTCCTTTAACGTTTATTGTTGTTTTTATTGAAATAGGTTGATAAATAAAAAAGTTATGTCAATTTAAAATATTTAGTTTTTTATTAATTTAGGTGAAAATTTAGTTTTCAATGTATAAATATTGTTCTAAAATGATAATTATATTAAGACAAGAAAGATTAGTAAATAAAATAAGGTAATTTAAAGAAGCAGGTGGGTCGCTAATGCCTTTTTAATAAATTTGTCTTAATTATGTAATTACAGTTTAAGGCCCCCATAAAGCATGTCCTTATTGCAACTTCATAATAGCATGTTATTAACGAAAGTTAATAAGATTGTGACTAAATAATCTATTTTAATATCATTATTAAATAAAAGCATAAATTAACGGAACTAATACGATATGTTGCATGGCCGCATGTTCAGATGCTGTCGACAACCGAACCTATCTACTGGACGAGAACGACAACACTTTGGGTTAGTTAGAAAACATCATTACTTTTACTATTCATCATTTTTTTTCCTTTTTATCTCTTTTTTTGATTATGAAATGGCATGGTAATAATATATATTTTTAAACAATAATAAGATTTGATTTACTAGATCAGATATCAACAATATAATCGAAGAAAAGTAAATACATTGGCTTAGAAAGTACCATACAATTTTAAAATATCCAAGCAACAGTACTAAAATTATCAATTTTCTATCAACAGATGAAGATTTCCCGGAACACGAAATGGAGCCCTCGCGGTTATTACCACAAAGAACACCAAAATATTTAGAACTTATGTACGACAGCGACTCCCCCGCCAATACTGTATGCGACGGTTACGAAATACCGCGGACGCCATTTTCTTACGCGCCATTCTCAAGACATAGCATAGTTGGTGTTGCTCCGAATAGACTCATAAAACCTGTATATAGAACACATTCCTTAAGGGCTAATACTAGACCTCCAAATGCGACGATCATCCCTCTAAGAAATGGTATTATGAAAAGAGCCTCCCTCGGCGAAGTACAAAGGTCCTTCCACGAGCCCGGCCCTTCCAGAAGAGTTAATATAGACTTTGACAAACACATCTTTAAGACTACATTTTAAACTGTGATATTAGGAAAATTCATTTTATATAATTCCACCGAAAGATCATATTTTAATATTTAACTATTTATTTTATTGTAAATGTAAATATGGGGTTCATTTTGTTGTAAATATTAGTGTAAATGGTGTATATTCATTATGATGAGTAGCTAGGTAGGATTATCAACGGATTCAATCCATATGTTTTGATATATATTTTTTTCATTAAAGAAGCCGTTCATAAATTATGTCATATGCAATTTTACATTCAGAACTTTTATTATTATTAAATTGAAACAGCAGTTACGAAATAGCGATTTCTTTGTGTATCGTACTATATTTTGTTATATTATAAAATTATGCTCGTATCGCTCCTCTTCGCTTCTCAAAAATGGCCCAATTTCTTGCCCAGGTTTTCTCAAAAATGACTCAATCCACACTCAACTAACATGTGACGTAATTTATGGATTTCGGTTGAAAATAATCATATAACTCTAAATCTTTAATGACATTAAGCAATAATAAGGATCCTTTTCTAAGTGTATCAGGTACAAAATAAAACTATATGGTCATAATGCATTTATTATATTTCTAAAGGTTATCTTAATAAAATTTATAATGTATCGGATCTTCTATGATCTTCTTTAATAAAAAATAAAATGGTACAATCAGAATAATGTCTTATTTAATTCTAATCTATTTAAGATAATTAAATAGTACTTCTGCAAAAACAAAAAATGCGTATTTCCACCATTATGAATGCTAACATTTAAACAACGTCTACGATTTTATACAAAATAAAATCGCGATATCTACCAACATTTATCTATACTTAACAAATATTGATAATAGTGCTTGTGTATAATATTTTAGAAGTTGATTATTTTTTATGACAATTAAACACAATATTATATTGTTTGTAACATCTATTACACGAAATGTTGATTAAAACTTATAGCTTTGTGGAAATTTTATTCCAAATATTAGGAACAGCATTTTATTCAATATTTTTTAGAAAACATTGTCTAATCCAATTGATAATACGATTTCCAAGAGTTGCGGGTTCGAATCCTGCTACGTTCAAGTTTTTATGTTTTCTAAAAATAATTCACTATACTTAATGTGGAATAATACTTTAAACCACTTACTTAAATTGCTTAAACTTAAATAAAGACAAAATTTTACAAGCGCCTGTATCAAAATGACCTAACCTCAATATATCGACGGGTACAAAGAACAAAATCGTATATGAAAAATGATCGACTTTTAGTATGAGGTTTTGAAGTTCTGTGTGAATCTAATCATCAACTATTAACGCAAATACAAAATAATTGCAAAAAAATTTTTAATAGCTGTTCTTTGGACCCGTCGATATATTTATTAATTTCACCGAATTTTATATAACATTTCTGTTACATATTTAGTATGTGTCAGGGTTAATTGGAATGTAAAGTATGTTATAAAAATAATTGCTCAACTTTTACTGAAAAATTTACAAAGGTATAAGAAATAATTCAAAACGAGTTAGGTCATTTTAACACTGACTAATTGACAACCTAAAGCTAAATATTAATTTTGATTTGCACACCTTTTCCAATCTGTAACAAATTATATTATATTTTAGAAATTATATAAAAAAACATTAACAATTCTTCTGCATTTATGATTATATTGATGAGAAAATTAAAAATGTTAAAAACAATATGCCTTCATTTTAGTCAAACTAAAAATTTTAATAAATACATGTACACATATTTTGTTGTCAAATTTATTATATATAATTTAAAAACTAATAATTAAGCTGATAACAACATGTATTACATGTAATATACATTTACATGTACTACATGTGTTTACATTGTGTATCAATAACAGTTTTACGATGATATAAAAAAATCCGTATTATTGCAAAATATTTTAGAAATTATAAGTTTTTATATTCGTATTATATTTAATATTGACTATATTGACGAAGCATACATTATTTACTTTAGTAGAACAAGTTGTTTTCCATCGTCAAGTAACATAAAATATCTACTTATATTTTGTATAATCACACATTTTTCATTGTAGATCAAAATACAATAGAATTATATCCCAAGGTACCGGCGAATAAAACAAAACCACGAGTAAGCATATCGAGAAGCATGGAAGCATGTAAAATATACAGAAAAATAATTATATATAATTATTTAATTGTGTACTTGCTTAAAAATATATTTAAAAAGGTATATATTAATTATATCGAAGCTGGATCCCATGTGTCGGGTAGGCAGAGAGGATCTTATCTCTGACGCTTTATTTGAATTTGTGGGAAAAAATTGTAGTTAATACACAAAATACTTGTTTTTTTCATAATCGCAGGTTTCCGTAAATAAATCCCTTTCTCAACGATATCGAGACAAAAATATCCTTTAAATTGCTCCATAAATTCATCTATCATGCAGTGGAAACCCTACAATATTAATTTTCTATTGTTGCATTTATGTTTTAATATTGTATAAATAACCATATGAACTTAAGAAAAACACAATCTAAAAAACAAAATTGATTTATATATAATCTATACATACAATAATTTCCACAAGTAATCAGACCTTACAGACAGACTATTTACCTCAATCCCCGTCAGCCGCATCCGCCTCTTTAGCCTGCTTCTCCAGCTTCATCTGTTCAGTGGTGGTGACGCCCGCGAGCGGCTCCTGGTCGTCGTCCTGGGCGTCATCCTTGCTGTTCTCATGTAGCAGCACGTATTCCCGTTGAGAAAACCCAAACTTGACAACATCCCGCTCTAATAGCTCTACATAACGACGCGGATCCAACTTTTTGTTGTTCACAAATGTTCCGTTTGCCGATTCTGCAAAAAAATATATATGAGTAATGTTAGTGATGTAAATCTTATATATACATAATATACTAACTCTTCTGAATATGTGTTTGTTGAATGGAATTTGCATTTCAATGGGTTCCTGGATGTATGAAAGTACAATTAGACTGTAGACTTTGTAATTTTCTAACATTAAGCATTTATGCAGATAGCCAATGAATTTCAATATGATGTGTGTGAAATGTTATCATTATGCATATATATAATATCTTTCGCTTATCGCTTTGTCATGTTATATTAGGGTAGGAAGAAAGTGGCAGTCTTTCTGAATGAGTTAATTTTTCAAGAGATTACTGAAAAAAAAAAAACTCAGAAGTTGTATAACAAATAAAAAAATAGTCAAAATATTCTAAATAAAACAAGTTTAAACGAATTAATCACATATATTGATTGGTAAACATTTTGGAAAACTGACGTTTCACTTTACAGTCGTGGTCGTGGACGTAGACTACCCGCTATAACCAATATACACGATTAATCCGTTTAAAATTGTTTAATTTAAATGTGTAACAAACGCAAAATATTTTCTTCTGGAAATATTAATAAGTGGATTGTATTTTACAAAAACACGCCCAATAGACGTATCTCAGTCTATCCTGTTAAATTAAATTGTGTTAAGGTTGGAATGCTATGTCTTTTTAATATTCATCATCATCTTTTAATCCTCATCCTCCCTCCATTAAGCTTGTTAATATGTTGTGAAAATCTTGCTGTATTTTTATTATCTCCCAATCAAATATAGGAAACTTTTAAACTATTATATATATGGACGGACGTTAAATGTGGCCCTCACTTCTTTTTGTAGATAGATAGATATTCAGATACAGTTGTAAATGAACACATTAGTGTGAATGAACATTTATTTTAAAAAAAAGAAAATAGTGTAAATGGGTTATGTAGTCATTGTAGTGTAAGAAATAATAAAGATTACCCAAATCAATGACATAAGGGCGCACGCGGCGGCCCTGCGAGCCGTCGGCGCGCGCGAAGGGCGTGGCGCGGTACTGCAGCGCCGCGTGCTGCTTGCTGATGGACGGGTGCTCCAGCGCGATGTCCACCACCTTCTTGTCGCGGCCGATCAGGAAGCACGACTGCCGGTGGATGTACAGTATTGGTAGCGCCTTGTCGCCTTTGAATGGGTAGAATCTGAAAGTTTATGTCGATATAAATACAAATATATTTTTTAGCCCAGTGTAAAAGGTTCGCTCGAATTCGAGACACTCAAAGTGTGGTGAGTGGCGGAAGTTTACGCCGCACTTTGTCTATAGGAATATTAAAACAAAAATAAAGTATTTACTTTAGTAGAAGCCAGCCAAAAACCAGATACTGTTCCTCTATGACACGACGGCCTCAGTGAAATATGTAATATTCACTGTGCCCGCGTCGTAAATGAAGAATCACACAAAGTTGCGTTTGGCCCATTACATACTCTTATTTTATATTCCGAGACAACACTCACAGTTAGTACGATTAATTTTCAAATTGAAATCAATCTTTATTCAAATGGACTTTAGCAAGCACTTTTGAATCGTCAAACGAACGTAATAATTACGACCGACTCGGAATGCGGTTCTTTTTTTTATTTATGAAAAACACGGCAAACGAACGTACGGATCACCAGATGGTAAGTGATCACCGCCGCCCACGACCCTGTGTAACACCAGAGGAGCTACAGGTGCGTTTCCGGTCTATAAGGTGGATGGGCACCGGGGCCCGGCATTACCCAATGCGAAACGCAGTGGCCGAAACCACTATTTAACGCCGGTATTAAATACCGGGGGTGGTAATAATCCGGTCGAGTCTGCCCATGCGTGTTGCCATTGCTGAACACGAGACTCTACTACACGTACTTTAGTCGCCTCTTACGACACCAACAGTGTGATCCTATTCTAATCGGAATCACTCGGCGTACACGGTTCTGCTGAGAAGAGCCGGCAAGAAACTCAACAATTGCTCTTTTTAATATTTAATGTTACAGTTTCATTGTTTAATACAATGGTGACTATCCTGCATGAAATTTAAATGATCTTAATTAAATACATTTTTAGTAGTAAATACATTTTTATCGTTTAAATATTCTTGAACAATGTAGTAAGCTTTCTTGGTTTAACATTGCTTTCGCATTTACTTTAAATTTATCAAATGGCAAATTCAAAATACACTTGATGACATTATACGTTAATAATTTGAAACGATTGATGTCATTCTATACAGCCTTCTACAATAAATAGTCAACACGAACATATTTTTACAACAATTAGTTCCTGAGATTAGCGTGTTTAACAGTTATAACTATGCAGTTTTATTATATTAATATTTATAGATATATTTATTTCTATAATTTTATCTCACCTCCATCTCCGCTTGGGTTGTTTAGCATCGTCGGGTTCCGTGTACTTGATTACGACACCGTTAACAGTATTGGCGTCTGCTGTCAACTTGCCGGAGAGGCCAAAGTTTGGTTTTTCTTTTTCTTCTTCCTTGTCACCCTCCTTTTTCACTTCTGTCTTACCCCAGCTGTATTCCTTCTTGTCATTGTCATCGTCAAATCTGAAAACAAACATATATTTCATTGTAAAAGAAAAGTTAAAAATTGTCTATTCTATCTTGCATGGATTTTATCCGACTGCGTAGCCTCTTGAGGAATTCAAACAATAATAACTTAAGATAATTATAAATAAATATATATGAGTGAGCTCGTATGCAAATTATAAGCATCATAGTGGACATCTATATAAACCTGGACTTCTTCTCCCGCGGCCTGTTGCGGCGCTCGTCGGGGCGGCGCTCGCGGGGGCGCTCCTCCCTCTCCCTCTCCCTCTCCCTGTAGTGCACCTCGGGGCTCTTGGACAGTGAGGGTTGTCTGTTTCAGTAAAAAATATTGTCTTCAATAAGAATAACATAATAATTGCACTGAACATTTTTTACTTTCGTGGGTTTAATATTTATTTCTCTAATTTAGTATTTTTTATAGTACGTTAGTTGTCATCTCATTTCTGAGATTTTCTAGTGTATAACTTTACACGCACAAATTCCTTAATTAAAACAGCAGTTCAAAAGTTTTTTTTGTAAAGCATTAATAATAATCCGTCTGATTCTACTATCCCCTGCGCCTGCGAGTAAAAACGCAGGCGCTTGTAAACCCCGGGCATTGCCCACCCAACGACGCGCTCGTAGTGACGAGCGGAGTTAGAGACCTCGGAAGAGGGCCTCAAAGCCCTGAGTCCGATTCCCTGCCCACGGGCGGGAAGGAAGAACACCCGAGTTAATAATAATATACGAAATACATCAATATATATACAGCATGGATAATGTGTCGTGGCCTCGTTCAAGGTAACGTTTCCTACATTGCTGCGCAGTGTCTGTGGGTCGTGCCCACCCCAGTGTGGTCTGGTGCCCACTCCACAATTTTAACTAACAGCATAATGATACCAAACAAAAATACCAACTAAAAGCTGATTTAAAATCTAAAGTCAAAGAAAACATAAAGATATATTCTAGTAACGGTAACTAGTGAGTTACGATCATAATGCGCAGTCTTTTATAGGTAATCAAGCGACCACGACAAACCTAAACGCCGTAACAAACGACAGAACCGAACCTCGATGTTGGTTCACCATCGAACCATGTTTTCAAGGCGAACCATGCTCCATACGACCGAACATGGTTCGATGGCGAACCAAAATCGAGGTTCGGTTCGGCCTTCTGTTACGGCTATAATAATATTTACCTGCGAACCGGTTTTTCGTGCCTAACAGGTCTCTCTCGGCGCACATCACGTACTCTGAAATTGATATAATACAAAATCAGTGTCTTTATTATATACAATATATTTTATAATTTGAAATTACAAAGCGAAAATCACATAAAGAAAATAAACCTACACGTGTTATTCAATTTTTCGTGTTTTAAAGCTAGTGATTTTTTTTTTTCATATTATAATTGTTTGTGACGGAAGAGAAAAAACACCATACAGGACATTCAATTATATTTTCATATAAAAGACACAATTTTCCTTATCAATAAAAATATTGCCTTTTTATTATAATATTAATATACAATAATAAAGTGGTACAAATAAAAAGTATAAAATATGCATTTACTAGTAATGTTTAAACATCAAAAAAAAAAACATCCCAACACGATGTATATGCAGTTATTTGACACTCCTTGGAAACTTACCATTTTGTATACCTTCATAGATATGTAGAAACAGGAAATACCTACTGATTTTCATCCGATCGTGGATATCTCAGTTATGACATTCACATTAAATGCTAATTACAATTATTAATAACGACGAACATTTATTACACGTAGTATATTGATATAGTAATCAGAATAATTCATATAAATTGTGTACAAGGAATAATTATTATACTCTACTTAGTAACCTATATGTTACTTTTCTGTATGGATTATCATATAGTTTATAAATAAAAGGTTGCTTGATAATATATCATTGTGTTCTTAAATAATCACACATCCAAGTGGAGGTCAGTAGATAAAATGTTGTATTTTAAATATCTTGATTTTTATTATTACTCTTATTGGAATAATCTTAGTTCATAATAAATTATGATTTTTGAATTCCATGGTATCCTCTACTTCATTAAAATTCTTTTTCAAATATGCATCGTACATATGTATCTCTCTCTTTGTTCTATCTTTGTTGTATTTTTTTTATTTAAATATTCGTTCTTGTATCTTCTGCTATAATGGAATCTATAGTGAATATTTCCCATATCTTGCAGCTATTTTATTGCGTTTTCTTTCATTTTATAATATTGTTTGTAGTATTATTCTACAATTTCTGTATCTATTAAATTCAATGTGTTTAATTTTTAATTCTTTCGCATTAGGATATATATTTTCATCATAATACCACATTATCCATACATCTACTGACCTTCATTTTTCACTTTCCAAATCAAACGCGAAACAAAACATTACATAATTCAAATGCTCCTTCTGTGTATTCCAAGGTAAATATCCAACCGAATCCAAAATATTCCAGAAAAATATCAATAAGCAATTATATTAGGCTCATACTCCTCTATAGGACACGCTTTCAGAAAGATTAAAAAGATCAAACAATATGAAAACATTCGGCCTCCAATCACATAGATAGATAGATCTTTCCAAAACAAATGTGTAAAATAATAAACTACATATTTCAATCGTTTCACACGTGCCTAGAGTAATTATTAGTGTTTAAGTTGAAAACATTAAAATGTCTTTGCAACTGCAACATGTTCTGACCAAACTCATTATAATTGTCTGTAGAGATGTCACTGTAAAAACAAATAGATTCATTTAACGCTAACCCACGACGCATGCACAAAACTTTCTTTATTAAAACAAACTATTATGAAGCCCTACTTGTGTTTATTTAATAGTAACTTAAATAATGTACAGTCGACGAGTCACGGCTGCCCTGATGATACCTGTATGCCTGACGATACGCAGATATTACATCAGTATTTCTCTTATTTTTCAATATTTACTTTTCGAAATACAATTTCGAAAAAAATACACAAAACATCAGAAAGTCTAACTTCATGGCGACCAAAACTCGTCAGCTGTACTGTAGTGTATTTAAAGTGTTTTGTTTGAACATACCTTTCTGGTGAGAACCTTTCTCTCTTCTCGTAGTCCTTGTCTCGATACCGATCGGGTTCTGGAGGACGTCTATAAATAACATTCAAAATTTTTACCTATGAAATAGCAAACTACAAATAAAGTATAAACAAACTTAAAACTTCTTTAATGTATTAGATTGAAAAATTGATTATTTTTTATGTTTTACTTATCATTTTATATAAAAGTTTTAGCTTAACAACAACACATTTTCGATATACTTACATAAATTAAATTTGTATTCTAATAATTCTAAAAATATAGTTTTTTGTTTAGAAGAAGAACTTTACCTGTACATATACATTACCTTTCACGAAAGTCCCTCACATCTTCAAACTCCCTGCGCTTGGGAACCCTGTCCTCATACCGATTATATCTGTTACTACCTAATAAATTTTAACTACTTTTAGAATTTAATTATTTTATTAATTATTAGTAAAATTAAATAACAATTTCCAAGTCGTTAGAAAATTGATTTATTTCATTATAATATTATTATTGAAGCATCGAAAGTTCCATTTTGAAGCTCACCATATAACAGTGAATTTCAAAATAACTTACTTCTTCGCTACAAAGCATTGGTTACAAAAAAATCAAATCAGAGGAACCAAAACACATACATAAATATCCCTAGTATATAAAATAAATTAGGACAGTCTTTTGTAATTTCAAACATTCTCTTAGTGGAATATGTACAGGCTTCGTTCTGGACATATTCCATTAAGAAAATTTGGCTTTCTTATGAAAAAAATAACTTCTCCGAAATCTGATTTGTGCGGAATGGATGAAGACATACACCATTTTTTGGCGGAATGTGTTCTCAACGCTAATGCTCGTCGCAAACTATGTTGTCGTTTTAGCATAAACATGATGGATGTAGTTTTTCAATGTCTACTGTCTAAACCAAATTCTGTTGAGGCTAAATTGTTATATAAGTTTAAGTTTAACTAATGTATAGTATATTCTAGAAAATCTTTTTGTTAATATTGAGCTTCAAACATTCAGCAGTAATTGGGGAACGGAAGTGAGTAAAAGGGAACAGAGGGTCTTAACACTAGGTTCCCAAGTTCCTTCTGCTTAACCTGCTATGTCCTCAATAGAGTGAAGCTAAGAAAATACCTCTGTTGTCTTCCCTTGGTTGATATGGCACCTCCCTATCTCGTCTAACACGTTCCTCTCCCCTCATATTATGTTCTTCATATCTAGAATGCCTGCAAAAATTTTAAAAATCAATACATAATTAGTTTATTTAAATTTTCAATTGAAAAAAATATAATAAAAATATATCTTAATTTGTAAATAGACTAAACAGTACTATCTACTAACACATTTAATTTTTTTTATTTAAATGTCTTTAAAAATAATGAATATTTTCAGTCTTTGTAAAGTTATTGTCACAAGTTAGCTGGCTTGCAAAGTAAAAATATCAGTGTATAAAATCTATTTAAATTATTACGTAAAAAAAATAATCTTATAGTGGGCCAGTGGTATTGTCCACAGTAACAGTAAACAAAAGATGTGTAACAACAATTACCACTAGGAGAACATTTTTTTTGTTATCTACCTTTGGAAATAAAACAAATGGTGTTGACCTATTCAACATACTTCTCTCAGTAATAAGACAGAAAGTGAAAATGAAGAATCTTAACACTAGCTTCCGCTGTCTACTCTCCTGTATTCATAATTAAGCATAAAGCAAAAGAAAGAAATAACTTTGTGATTGTTTATACCTCTTGTATTCTTCATATTCTCTTGGTCTACTAGTATGTCCTTCCTCATTATGAACATAATGTGCACTAGCTCCATATTTATCTCTTTGTCTATCATATCTCTCATCCTGCTGTGGATATCTACAAATATAAATAATAATATTTTATATAGGATAAAAATATTTAGTAACAACATTTTGAGATTATAGTGGTGCCATGGCAGAGCATCTGACTAATATTCTTCTTCAGTTTCTCGCTGTATCCCACACAAGGCAGGGTAGGCAGAGGGAACCCAGGAACCTAGTGTTAAGACACTCCATTCCACTTCCGTTTCCCCACTTTCTGCCGAATTTGAGGCATTGCGTGTTTAGTGGCGGAACTCAACACCGCACTTTGCCTTATTACTAGAACAAAGAAATGAAACATTAAATATTTAAATTGAAAATATTTCATTTCCTCGACTGGGGATCGAACCAGAACCTGTCGGTTACAGTCACGCAAAAATCACATTAAGACAAAAACAAAGAAAATTTTTGCCACTAAGAAAATTAACATGATTACTATCTATATGATTACATTTAATGTATAGTATAAATACAGTATGATAGACGAGTAGAAATTATCTGATCTCATCCAAATTACAATAAGAATATTTAAATTTAAGAGTACTTAAATAACCCACCTCTCATTTCGTGGTCTATCATAGCTATAACTAGCTGGGGGTTCCTGATGTCGCCTGTTTGGTTCTTGATAATATCTTTGGCTTTCTCTGCCACGATCATATTCTTCTACCGATTCTGAACGGCGATATTCTTTCCTATAATTTTATTTATATAATATAAAGAAGATTTATGAATAATGAAAAAATAATATATTGAAAACTTACTGATAATATGTACGACTTGGTGGATTGGCCTCTTCTGAAGATGGTCTACGTTCTTTAACAACACTGTGTAATCGTCGTTCTGATCCTCTTTCATAGTTTTCATCTGAATAAGAAATACAAATATATATTTACAGATCGATAATTATTTACGGAATTATTAAAAAATCCATTTATAAAATAACCTTCACTAGCTGATTGACCTCGTTTAGAATGCTTATGTTTATGTTTTCTTTTCTTTTTAGGAGATATTTCGCCTTCGCTTATTGAAATCGCATCATCAGATATTTCGTCGTAAGACTCCGATCGTCGTTTTCTCTTATTGTGCTTCTTTTTCTTTTTCTTATGTTTGCGTTTTTTAGAGCGTTTTTGATCATCCGTATTACTATCTGAATGGGAAGAATCAGCACGTTTTCTTTTTTTCTTATGCCGGGGTTCAGATATTGAAGAATCATCACTTTCGCTATCCGAAGAACTGCTTGATTTTACACTATCATCAGAATCTTCAGACTCATCAGAACTGTCGTGATTACGCTTTTTAGATTTCATTTTATTGAGCAAGGGAATAGATTTGGATCTTTTCTATAGTTATAATAAAATAATATAGGTATCGAAGAAAAGATGGACCCTCGCACGGTGTTTATAACAGGAAAAAAGTATATAGATATTTAATAACACAGATTAGAAATTACCATGATTAAAAATATGCACAGACTTATAAGCAGTCTGTATTGAATGAGATACCGGTTAACTGGGGTGTATAGACGTCGACCAGATTTTTGTTTATATCATAATATACAACGACTTCCGTTAGTAATTCTTTAGTTTTTGTCCCTTTATTGTAAAGATCAAAATTTTCTTCATGGTGGCTGGTGATGTATACATCACCAGCCACCATGAAGAAAATTTTGATTTTGAAGTTTATAAACTAAGAGAAATTTTCATAAAATAGGTTTAAATGTCGTCGATTGAACTGTACTGTGTAATTTTAATACAATTAAACTTGTTATGTTCTTTATCACGAATTTTAAATTAAAATATATTATACTAATTTCGTTCTTTAATTTGTCAGAAATTAGATTGGTACATTAGTATGTCCAATTATGTTCTTTATCACGAATTTTGAATTAAAAAATATTATACTAATTTCATTATTTAATTTGTCGGAAATTAGATTGGTACATTAGTAAGTCCAATTAAGTTTATATTTAATAGTATCCCTTTATATCCATACAATATGTAAGGAGAAGAAAAACGTGAAAGAGGTGAATAGACACAACACATGAGGTGAAAAGACCTTAATTTAAGTTGATAGAAACGAAAACGTTTGTATAGAACAAAGAGTAAAGTAATTATACTAAGAACGAGAGAACGAGAAAAGATATAGAAAAAATAAAGTAAGGGATGCCAGGGGCCTATTTTTCAATATTATAATACTTTTAGCTAACATTTAGGGATAAGAGAATAGTATAGTAAGATCTTGCCGTGGCGTTAAAGTATAAGCGTGTGACTGAAAAAGCGACAAGTCGTTTGTATATTTGCTTACTCATCTATTTGCAGGATACAGCGTGAAACTAAAAAAGAAATCACAAATCCGGAATGTTTTCATTTCAACACATATGACATAATTATGGATTATATTTTATATTTTTGTATTTTATAACATATATAAAGTATAAAACGACATGTTACTATTTGTTATATGTACAAAAAATATCAACTCATACTTTATTATAGTTTGTTTTATATTTAACGTCGAGATCATTGTTAAAATGCAACTTAAAAACTTAAACTACATCTAAACATGTGAAATTTGAAAAACTGAGATACAAAAAGAGCTGTAAAATATTGTACCCTCTAAATTAATCATAGTTTGAACTTCTGACGTTTAGAAGTTACTTTTCAAATTTATCCTAACACACTTTTTCGTTTCTTTCTGACTATTACCGTGGCAATGCTTTGGTTAAGATATTTTTTGTTATTACCATACCGTACCAAGAAAACGCCACACTCCTGCTGATAGATTTGAAAACGTTGTCATAATAATTGACATATGACGTTGAGTATTGACTTGACGTTACTTTGGTCGGTACTTTTCTATTCATACGATACGAATCTAAAATAAAATATTTTATATTTCATGTGTATCATAAATAAATCAAGTTTACAATTTAAAAAAATATAGATATAGTTAAGTTAACGTTACTGGATACTTTTTCATAACTTAATTATCATTACTTGTGGATTACTATATGATTACTCGAGTGTCTTGAAATATACGTATATGTATTATAAATAAATAATATTAAATCTCTCGTAATAAATAATAATGGCCACCCGTAAGAGAAGTGGATCAGGATCAAAGAGGCACTTAAAAGAAAAAGTAGTACAAATATACGAATCATTTTTCAAAGGAGATGATTTAACAAGTGATAACCCTACATTTTGGGATGAGTTTTTTTTATTAAAACCAAAAATACCGCAACTGGAAGCTGAAATACAAAAATTGACCCTAGAACAATTAAATAACTTAAAAGATAATATAAATTTGTTGGTGATACAATGTATAGAAATGTTAGGCCAGGAGCACCATATTAGGTGAAATTTACTATAACAAATAAAATTTCTTAACAACTTTTCATAACATTAATCTATAAAGTTATTTGTCTAAAATAATGTAGTTTTGTTTTTGTGTCTTATGCTATATCACAATGTTACAGTACCCACAGTCCATGTGGGTTTGCATTTGAGAATGATTTATTTTCATTTCTCCTTTCTGGTAAGACACAGCATGCTATTATGTTTTACTCAATATAGTATTTTATGTTGAGATGGAAAGTGGAAAATTGAGTGTTTAGATACTAGGTTCCCTCTGGGTTTCTTTTGTTGTGTTAAATAGGGTCCTAGAGTTAAAATATGAAACAATTCACAGGTTGGTGTATGCATTACAAACATTTAGTGCAATTTTAACTACTATGTACCAAAGAGCTGGACAAGATTCTTCTATAAATATAAAATGTATATTATTAGGAATAGACAATGCTAATACAAAAATGCAAAAATTATTGGAACATTGCAGCACAATATTATCAGGTGATGTCTAATTACATATTGTTATTGGAAATGTTGCAATCCTTTCAATTTTAATTTTGGATATATTTAATAACTTAACCTTTTTTTAATCTCTCTTAAAGTAGCATTTTTGTTTATATGTGTGTCTGTTTGTATTTTATTATAATCATAGTGAAAAAAAGAGGCAAACCTCTTTGCAACTTGCTCTATTACCAATTTTTTCAATTATTAACTTATCACAGATTAATAATTTTACATCTACTACACAATAAAGTTACTGATATTTTATCACTTTTTATTTGTCTTTTTGCAGGTGATGTGCCAGATAGTTTAAAATCAATGGTTTTGAAATTACTTCTTATAATTGCGACAGGTGTTGATAATATAGATGATAACCCACTTGTTGAACATTTAATGTTACATTCACTGTTTGAACCTTTAATACAGTTACTTTGCACTTCGACTGAGAGACAACAACATGGTATGTTGTTATCTATTGTTTTTTTAGCTTCACATTGTATCCAGCACATGGGATTTTCAGAACCTAGTGTTAAGACACTCTGTTCCATCCTCAATTCCAAGTTGAATGGCGGAGCTTAATGACGCTCTTAGCCTTGTTGCCAGAGTAGAGAAATGAAACATTTAAATTTGAAAATATTTAATATTTCATTTCCTCAAGTTGGAATCAAAACCACAACCTGTTGCTTTTACAGTATCACACCTGTGCCCCTATACCAGGACAGGTCCCATCTATTCTTTAAATAATTTAAATGTCGACAACATGGTAATAACATTTTACAATTTGTTACTTTTGTACAAAAATAGATATTGTTTTCTCAATAAATTCCAAGTAACATAACATTCTCCCTTAAAATCTGATATTATTTATGATTATGTGTCCAACATAAAATTAGTTTTTTTTTTTATTTCAGGATATGATGTTGTACTTCTATTAATGTTCTTAGTGAATTACAAAAAGCATGAATCTGCTAATCCTTATGTGGTTAAGTTGTCCATACTAGATGACGAACTAGCATTGAATGGGTAAGCTTGTTTGGTCATATTTTGTTTACTTATTTACATTATGCCTATTGCGGCATTTAGTTCTGACACACTATATGCAATGGCAAGGAAACAATAAGTGGAAAGAAAATTGATTCTAGTTAGTTCTTTTGGTATTTATATTAATGAATAACAACAAAATTTTATATTTTAATTGGAGCAATAAAATACTAACAAAATCATTCTCTTCTACATAAATGTAATGCTTTAAATGATTAACCAATCAAAATATATTGTAATGGCATTTTTTTACAGAAATGGATTATCTTTAAATATTATGGTGATATACCACCAAATAATTATTTAGGGTTAAGTCAGAATATAATCATCTCCAGATTGATATTTTTTACAACATAATTTAAGTCAAATTCTTGGAAAATTAGTATTTTATTTTTCTCTTGTTTGCAACTATAAATTGTCATGAAGAAGTTAAAATAAAAATTATAATTTTATTTCAGTTATGGCCAAGTCATAACAGCTGCATTAAATGATTTTGTAATGTCAACTTTTGGTGGAATGCAGACTAGTGGGGGAGGCTGGCTCTCCTCACTCACAAGTATGGTGGGAGGTATATTTTTAACTAGTGATGAGACACAACCGGTTGTTAGAGGACAAAGAAATATGTAAGTCCTTAATGTACAAAAGAGATTAATTCTTGTTTTCTTTTTATCTTTTATGTAGTGTACAATGAGTAGTTTTTTGTTGTTTTACGAATTTAAACGACTAAGTCAAAAAAAATAATTTAACAATTTAAGGTGCTTAATAATTTCTTCAAAACTTGCACAGGCACAGGGGCACAAGTGTGCAAAGTAACAGTAAACGTGATATGTTGTAGGTTCGACCTTCACTTGAGGAAATAAATTTCTTATTTCCGTTTTATGACTCTAGTAACAAGGCAAAACGCGGCGATGAGTTTCAACACATGACACACTATGCCTCAAATTCGGCGAAAAGGGAATGGAACGGAGTGTCTTAACACTAATTTGTACTAGTCATGTGCGGGATACGACTGTGAAGCTGTTTAAAATCACCGCTTTTTTCAATATTGTAATATTGAACAGTGGCGGTGAGGAGGGTATGCTGCTAGCGCTGTACTCGGCGGCGCACCTCAACCGCAACTTCATGACGACGCTCGCGCACTCGTCGTCCGCCGCCGCGTCGGCGCCGCCCTCGCCGCCCGCCACGCTGCCGCCGCACCAGGTCAGCTCCAGCCTTATAGCCTCTACTACTTATTTAAACTTTGTTTGGTACTTTAGTAGTTGCTATTATTATGTGTAATGTATGCAAAAACAATTTTATGACTTATGGATAATTGTTTAAAAACACGCGTATACGCATGTTGGGTTTGTGTACTTTATACGTGTGTGTGTGTGTGTGTACAATAAATATAAATATGCAATTTATATCATGAAAAAATACATAAAATTAATAAAAAGCAAACCAAGTAGTTAACTTCTAGAAAAAAATATGTTCGCTTTTGTGCTTTGGTAGGCAAAATGCAAGAATAAAAATAAAGAAAACATAAACGTTTCTTAGTAGAAAAGTGAAATGAAACCTCACAACCGGTCCTTTGAACCAAGCTATAACAAGTTATAATTCAATTTTTAACAAAGCAAAAATTGATATTTAGAGACTCCACCAAAACACAGACAAAATATTTGCAAATCAGATAGATAATCCCCTTTATTATTGGTTTTCTTTTTTTTGTGTATTTTTTATAAAAAATATTTTAGATGGTAAGGTAGTTTAATATGATGATTTTTATATGTATATTTGTTTTTCAATTTGGATGTAGGATTTTACTAATACTATTTTGTATATTACGTTGGCTTGCCTAATAAATAAGTAACAAATAAATAGCTTATATATTTTTTCTCGTTAATAATATAAAAACTAAGTTTGGATATTGTTGATTGATTAAATGATTAACAACTGTCATAAATGTGATAAGTCAATAAAAAAACCACAATACCTACTTTGATAAAAACAATATCAATTAATATAAAGTAATGAGCTAATTGCACTGTACTTAATTGAAGAAAAAATATCATACACGTTTTTTTCTATATGATGTAGTACTAGAGGTAAAAGATAAAAATATATACATATTTATTAACAATGGCCTGTCGTGAAGCAGGGGCACATTGTGTTCCATCTCGACTCGAAGAAATGAAATATTTAATATTTTCATTACTACACTCTGATAACAAAGCACATTGCGGCGTTGAGTTCCACTACTCAATAAAGTGGAAAATGGAGAATGGAACGGAGTGTCTTAACACTAGGTCCCCAGCTTCCCTTTCCCTACCCGGCTATGTGCGGGATGCAGCGTGTAACTGAAAAAAATAAAATAAATAAACATTGTTCCAGAGTCCTCCGAACTTAGCTCAGATTCAAGCATTAGACAACGATCAACCCACAAACTTACTAGTCACATTTTTCCAGTATTGGTGAGTTCCATAATATTTTTTTGTACAGTAAATTATTTAGTTATTTAAAGTAGCAGTAGTAGTAAGAAAATTTATCAAAAGACAGTATATATATAGTCTATCCCGTGAATAATCTTCATTTTATAAAAAAAAAATACTACAGTTATAATTTTATACTACAGTTATAATTTTAAAATAAACAATATTTATATATATATATATATATATATATTGAGATGTATATTAATATGTTCGTGTACGTATTATAACTGTATGTGGATAAAATTGGATACAATATTTATTTTAAGATTAACTGAAAATAGGTAGAGGTATTTACAAAATATGCTTTTTATTCACAAATTTCATAAAAAAAGGGGTTTTATTATATATTTATGTAATATACCGCTAATAATTTTTATTATTTTTTTTAATTGGCAGCTCAATAGTAATGGCGGACACTCGGACCGAAACAAGTATAAACAAATGCAGCTTATGCTTCATCACGCTCACGTGTATTGTAGAGGAACAATTCGCAAACTCTATTATGCATGACCAAAATCTTACTTTTAAGGTAAATTATCAAAATAATAGTTTAAGAAATGCAAAAAAGTACTAAAATAATATTGTTTCCTAAAAAAAGGATTACGATTTAGCTATGAAATTACGTTTATATGTAAATAAGAAAATTAACAAATTTCCTCACTTTCAGCTGGAGAGGCTTAGACACCTTTCTAACTTCTATTAACACCGTTCTCATGTTTTTGTTTCTAAATATTTTTATTATAAAGCACAGAAAAAGATACTATTTTAGGATATTTTTACTGGCATTAATACACATACAATTAATTTACGTTAAGAAAAACATTTGAATTTGTAGCAAAACTGCGAATACTAGTAAGCCAAAGTATGTGAGTATACAAATGTTGACACGTAGCTTGACGTCACACGCGAACACGTTCGTTTAGCCAAATTTTGCAGCGAAAGCCGCACTTTAGCTTTTAATATTCCAATCTGCTAAGAATAGAAAAAAATATCCCTTTTTTTCAGTTTTTTAGTATGTTGATGAAAATAACTACATTGGTGCGGCTTCTATAACTTCAACACTTTTTATATTATAGGTCCAACTGTACAGACTTCCAATGCGTCATAGAAAGATTGTTCCTGAGGAGCCACCGTCTCAACCGCTGGCTTCGACGCTTATTGGTACGTCCGAAAAATTATTTTTTCAGTTCCACTTATATCGTAAAACGGCATCATCACTCTACGGCAACTCCGTTCTTCAAGTACTGTAGTTTTTTAAGACAAGTAACAAAATTTAAATTGAACATCTTTCACCCATCCACAGTATTGTGCTAACGCTTTTATAATCTACTTATTATTTTCTGTCAGTATTACAATTTTCTTATAATATGAATATGTATTATTTCCAGATCTTCTAGTCGAATTCATAATGTGCCACCTGCTGAAGAAGTTTCCCGGCGAGCTGTACTCGCTGTGCGTGGGTGTGTTGTTGCGGCTCCTCAGTTACCAGAAGCGGTGCAGAGTGCGGCTGTCGCGCGACTGGCGGCCGCTGTGGGCGGCGCTCATTGCGCTCTTGAAGTTCTTGGTTACTAACGAGACTACGCTGCTGAGGAGATTTAACATATTTGTTATGGCGCAGCAGGTCTGTTGGTGTTAATGATTATTTCGTATTTAATATTGACGGTACAGACCGTTCTAATCAATACGTCTCGTTTGAGAACGTATGGCATAATGGTCAAAGCGCTAGGATAGATTCTAAGCGGCGCGGGTTCAAATACAGCTACGTTTTAATTTCTATATCTTAAGGATAGATTAACACTGAAATAAAATATAGTAATAGAGGGTAATGTACTTATTATTACCCTACTTTGCTCGCGTCGTCAATCATATTGGCAATTATGCTAATTTAAGTGCTGTTTAAAATTTAGTAAAACATCTCGTTAATAATATTAATGTAGATAAAAATTTAATATTAATAACTATGTAAAGATTTATTTCATAATTTGCTTGCCGACTTCAACTTTCTTACAAGGTCGACAATATATTTATACAATGTTATATGTATTCCAAATAGTAGGGATAAAAGTGAATCGAGGCCAGTCGTGGCGCAGGGTGACTGTAAACGCGACAAGTGCTCAGTTCCAACAATTGCGGGTAAAGGAGGAGCGACATAACATATTTAAAATTCTCACTTTCCTCGCTCTGGTACTGAGTCAAAGCGCAGTGTTGAGTTGTGTTGTATTTTTTTTATTGCTAGCTTAGATAGATTAGTTATAAAATGAAAATTATCATTGTTGTATTGTTTAATAAATAAATTGTAAGAAGATTAAATAATATTAGGTATATGTATTTGTTTTTATTTAATTACAGGTAGTGAATATATTTAATTTGTTCATCACATTCGGTGATACGTTTCTGCCGACTCCCGCGTCGTACGACCAGTTATACTACGAGCTGATAAGGATGCATCAAGTGTTCGATAATCTATTTTATATGGGTATGTTGGATTTTTATTGTTTTTATTGCGGTACCTTAGTTAGTTAACTCCAATCTGTGTGAAATAGATGAGTTACGTAGATGCCGTAAACGCCGTAAACGTTAGTTTTCGCTAACTACTTATTAACAAAACACAACTTAATAGCTAATATGTTTATATATTTTTTTTATCTTCATGCTGCACCTAACTTTCTCCCAAATTTTGATCATTTTGTGTTAAGTGGCGGTACTTGCCGCATTTTGCCTTATTACAAGAGCAAAAAAATTAAAATAATAAATATTTCATTTATTTCTTTGGGATCCATCGTACAATTTGTGACGTTTAGAGTCCGCTTGAGCTTTTGCTCCACGACAGACGTCATACGGATACAAAATGTATTTTACTAAATATTAAGGACAATCATATTTTCTTTATTAAATGGTCTACTAAAATTAACATAACGGTATCGACATCTTTTGTGAAATTCACGCAGATGGGTGTCAGTATGTTAAATTAGAGACAATCCCATGGGTGCAGCGTGTGACTATAACGACTACTATACAACGGTCGTCGGTTCTAAGCCCTCGAGTGGAATTAGAGAGAAAGAGAAATGTTATTATATAACGTTTGTATTCCATTAAGTACAGCGTGTTTTACATAATAATAATTAACTAATTCCAGCGTTACGTTATTCAACTGGTGACGGAGAGTATAAAGCGGAGGCACTGCGCTTAGCCAACTGTTTAGTGAACGTGCGTGCAATCATACAACATTTTTCCCCTAAAATAGACGCTTGGCTCGCGTCACAAAATTTGTCCACACCAACTGAAGATCAGGTATAGATTTTTTTAATAGCTATTGGTGTTTTTAAAGTGAGTTTCCACATTAACAATAGTAAAATATCTTCGAAAACCTATTAAAATTTAAATACAGCGTAATTTGAACCAGTGCCTCTTGGTTACCGTTTCCACATGTAGACTAGTAGTAAGTATTAGAGTAATTAGTTAAATAAATAAAAATACTATAATATATAAAAAAGACCTATAGTAAAACTTTAAAATAAATACAAAATATTTTATTTTAATATTTTTGCTTTAAAAATTGTGGCGCAAGATCAATATTTAATACTTTCATGCCGTTGTTTTGGTAAAAAACAATGTGCAGCGTTAAGTTCTTTAAATCAACATGCAAATAAATATCGTAATAGAATTGGTGTGTTTCAACATTAGATTCTCTCAGCTTATTCTGTTATGAATGGGGTAAAGTGTAAAATAAAAAGAAAAGTATTTCCATAATTGTAACGCGCTCATTCCAATAGATCCTAGAAGTGGTACGCAAGAACTACGACAGCCTGATCCTCAAGCTGCAAGAGGGGCTGGAGGCGTACGAGCGCTACGCGGAGCGCGCGCACCGGCCGCTGCTGGCGCGCCTGGCCGGCGCCGCCGCCGCCGCCGCCCGTCTGCGCGCGCCCGCCGCCGCGCTCTGCCACCACTCCGCCGTGCTCGTCAACCACTACACCATGCTCGCGTGAGACACCACACACCCACACCGCCCGGCAGGTGGGGGGCGACTGATCTTTTTTGTTGGAGTCTATTCTTCTTTTTTATTGAAACAATTTTAACCGGATTGATCGCTTACTCAATTCTTCTCAGCTTGACGATGTATTCCGCACATGGCGGGGTAGACAGAGTGAACTTGAAAACCTAGTGTTAAGACACTCCGTTTCACTTCCGTTCCCCACTTTCCGCCGAATTTGAGGCATTAATTAGGCCTCAAAAAATATTAATTTATAATTAATATGTGAAAAATATTATCCGTTATTTACGTAAAACTTAAATTTTAATAAAAATATTATTAAATATTAATAAAAACATAAATATTTACAGGTAAAACTTACAAGGATCAGTAATCAATTCAAACACGTGAAACCTATACCTAATATTTTATATATGACACTTTATTTCATTTTTTTTTATATATTAATAGTTATATATATCTTAGGCATTACCTAAGATAAATCAAGTTACATTATAATGTTAATTTACCATATTTACCAAATATTGCTAGGTATGTGACACTATAGTGACTCAGTAGGACCGTGTCCGCTTTTTAGGGCGATGGTTACAAATTCGGTTCCAAAGCATTAAATTACGTTCATTGGCCCGTTCTGACAAGGCAAAGGGATTTCCCCCATTTAACATGTTAAAAATAATATTAAAAGAATGTAAGGCCGTGGTCCGTAATTTGCTCACATTGCTCACAGCGCGCTAACGCTCGGTCCGTATTGAGCTTTTATCGCTCACAGTTAGCGTTGTGAATAGTATGACGTCACTTGTGACGTCACTGGCTAGTGCTTACAGTGCTGACGGGTCGGAGCGTGAGCACCGTGAGCGTTGATGTTATTTTGACGTTTAATATATCCTTCATGTCAATGTCACTATCGTCGATTTCCTCAATTGCGGAAAATGCTCGAATACTACCATTTTTTACAAACAGTTTATAATCTTCATTGACTATAGCACATACTCCACTCATATTTATATCAAAAAATGCTCTATTAGGTACTTACGAATTGACAAGTTGTAAAGCCGCCAAGCCGCCTTTGATATGTTAATATGTTTATATTAACATATCAAAGGCGGCTCGGTGGCTTTGCAGCGGGTAAAGCCGCCGCACGCTCACAAGTGATCCGTGTATTAGTACTGCTAACAGACGTTGGCGCGCTCACTAATATTGGACCGCACGTTAGCAGTGTAAGCGTCGTGAGCAATGTGATCGTAATCCGGACCACTGCCTAAAATATATTTAGAACTACCTTGACAGTAGTTAGTGCCAACATTATAAAAGTTTTTTCATATTTATTATGTAATATCGTTTACCATATAAAATTCACTGATACATACATATATTAGTAAAATGTATGTATATTGAAATCATATAGAAGCAAATTCAGCTGTATTCAATATTGGTTTTTATGCTTTTGCATAATTAAAAGATAACGCCGGTGTCTGTCTCTGGGATCGGTGTCTTAACACTTTGTTCACGAGTTTCCTCTGCCTACCCTGCCATGTGAGGGATACAGCGTGAAAAAAAATGTCTAACAGTACACACGATGTGTTGTGTGGTAACGACAATTTAACGGCTCTTTTTTTAATTTTATATGAGTTGAGATTGCTTTATTTGCTTCTATATAATTAATATTCTTTAGTTCGGTTTTGTTCAGTTACTATTACAAAGTCACAGAATAGTTAACAATTTAAAATTGTATAAACGATGTTATTTAAATGATAAATTCATTAGAAAAAATGGAGAAAATTGTAGTTATAGCGTTATGCTAATTTATTATGTTAAGTATTTTTTTTTATTTATCTTATATGTATTTATTAATTACCATTTAACTTTAATATGTAAGAGTTATTTTGAAAGTTCCAAATGAAAACAATATTACAATGTGTTAATATTTAGAATATGTAAATTTGAGAGCTTCGTCCATTTGATTGCATTTAAAGTGATACAAGTGTTGTAATTTTATCATATTATAATTAATTTATTCCTAATCAATAAAATGTAGTTATACTTAAGCATTATATTAATTGTAATAGTCATACTAATGTTTATATCAAGGCAAAATGGCAATGTCAAATTATTGTGCATAGTAGACATTTTAATATATAACAAAAATAGGTATTGAGTTTTTTTAAATTGTTTCTTATTTATATTAGTAATAGATAATAGATACATTAAGTGCTCGATGGAAACACTATAAAAACTATGTAAAGTATCAAGTCATTAACAAGTGTATTTAATTCAACATAACTCATTGTCATGCTTAAACATTACAATGACATATCGTAGTCATTTTATGGCTCACACTAAAGTTATTTAGGCTGGTTTTTATTTTATACATTTTAGAGAATGTGTATATATAACATTTTATGTGAAACATTTTTTTTTCATATGTAACATTTTCGATACAACGTGGTATAGGCCGTCGTGGCGCAGTGGCACAAGCGTGCAACTGATAATTGAACAATATGCAGATACGACTCCCGTTTGGTGAAAAGTTCTAGTGCAAACAAAATTTTAATTTCCTTGCTCTATTAACGATGCAAAGCATTGAAATCCGCCATTTAAAATGCAGCGCGTCAAAAATTCGGTAGAAAATGGGGAACGGTCTTAACATTAGGTTCCCAGACTTCCTCTGTCTACCTTGCTATGTGCGGGATACAGCATGAACTTTAAAAATCTGATCTGTATACAGATATAGATGTAGAAAGACTACTTTTCAATGATTATTTCAGTTAGATTTTTGAGTAATATAATCACCAATATTGTAATGTAATCTTTTTGGTCACAAATTTATCACTTTTTTTATTTTACACTTGTTTTCCAGTTGCCTTTATTTTTATACCAGTTAGGTAGTATCCTATAACTGGGCTAAAAATATTGATGATTGATATAACTAAAATGTGTTTTCTGCACTTGCAATGCTGTTGTTACCACCAAATTTTATATTTAACCTAAGTGTAAACTAAATTTAAAGAATCCCTACTCCTACCCTGCGATTTGCTGCGTAACAAGTGAAGCTGAAAATAATTCAAAACACCATTTAATAAGTTGTAATTTAATAAGTTGTCGTTTAGATCAGAAACAATGTATTTTCTTAGGTAGATATAAACAGGTACCTAATATATGTATATGGGGCAAATGTTTTTGTCTTATTAAATGTTATATTTTTCTAATAAATAAAAGACTGAATGTATACATGGTGTTTTATTTAATTAAATTTGTTTTATTTAATTACATTTTGTACTTTACCAACATTTATTTATGATTAATTATCGATATAAAATAACATTATTAATTACTAAGTAGACTAGACCAATTGCAATAATCTTTGGTAAATATAAAGCGATTTAACATTTTTAAAGTGGCATTCCACCCTTAGAATAGAGAAATACTTTTTTAAAGTACGAAAACAAATAATGTAGCAGAATTTGAACCTTGGAAATCATCCAAGCACTAACCATTCATATAATTTTTTTTGTACATAATTTCTTACAAATAAACTTAATAAAAATAATAATAAAATTAATATATTAACCTAGCGTTGTTTATAAATACTAGATGCGATGAAATAAGAAAATATTTTAAAAAATAATAATAATGAATCATATTCATGTATAATCAGATAAATTTAAAAATAAAGAAAATGCATTCAAATTTATCAACAAAATTACAGGAATGTTCAAAGAAATGTGTACATAATTTTTGTATTTTAAAGGCATGAAGAGTAGGCACCGACCAATATACGACATCGTGTTTTGTTTACCAGATGGAGAAATTATATAAAATCTTCACGTAAATTGTAGCCTATATATTATTCTAATAATGTTAGCTATATTACTTTAAACGTTCATCTAAATCTATCTAGTAGTTTTTGCGTGAAACGTTTATGCACATTTATAATATTATTAATAAAATAGTAAGACTATTAAGGACTTGATTTCAATTCAGCGAGAGCTTCTCTGACCAATTCTTGGAGTTCCTCAGGTAAAACTATTTTCGAAGACAAGCTTCCAACCTGGCCGCTATTTTCACAATTAACATCAGATATATCTTCTTTACTTTTGTTTATTTCTTCATCACTATCGGTATATGTTATTTTATTTGTGTAGGTATGATCCAATTTTTCTTTGGATTCATCAGATTTAATGGATGATGAATCATTCGATACATCTTCAATCAGCATTTGTGATGGAAAAATAGGAATGCACTTTTGTCCATTGCACCAACTCTCTAAAGTTTTTTCCAACTCCGTGATACGATTAGCTAAAATTCTAATTATAAAAGTAAGAATATTTATTATTATACATTGCAGTGGCACATCATTGTACTTTCCTACACTTTATGACTTTACTTTACAGTGTATGACTGCAAACGAGACGGTTGCGGATTTAATTTGCTCTAGGGGAAATAAATTATTTTTTTATTCTTTTGCTTTTCTTTTTTAACAAGGCAAAGCGCATCGTTAAGTTTTATTACTCAACAGGCAATGTTCGAAAATAAGGAAAGTATATACTTAGTGTTACAATGGGGTTCAACATGAAATTCCCTCGGCCTATTCTACTATAAGCGTGAAGTAAAAAAATACTCCACATCTAGTATGTAGCTATTTGTAGTACATTAGAAATGCAAAAGATTTTTATTTAGAAAAACATTTTTATAGTGTAACAAAAACCAGTGCCTTAAATTCAACGGTAAGAACGAAAAGGTGAAGAACGAAACGGAATGTCTTAACACTAGGTTCCAAAGTTTCCTTTACCTGCCCTGCCTACCCTGCCTTGTGCGGGATACAGCGTAAAGCCAATCAAAACATATATTATAATTAGTCACAAATACAATTTAACTTACTGATTAGTTTTTCTCTGATGCTGAAGAGCAATTGATTTGTCATTTAAGGCCTCGAACAAACCAAAGCATAATGATTTTAGTTCTGCAGCAGAACTCCTTTTAAAACCAGTTTTTGAATTCATATCTAAAAACTCTCGAACTAGAATTTGAAGAATAATTTTGTCAGAAAATGTTATTTTTTTTGAAGTGAACTTGAAATACAAATATATATTAATCATATTTAGACCAAAGTAATCGCTTCATACTTTAGTATAAGCTTCTTGTAGCATTTATTGAAAATGTATGCTTCAAGTTTATGTAATATATTGCATAGATTTATACAGACTGCTAAAATGTAAAATAACTAACAAATTGTATTATTAATTTATTCCCTAAATGTTATATTCATATTCATTCATTAACTCAAAGCCAAAATTGACGGAGGTTTTTCTTTTAACATGTGTGAATTGCACACATTATATTTTTTTTTTCACTTTAACATTACGTGTTGATTCGCTATTTATTTAAAGTGTATAACTGTATATTCCATACAATAAAACTCAATTTAAAAGCAAATTCCCAAAAGAATATATATTTCTTTATTTTGTTTCGTACAAATGTAAGCCAAAGTTATGTGATTTCAGATGACATATATAAATATTTCTACTATTTTTAAAGTGTTATTTCACACTTACCAGAAAAAATCACTAATTTTAAAACTAAGCCATACATTCTCATCAAGCTATGTCGAAATCCTTATACGCTTGTTACTATACTATACCTATATATAAGATTTTTCATATTTCCGCTACACAAACATAATTCGATAGAATTATCGTTTTGCAAGAGAGAATGCAATTTGTTAAATATTTTTACTATTTTTAGAGTGTTATTCCACAATTAGGAAAGAATAGTACTAATTTTAAAAACATTAAACTGCAGAAATCGGTCTTTTTTATTATATATATTCCCCTAGCCCTAATAAATAAAAGGTTGTTGTAATACTGGGCCAAATGTAAACTGGTGCAATGGTAGCACGACAAAATCAAAAAAGATACAAAAAATAAGATGAAAGTATCAATAAATTAATTAAGTATAATTAAGTATACATATGATCATATATTAATTAAGTTTTCGTTGTGATATTATTGCTATATTCATAATTTCCAGAGAACAGTGACCCCTGTAGCTTCTCTTGGGTTACACAGGAATGTGGGTCTTTTCCATAAAAAAACAATAATAATGACTTAAATTATTTAAATAAATAAAAAAAATTCTATATACCTACCTTGCTTTTGGGTCATTACATCAGAAAATCCTTTCTTAATGATCAATGGGTCAGTTTTGCTTCTTTTATCAAGTAAGGACTGAAATTATTTTGATAAATTAATTATTAATTAAGTATTAATATGACAATTCAAGCTTAAAAACAGTTATGAATATTAGGTACCTTATACTTTGTCAAAGTTCTTTTTACAATTTCTTTTTCAACTTGCAATTGAGTAATTCTTTCATGTAGATATTTATTTTCAGTCAATAATGCATCTATATCTACAATTGGTTTTGGTTGGTCAATATCTTGTGATTGGCTCACTTGTGATTTTATCCTATTAGATAGTATGAAACTTATTTGATGATTTAATCTCTGGACTTTACTTTTGTAATAATCGCGGTCCGAAATCAATTCTTCCTTCTCATCTAATGTAGCTCGATATTCCAACTGAAGTTGTTGGTACTGCACAAAAAATATTATAAAAAAACTTGCTATTTATAATACTGTATGGCTGTTTATAATATCTTATTACATCACAACAATTTAAAATAATAATTAAAATAACTGTCTATTGTAATATCAGCTTTACATATATGTACTATATATAAAAGGTTTGGTTTGCATATTTTATAAAAGTTAAACTAGTGTCAAATCTTATATATTGTACATATATATATATATATATATATATATATATATATATATATATATATATATATATGTATATATATATATATATATATATGTATATATATATATATATATATATATATATATATATATATATATATATATATATATATATATATATATATATATATATATATGTATATATATATATATATATATATATATATATATATATATTTATATATATATATATATATATATATATATATATATATATATAAATATATATATATATATATATATATATATATATATATATATATATATATATATATATATATGTTGTAATATTATTATTTATGAAATTAATACTTTATAATATTATATATTTTTGTTTTAAGATTGATAAAAGGAATATTAAGAGTATATCATACTTTTTTCTGTATTTTTTCAAGTTCATGCACCATTTGCTCAAAATCTACTTTTGGAGCTAAGGATATTTTTCTATTTCCATTAAATTCTTCAAGGCTTTGTCCTTTTTGCATTTGTTTTCTTAAAGCCAAGATATCACCATTTGCCTCTTCAAGTTTATTTTTTAATGTTTCCACCTAAAATTAAACATTGGATTTGTTTATAATCAAATAGCTCATAACATGGAGGAGAAATAACTGTAAGTTATGTAAAAACTTTCCAAGTGCTCTGGATAACCTGGACTACAGACTCCTGACTGACAGACTAACAGGAGGTGTATGTGTAAGTATGAGGATGAAAAAAATAATAGTATTATTGAAAGATTATTAGAGAAAGTAATTCAAAACCTACCTCTACTTTTAACATGTTGTTATGTTCTTTTGTCTTTGCTAATATCTCACTACCACTTATATTTGTTGGTGTGAACCCATCCCAACTGTTTGTTATGTTTTGTAAATTTTTCTTATATTTTGACTGTTCCACTAATATTTTATATTTATCTCGTTCCATACTACATTTGTCTAATTCTTTACTCATAATTGACAGAGCATCAATTTTGCTTTGTAATTTACTTTTAAGAACTGAATTCTAAAAATAAAACATTTTTCAATATAATATGTTATGTAGATTTTTATTCCTTTAAGTGTTCAACAATACCTCAAGAACATAATCGTCAAGTTGCTGATCCTGGAACTGTACTTTATTTGTTTTTGTAAACATTTTTGTAGACATTTTTTGAATTGTTAAAAATATAATCACTGACGAGTAAAAAAATACTATATAATTATGTTAATTATTTTGCTGTTTCGTTTAGAATAAAACAATATTTATATTAATATATAAAAATCTATTTAATAATAATGATAAAAATATATAAAATTGCTGTATGTGCTGCTGTGGTTAAAATGTTTTATTAATATTTGTATTTAATTAAGTGTTTCGGCTATAAAATATTTGCCGCAACATCTCTCATAATAGTCGCAACATTTTCAAAAAAGTTTCACAAATAGTACATTTTTTTATATTTTAGAGGGCTTCTAATCCTGATTTATATCATACATATAAGAATCGATATACATAAATAGTAAAACCTAATCATTAATAGTTTAAGTAGGTAAGAAAATTTTAATTTTTGAATAATTGCAGCTTGTAAAATATTGGAAATACTGTTCCTGTCACTGCCAAATGTCTATTTATAAAGATAACAACTAACAAGCTGCTTACAATTATTACGTTCGGTATCATTTTAGCGTATATGTTTTTCATCTAATCTGTTAAAATTTATGAACAATGTAACTTTTCTTATTTTTATAATTAAGTGCATTTTTTGTAAGTTTTATTATTAAAATTTGTAATTGGAGCTAAAATAAAGAATACATTACTACACTAATGTCATCTACTTGTCAATAGATCATCAAATTGTCAAATCGTGTTACGGTGTTTGCACATATACTACGAGGGGTCTTTGTATTTTATTGCAGATGTTTAGTAACTTTTTAGTTCGAGCTTATTTCAATTTTTTTTTTGATGCCATGTTATACAGACGACACCAAAAAAGTAAAGTGGGTTCATCTTAACTCTTGACTAGAATGGCCGCATCTGCTACAGAGATAGAAGATTTCTTAAGCGGACCTCTTGTTTCGTGGGTGAGTGATCAACCATCCGTGCTCTTACTACTAGAATTAGGCATAAAATATTAGTATATACTTAATGCTTTGCATCTAATTACTCGTATTACTTAATTCATTGTTTTTAAAAATATTGTATATAATATGTGGAAGTATTAAGTTATTTATAGGTCCAACTTTAAGTTAAAATAGCCATGGTGTAGCCATGGTATATCGCTAACATTGACAGCAGAGCTTTTAGCTACAAAAATGAAAGCTATTTATTTATTATTTATTAATATTTATTTTTTATATATTTAAAAATATAATTAAGCTTTACTGATTAACATAGATTATTTTATTTTTGAGAGAATGTTCATTTTTAAGATACATAAATATCTACTAAGTTTCTAATTCTACAAAAAAAGAATATATATATATTAAGAAAAAAAAATGTTAAAAGAGATATTTCTATAAACAATACCATGACTTGACCTCTTTTCTTCATATCTTCTCAGACTTGAGTTACATTAATTAGATATTGATCTTTTGTTTTTCTTTTGTAAAATTATGGCAAGAAGATTAAACTTTCACATTTTTTATGAATCTTCTACTACTATAAGGCAATTTAAATAAATTACTATTTACATTTCCTTGTGTAGGAATTGAACCTATAACCATCGGGTTTATTAACCATCAGGTAATTAAATTTATTTATATATGTTGATATTGGTTTTATGACATAATATTTAATTTAATAATATTATTCATATGAATGCTCATTATAATATTAAATGAATATTAACATCTTATTATTTCAAAGATACAATAAAAATATGTAAAAAAATCTATAACTTTGACAGCTAAAATCATGTCTTCCGGATGCTACAAGTATCAAGGAGTATTCATCTCTATTCAATGGAGACATCTTGCACCATATCTACCTCCAGATTGATCCGGAACCTTCCTTTCACATAACTAAACTGACTGGTCTCGAAGATCAAGCCCTACTCCTTGGTAGAGTCAAGAACTTTGATGCCATAGTAAAAAATGTGAAAGCTTTGTATGATGAAGAATTAGGAATGACATTATTGGTTGTCCCAGAGTGTATTTGCTTAGGAAAAGCGCCAGAATCTAGAGAAGGATTAGAAAATATGAAACTTTTAAGTCTCCTGCTATTAGGAGCAGCTGTACAGTGTCCTAATAAAGAAATATTTATCACAAGAATCAAAGAACTGGATGTTGATTTGCAGCATAATATTGTGGAATGTATAAAACAGGTTTGTTTTGATTTTATTATTTATTTCTTTAGAATATGTATTAAACTAATTAACAAGTGTCATGATGCTTGATTCTTCACTATTCACTCAATTTAAGAGACATTATGTGTTGATTTGTGGAACTCATACTGAGGGTCAGTGTTACTGTTTGTTAGTAATTTCCTCAAGTGGAGATTAAACCCTCAATTATATTGTGTATACACAAAACCTATATTGCTGCACAGTAACAGTCTCGGTTTGTATTCTTTTTCTTAGATCCTTATGCTTATCAAAGTGTAAAAGAGCTGTTGCTATTATTACTTTAGAAGTCATAGGGGACTTATCATATATAGGGGCTCTATAAGAACAGTGACAGTCTACTGATTAGAGAATTGTATATTTTGTGTTAGTGTCTATCTATAAATACAATAGTTGTGGGTTCAATCCAAACCTGGACAGGAATTATATTCAAAATAATTTTGATTTTTTGGTCTTTTTTATTTTTTGGTAGATGAATGTCAACTTTGAATCACTCAACACACAATGCAGTGCTTTTAAAAATTAAGTAATTTGTGGGGTATGTGTCTTAACACTAGATGAACTACGCAGAAAAAAACATGAGCGTTATGTTTTTTTACAAAAAGAATATTAAATTATTAAAGACTGATGATTTATGTTATTTAAGCTGAACTCAATTTCAAATTTCAAGGTTTAATCATTAATTTTGCCACAAAAGGAAACAGTTTAAGCAATGTATGCTAGAGTCAGACTAATGTGTTACATAGACCTTGACTTACCTACATAACAAATCCATAAAAGTAAACATGTGTGTAAATGAATACTAAGCATTTGAGTACTCTGCTACTAAATATAATAAATAATACAAAGCTTTATGTATAGACATTTTGATTTGTTAATCAATATACTGGAACGTTTACTTTAATTAAAATGTTATATAAACATATTTAAAATAACCCAACCAATACAACATATGGAAATTTTGCATACAAATGTCAAATGTCATTTATAGTGTGACACAATAGTTTTTATTACTATTGAAGAGAAATTTAACGATATATTTTTAAATGTTTGTTATGTAAAACATGATGTTATGATATCAAGGCTGACTGTTGTCAACTGCTTCATTATATATGCTAATATTAATTTTACTTACTTGAACTTAATCTTATATCTTACTAGCGCCTAACCGCGACGTCGCCCGCTTAAAATCCTTCTTTGTCTTAATATCATTTTTATTTATCATGTATTTTATATTTGTTATATATATTTATTTTATATGGTACATATGTAGTATATAAACATATATATTTGTTATTTAATATATGTATATTATATATATTATTATATTGTATGTATTAGAACTAGGTATATGTTTTAATTCTTTCTTCTAAATAATCTTTGCACAAGCCCGGTTTTGTATAACTTTATTCCTCTCTCCAAGGATTGTCTGGGAGAGATTGCTATTAGCAATAAGGCCGCCTTTGCACAATCTGTATGTTGTATTATTTCTTTTGTGTTTTGTTATGTTTATTTTGTGTGCAATAAAGTTTCTTTGTCTTAATATCATTATAACATTTAAGACTATTGAAATCTAAAACTTCAGTTCATTCAGTCATTTTTTCGAACCTTATGAAATATTTTGAATTGACATAACTTTTTTATTTATTAATAAATTTAAATAAAACAAACACTTACTGTTAAGGAAAGGTCCAATAAAATAGTGAAACTGTATTTTAATCTGGTTGAACAAAGGCACAGACAAACAGATAGTCTCTGTATTTGTTTGTGCACAAACAAAAACAAATATACAAAAATTAAAAAAAACTCTTTTGTTTGAGTCTTATTTAACAAACGTTTATAAGGTTTTTCGTCTTCGCCCTGTCTTATATAAGATTTTTAAAAATGTATCTTCCATGTGCAGACAGAGATCACTTACAAATTTATTAGAAGTATAAATTAACTCAAAGACTAACAGACAAGAAACTTTGGTAATTGCAAATTTTAGGGATCTTTATATTTCATAGTCAACAAAGCTCCAAGAATCCAGCGAGATTCGAACCGAAACTTGAACCTGCGGCTCTTTTAAACTAATGTTTGGAAACGATCTAAGTATCCTTAATGGGGAGGAATCCTTCATTTTAAGAAAGTTATAAGTATATAGATTATTTGATTTTTAGGTAACAGACATGCAGACTGTAGTATTAACACCAGACGCAATAGATCTTTTTCAATCCCCGACAATGTTTAACCATATGAGAAGGTTAGCAAAGGAGCGTGATCATTATTTACAAAATTGGGCCACTCTAGTTCTTAATGAGGGCTTGTGTGAAAACGAAACGGAAAATAAAAATGGTAAAAGCAGATCTACACAAAGTGTTAATCAGAGTAATGGCGAAAGTCAGCATTTGGCTGTGGAACTGGCGGACTGGAAGGCAAGATTGAGAAAACAGAGGCAGGAACTGTAAGTATGAACTTTTCTTTTAAAAGTTTATTGCAGAAGTATGAAATTAGTTAATGATAATAAAGATGATAAAGTTGTTTTTTTTATTTGCTTTGCTTTGTTAGAAAGGAGCTTATAAAGTTGTAAAATAATTAAACAAATCATTATCAATTTACGCACACTCCCACTGTAAACAAATTGCTTAGAAACTCAATCCACAAATGTAACATGTACAGATTTTGTTCTTTAGCTTCACTTTGTATCCCACACATGACAGGGTAGGCAGAAGGAACATGGGAACCTAACGTTAAGATATTCCGTTCCATTCCCCTTCCACTTTTCGCCGAATTTGAGGCATTGCGTGTTGAGTAGTGGAACTTAACGCTGCGCTTTGCCTTGTTACGAGAGCAAAGAATGGGGATCGAATCCTACGCCACGTATCATGCCATATGATGGTCTTTAAATATTATATTTAAAAATAAATACTTAGACTAGCTAAATCTTGAATTACGAAATGTTTACAGTGAAGAAAAATCAGAACAATTATCAGAATGCAGGGAGGAACTCGAACATACAAAACTAGTTCTGGCCAAATTACGTACGGACAGCCAGGAATGGTTCAACGAAGCGAGGAAGGCCACCGGCTATAGAGATGAGGTTGATGCTTTAAGAGAAAAAGCAGAGAGATGTGACAGGTACTTACTTATATATACTACATTAAACCTATGTAAACATTGGCTGGGGACTCTGACGTGAGCGTTTTATGATTAAGACAATTGCAAGTCCAAGGATTCATTGCCAATCCAGAAACAAACAAACGTGAAAATAGTCTTTTATGTATTATTTTATTTACTTTGTCGCGACCAAGTAAATTTGTTTCAACAGCTGTATTCACTGAGATTTTTGATACACTATAGTATTTTCACCGTAGGTATTTTTATTATCTTGGACAGGCACAAATTATATCTCTTTATTCTTCTGGACAACTTGAACTCTTAACTTAGTTCAATAATATTTTGTGTAATTCTATTTCGAAATATTTTTTACCAGCTGCACTCCAATGTAAATATATTATTATGTATTAATTTCAGATTAGAACAAGAAATTATTCGATATCGCGAACGTTTAGCTGATGCGGAATATTATAAGACGCGTGTGTCAGAATTGCGTGAAGACAATAAAGCTTTAATGGAAACAAGGGACGCCTTAGAGGAACAGTTGCAGAGGGCACGGAAAAGGGCAGACCAGTGCTTGTCACTGGAAGCAGCCATGATAAAGTTGAAGAGGGAAGCTAATGACATCGCTTTGGTAAGTATTGGACTTATGTTTTATATTAAATTATGATAACACTATAGATACCGGGCTAACCCTTTTAACTAAATTATATATATTTACTTTATGTTTAGAGCTAAGTGATACCAGTTTTGTTTCCAAAAATATATCTTTTCATTAATTACACATCTTATCTATTTAACATGGTTAATTGCTCGTCATATTTTTTTAATAAATTGATTATAATAAATGATGCCTGTCGTGGCGCAGGGGCACAAACGTGTGGCTGTAACCGATAGGTTGTGGGTTCGATCCTCACTAACGGAAATGAGGTATTTAATATTTTCAATTTAAATATTGAATGTTTTGTTCTTCGCTCTAGTACAAGGCAAAAACGCGGCTTTTATTTCCGCCACTCAAAACGCAATGCCTCAAATTCGGCGGAAAGTGGGGAACGGAAGTGGAAGGGAATGTCTTAACATTAGGTTCCCAAGTTCCCTCTGCCTACCCTGCCATGTGCGGGATACAGCGTGAAGCTGAGTGAGAAAGAGTGATAAATAAAAATATATTTTTACTGCTCAAGTGCCTGTATTCATAATGTCAAATCGAAACATTTTTTTTTAATATAATTTTACTTTAATAAATAATATAATTTTACTTTAATAAAACTTTTTATTTTCACATCACAGGAAAGAGATGCAGATCAACAAAAGATTCAAGAGTTAATTGAGGAAAACAACCATTTGCAATATATTACTAGATCAGTTTTGAGTGAAAGCAATAATAGCAATTTAGATACTGACAATGAATGTGAAAACACTTTAGAATCTGGAGAAAATAGTTTATCCGAACAATTAACTAGTAATGCACAAGCTCGGGCCTTAAAACTGGAGTTAGAAAATAAAAGACTTCTTTCAACAATAGATAGTCTCAGAGAACAATCCGTATTGGAGAGTAGCGATAAAGTACTAGAATTAGAAAAAGAAAAGAAACGATTAACGCTTAAATGTGAGCAGTTACAAGAAAACTGCAACAGATTCAAACAACAAAACCGGGAATTGGAAGATGTTTTCAAAAATGCTTTAGAAGAGAATCGAAAATTACAAGATTCTTTGGATAACCAAAAAGCTTTTATGGATAGACAATCTATTGATAGGGATTCAGAAAAAAATAAACTGCAAGATTTCGAAAGACATTTAGAATCATTGACAAAAGACAAACAAAGGATTCAAATGTTATGTGATTCTATACAAAGGCGGGCTGACGACCTCGAGAAAACACTGGACTCGAGAACTAAAGAGTTAAACACTGTTAAACCGGAAGCGGAAAAAGTCACTCGTTTAATAATACAAACTGAAGAGCTCAAAACAAAACTGACGTACAGCGAAAAAGAAACACACAATTTGCAAAGGGAAGTAGCGAAGTTAAGAGAAGCTGTTGAAGAAAAAGATGTAACCCTAGACACTATTACAACAGAAATAGAACTCAAAAATAAAGAAATTGAAAGATTAACCAGACAAATAGAAATCAATCAGACATTAAGCGGTCGTCTTCAAGATTTGGAACAAAAAACACAAGAATTGAAATCTAGTAAAAAAGTAGATACGGAAACAATACAAACACTTCAAAAAGATCTTATATTAGAAAAGGTTAATTTCGACAAACTTAGGAATTGTATGGATAAATTGGGAATTAACACGTCCGATGTTATATCTAAAGATGTCAATGTTGAAGAGTTACTAGAAAAAATAATTACTAACGCTGATCACGAGACTTTAGTGTCAGAAATTGCTGCAAAAGCTAATTTCTTAAAATTGGTTTCGTGTAATTGTAATAACAAAGAAAAACCTGAAATTGATGACAATGTGACTAATCCGCAGATAGAACAACTAACGGCTGATCTAGCCACATTGCAGGCGTCTCTAGAAAACAGTCAAGCAGAGAATGCAAAACTTCAAGTAAATGTAGCCACCTTAAATTCCCAAAATGGCTCTCTAATTTCACAACAAATGACATTACAACTTGCTAATAGTCAATTGGCAGCAGAAAAAGAAGAAATCATCAAACAATTAGAAGTGTTAAAAGATAAACAAGATAATCTTTTAAGAGATCAAGTCGCGTTACAAACGCTCCATGAACAACTAAATACTGAGTATGAAATGTTATTAAGTGAAAAAGAACCTGTGAAGGCAGCTATAAGGGACTTAAAACTTGAAAATAGAGAGCTGAAAGAAAAATTGACTACATATGAAAAGAAAGTCTCAGAGTCCGAATTAGAGCGAGAAAATTTAAAATTAGAATCCCGAAATCTAACAAATCTTCGAGCTGAACATTCCAAACTAAAAGAAGACTTCAGAAATTTGTTCACTGCCAGCGACAGACTGAAAAACGAATATAGAAATATGCAAGAAGAGTATAGAAATATTAGGAGTGAAGTGGCACAGTTAAAGTTAAGAAATACTGAGATATCTGGTGAAATTAATACTAAAATGGAGGTGATCACCAGCTTGGAGTTAGAATTAAGTAAAACTAATCAACATTGCGAAATGTTAATTCAAATGAACAAAAGTTTAGATGCCGACAGGAGGTCTTTAATGGACCACGTGTCGCAGCTACTTACTCAATATCACGAGTTGCTAGCGCATTCGTTAAAGGACAAGCAACATTACCACGAAGAAGAAAAAATGTTCGCTGACAGAGTTAACGCTTTATGCCGCCAGAAGGAGAAATTAGAGGAGAAGATTATGGAACATTATAAAAAACTTGACAATTGCACAACCAAAAGGCGTGGTTTTGGGGCGTCATTTGTGAAGAGAGTGCGCAAAGCCGGTACTGATTTAATAAACAAAGTTCCATCGAGAAACAACAAAAGGATGGAAGATGCAAATCGGTCAAAGTCTCAGTTAACATTGGCGGGATCAGAGTCGGGTGAATCAGATCCTGGGAGTCAGGATTTGGAGAAGTTGTCCAAAAACTCTGATCCGGACCAAGGGTCTTCTAATCCAAGTGTCGAATCACCAAGACATAGTGACTCAAGTTTTAGTAGACGGTTCGACGATAGCTTGCTGAAGAAATCCGACATTGACATGTCGGGGTCCATTCATAGTCTAGACCCGATACGACTAAATGAGGGAAATTTCGTGAGGAGATTATCTTCGGCGTCCATTCATAGTGGGGGTGGCGATGATGCCCTTATAAGAGCGTCTTTAAGGCGAAGACCACATAAAGCTGTACCACCCACTCACAGGAACAGCTTCCAAGGAATAGAAGGTGACGCTGGTTTACCAGCAGGTAAGGATTTAAATTATTACAATTTATCTAAACATCTTCAATATTTATAGAGGCAATTGTAGAACAGTAGGACAATGTCCTATTATATAAACTATGGTTTTAAGTACGATCCCCATTTGGAGGAAATTATTTTCGTTTCCTCCTAACCATGGTAAAACAGAATGCCATACTGAGTTCTGCCTTGACACTAGGTTTTCTCTGCATTTCGGAAAATTTTGCTAAGCTAAAAATACTTAATTTATATTTAAAAGCCATCAATCAAATTGCGTGTTTATTGAAATTTATATCTTTAAAAATCTTAGTTTCATTAATAATAATTTCTCTTTCTTCTTTATTACAGCATCGACCCCATCTCCTGTATTTGGAACAGCAGGAACTCGAAGAACCGTGTACTTGGCTGACGACAACCCAGAAGTTAATATAAATAATAAACCCCAAAGCACTCCGGTTAAAGAAAATCCGACATATTTAGTTTATAATAGAATATCGACAGTGATTGGCGACGGTGCCTGCCAAAACGACAGATCTATAGAAAACCAGAGGCCGATGTCGGAACAATCTCGCTCTATAGATGAGAACTTGGAAAGGGAAGATATGCGTGACAAGAGAGCGAGTCGAACCGATAAACCAGAAAATTCAAAGGAAACCGCCATTTGGTATGAATATGGATGTGTTTAAAAAGCATTATTGAAAAAAGATCCGTGAACTATAGCTGTTAGACTTCATAAGTTATGTCGAAAGTTAACTGCAGTTTTCATTTACTTATTTCTGAGTGTAAATTTAAAAAATGTATGACCGCATACTAGATAAGGGCCTTTCACAAATATTACTGTGTATAACAAGGTCAGAGTCAAAAAAATCATGAAATTACACAATTTATGAATGGCACGTTATTTCATATTTGGATGCGCCTTTTAGTAGAATACTAATTTTGTTGATCCCTTCTACCTTTTAAGGAAAATTAGTTTACTTACTTAGAAAAAAACATTATCATGTAAAAACATATTATTATTGTGTAATTACGTATTATACATACAATTATGTACTTATATTATAATTATTAAAATTATAGAAAATAAGTTGGATCGGATTGGATAGACTGAAGGGATGCCTTGAACTTTGATGTGAAAGCGGGAACAGTGTGACTGTATCGATATTTTTATATTGTTAGACGTTTTGTAAAATAACACTATAATGTGTTTACTATATGATACCAGTATTAAATCGGCATTTATTTAAGAAAATTCCACGTATAATAATGACTTATTATGATTTTATTTCTGTTCAATGATATTATTATATATGGGGATTTTATGTGACATTTTATATTTTTTTTTGTGGGTACGATTACAACCAAGGGGAGTTAATTATTTTCATTAGGTACTTTTCTCTGGTTTGAACGTGCAATACAAAAAACGAAGGGAACGAAGTGTTGACACTATGCTCTTCTACACTCCTGTATGTACGGGATACAGTGAAGTAAAGTGAAGCTATAAAAATGTGACATTTATCCTTGAGGCTATATTTAGTTGTGATTTTATATTTATATTAAATGACATATTCAAATAATTGGATGGGAATAGTTTTCTATGGATTTGTATATCGAATGTTATTAAAATATTAAAAGAGTCCTTGCCAATGAAAAATTAATACTTTTTAAGCATGATAACTTTTTTTAATTGACATTACATACATGTAACAGATACTTATAATAAATAGGCGTAATTTTATTTGTGATTAATTTTGATGAGATTTTTTTATAAATTAAGTTAAATATAAACATATGCTCGTTATAATTATTTATGATTCACAAATAATACGTATATTGCGTAAAAATAGCACTTCTGATGTACCTACGAGTGTAGCTATCTTAATGTAATATGATTATATATTTTTTTAAATAAAATATTTTACTTTAGATATTTAATAAAGAAATGCATTTATTCCTAACACTTCTACACAAATTTAATCACAATTACAACTAGATACTACAATATACTATCAATTTATCCATAGTATAAGTCAAATCACATTTTAGTACAAATAGTTCAATGTTGGCTAATATTGAATAATAGATAATAGATATAAATCAAATGCGATTATTATTTTACTTACACGGACTGTAACTTTTATTATTATGACCGACTTTTGTTATTCTTAGTATGTATATAAATAATTATTATATTCCGTATCTGGCGAGAATAATGTGATAAGTTCACTTGCATATATATATTTTTAATCACAGGTAGCTCTTTAATAGGAATTATTAAAAAAATCACGTTCGGTTTGTGCATTAAAGAAGATCTATCGACTACTATCATTAGATAAAGCATAATCCTTATAATTACATAATAAAAAAATGTGATAAAAATAAATGTATGCATTTCGATTTATCAACACACTCGTGCCGACGTACGTACTTCCATAAAGTCTGCCTTAGCGTTGTGTTAAGATTTTTCTGTATAAAACTGTTTAACATTTAATAGACTGAATAATATGTAATTGTAGTTAATTGTACTTTATTTTCATTTTCATTCATTATATATAATATATTTGTATGCTTACTATAAAAATCTATGTATATTACCTAATTTGATTCCGAAATTGTAACGAATTTATCGATTAAATATTATAAGCACCCTGCATTTTGAGAAGGTACTAACAATGTGGTGCTTTATTGTTAAGACAATTAATGACATTATCGATATCAACGTTTTTTTTTTTTCAACAATTTTTATTTTTGTATTATATGTATTGTGATGTACTTAATAATCGCCTCTCACCGAATTACGTATCCTAGCACTTCTTTCGAATAAAACATCGAAATATTTTTTGGACTTTATTATTACCTTCTTATTTAACTTGAAATCCGAATAACTCGCGCTAAGCATGAATATGTAGATTTTTGTAGAATTACTTTGGTAATTTAAATTTACGGCCTGTCGTGGCGCAGCGGCACAAGCGTATGACTGTAAACGACAGGTTGTTAGTTCGATCCTCACTCGAGGAAATGAAATATTTAATATTGTCAAATTAAATATTGAATGTTTTCAATTCTGCCCTCTGGTACAAGGCAAAACGCGGCGTTGAGTTCTTCCATTCAACACGCAATGCCACAAAATTTGCGGAAAGTGGGAAACGGAAGTGGAACGGAGTGTCTTTACACTAGGTTTCCAAGTTTCCTCTGTCTACCCTGCCGTGTGCAGGATACAGCGTGAAGCTGAGAGAGAAAATATATAATGTTGTCATTTCTTCGGTCTGGTAACAAGGCAACGCGCAACGTTGAGTTCCGCCACTCAACACAGAATGCCTCAAATACGGAGGCATGCGGAAATGGCCCTAAGTTCCCTCTGCCTTGCTACCCTGTCATATCTGTAAACGCGGTCGTGGGGTCGACTTGCACCCTGGGAAATGAATTACATTTTCCACTATGGGAAAATAATTTCCAATTTTTTTTACGTTAATCTTGTTATCGGGGGGTGTTAATATTCATAGTAGTCGTGGTAGAGCCACGTTGCCAGTAATGGCAACACGCGTGAGCAGACTCGACCGGATTATTACCACCACCGGCATTTAAGACCGGCGTTAAGTAGTGGCTTTGGCCACTGCGTTTCGCATTAGGTAATGCCGGGCCCCGGTGCCCTTCCACCTTAAAGGACGGCCACGCTCCTGTAGCTCCTCGAGAGTTACTCGGGGCCGTGGGCGACGGTGATCACTTACCACCAGGTGACCCGTACGCTCGTTTGCCGTCTTTTCCATAAAAAAAAGACAAAATGAATTCTGCCAGTCTACGTAGTTTCCCGCAAATTTGTTAGTGTGTGTGTGTGTAAGTTACGTGTGAAACGAAGTCTTAATATTAGCCACTAGGTTTCTTGCTTACCCTGATTAGGATATGGGTAAGTTATTAAATCTGCCTGTCGTGGTACAGTGGCACAAGCAAGGAAATATAGACGCGACAAGTTGTGGGTTCGATCCCCGCTCAAGTAAATGAAATATCTAATATTTCCATTCGCAATAGTAACAAGGTAAAGCGCAGCGCCGCTCAACAGCAATGTCTCAAATTCGAATTCAAGTGGAAAATGGAATGGAGTGTCTTCACACTACCTTCCCTCTGCCTACCCTGCCAAGTGCTGTATCCCGCATGAGAATAAAAAAATAATCGTAATGTTAGAGTATGTTTATTTTAAGAAAATTATATAATACTTCCAAAGGCGGTGCATTATAGAAAATTGTAATTAAAAAAAAAAATCTATTACAAAATTTGGAATATTACCTAATTAGTGGTGATAAAAATTGTGCCTTTTAAATTAAAAAATCAAGGGTTATCCATAGATTACGTTACACGAAGTTCACGATTTAAGACTCGTCAAGCGCGTTTTGGTATTTACATATTTTGCAATTTAACAGAAATAAGAAAATCTAAATATTAGTTTCGAAACTGTCTATGTTATATTTTAGAATGTGGCGTCTTGATATATACAATCCACTTTTGTTAAACAATGTCATACTTTGTCGACACCCTCAGTCTCCTTTAACGTGTAACGTAATTTATAATAGGCCTCCATGCCAAAACAATATAAATAAAGACTGATTTTTTTTTAATATTTATTATAATAATATTACAATTGAAATATAAGCATTTAAAAAAACAGAATTTTTAAAATATATATACTAATTTTAATGAATACTTGAGGTTATATTTACTATTGTAAAATAAATTGGCAGTGTGTTATTGTCAGTATATTTTAGTAGCTATTATTTATTTATTGTATAAATTATATATTCATATGACAAGGAACGACTCATAAGGATATTTATGGAAAAGAAATTTTAAACATTAAATAAATATAAAATATGTATATATATCCATACTGTTTTTAAATACATTCTAAATTACAAGAGATCAAACTTAGAGTGACTATATATTTAAATGTATGTGATAAGTTATATCAACTATGTATAAATTGACTTAAATATTTTCTTTATATCTATACTTATAATAAATATGTATTTGATCACTGTCTGTGTGTCTGTACATGGAAGATATATTAAAAAAAAACCACTTATATTTCATTTATTAATGTAATAGGACTCAAAATGATAATTTCAAAATTTTTATATGTTTATGTGTTTGTCTGTGCGTTTGTAAGTGCGAATCTCAGGAACAGCTATTAAACAGATTTAAATGCAGTTTTCAATATTATATTTTGGCAACCTTCCCCCTTTCAAGATTTTGTGTTCGTTTAATTAAAATTAGTATATAAATAAAAAAGTTATGTCAATTTAAAATAATTAGTTGGACAAAATTACTACAAACTATTTATTCATTTAGTTAAAAAAAATAGTTTGCAATGTAAATAGATATTGTCTTAAAAGTGATAATGTTAATAGAAGGATACAACACTAGCAAACGAAGTCGAGAGCAGGTCGCTATTTTAAAATATAAAGAAAATATTAAAGTAGAAAATACCACTGTTATTACAATTTGAAAATGAGCAATGATTTATTCAAAATTATTTTCAATGTTTCTAAATTGTTGTTCCAAACTAAGGATAGATTCTATTTAAATATATATAACTTTAGATATAGTAGGGCTTAAAGCTTTCTTTAAAACCATTCTAGTTTTTATGACTAATTGTATACATACAGGTAGTAAGTGCGAAATTTTTATACACTTCAAATATTCATGTTTTCATAATAAATACATACTGCATAATATTAAGTGATAAATATTTTATGTTACGTCAAAGAGATCCATTTAGATTTGGTTCAGTCTTAATTTCCCACTGCAATAATGGAATGGGCTGCATTGACACTTTGAATGGTACACCAGATACAACAGCTTTGCGGCCAGATTCAACTCGCGGTGGTAAATGGGAAATTATACACTAAAATAAAAAAAAATAAAAATATATATATAAAAGAAATTACTAATATTTTCATGTATTATATTTCATTGACACACAGAAGTTAAAATGTAATCTCTCTTCAGTTTGAATTTAAGATATTGCATTTTGAGAAATGGAATAAAATGCCTACATTTTTTCTGGCCTCAAGAGTGAAAATAATTAATTTCAACTTTCCCCTATATCCTATAATGGATTCATAACTGACGTTGTTTTAATATTATTTGGACACCACAGCTTACCTTTGGTTTAGCAGTTTCAGTAGACATGTATCCAATACACATAGTTTTTGTTGTATGACCCCAAAGAAGTTCACCTTCTCCAATTTGTGGATTAAAAGTTAGTGCCAATGTACCTCCTAATCTCTCAGGTATATCCCATAAAAATGGTGATTCTAAAAAGTTTTCTTTTAAGCATTTGTCTAGGCCTATTGTAGGAGATGTGTTTAGTAAGCTTTCAGCAGAGTTTTTAGCTAGTTGTGTTCTAATGAGATGTTCCCCACATCCAGAAGTGCAAGATGCTATAGAAGGTTTTACACCATCTCTACTCATGACTGCCCAAACACCACTTCCAAATGAAGCTGCCTGTCCCACTCTACCTTCATGTTTTAATGAGACTCCCCCAGAACTGGCTCCAGATGCGACTATTCCGTTTGAATCTACACAAAGAGCACCAACAGTATCCAATGGACTGAACTTTAAATCATTTTGTACTGAATATCTTTTTAATTTTCTCTTACAATGCTTATAGTTGCGAAAGGCACGAGTAGATATCATTTTGTGTTCTTCCACTACCTGGAGGCCCATTCTTTCTGCCCATGTTTTAGCACCTTGACCCGTAAGAATACAAGGTGGTACCCGCCCTAAGGACAGGCTCTCACATTGTTTAATACAAAGCTGTTTTGCTAATGTTATTGGATTCCAAACATTGGATACAGCCCCACATGCCCCAAAATGCAAAGTTTGTCCATTCATAATTGAAGCATCACATTCTACTAATCCATCCCAGCTAAGATTGGATCCATATCCAGCATTTGTTAATGGACTGTTTTCTAGTTCTACAATATAATATGATCATTCATAAGTATGTTATTGTACATTAGCATAATTTAATTTCTTATACTACATACCTATTATGGCTTTTTCTACAGCATCAACGGCATTGCCTCCTAGTGAGAGAGCCTCAGCTGCTTTACGGCATGCTACATAACATGTTCGCTGATATTCCTTTCTTAACGTATCACTATGATAACCCGCACCTAAAAAAATGTTAACATAATAAGGTTTTAATTAACTAAGATAAAATACAAATAATTTAACTCACCGCAGTGAACAGCCACGAATCCATTCATAATGTACTAAGGCAGAATGCAGATGATTTTTCTATTTTCTTTTTCCCTTAGGTCTAAATCATTTTAATTTATTTAAATATTATTTTCATATTCCAAAATGCAAAAATAAAATACAATACAGAGCAATATATTTATTTGTTTATAGCTTTTAAAATCAAAACAATGCACTTTTTTTATATGTCAGAAATTCACAGAGTGGTAACATATTAATTATTACTAGTAGTCACAGTCAATAGATTATATCAAATATTGCTGTACTTATTTCAGATGTTTCTTTTCTAAAGTAATTACTGTAAAATGGTGTGGATAGAAATGGTTTTAGACAGGCCCGGTCGACTTCCTTAGGGGCATTGGCGACATACCTACGGGGGATTGGCCGTGGGTCTTTAAGAATAAATTTATTTCAAATTTAAGGTATTCGGTCTTTCATAATGCTCGTAGGTGTTTAGTGCTGCTAGGTTTAAGTAAAACTACTAATTAGTAGTATTATAAATTTTTTGGAGCAGATGTATTTAATGTTTTGATTATATGAATATTTAATACTTAAGAAATAACTTTTCGTTTAATGTTTTAATATATAGTTTGAGTATTATAAAAAAATAATAATTCCAAAAAGGGATGAAAGTTGCTTGTAAATTAATGTTAAAAAAGAAACTAAAAAGAGAGTGCTATAATTTAATTTTAAACAGTTTTTGTTAAGAATAAGATACAATTTATCTAATCAGTATTCAAAGCATAGTAGTAAAATTGCCTTTCGATATGGCAGCATTATAATTTGATATTTAATAATAAAATTGAAAATAATGTTTCAATTTGCAAATGGCCGAAGTATTGTTTATTTTCGAAAACGTTAAACAACGCTATCCAGTGTTTTTGTTGTATAATTAGCACAAATTGAAAGTAGTGTTCTAGAAGTGATTCGTCGAACTATAACATCAAAGGAGACATTTTATACAGGGACATTTGATACAAGGATTATCTGTTCTTATAAAAGGCAAGTGTAAAGTGGAACTATGCTATTTAGTTAAATTTGTAACGCTTATAATTTTGTATTCAATTTATATTTTTTTTCAGGTTTTCCATGTTATAAAATTGAATCAAATGTTGGTGATATGGTGGAGTCAACAAAAAAGCAATATCAATTTTGGAAGATTCTAAAGACAAGACAAGAAATGGTTACTACATTAATCTACTTCACTGCAAGTAAATTACTTCAGAAATGTTTCTTTTAAAACACAAAACCTTCAAACAATATTGAAGAAGAAGGTAATATATTAAAATAAGGAAGAAGGTTGACAGTAATATTGCAATACAAATATGTATTACAATCTATTGTAATTAATATACAGAAATTCTTTTTGTAAAAAATGTTAATATGCAATAAAATGATATATAAAGTGTTTATTAGTTTCATTTCAGTATTTATATTTTATTATTATGATCACATCAGAAATGATTCACAGTTTCAAAATCATTTGGAAGTATTGATGTTTAAATAAATATTTCCATGATTTTGAAAGAGTGAATCTTTCTGATTTTGCATAAAATAAAGGTTTCATAAAGCCAAATTTCAATTTTGCCGCCGAGAAATTTGACAGATTAGTTTCTGTGGGATTACGGATGGTGGCAGCAGTGGCGATTTTTGTCCCCCACTTTTTTGTATGAAGTCGACACTCTTCCCGTAGGGTAAATCAGGCCCGGTCGACTTCCTTAGGGGCATTGGCGACATACCTACGGGGGATTGGCTGTGGGTCTTTAAGAATAAATTTATGTAAAATTTACGGTATGCGATCTTTCATAATGCTCGTAGGTGTTTAGTGCTGCTAGGTTTAAGTAAAACTACTAATTAGTAGTATTTAGTAAATTTTTGAAGCAGATGTATTTAATGTTTTTATTATATGAATATTTAATATTTAAGAAATAACTTTTCGTTTAATGTTTTTAATATATAGTTTGAGTATTATAAAAAAATAATAATTCCAAAAAGGGATGAAAATTGCTTGTAAATTAATGTTAAAAAAGAAACTAAAAAGAGAGTGGTATAATTTAATTTTAAACAGTTTTTGTTTGGTATAAGATACAATTTATCTAACCAGTATTCAAAGCATAGTAGTAAAATTGCCTTTCGATATGGCAGCATTGTAATTTGACATTTAATAATAAAATTGAAAATAATGTTTCAATTTGCAAATGGCCGAAGTATTGTTTATTTTCAAAAACGTTAAACAACGCTATCCAGTGTTTTTGTTGTATTATTTAATTCGTTTCTTTTACATAGACACTTTTCTTCATAATTAGCACAAATTGAAAGTAGTGTCCTAGAAGTGATTCGTCGAACTATAACATCAAAGGAGACATTTTATACAGGGACATTTGATACAAGGATTATCTGTTCTTATAAAAGGCAAGTGTAAAGTGGAACTATGCTATTTAGTTAGATTTGTAACGCTTATAATTTTGTATTCAATTTATATTTTTTCTTCAGGTTTTCCATGTTATAAAATTGATTTAAATGTTGGTAATATGAGTGGAGTCAACAAAAGAACAATATCAATTTTGGAAGATTCTAAAGACCAGACAAGAAATGGTTACTACATTAATCTACTTCACTGCAAGTAAATTACTTCAGAAATGTTTCTTTTAAAACACAAAACCTTCAAACAATATTGAAGAAGAAGATAATATTATATTAAAATAAGGAAGAAGGTTGACAGTAATATTGTAATACAAATATGTATTACAATCTATTGTAAATAATGTACAGAAATACTTTTTGTTAAAAATGTTAATATGCAATAAAATGAAATATAAAGTGTTTATTAGTTTCATTTCAGTATTTATATTTTGTTATTATGATCACACCAGAAAGGATTCACAGTATCAAAATCATTTGAAAGTATTGATGTTTAAATCAATATTTCCATGATTTTGAAAAAGTGAATCTTTCTGATTTTGCATAAAATAAAGGTTTCATAAAGCCAAATTTCAATTTTGCCGCCGAGAAAATTGACAGATTAGTTTCCGTGGGATTACGGATGGTGGCAGCAGTGGCGATTTTTGTCCCCCACTTTTTTGTATAAAGTCGACACTCTTCCCGTAGGGTAAATGTGCTCTATGGTTTTAGACTTTAGTTTCTAGACAGGCAAGATTGGGTGTTTACACGCTTGTGAATGCTTGCCAAGCTTCCACAAGACCTATCGTGTAGACACTCCGGCGGTCACGGCTTATGATGGCGTGCGAGAGCTTATCAAAAATCCGGACCGGCGTAGGATTGGTCCGTATTCAGTTTTACTCAAAGCTTTCTTACGGAACGAATGTGTGTCACTGGTCTATATCTCTGCGTTAATACCTATATCGACCGTTGAAAGGCTAAGCGTAATGCGTATTAATTATTCAATTTGTTTATTTCTTAAAAACAATAACAGTTTTGAACACTGTTCCTAGAAACATTTTATGATGGTATTCAAAAATTTTGATGAATCGACATCAACTTTACATATGAGGAAAACCACCATGAAATAAAAAAATGATAAATATCTATTACCCTGTGAAAAGATATCAAATCATCATCAATAATGTACAGCCAAGCTTCTGAATCTACACGGCCTCACTCTACCGACCCAAACTTCACAAATTCTACATATCAGTCATTGGCTGTACACATGTATGACTTGGCTGTTTCGATACTTACTTCAGAAACTGAAGGGCCGAGGCGGAATGTGCGAGTGCTCTAGAGAAATCACGTCGATTGCCGATGGATTCTTTAAGATCCCGCGCGATCTCCGCAAATTAATAAGGAAAAAGAACATCGCCACTGAGGCGCATGATTCTTTCCCTTCACCCGACAACTGTAGGGTAGTTTGGAGGCTCCAAAGACTGGTTCAATCCCGGATGGTGGACCTCAAATAACAACAAAGTCATACCCAGACTCCGTCGTACAAATCTACACTTCTGGCCGCATTATATATATATATATATATATATATATATATATATATATATATATATATATATATATATATATATATATATATATATATATATATATATATATATATATATATATATATATATATATATATATATATATATATATATATATATATATATATATATATATATATATATATATATATATATATATATATATATATATATATATATATATATATATATATATATATATATATATATATATATATATATATATATATATATATATATATATATATAATTTTTTGTTAAGGGGTCTATTCTATATTTCTTATGGTTAAGCTGGTTCTCTTCTAGTTACAGAACAAACATTTAAAGCGATTCATCGCTTCCAGAGATTAGCAAATTTCACACACAAACATAAAAAGTTTCTTGAAAAAGTTTCTTGTTTACTATTTCCTTAACATCTTTTTTTATTGAAATATATTCAATATACAGACACACTTCTTTTTACTATTTTTTATTCTATGTTTAGTTAAATAATTTTAAATGTTTTTAACAGCTTTTTAGTGTGCTTAAAGTTTTTCACCTATGGCTTTGAACAAGCCAAGTCTGCCTGCTTCCTATTTTTTAGCTATAATTTTTTTTTTTTTCTAGTATACCTCCCTAGCAATGTGTATACAAGATTTTAAAACAAGGATTATCACAAACTTTCTCGCTTAAAAATTTGATGGAAGAAATATCTAATGTGCCTGAATGCATAATAAATGTGGACTATGAATTATTCTTTGATATAATTGAGAATGATTAATGAAATTCATGTAAAAATGCTCTCTTGACTATCACTACATTCAGTTGTGTTTATCGTCAGTGAGGGTTTATATAAAGCTACAACTATGGCTATCCAATTGCAGAGTCAGAGCACAAGACCTATCCATTAGCATCAGTGCCCAATTAGCCTTTATGTATGGCTAAATATGTAGTTACACTGATTTACTATGCATACAAATAATTTAGTTACTGGGAACAATATAACTTTCCACATACATTAAATATACTACCTAGATAAATTAATAATTTACTTTTTCTAATATCTTTTTACTTTCATTTAACAATAACCCTGCATTTCTTCCAAATAAATTGAATGTTTGTTACTTACTATCTCAATAATTAATGACAAATAAAACAATATGTAACATACTTCTATAAACAAAATTAATTTATTATTAGATAAAATATTATGTGATTACTATTGTGTGCTTTATTTTATATACATTTTATTAATATTAAAATTATATAAATTACAAATTAATTTAAACTTTTTCCAGCGGTCATCATAACACCAGCAACAAGAGCTGTTATTGTAAAACCTTGGGCTACAATTCTGAACCTCATCATACGCTGTGATAATTGAGTCCTACCAGTTCGAAAACACCATAAGCCATAAGAAAGAGCTCCAGCTGTAGCGAGGCATCCTGAAATTTATATTATTATGCAATAATTATTAAATTGTTTAAAAATATTAAAAAAAAACAATATAGAGTACCAAATAAGTTACCTATTGGAACAAAAGGATTTTCACCAATTTTCCTAGCAAATTTTTCTTGCGTTGTTTCAATATGATGAACAGGACCCATGTCGCGGCGTAATTGTATCCAATCTAGATCGGTTGGTTCCTCATTTGCCATTGTTCGACGAATATAAATAAAAATACTCAATTAGAATGATTTCAAAATATTATAACGTTGATATTCTTGCAATCAAAATAAATTGAATATGGTTATAACTTTAAAGAAAAAAATAACCAACTAATTCAAGAATATTGATTTGACATATTATCTTTTTTGTTAGATTTGAGAACTGTCAAAACTCTCTATTGTTATCGATTCGGTGAAATCGATTAAAGGTGTTTTCTTTTATAATCAGTTCTAAGAGTATTCTTAACTGTTTAAATGACTTTTGATTTTTTATAGACAAAGGTATCGCGGCTTCTAGGTCAATCAATCGAGAGCAAGGAAAAAATTATTGGTACCCACTTATTCCCTATTTGTCCTAAATATTACAAATAATATTAGAGTGCTAGCAATCCTGCATTAACCATCGCAAACAACTTATGAATTGTCCACTCTGTATGAGTAGCTCGAGGTAGCCACTTTCTTTTTTTTTATCAAAACACACAAAGCGGGTGCGCACGAGATCAAGACTCGCCGCCGCTTATGAGAAAAGCAGTTTATTTTTCTTTAATGTTAGGCATAATTTCAAGATTTAGAATTATTGGATTTTCACGAACGTTCTTGGTCATGTAAATATCGATATATTGCTTGCTTCAAAATTAGTTTATTACAAAATATGATAGCGACAACAGTGACTTTGCGATATCGAGGTGAATATGATGACTTTGAGCACATTGTATGAGCGATATTAGAAGAGTGCATGGAAGACTTTTGTTACATTTTTACGTCATAGACAAAGTTTTTAAGAAACACAACAAAAGGGGCTAACGAATCAGCAGGCAAAGTATTTAATATTTCTAAATACGAAAAGTTATTATTTCTTTGCTTTTTTAAAAGCTTTTTTAAATTACATTTTCCATTTATTGTGTTGTTCTTATATTTGAAATCAACAATAATGTTTTTTTATTATCTTTTTATATTTATGTTTTGGTTTCTTTTCGAGTACTTTTACTATTTATCAACACCATTGTTTACTCCCCTATGTGTCTAAGACTGTAACTGAAGCTTTCGTTCTCAGTTTGTTATAAAATTGTGCAACATTTTAAATCGATTCCTGATGAAGAAAATGCCAAAGAAATATTCGAAGATTTATCAGATTTACTGCTTATAAATTTCTAAAATAAAACAAACAAAAGTATACATCATCTGAAGCTGTCACGAAATACTGTGATGCGTCGTATAGATTTGTTGAGTATAAATATTAAAAAACAACCGCAAGGACATCTAGTTCTGTGAGTTGCTCTTTTGTTGAGCTCTCGTTTGATGAGTCGAATATCATGCATACTGCACAGATACTAATTTTAATTCGAATGGTGTTTTTAAACTTTTTAACAAGAGAAGGGTAGCTAACAATAATATCCTTGAATGGCAGGACATGCATCATTCATTTATTCACAGAATTTAACTATTTTGTCGATTAAGATATTAAAGCAAAGGCAAATGCCTTTTCTTAAGCTAGTTTCAATAACGACAGATGGGGCTTCGGCAAATATTTCTGTTAATAATGGATTTATTTCACTATGTCACAAGATAAAGATTTGCCGAACTTTATTAATTATTACTGCCTTATTCATAAACAGGCCCTGGCCAGTATTGCGTTTAAAATTATAAATTCAATAAGAGCCAATTCTCTGCAAAGACGGCTGTTTAAGAAACAACGGAATGACAAAAAAACTAGATTTTATCTTACACACCGACGTAGGCTGGCTGAGTCACAATAAGTTTTTGCGAAGGTTTCGAGATTTGTTAATATTATTATTATTTATTCTCATTTAAGTTTTTTGAAGAAAGGTTTTGCATCAGCAATTACGTGACTTGGACTGTCAATGTGATTTCACATTTTTAGCTGAACTGGCACACTAAATCTGGATCTGCAAGACGAAAACAACAAATATTAGAAAAGGCTCTATTGCAATATTCAAACTTAAAGCAATATCTATGATAATTAATATTCAAAAGAAAGCTTTCTTAGATTTACGAACATTAAAGATCATATGGAAAAATACCCAGCCTATGTCAAGCCAGAGAAGTATATATACAACAGAAATTCAGTCAGTGGTATCAGACTTCGCAGCTCGTTTTAGAGATTTCAATAAAATTTAAAAGTTGGTCAAATTTTCTAATTAACCATTTAAAAATATCATTGATGACTCCTTCGACACATCCAAACAATTTACAGATATTTTCCAAATGCTTTTTCCTGAAAATAGAATGCTTGCTTGGCGCTGTGATGTATTTTTGAAATCGAGGCCAGGTTCACATTTAGATTTCTGGCCATTGGTATACATTTAATGATAATTATATATCCAAAATTTTAAAAAATGTGCTAAACAACTGCATTAATGTTTTGGTTAAACCTATTTATGTGAATGACTGAGTTTTTTCATATTTAAAACTAACGAGGAGTAAATAGTGTTCCAGCTTAATTGATATGATTGAGTCACACGTTAGATCTTTTTCGGCCATTTCAACTAAAGACCAGACTTAGTAAAACCTGTTTAAACGCAAGTCTAATATTTTTTGATGTGAAACATCTATAGGATCACTTGTAAACCGAATTGTTGGCGTGGCGATGGGACGCCACGCTATCTATACTAATATTATAAAGAGGAAACCTTTGTATTTTTGTATGTTTGTACTGGACCGATTTCAAAATTTCTTTTACGATTACTTAGAGGGACTCTTCCGAATCCGTATAGGCTATATTTTATCCCGGAAAATAGATAGGATTTTTCGTGGTAGTGAAATGTGGAGTAAGTCGACGAAAAAACTGCCGTATGTTAGCGATTCTCGCGAACGCTGCCTAAATGGTTAGAGATGTATGGTTGATTTGTATAGAAAAGTTGTAGAACTCAATAATACCTACAAAAAAGTCCGCGATAGTATTAACCAAATATTTATATTTTAGCCATTATAACCAATTTTCCATAGAGTAAAAGTAATTTAAATTATTAGCCTAAGTTTATTGATCATATTATCGTCGAATATTAATCCTTATCCAAATAAATTATTTATTGAGCAAGATCGTTTCAATAGCTATAAGTTACTTTTTATTTTATTCTAATCGGACAATCCATTCAAAAGAACGAATTTAAATTTGTAATTGGTATTAAAATGAATGATGGCCGCCGGCCGATATATGTCGCACGGCGAAACAGCAAGGGGAGGTGGGTGCATATCTATGAAGCAGATTGGTGCACGCTATACTGAGGTATACATATATATATATATATATATATATATATATATATATATATATATATATATATATATATATATATATATATATATATATATATATATATATATATATATATATATATATATTATTTTCTCATCAGGCTATATTTAATTTCTGTAATAATATTATCTTTTATGCATATTACTTGTACATACACGATGTTTCACATCTGCCAGGCGTCCCATGACGGCTATTTTTTTATCTAATGCAATATAATTGTAAAAATAAATTATTAAACATTATTACTAATGCACACCGACGACCAATAAAACTGATCCATCCGAAATTAAACAGTTGAAAGCCGAATTGAATATTTTAAAATTGGTTTATTTTTACATTTTTTTTTTAAATTCATTAAATTTTTCAGCAACAGTGATTGATTTTCTGAGATATTCAATTCACTTAACAAAGGTTAAAATTCTAAATTAAAAATATTATTGTTCGTCAGTATAGTTAAAAAATCAGGAGTTTGCTAAGAATTAGATACGTTTAGATCGAAGTAGTCAGTTATTAAGTAAGCCAACAAGAGACAACGTTGCTTCTAGTCCCATACCAAATGGTATGGGACTAGACGCAACAATGAAAATGATATACATTTACATTTTTTAAATCATCAAAGCATGTGATTGATGATGAAAGCCTTACAGTGATCGAGTACGCGTGCAACCTTTTTATAGCAAATTTTTGTAACATTTTTTTTATGAAAAAGACAAGGCAAACAAGCATAGAGGTCACCTGATGGTGATCACCGTCGTCCCGTGTAAAACCAGGGGAGCTACAAGTGCGTTGCTGGCTTTTAAGGTGGAGGTAGACGCGCTTTTTGGAGGTATCCATGTCGTATAGACCTGGAAATACCGCCGCGGGTAGGCCGTTCCACAGATGTGTGGCAAAATTCCTACGAAACCGCACAGTTGTCGAGTGCCACGTGTCCAGATGATGTGGATGGTACTTTAGTTTGTGACGTACTGTGCGATGTTTTCGGAACATTCCCCGTGATAAATGCGATAGAGAACGCATAGGGAGGATACGCTTTTACGTAAAGCCAAAGTATCAAGCCCCACCATTTTTTTATAAGGTTAAATGCCGCTAGTTTCAATAATAAGCAACACCTAAAATAATAAACTTATAATGCACTGAGCAAGGCCTAGATAATTTAATCTCCTTTAATGTCCCTTCGACTCGTTCTTTTGATCTATTAGTGTTGTACGAAGACTATTCCGCAAAACAGTATCACTTAGTTATTATGCTTTTCTCTATATCTTATTACTCAAATCGATTATAGAAAAATCGATATATATGATATTTATTTTTTATCTTCTGTGTGTTTTGTAAACTTCATTTAATAATCTACAAAGTATATTAATTTAGTATTCTTCTACGTAGTGTACTTATTTAGGCACTGTTAAAAACATAAGATGTTTTCTAGTTGTGTTTTTATTACTTTTAATATGGTAAGTTTGACTGTCTTTTGTTATTTATATTTAATTCCATCCTATCGGTTAGATATACTTACACGTGTTTTTATTTGGTATATGCTACGATGTCACATGTATTAGGTTTAGGTATTTTATGTTCGCAATTCTTAAATTTATAGGCACTGCGCTTTGTGCACCATAAGAGTTATATAACTAACATTGCATTAGACCCAGATGTATTATATTAAATTATTACGTTTTTATAAGGTTACAATTACTATATTCTATTGAGTATCAAGGCCATCATAACATAAAGTGAAAATGGCGAACTATAAACATACATATATAATTTTTGCTATGATATGTTGCTTATTGCGTATTTATTGAGTTTTAATTGCCAGTGTACATTTACAGATGACAGTACTTAATACAATTGTTTAAAGTACGTATAAACTTTAAATAGAACCACTTGTCAAACAAGACTGATACATTGTAGAGTTGCATAGCGGAGTATTTTAGCAGTTAATTAATGGATGAAATTAAACATTTTGCAGACACTATAAATTATACAAATATATAAGATAAATATACAAACAAAAAAATAAGTATATAGTGTAATATAATAAACAATTTAATAAAAAAAATATGTGTTGAGGGTTGTCGTGGCGTAGCGGCACAAGCGTAGAACTGTAACCGACAGGTTGTGGCTTCGATCCCCAATCGAGAAAATGAAATATTTAATATTTTCATTTTTTCGGCGTTGAGTTCAGCCACTCAACACGCAATGCTTCAAATTCGGCGGAAAGTGGGAAACAGAACTAGGTTCACAAGTTTCCTACTTAGTTAGTTAGTTTCCTACTTGCCATGTGAAAGATACAGCGTGGAGGTGAATGAGTAAAGTAAATGTAAATAAAAACAAGAAAAGATGAATATGATTATGATATTTAAAGCAATATGTCCAAGAAAGTATTTACAAGTCACGCAAGGGTTTTGGGTTTATTAGTAATAGTTGAATTTCCACTGTTCAACATGCAATGCCTAGGGAAAGTGAGAGATGAGTGTTTTGAAACAAGGTTATCGTGCACTTGCACTGCCAATCATGCATACAGTGGGAAGCTTAATTTTTAATATCTGGGGATGAAAAGCTTACATTTTTTAATGTTTGTTGCAGATGCTTCGGTCATCTCTTAATTTGAAGTCAAGTGCTTCCCAACAAGTGTCTTGAACACCACAACTAACAATAATATTACTTATTTATTAACAATACATAAGTTTCTTAAATTAATTCTTAGTATTTCTTAATGTTAGCACTTAAATCAGTTTCTTATCATTCTGCTCGAGATAAGACACACCTAAGTAGCATATCTTTTTTTGTTGTATAACAGAATTGTTGTGTCTTATGGTACTAATATTAAATATTTTTTAAGTTTATTGTAAAAATCAGAAATTTAAAATTACTTACAACATTTTATCAAGATGGCTTCAAGTGATCCAGAATTAAAAGATGGATTTACTCTCCCCGTTTGGATGAAAAGTAAACCAACAAAGTAAGTTTTTTTTATATTATATAAACTACAAATATTGACTAAATTGAAATACTTAAATATGCAATGGTTTTGAATTTAATTCTTTGTAGTGGAATTATTGTTAAGTTAATTTTTTAGCTCTAACAAGACAATAAAGTGCAGTAAGTGCAGTAACATGCAATGTCTTGAAAATTTAGCATTGCATGGAGAGTGGCATTCTCTCTGTAAGTTTTATTATTTCAGATCTTTTTAAATGTTTAAATCTATACACATTATAAAAATATAACTCATTGTTTTCTTTATATATTAGATATATGAAAAATAGAACTGAAAATATTTATTTTTTGTTGCTTGCTTATCTAATTGTAGGTTTGTGTGTTTACATGTGCCTTTGTGCATGCTTAGGGGCTTAATTAAATTGATTAAAATGCAGATTGCATTATTGTATTTTGCTAAAGTTTTCTAAAAATTCATTGTTTAGTTTAATGCCTTTACTGTATTACAATAAACTACCTATGAAATAGAAGTGAGCACAACTTTTACTATTTTTAAAGTGTTATTCTACACTTAGAACAAAATATACCACACTTAAATTTAAAAAGTGTATATAAAAATTTATGCAAACAAAACAGGATTTGAATCCGTGCCTCTTGAACGGTCTTCATGAGGCGCGGGTTCAAATCCTGTTTGTTCAAAATTTTTATACACTTTTTAAATTTAAGTTGAGTATGAGCACAGTTTGCTTAGTTTGCATTAAAGCCTACATATTGATTATTCACTGCATATAATAATAACTCTCTATAACAATAAAATGCTCAGTCCCTTAAATTCAATTATAAAGTGTTTATACTGTATTTAAATCCATTGATATTCTTGTGTAGTAAGATTGTTGCTAACTAGCTTTAAAATTCTGTTTCATCAAATTGGCTAAAACTTGTGTGTATTGTCTTCAAAATAATAATGTTATTAAATACTCAGCTTCACACTGTATCCTGCACATGGCAGGGTAGGCAGAGGGAACCTAGTGTTAAGACACTCTGTTCCACTTCCGTTTCCCACTTTCCGCCGAATTTGAGGCATCGCGTGTTGAGTGGCGGAACTCAACGCTGCGTCTTGCCTTGTACCAGAGCGAAAAAATGAAAACATTAAACATTTAAATTGAAAATATTAAATATTTCATTTCTTCGAGTGGCGATCGAACCCACAACCTGTCGGTTACAGTCAAACGCTTGTGCCGCTGCGCCACGACAGGCCTCGATCATGAAATATATAAATTATAATAAACAATGTTGGTAAATTACCAAAATTAAGATTAAAAGATATTGAAAAATATATTTTTATCTGTGGATTTTAAAATAATTGCAGTACTTATAAGATTTTTTTCTAATATAAGCTTTGTTAGTCTCCTTATTGTGCTTACACACTTAGATAAATATAAACATTAAATCTAATATCAGTACCTGGTCTTATTATAAATTGTATATAAGTACGCCTATTGCATTACGGTACAGTACCAAATAGACCTACACAAGGCCAATACTGAGCGCAGAGGTGTGGTCAAAACAAGTTGTTGCAATTGGTCGACCCTCGATTTATTTCAACATGGAAGTTTACTAATTTCCTTCACATAAATTACAAATATTTGACTATGCTATGCCATCTGTTAGATTTATTTAATGCGCTAATTAGCTATGCAATCAATACTTACGTTATTGCACGCCTTTACGTGACGTTATATATTAGTAATACTTTCGTAAATATTATATATCTCGATATCTCGTATATAAAAAGAAAATATGCTAAAAATTCTGCAATCTATTTCTGATTCCGATTTTTTTAAAGATATGAAACATAAAACTTGCTTATTTTAAATATGATTTATTATAAAAGTTATTAAATCATACAATATAACAAGAATTCCTTTATGTAATAATTGTAGTGCATTTACATATAATGCTTTGGAGAAGCCTTATCAACTAATACTCTTGTGACGTCAACATCGATCGATCTTGATCTTGAGCAATTGACATCGCATAACATTAATAATATAATAATATTGTTTTTAATACAAGAATCCATATATAGACTTTGTTTAAAAATATTTGACTCTAAGTGCGTACATACTGAACTTGTTTTCCTGTTTATTATCATCGTCATCCTCACTAGAATAGTAATGGCTTACGGAAAGGTGAAGTACTATGCGAATGCAGAAGTAGGGTAGGGTATTATATATTAATCAAATTATTTATATTTTCCGCCTTAGGCTCCAGCCTACTCAGCCTGCTGGTAAATCCGCCACTCAATATTTTCATTGCAACGTCTTATCTTGTAGAAAATGTAAAAGAATTACCTTTAAAGAAATCTTTAAATAAATATTATGTTCACGTTATCTTATCATTTCATCAACTGTGTGAATTGATTTGTCAATATTGTGTTTTGACGTAGCATTCTAAAATTAAATCGGTATTTCCTCTTCTTGTGTACAAAACATATTCAATTTATATCATAACTTTGTTCACCCTGTCCCGCCTAGAGAAGGGTAGGAACAGACAAGGCTAACCTAGGTTGACACTTCGGTCTCTTTCGATGTACAATTGAACGTCACACTTATCTGCTAAAGCGGGAAATAAAAAAAACCCAAAGTACAACAATCGCGGTTGCAGTTTGATACGCGATCTTTTCTCAAACTGCATGACACACGATGTGTTTCATCTCAGTGTATTTAATAGTAAGCATTATACATTAGCCTGTGATGGTGTTAACATGCATAATTAAACCAAGCGTTCTTCATAATGCGTAGTATTTGCGTGCAATGGTCGAGAAAGTCAAAGGGATATTATTGTATGAAAGCCAATTTATGTACCTATTTATATCTCAACAATATGATCGCGTCTTCCTTTCAAATATATCTATTTGAAAGGTATAATAATAATTTGGCTCTTCATATTTCCTATAATTTGAACGCCAAGTTTCGCTATCCCCTCTTCGGAAACCTCCATAATGTTTCGAAAATGTGAACGTCTGTTTTTGACCTCTAAGTACCAACCGTACCTGCTTGTACGTAGTGCGTCGGTGAGTATATTATGTCGTATTATGTTGGGGGAGTGAGCGTACAATTCGATGCTATTGGTCGTCCGTCCGTGACGTCACATGTTATTTTTGTTTAGTTTACATGGCATATTATCTTGATAAGATTATACTACTAGCAACAGCATTTGCTATAAAATGTTATTAGTGGCATTAAAAGCTTTTAGTTACAGTTACATTTTGTAAACGTTGACACCTTTTAATATTTTCTTTAATAAATTAGAACACGTACGTTAATCATATATTTGTGTTAATAGCGAGAACAGTGTGTGAAAATGATGAAAAATAGGAATATAGTGGCACAGTTTAGTACACTGAACAATTTAATCTCGTAAGTAGCCAGGCAGTGTACATGATCTAACGAAATGATATAATAGCTTTTAAATTACTTTTTCATTAAGTGAAATTGTGTAGGAATAATTAGAATGATATGAATTAAATCACTCACTTGGCTAAATAAATGTTTTGTTTGCAGGGATTGTTATATAAATTAAAATTTAACCGATTTATTAACGGGTCATGATTGACCCGCCATTAGTATGGTTTACTAGGCTGACGTAAATCAAGGATTATGTTATTGTTTACAGAGAATTTGAACCGTTCGCATCGTCCCCACCAGCTCCAGAGGACTCGTTCTTCTACATTCGCTATCCCAAACCAGACGTCTTATTTGGCAAAAATAAGTTCAGCAATGAGTTTCCTAAAGTCCTAACTGAACAACAGAAGGAATTGTCAGCAACATACAACGTGATCAAAGAGAAGGATTGGTCGAAACACACCAAGCCCTGCCAAGACGTATTGCACGGCATTGCGCCTATTAATACTGCTGGTAAGAATTTCGTTTTAACGTTTATTTTAATCTAATATTCTAGAGCAGTTATAACAGCATACGAGTATATCATATGTGATTCATTTACTTACATTTACATTCTTTTGGTGTTTTAGTAAATATTTTAGAGACTTTCTTATACGTCAATTTTCTATTGTTTTTTGTTTGATTAATTGGAAATCATACCAAGTAATATACAAAATGCAGAACCACATCATAAGTTTAGGAGCAATTTTACACTTTAAGAATTTATATAATAAACTGAAAAATAACTAGACCACAACAGATCCGCCACCATACTCGACAATTTGTACTACACACCATATTTTCTTCGGCGTAACGTTGAACGGTAATTCTTCTTTTTTAACAGAATATTTGTCTCAGTGGGCCAAGACCTATAGCAACCGTTCTCTCATTCTGCTATTTTAGACGAGTTATTCAAACACCATAGCTAAAGAAGTGAACTAAACTCGGTTTATTTATTGAATTCATTATCGGGCAAAAACTTTTATTTCGTAGATGCTTCTATGACATCTCTTAAGACTAAGTCTCCGTAGTAGTAGTACTTTCAATAACCTGTAGCCACTTCCTTTAAGTGTGAGTCTTGAAGCTATATCCCGAAAATGTTGCGTATATTGTGATTTTCTGCATAAGGAATTGCTTATAAATATACTTGTGATGATAATACAACACACCGTGTCAACACGCTGTATTGCCCTGAGCAAGTCTATAAACAAGGTAACCGAAAAATAATGGACGGGAACAGAAAAAATATTTAGTGTAGTAGGGTTGCCTATACAATAAACGTAAACACCACACATATTTAAGAAAGTGTAGCTATGAAGTATTTTTAACTAAATATATGGCTAAGTGATCAAGTTAAAGTAAATGAAATAAAGAAAAAAATCCACCAGCTACTGCCCAGCACTGAATAAAGAATTAAAATCATTAGTTTAATTGAAAAATCCATTAAGTTGGCAACGCTGGTCCCAGTTTGCCTTACAATAGAACACAAGTCTTCGAACTAGAGTTGAACTACAATCTTATTTGCGGTCATTGTGGAAAACAAGTTAGGTTTCAATACAAATTTCGGAAACTTTTCCCATTCTACAGACGACTTTGCTCTAGGTATTACTGAGGCAGAATATTTTATGATCACGTTGTAAGTTAATGTTAAATAAAAGAAGTGTCAGGGAGGTAATAAAAATATTACAATTGATTATCGGATAACATTAAACTTTGGAAACATTGTTAGTTTATTTGCCCTTTCCTTGACACATAAAAGTATAAGATTTTGATCTTTATAAACAATAAAATATGCAGGTGTGCAGGTTGCTTTATTACAAACACTTTTAAAAATGTTTACAATCATAGAAAATATTTTTGGTGTATTCAAAGAGTAAAATCAAACCGTATTATTACGACTTCAAAATCCCTCTCGTCTTGCATCAACCGTGCTAGTTAATTTAATTTTTCACAGATGATGTATTTGTGATGTGTAAAAGAATATAAACAAATATTTAAAGGAGCTCCCATGCAGCAAGACATCTTATTTATTTTATTAAGCCTCTCACTTTCCTATATACATTATCCATTTAAATATCCATTTTTAGTGTTCCGTACCTGAAAAGATAAAAACTGAATAGGATCACGATGTTGTCGATCTGTCTTTCTGTGAAGTTCATTTATTTTAGATGTAAAGAAACATAATGCGTGAACGTTAAATACCTAATCTTATTCTTATCAGCTGGCTTTTTAAAATTTATTTAACTGTTATGTAGGTTTCTTATTATCATTTAGATCGTTTGTTGATAAGGGAAGTAATATTTTAATCTTTTAAAATAACACTTATGCTACATAATTAATGGACTAAGGATGCCTTTAACTGTGAAAGGCATTAATGGACTAAGGATGCCTTTCACTGTTAAAGTTTAACACATAAGACGCTAACAATGTAGGTCTCAAGAATGTGTATATGTTACTCTCTCTCTTTTTCTCTCTCTTTCTCAGGTTCAAGCTGTATCCCGCACATGGCTGGGTAGGCAGAGGGAACTTGATAACTTTTGTTAAGACATAAGAATTTAAGGCACTGCATGTTGAGTGGCGGAACCGGCAGACCGGAGAAATGAAAACATTAAATATTTAAATATAAAATATTTCATTTAATATTTCGAGTGGGAATCGAACCCACAACCTGTTGTTTACAGTCACACGCGTGCGCCACGACAGTCCTCAAATATGTACATCAATAAATAATATTGAATTGCCTTATAAAGCATAGCATAACATGTTTGTTATTGTTGTTGGTATGAGTGTAAATACGGGCAAAATAAGCTATCTCAAACAAATACTTTAAGTAAACAGTGTGCCAATTTAATGTACGAGGTTTTATAACTATTATAAATCTGTATATATATATATATATATACATTTATAAATATGTATATATATATATATGTAAACATTGTTTATTAAGTAAATATAAGTTTAATCATGAAACATGTTTCCTATAGTTTGAGGCTCTAACTATTATTTCTATTTTATCTACTGTTCATTTATTGCATGGCCTTTCAATATAAACTATAAACTAGTTTTCGATATGTAGGAAAAGTCATGTGTCCACTTATTCAATTTCCGTGAAGGATAATTCATGTCGTATTAGATAAATATAAAACGGAAATGGTTATAGTAATTGTTAAAATATAGTATATGTGAGTGTTTTTGTATTCTGCGCGAATAATGGTCTAAGCCTGAATGCGAATGCGAATAAGACGAAGGTTCTGCTATTTGAAAGAAATGAAGAAAGAACATTTTGCAAGGACAGTGTAAATGATAAGATATTAGAACGAGTGAATGAGGTAGTATATCTGGGAAGTATGTTTAGCAGAGACGGTAGATACGAAATGGATGTGGAAAGGCGTATTGCTGCCGGTAACAGAGTTAACGGTGCCTTAGCTGCATTGTTGAGACGGCGAAACGTCAGCATAGCTGCGCGTTTGGCCGTACTCAATGCAGTGTTGGTATCGACACTGTTATACGGCAGCGAAACGTGGGTATTACAGAAGAAGAATGTAAGAAAGATGATTGCTGTAGAGATGCGATCTCTTCGTCGGATATGCGGAGTCAGTTTATCTGACCGCATGTCCAATGAAGAAATACACAGAATGGCAGGTACTAGCGTGGATGTCACAGTGAGAATGAAGAAGAACGTGCTCAGGTGGTTTGGGCACGTCGAGTGAATGAGTGAAGAAAGAATGGTAAAAAAGATTTATGAAGGAAAAGTGAGTGGTAAGAGAGGGAGGGGGAGACCTCGGTTGACCTTCGAAAATACAGTATCGACGATGCTAGAGGAAGGCCACGTAAAAAGCATGAGGACCCCCCGGAGGGCATGTATGAAGAGGTTGATGACAGTGGACGAGGCGAAAGAGGTATGCCGAGACCGTAGCGTTTGGCGCTCCGTTCTCTCTGCCTACCCCGCTAGGGATATAGCGTGAAGCTAAGTTAAGTTAAGTTAGTATATGTGAGTGTTTTTCGAATGAACTAGCGACCCGCTTGCGGCTCTGCCTGCTTGATTTACACTACTTTGAACACTAATATTTTACCTAAATGAATAAAAAAATACTAGCAATTATTTCGAATCTAATGTTTTGAATTGACGTTACGTTTTTATTTTTTAATAAATCTTCCATGTACACACAGTGAACTGTTACAGATTTATTATTATAAGTATAGATAAAGTAAACACTTTATAAAGGTCAATCATACATATATATTATTCAAACTGTATCGTAAACACGGCAGACATCATGTAATAATTAAACAAGATTGCATAAGAAAAGTGAATGTGAAGATGCCTATGAATAGACTTACCGCTTTTATTACACTGCATTGAAGTGCAAATGATTATATTTCTTATATCATAAATATTTACTTTTTCGTTTACTTGTAAACTGTCATTTTATATTTATATGATGGGAGATATTAATTAAATGTAATTAATCGTTATTGTTACTATGTAATCAATAGTTTAGTGTATGTTGCATTTCAGACAGTACTGAGGTAAAAGTAGAAAAACTAAGGGATATAATTAAATAGTTTAAAAAACTAAACAAACATGCTTTGTCTTTTAAACTATTATTTATTTTCTCCCTTTTTACTTTGTTTAGGTGTTTTTTAGCATGCTCAGATGCGCTAGCTCTATCACATTTTCAGGAAGTAAGAGAAATAGAAGGATTGTATTAATCGTAACAGATTTTATTAATCCTGACGGTTCTCGTAATGATAATGGAAAACTGTTTTCATATTATTGCATTGTCATCGGTCCTTGACAGGTGTGCAGATTCAAATTAATCCGACTTCTGGAAATTGCTGAAAATCATTCTCAAAGATTCCATTACATACATACATACATACATACAACCCAAGCTAATAAAAGCGTGTTAATAAAAAGGGGGAAGGTTAGGAAAAGTCACTCTATGCACATTTTTTTAGACTTTTCCATACTTGACCTCATAACTCGACAGAAGAGAATCAAAAGTAATATTTAATCGTACAACCAAGTATAAAAAAAATTTAGTAGTTAACTGAGATAAAGAAACGATGTCATAAGTTATCTCCATACTTATATAATGTATGTATTTAAAAAATATATATCATATAAATCTTCTTTATATCTCTGCGAGTGGTCATGTTTAAGTGACATTTAATTATATGTATATTTAAATAACAATCGCAACATATAGGGCAAAATAACTTGTTTTTTATGTATTGGCCATTGAACTTAGGTCTACAAAGAACAAGTCTTTTAAAAAATCTGTATATAAGTATCTATATAAATGTCATACTAACCTTGTTTATCTCAAGAAACAGGACATAATGCATTGTGTCTGTGCATGCGAATAAAAGTATTACTTATGTAGACCTGTCGTGGCGCAGCGGCACAGCGTGTGACTGCAACCGACAGGTTCGATCCCCACTCGAGGAAATGTAATATTTAATATTTTCAATTTAAATACTTAATGTTTTCATTTCTTCGCTTTGGTACAAGGCAAAATATGGCGTTGAGTTCCGCCACTCAACACGCATAGCCTCAAATTCGGCGGAAAGTGGGGAACGGAAGTAGAAAAAAGTGTCTTAACACTAGGTTCCCAAGTTCCCTCTGCCTACCCAACCATGTGCGGGATACAGCGTGAAGCTGAGAGAGAAAGATATGTCTTAAAATTTACTTTTATTAGGGATGGCAACGATTGCGTCACTGCACTTGCGGTGCCTTGAATGCAATTTATCTTTATTGCAGGGTTTATTGTTAGTATATAATAACATGCATACTTTATACAATAGCGTTTTAGACATAATTACACACACACACACAGTATTTTTTTCATGTTACTTCGCTTTATGATGTTTCTTTTCTTTCTTTTATTACTTACTTAAAAAACTATATCTTTTTCTTCTTTCTATTTTCTCTAAGATATTATTACTCAATGTTTAGTTAACTTACTATTGAATTCCACGAAAATACGAATCGTCTTTATATTTCAATTAGTGTAACGATCCATTATGTAATTGTGGGTAAATTCCATTCGTATCACAATTATGTAAACTATTGATTATTATACAATTTGTTTGTGGTCTGATTGAAAACAATTAAGTATTTTTTAGCTTCACGCTGTATCCCGCGCTCAGCAGAGTAAGCTGCCTCCCTAGGCCTTAGTGATAAGACACTCTGTATTCCGCTAACGGAATTGCGTGTGAATGTGGAACTCAATGCCTCGCTTTGTCTTTATTACCAACGCGAGGAAATGAAAATATTAAATATATAGTTGGAATCCAGTTCATAACCAAAAAGTCCCTTGTGTGCGCAAAAAGATTTTATAATTATTTGTAATTATGTATTTTGTCTTCAGTTAAGTCTGCCAACGTTAAGCCCAAGCCAGCCGGCACAGATGATGGATTTAAAGGGGAGGGCGCGGCGTGCGGAAGTTCCGTCGTCAAGGTTCGTAAATAGTAATTCTTTACTTTATTTTTTTTATATTTCTTAGCTTCAAGCGGTATTCTGCATATATTCTTCTTCTGCATATACTTACTACAGTAGAAGTTACGTAGTGCTAATAATCTCCGTTCCCCAATTTTCGCTCAACTTTGAGATTTGGCAATTAAAATGGCGAAACATAACGCCGAGCTTTGTCTTAATACCGGAGCGAGGAAATAAAGATAATTCAATCCCCGCGTGAGAATCGAATTCGCAACCGTCAAATTTTTAGTTGTACGCTACGCCATTAGCTCTTATTTATGTTAGGTATATTATAAATATTTTTTTAATTTAATTGCTTATATAAATTTCTTTGTTGTCAATTTTAGATATTTGAGACTTTTCATCCCGCCTTCAGTAAGGAAATTAAGGTTAATTACATAGTTAGCATTCTAGAGTGATTGGAATAACATGAACCACATTCTTAACATTATAGCTTTATACCATATACAGATTTCCATGTCGTTTCTCACTTGTTGTATTTTAGCATGAAGAATAGTGCCGATAGCTTTTTATATTCGTTGTTTTTATCAATAGTAGATGCAAGTAACTCAAGGTACTTCCGAGCCAGTTATTCCATTTATATGCGCGCGCGCAGTGACTCAGCTATACGTTCACCTAAATAACTGTAACATTAATGTACGTTAGAATGCAATTCATATTAAATGCGGTTGTGTGTATTTATGAACTGTATGTAAATCATTATCATTAGTGTGGAGTGCTATTATTTTCGTAACAATTAAATGAATACACTTTTATTTGATTATTAATTAAATAATTGAAAATCCATTTTATATACATTCAAAATAGATAAAAATAATGGAGTATAAAATAGTTATAGGCCTATGTTGAGTTGTTGTTAAAAATAAGCCTTAGTAGATATATATTCATATGGGCGTATGTACATAAGTCTATATGGATTATATAACTACTATGGCTCATTTTTAAATGTACCGTTAAATCAGCTAAAAATTTATTTTCGGGATGAATGTAATATTTATTGTACTATTGTTAATCTATTTTTCTAGGTGGCACACCAAATGATACAAACTCGTTCGCCACGAGGCTTCACGGTGGCCACGCCACTTGACGAAGGGGCTCCGGAACCTAAGTCTAAGAGTTTCGCCAGACGCGGTAGCAAGAGTCTACCGGCCACACCGGCGCATTCGCCACCGTCGAGCCCAACGAGCCGCAGAAGGATGAATGGCAATCGGTAATTATTTTTTTTTCAGCATAGTTTGATAACTATAGAGGTGAAATGAAAATCCGTGAAGTCAATGCTGTCTTACAGTAAGATACTGTCTATGATGGCCTAAGTAATATATATTTTTTATATATATATATATATATATATATATATATATATATATATATATATATATATATATATATATATATATATATATATATATATATATATATATATATATATATACTATATATATATATATATATAATTAATTAATGTGCCGTGATAAGTTTTGCTTTTGTGTCAAAAATGTAGCTGATCCTGAAGGCCACTAATGCACGTTCCGTGCAGACCTTAGATGTATATATGGCGCGTTTTTATCTGTACAAGTGTTCATTATGTAGCTTTTCTATTCAATAATTAGCGTTATAGCTTTTTCAATGCCGTAATACTAATTTGCGACATTGAAACGAAATATTTTTTCTACAAATGAAATTACACACTATGCTCTAGTCTAGAGTACAGAAAAACACCAACATAAATCATAGTAAAACTCACAAACCTTGTAAGAAAATGGTAGATATTTTAATTATTTCAGTAAAACACTTTCATAATCCAATAATGTATTTATGAAAAAGACCAACAATTTACTTAATTGAACGGTCAAATTATTTGGACATTATAATGTTAAAAAATGTCTATGAAACAATCATATTAATCTTTATATATTATAATTCAAAAATATATTCAAATAATCATTCGTTTTGATGATTAATAGAAAACTTATAACGATCTTTTAAAATGGTTTTGTTTATTTAGTATAGAGGGTGTGAAAACGTTAAATAAAATAAACACTAAATAGAGAAAACTGTATTTTAATCCATTAAGCCGCTTCTGTGTTTAACGCACACAAACGCACAGACAAACTGTTAAAACAATTAAAATTCATTGTTTTTGATCCATTACATTGAACAACAATGGTAGATTGACATCGACAATCGATAAAGCTGCAATGATATATTTTCTCATATTACTACCGTGTACATTGTCCAATGGTCAGTTATAAGTGTATTATTTATATATGTTAACAATTTTACCAGCAGCTTCTATTCATTTATATGTTTTGCTATGGTGGATATTATACAACTATCTATTGAATGAACTGAATATAAAACATATTTAGTTACATCCCATTTCTAACGTTATCTTTACATACTGTACATATGTATTAGATTAGAGTAACACCTGGAATATCAAATATTTGTAATGTTATGTACTAAAAAAAAATTACGCCCAGCCTTTATTACCACAAAAACGAGAATCTTTAAACTTATAATAGACGCAGACGAAGCCGCGTGCAGGTGGCTCGTATAAAAAATACATGAGAGATTTTCATCGTTACGGATCATTAACTCTTTTATGAATCTAATATTAATTTTAATATTAAAGATAATTATAAATGTCGCTCATTACGTTTTACTCTGGTATAATTTGTTATAAAACTACTTTGAAGGCCAAGTCACTTTTTGTCATTGTTTTCGTTAGTTGTAAAAACTTCCTAATTTAAATAAAAACTTAACTTAACAATAACATTGCTTAATTCGTTTAGGAGTCTTCTGTAGCAAAAAATCGCATTCTCATATTAGACAAAGCTGCTTTGTGTATTAGTTATATAAATTTATATATAAATTTATACTTATAATAATAAATCTGTAACCGATCGCTGTCTGTACATGGAAGATATATAAAAAAATCTCATAGGGAACGTTTATAATTGTTTTAGCGCATAGTAAAAGCTAAAATAATATTTTTTTTGCCCGTCTGTTTATCTGTGCGATTGTACGCGCTAATCTCATAAAAGACTTTTCTCGACGACGAGAAATTTAAATGCATTCCCTAATATATTTTGGCAACTTTCCTTTAACATTTATTGTTTGTTTTATTGAAATCGGTTGATAAATTAAAAAGTTACGTCAATTTTAAATATTTAGTTCGACAAAGTAACCTCAATTTTCCCCGCTCTGGTAATACAAAACGCAGTGTTTAATTCCGCCATTGCACTTTATAATTGTAAAGAATGAAATCCCTAGTTTTATTATTTTTCAGTCCATTTATATGTTATAAAAAATCCTTAACTTTTTTTCTCACAGTTATTTCACATCTCCCTTCGAGCCAGTCGAAGATGTAAACAGTAGATCATGGCTGACAACTGCATTACTTGGTTTCAAGAAAGACCTAACTACGTCTACTTCGACATTGGCTGAAGAAGAAGCAGTGGAAAACAGATTACAAGGTATTTATATATTTGTAATTATTATATAAAATATATTTTATTTTATTATGTTTTGTTAGTTATTACAGTAGCTTCCGCCATGAGAATGTTTAATTACTTTGATGTTTTTAAAATGAATACTTAGTTTTTTGCAAATAAATTTAAAATAAAAATGCATATAATTTATATGTCATAGCTGTGGTGTTTATTTATCATAAATTATGCTAAATACAATATTTTCTTACATTCTCTTTCTTTTCAGTAGGTTCTTTAGCAGAATCAGTAGAAAACCTGGGACCAGCACCTAAAATAGAGCCTAAAGAAATATCTCAAGATAGTTCAAGCCAACAGCCGAAATTATCCAAACCAGCACACACTTTCCGTCCAAAACCCTCAGAACTAAGGGAAATGAACTTTTGGTCACCGACATCCATGTAAAATTATGTTACTTCATTCATTATTAATTGTAAGTTTACATTACTGTGTGTATGATGTGTATGTCAAACAAATTGTATTTTAAAATGTAAATCCTTCATTGACTGGTTTGTTTAATACATTTTGGATGAAATTTTGAATTATAAGTAACAAGAAATTCCAAGAACAATTTTTCAATTCCAAATTTTCAATTGTATACATTGGAAATTTTGAACTGGAAAATTGTTCTCTAACTTCACGGTCTGTCATAAATTCGACATGCTTGTCATACAATTTCAAATTAAATGCTTTTCGCAATGTTTACATCACTGTGGCAATGTGTATACGATATATTATTGCAAAAATACATAGAAAAAAAAGCCTATATGTATCATGTATTTGTAATTGTATTCTTTAAGACAATACATATTTACCAATTTGTTTGAGTGAGCATGTTTTCTATTTTTATCACACATTGTAATAAACGTATTTGTTATCTAAAATTCCGACAAAAATAAAGATATTTAAAGAAAAGAAAATCACTGCTATAATCTTTTTGCCATTGTTCTCGCATTTTATATAAAATGATGAATTTGTCTTATCATTACATTTCGAATGTGTAGATATTACTTGACAATGTTTGACGAACCAGTCACGGATTTGGTTTTTAATAATAGAATGTACTGTACTTTAAGGATCATTTGTAATATTTTCCATACAAATGGACAGACGGTTAATATTTGTTTGCAATTAAAACGATTAAGTAAATATAATATTCCAGTCATGTTTAAAAAATCACCCTTTTAATTTTAGTAATATTTCAATCATTCACATTTGTTATATTTTATTTATAAGATCATTCAGAACATTGTTTTTAATGAAATAAAATACTACAAGGTTTTATTATTCTTGTAATTAATTATTAATTAAATCAAATGTCGGATAATGTTTATTAAACAGCATGTTTTTAAATATTTTCATTAATTAAAATTGTTAATTTTAATATATTAATAATGTGTGAAGAAATGGATATGAGTGATTGAACTCTGAACGATCAAATCAATTAATTCATGGATTACTTTAGTGACGATGAACTTTTGCTCTTATTGTAATATTTTAATGTGGATAGATGTATTGCTATACATCTCAAGTTAAATACCGCCTGATGGACTTCTACTTGAACACTTCAGTAAATAATCATTTTTTTTATGTTATGTTGTATTCTAATAGTACATTATTTTACCAATAAATATTCACATAGTTTATGTACATAGTATTAATATTTAGTTGTGTTTAATCTAGAGCAGATATGATTTCCATTACCGATAATAGACTAATGACGGTTTATTCATTATGACTACGGCTAAATAAACTTTTATCTACTACACTCGAGTTATCATTTACGTGCCCACATTCGATGTTTCTAGAATCCGTTGTTATACGATGAATCAGTTTTAATATGACAACAGTGTGTGTATAGAGTGGAATGGAAAGAGAAATTCGATAGGGTTTTGAGATAATTTAATAATAAATTATTCTGTAAATATGTTTGAAGTAAAACGATTGTAGGCATAGTTTAAAACTATTTATTAGTAAAGAACTATTTATTAGTAAAGAACTGTAGGTCACATAATGGACAGCGTAATGATATTTTTTAAAAATCATACTAATTTGAAGTTGTGTTTTTTGGAAACTTTCTTAGCGCTCTGACCAATTAAGCTATACAATCTTATCTAGCCACGAATTTCTTATACGCTTATAACTTATTTATGTTGTTGAAATTTAATAAATAGCATTCTCTGTTACCAAATGAAAATTCTAAATAATTTTTATCTTTTGGCAGAGAACATTTCTAGAAATGTCTCTCCATTAACAACATGAATGGTTTTCTAAAAGTACTTTTCTTTATTAAATATGGCATATAATTTTAAAAGTTACTTATGGTGTATTGATGTTGATTACACGTACCGCCATATCGGCACGCCATAATATAAAGCGTAAGTGGGAAGTTAAGATTATAATGATACATATTGATATAAGATTATATTATAATAATATAAGATTATTATGAATGATATAAATGAAAGTAAATAGTAATGTATGTATATGAAAGAACTTGAAAACTAATCCATGCTGACAGTTTAAATGATATGTACGGAATAAATCCTTATGTAGTTTTTATAATCTAATGTGAGCTTTATTCGTGATTAAAAGTAATAAAATATTCTCTATATTTATAATATTATGACGCAAATTAAGTATTGTTTGCGTGAATGATAATTTGATAACGAAAATAAATTACGCTCTATTTTACCGCGTTCGTGTTAACTACTTTTTATTAAAGTATTAAGGTGTGAGGACTTGTAATTTATATCCAGTATATACATATAATACGTAAATATTATAACTTGTCCTTCTATTTTATAACATTTATTTTTATAACATTGTTAACGACCTAATCGTTAAATTGTTCTAATTAATTCTAAGGCTATTTATTTCTTGGAGTTGGAGAGATTTTTTTTAAATATTTTAATTTTATTGGTATAACTAAAGTTTTCTCACTATCTTCTTAACTTCAAACCATTTTGAGTGAGAGAACTCGTACCATTTTTCTAATATAAAAAGCAAGATAAACTTGCGTTCGTGTCACCTGATCATCGTCCACGGGCCAGTATAGCACCAGAATGGAAAATGCAAAATCCGTGATCCGTTTGTAAAAATGCTAATGAGAAATATTTTTTTAAAGTCAAATACCAAATTCCTTTGCAGTCAATCGATATAGTATGAAGATGTAGGCAGCATCAGGCAGAAGATAAGTTATTATAGAATATCTACTTAATATTTACACCTAATAAGATTTTACAATGTCATTTTTAGTAGTAGAACTATCCAAAAACGACACTATCTTTAGACATAATTATCTAATTTCAAAGCGAAATTTATGGTTAAAATATCACTTTATCTAGTATAATTTTAAACTAAACCTAAACCAATTCTTGACGCAAAATATTTTTTATTTACTAACTTCTTTCCGTCTTAGACGTGTCTTAAGGATATATTTACAGATTTAAATTTAAATATAGAATAATGTATATTGTCAAATGGATATCTTAGGATATCAAAGCTTTATAAAAGCTTTTCTGTGGAGGTACTTTTTTTTTGTTTTTTTTTTAATGAAAAAGACTAGGCAATCAAGCGTACGGGTCACCGGATGGTGAGTGATCAATGTCGCCCACGGCCCCCACGTAAAACCAGGGGTTGCTACAGGTGCATTGCCGGCCTTTAAGGAGGACGAAGACGCGCCTTTTGAAGGTCCTCATGTCGTATCGACCTGGAAATACTGCCGCAGGTAGGCCGTTTCACAGATGTGTGGCGCGTTGAAGAAAATTCTGACGAAACCGCACATTAGTCGAGTGCCAGGCGTCCAGATGATGTGGATGGTACTTTAGTTTGTAACGTCCTGTGCGGTTAAAAAATTCGGCAACAGGTAACAGGTCAAACAGTTCTCCAGCTAGTATTAAAAATATTGTATAAAACTCTGAATTTCCGTATATTTCTTATTGAACATTGCTACCGCAAGATAATCTTTAATTTTTATCGTATCAAATATTTGTATGTAACTAACTTTTTAAGAACAAAAATATAGCATAGTGACTGTGATTTGTTTTACTAAACGCTCACTGCAATATTGCATGCTACTGAAATCGACAATTCCAAATAATTGTAGCGATAACCCACCCGCATGGCCGGAATAAGCTTTTTATTTCATTTTCTAGCAAACAAAGCACTATTCCTGTCGCGTGACGGAATCTCGTGTACATTTTATGATTACCCAACCATTTGCCCAGTTTTGTTATCGTTTGGCTGTGACTTATAACGACGCTACTTTAATACGACCTCGTCGATTTATGTTTTTCTATAAATATAAAGCAAAAAGTATTAATTTATTATTATCGTAGGTGTACCTATGTACCTGTAGGTACATTAGCTGACACGATTATTTATGAATATTAAAATTATTTTCTTAATTTTTTCGAAGCATTTTAAATATATGTTTATTTATTTTTTCAAAATGTTATATTGAATCAAATAACTGTAACACGTAATATTTCTAGGTACATAAAGCTTAAACATATGTAAAGTCGCACTTTATCTTATTGCCAAAGCGAAGAAATTAAAATATTTATGTTGAAAATAATAAATATTTCATTTTTTGAGAGTGAGGACCGAACCCAAAACTTGTAACGTTTACAGTCACAAGCTTATCCACTTGCATCACAACAGACAGTTCAGTACAGTACATTTTCAATATAACAAAACACACGATTACCTTTTTTTTCTATCTCTATTAGAAATTGATTTGAACTTTGTCGCAACAACCTTTGGATAAGGAATTTAATTTCACATGATTACAGTATTAGATATAAGTTAGCTTTATCATGAAGTTTTTCTAAATGCTAATGTACTTTAAACTATTTCTCAGAACTTTTGAATAGCTTGCGACTATTTCCAGGTAGCGGAGTTATACAGTGCTATATTTTATTAGCTAAAAAAAGTGTAGAGGAATCTACACGCGATTCCACCATTCTCGACACACGCACGGATTGTGAAGTCCAATATCTACTTTATATTAAATACCAAAATTATATTACGTATTTTAATTATATTATTCTACATTAATTTTATTTATACATTTTTAAATACTTTTTACTAACTTAGTAATTGGAACAAAATTAAAGTGTATGTGTAAAGATGATTTTCCAAATGCTGGTTAATACCACAATATCAGAACACAAACAAACAATTTTAGTTTCTCTGTTCGTCCAGGTTTATGTTCCGAATTTATTTTAGTGGAAGTAATACTGTAAGATAAGTAGAAATGTGGAGAGATTAGGAGAGAGGATAATTTTTCTACCCCCAATTTTTTGCGAGCAAAATCAAGTTAAGTCTCAATAGTTTTATGTTACATACACACTTCATCAAGTCCACAATCGCAAAGATAGCCATACTTTAATAAATAGTAAATTTTATATTCGTATATTTAAATTATAGTAAATAGATAGATTGGTACTTTTTTGATTACCAGGAAGGTATCAGATAAAATATGAATAGCAAACTACCCAGTCGTTTCGTTAGCATGTGCCAGCCAATGTAACAGGTTGTGAGTTCGATTTCCACTCGAGGAAATGTCATTTCCTCACCCTCACCCTTAAAGCGCGACATTGACTGTCACCACTTTACACCAATGTCTTCAGAATTCAGCACAAAATGAGGAACGGAAACAGAATGGGAACTGTAAGTGAGTTAATAATTTGTTTTCAGGTTCTCTTTGGCTATCCTCCTAAGTGCGGGATACATGAAGCATGAAGGTAAAAAAATATTATAAAAATGGAAAGCCTTTAATTGAGAATAAATTAATTTTGTTTTCACGCTTTGCTCCATATATGAAGATAGGTGGAGAAGAGAACGTAATTTAATCTCATTCTGTTCGTTGCATTCTTTTCGCTCTAGATACCCTCTGTTTAAGTATCTCAGATACTAAGCTCCGCTCAATACACAATTGAGCGGAGCTTAGCGCCGTATTATGTCGCATGTTACCAGAGCAGGGAAATTAATACGTGTATATAATATTTTAACTCATCTGTGTTTTGAACCCCCAACCATCACGTGCACCTCTCCTGTCAGATCCTGTCTCTATGCCGTACGACGTGCTCAATTAAAAATCTGTTAATATAATATTAGAATTTCAATTGTCCAAAGAAAATCCATGTCTTTTCAACAATTTTCTTCCGGCTTTCTAATTAGTCTTGTTTCATTACTCAAATCGGATTTGCATTCACGGCCATGGTTGTCGAGAACAGTCTAATTTGCGTCGTCTAAAATTAATTTATGTTTTTTAAATCTTATTTAAGTGGAAAGTGAAATTGTAATTTGAATTTTTGTTGTTTCTTTTGTGTTTAGGTGTTTGTCGGTCAATTTAATATATTTTAAGTTCAGAATTAAAGCAGTAAGCACAAACTAAATTGAAACTAATCTAATAAAATAATATATTACATATATATTATCTATTATCTATCTATACATAAAAACAGAAATTTCAGCAAGATGAATAAAAATATTGTAGCGATTTGATCAAACTAAATATTTTAAATTGATTATTTTTTTTATTTACCAAGCAATTTAGACAAAACAAACACTAACTAACTGTTGAAATGTTGGAAGTTTATCAAAACATAATAGTGAAAACTATATTGAAAACTGTTTAGAAATTACTGTGTACAAACGCACAGAGAAACAGAAAAACAGACAATTTAAAAAATCACTATTTTGGGCCTTATTACAATAATATACGTCCCCTAATAGATTTTTTAAAATATACATTCCATGTACAGACAGCGATCACTTCCAGATTTATTATAAGTATAGAAGGTATGTAATAGCTGTTATTATCTAGCAGTAGAATAAATTATGCTATCAGATAGTAATATGGAATCAATATTTAATTTAAAATTGATTTGGGATGGGTCCATCCCGGGTGGCAATCGAATTCCTTCTAACGCCAGTCACGTGCCGTCCTTCCTATGCATCCATTCGGAAATCGAGATATTCTCTATACCAAAGGCAACCTTTCATATGATATAGTTGGTTAAATTGTATAGTTTCAAATGTTACCTAAATGTTTTTTCTTTATGCACTTATATAGTATATCTAGAACCAGCGGCTTTGCTTTCTGCCCTAATAGAAATAATTAAGATGGGTGATACATATGGTGTAGCGTTCGAGATAACTCTGACCACCGGACATTAAGTTACATCGAAACGATTAACGTAATGTAACACTACAGTTTTCCTCGATAGAAATTCTAACCAGTAGGGCTCGAATCAAAAAGTTTAACACATTTGTTAAACTTAATCGTTTTTATAATTATGAAAATGATTTGTCTAAGAGTTTTGGTCATGTCATAAACATGACCAAAACTAAGAAAAGACAGAGCAAACGAGCCAAAGCAAATGCAAAAAAACGTCACACACTGTTCCGCGTAACACCAGAGGAGCTACCGGTGCGTTGTCGGTACCTATGTCATATCGACCTGGAAATACTGCAGTATTTCCAAGTCGTAGGACGAAGATGTCAAATCCCTCACAAATCATTAGGTCAAAAATAATTTCAACGGCTCTACGTTGTATACCATAAAAGTTATGATAAATTTATGGTTACATTATTTTATTTTATATAATAAAAAATAAAGTCCTTAAATTAGTTATGCAGTTATAACTGCAGATATAAATTATATTAATAAAATACCCAAAATGTTCTTTCTTTTGGTTATGTATAAAAAAATATCTTTGAAAATAAAAACAATTTTTAACATAAGCAAGAAAAGATATTCTACTTTTTTCGTAGGTAAATAATATAAAATAGCTGAAATCTAAAAAGATAAAGTAAATTATTATATTTTCACAAAGAAGCCGTGAAAATTGAAGTAACGTGATTAATATCGTGCCATTTTATTGGAGTGCTTCAACAAGACTGCGGGTTAGACAAGTATAATGGCCGCGGTACGGCTATCATCACATTAATTAGTCAGGAATACCATTAAAAGGTTTCGCCACTCGACCTATGTCAATATTTTTCTCCTCAATTTACCTTCTAAACAACGTTGACAATTGACATAAGTAGGGCAGTAACAAGCCATGCTAAGGCAATGTGAACCACGGGCATATTATACAAAATATTATTAAAAGTGTCCTGTTTAAAATAAAACATTATTGTGTATAATTTAAAATTTTTAAAGATATTTACGCACACATTTAAGCCAATATTTTAAAATCTGTCTTTTAATTTCCGTAAAATTAAAATTTAATATTTTATCTTAATATACATATATATCTACATATTTTTTTTTCAGCTTCACGTTGTATCCCGCACGAGGCAGGGTAGGCAGAGGGAATCCGGGAACCTAGTGTTAAGACACTCCGTTCCACTTCCGTTCCCCACTTTCCGCCGAATTTGAGTCGTTGCGTGTTGAGTAGCGGAACTCAGCGTCGCGCTTTGCCCTATTACCAGAGCAAAGAAATGAAACATTAAATATTTTAAATTGAAAATATTAAATACTTCATTTCCTCGACTGAGGATCGAACCCAGAACCTGTTGGTTACAGTCACACGCTTGTGCCGTTGCGCCACGACCTTAACCTTTATATAATGTTTGTATAACTACATATGTTATACAAATATTATATAAAGATTAAGAAAACCCTCTGCCTGCATAACACTAAAAAGAATCACTGACGAAGTATAAAAAGTTAATAAACCATAGCAAATCGGATTAATATCTTAATCAACTATTTGACTTTTTTACATATTATAAACTGTTATTTTAAATGAATAATTGTCATGGTGCGGGTAAGCATTAAATTGCCTTGTTTAATTATTTTTTTAACTCCACCTACCTAGAACAAATGGGCTTCTAAGACGAATCTAACGATACCAAAATTATGTAAACCCATTAACAGTTCTGGAGATCTAAGGTAATAAACATATTACATATATGTAGACTTACAAAATATGCCCGAAAACATACATTGCAGTTGGGAAAAAAATCCAAAATCTGTCAAGTTGAATATTTTTACTTCGAAACGTGGATAATAACAATTTTGTGATGATCTAACGAACAGTATAAATATAATAAATTTGTCTTTGAGACAGAAAATTTAGTATCGTTAGTAGTATCTATTTCTTCATACTTTTAACGACATTTGGGATTCGAAACAGGAAACTTATGCCGTATTTTACCGCACAATACTCGAAGGAGTTCACGGTTGACAAGCTTTGTATGATTCTTGTAATTGATATACTTATACAATATTGTCTGAAATAATGCTAAATCATGAAATAATCTTTTTGTAGAATAAACCCGCTAATATAGAGAGCACCTAGTGTTAAGATAAGTAAGATAGTTTTCTGTTCGTAATGGCAGAGATTCATTTCCCGGAAAAGGTACACTTACATAAAATCATCGCTTGAATAGTAAGACTTCGTCAGAAAAAAGACTAAAAGTAAAGAAAAAAAGGAAAATCTATATTATTATTATGATCATTTTTATTTTTTTTTTATTTTTTTTTTCTTCTTCACGCTGTATCCCGCACTAGGCAGGGTAGGCAGAGGGAACGAAAGTGAAACCTAGTGTTATGACACTCCGTTCTACTTCCGTTCTCCACTTTCCGCCGAATTTGAGGCATTGCGTGTTGAGTGGCGGAACTCAACGCCGCGCTTTTGCCTTATTACCAGAGCGAAGAAATGAAACATTAAATATTTAAATTGAAAATATTAAATATTTCATTTCCTCGACTGGGGATCGAACCCAGAACCTGTCGGTTACAGTCACACTCTTGTGCTGCTGCGCCTCGACAGGCCTCATTATTATTATGATCAATAACGTTCTATTTGCATTTTTAGTTTAAAAATTATATCTACAGTAAATATACTCTAGAGTTTCTTTAAAATATAATAAAACATTAAAGATACAGGTGGTTAGCACTGTATCGTTTTACAATGCTCTTAGAACAATCGCCTTGGGAGTGCGCGATGTCTCGTAGCAAATGACATCGTGACAACACTTCATTATTTACACATATATTTTAAAGAACAATAGAGGTGTATTTTTACGAGCATATATGAACTAATAATTCTGTCAAATTTAACAATATTAGCTAATAATAGTAAACAACTGTATTTCAGTTTAACTCAATAAAAATATTGACAAAATAAAGTTAAAATGTGTTGTACAATTCATAGAAATATAGATACAGAGTAAATATTTTACCTCAAAATAAATAGGTATATAATATTATTTTATTAACATTATGGAAATAGTGTGTAGATTTTCTTTTACTGAGATTTGTATCGTAATGTGTAAATGTGCTACTTAATAATGTTAATAAAATTTAAGTGTCTGCCTGTTTTTGTCCTGAGTTTTATTTTTCATAAAGCTGAACTGTATTTTATGGGACTAATACAGAAAGATTTATATATTTCAGAGATAGTTTCATGGAAATCAATGAATCAATCAAAATATATATCTTAAGATAAATAACTATTTAGCAAGTGCATAACAGAATAGATAACAATCCAAAATAGTTATTCACGTGCGAAGCCACGTGGATCTGTTACAGTATATCCTAATATATTAAACATAAAGACCAAGCCCTAAGATATTTCAATTAATAAAAGATATTGTAATAATAGTAATGTGAAGATTAAAATTATCGCAATGTATGTATGTAACACTACATGTAGAGATCTAGACTTTGTTGAATCAGGCGCTCGCGGCCTACGCGCTGATTTCCCCGCAGACTGTCAATTGCAAGTTGAAACACCACTATGCTTTCTACTTGATTAAATATATATTTTTAATTAACCTCTATTCATTATAATTTACTGCGAGTGGTTCTTTATTTACATCAGCGTTCATATTTTATGCTTTTTATCTTTAGCATTAATTAAATATTTTATGTGCACATAAGTGGTAATTGCAGAGTTCATAATGCGGTTAAATTAATAATGTATTCGTAAGTGCCATTTTTAGTTTATGCTTAAGTTTTAATTCACTAATTTAACTTTTATTCATCTCTCTTTTGGACCACGAAGATAATTAATTTATTTGGTTTTCACAGTGACAGCGGATTGGATATATGCAGATGAATTAAGAAGTAAGTTTTTATTTATGGTAATAACAGCAAAAAAAAGTGTTTTCACACCAAATAATAAGTTTTTACGAAGTAGTTCCTTCTAAAAAGTTTTCTTTAGCTTCACGCATTTGCGACAGTGGGAAGATATTGTAAAGGCACTCCGATCTGTTCCTCACTTTCCAAATTTGGGGTACTGTGTGTTGAGTGGCGGAACTCAACACAAAGCTTTGCGTTGTTGTCAGAACAAAGAAATTAAAATATATATAATCTGTATTATTTTGTTATACTTTAAAAAAATGTATTAAAAATATTACTTTTAACTTTCATGCGTTATAAATTTTAGATTTGATCGTTTCCTTTTTATTCTGTAAATATTAATATCTGTAAATTTTTGACGGCCGTTGATAAATTGCGGCGGACTAATAACGACAGCTACCGTCAGAAAGCCTACGGTGATCAATCTTATTTACCGAACTTAGTAACTTGTAAATTCATATATGTAAAAAATTCTATAAAATTCAGTGTTTCTATGAATTAAAACACTGTTAGTAAATTATAAAATATAATATAACCATTTTCTCGTTACACTATGACCAAGTAAGTAAATCCCACTTCGAGAAAGAGGTCTCTTGTCAAATTCAACTCGGCTAGGCTGCTTTCGGGAAGCTGCGAGAAATTTTTACGTTCAGAAAATTACCTCAGCGTCTTAAAACGAAAGTTTTTAATCAGTGTGTGTTGCCAGTGGTGACATACGGAAGCAAGACGTGGCCGCTTACTATTTTCCATAAGAAGCGATCAATGCTTGGCATTTTCCTACGTGATAAAACCAGGAATGAGGATTGAAGAACAAGATGAGGACATAATTCAGCAAAGTAAGCAATGTCGATCACATAGTTCGAAGATTTACTCAGCTGAAGTGGCAGTGGGTAGGGCACACAGCGCATAGAAACGATGTTCGTTGGTCAAAAAGGCTCTCGAGTAGCGGCTGCGAACTGGACGAAGTTCAGTAGACGATCTGGTCGCCGAAAGTCGCCAGCACAGGACGTCGTGGAGATCTTTGGGCGAGACAAAGTGAGAGCATTTTGATGATGATGATGACTATGTAGTAAATTACATTTTTATACAAGTACTCTTTTATAATAAGAAAGCATTTGATAACTTAGTAAAAAACCTACTTTCAAGTCATTTTTTAAAAATTTTGAACATTGAATATAGCAAAGAAACATTAACGATAATAGGTTTTGGTTAGAGCCGTTTATTATAAGGTTCTGGGAAACTGTTATTGTTCTGGGAAACTATTTAACCAAGTCATTTTCTAACAACAAGTTCAATCAAATATCAACTTCGCTATCTGGAAAAGACTTAACTAGTGTACGGTTGTCTAGAAAATCCTTTCACAAGTTCTTGTTCCCAGGCCTTCGGTATAGGTACCTTCAAAAAGCGAGTTTATCTCTTGTCTTACCTAAAACACCCAGCAACGCACCTGTTATTCATTTGGTGTTACACAGGGTCGTGGGCAGCGTTAATTGCTAACCATCAGACCACCGTACGCTGGTTTGCTTTGCCTTTTCCATAAAAAAGGAAAGAAACTATACTTATTAACTTCAGGTGAAAGAAAAAATATTAAATATAATTGTTAAAGTCAAAATCTTTTTAAATTGCATATTACAAAATAATTCAATATAATACTTAAAGAGAGTCAAGTATATGTCATTTTTTTGTATAGTTATTGGAGTCGGAGCCTTCAACCCTCACAGACCGTCACAGATTTCACACTGATTGATTGATTCCGTTTTAATTTTACTAACGCTCAAAATCCGTCAAGATTGATTGATCTCCAAGTGAGAACCGAAACTCTTTAATCTACTTTTTATTTATGAACATTGAGGAAAATTCTTAACGCTCACTTATTTTATTACGAAATAGATCTCACCTATAAGTGGGTTATAAAGATGGATTTTATAAAATACATAATATTTTGTATATCATTACGTGGAATAAGGACGAATTTCTAATTTAAAGTAATGCTTTTTTCAGTCATAATTTTTTTGTCTTTTTAGGACCGCACATTTATAACAGTCTTAATAAATCTCTATCCTTGTATAATTTAAATAAGTCTAGATTAAAAAAAGTTGTAACTGATTGGTTGCTAAAACAATCTTATACAGCGATTGAAAAACTATTTGAAATTCCTAGGTAACATTATAAGTATATATATAAACACTCACACACACACACACACACATACACACACGCACACTCATACACACAGCCGATGCTCACTATCACAATTTCGCTTTTACTGTTCCTACATAACTTGATTTATGGTGAAAAACTTTAAATTACCTATAATATGTATGTGGCCTTTTTTATTACAAATTCATAATGAGGTGGAGACCTGGTGACCTGTAACACGGGTTTCGTACCTATCACAGGCACCAGCAACCCACAACATGTTATTGTTATAATTGACTTTACGTATTGTATGTTTTTTTACCTTACAATGTTGTGGTTGAAATAAAGAATTTTTATTTTTTTTATTTATTTATTTAATGCTAGAAAAATGTAAAACTCATCCTTTCACAGTATCTTCTACGGTGAACTAAAAAGTTTCAAACTCACCAGGTTGTCTTGCTATGTTTTTCTTTACAGTACACTTTAGTATTCAGATATGCTGATCGTAATATTGGTTCTATTTATAGATTTGAATATAAAATCTGCTCCGAGTTTTCCTTATTTTGTTTAAACACGCACCTTACACTGTAAGGTCATATTTATTAAAATTAGAGGTAGAATTATTAATGAGAAGATACATTTCAGTGCATTTTCTTATATAAAAATAGTACTAAGATTTAGTAGTATTTAGTGAACATTTATTTCTTATGTTAATTAGTCTTTGTAAATGCACAAATTTATAGTTATTTAAACATTAATGGTCGTTTCTCGTTATAATTATGAGCATACACTTAAATCTGATATAGCATATGTATATTTTGCTAGATATTAAGATATCTGATAAATATTATTATTTTATTATATTTTACTCTTGTGCTACGACAGGCCTCGTAATAAATTCATTAATAATATTAATTTATTTTTATATACATACAGCCAATCACTGATGTTAAAGTAAATTTACCTAAATACAATACGGCTTTGTGTAGGACGATGTCTGACTACGATGCTCTGGGGTCCTGTAAAGACCAAGGCATTGTTACAGTGTAATTAATTATTATCTAAGTTTACAAACCCTGCCACCATCTAAATCGATTTGGGCCCTTTAAACAATAGTTCGATAATTTATCCTAATAACAGGGCATTGATATATATCTAGGGGTTTTTAAGCAAATAAGGGATCTATTTAAAGCTTGTTTGTATAATATTCAATATAAGTTCTAGTTTATCATTTATTGATGAACATAATAGAAGTAAATTATTGTACATTATAAAAACATTTTGTCAACATAAAAGGGAAGTGCTAATTTTTACATTGTATTTATGACGATGGTAATGTTTATTACAAAAATAAACATATACAAATACTTTAAAAACTAAATGTAAAGGCTTATAAGTATTTTCTCTTGTTTAAATTCATGATATAAAAATGTAAAACACGTACATAATTTAAAATTATTAGAAGAGTTGTTGGAGTGTTATTTAGGTAAAAAGTATAAAACAATTTAAATAAAAATAGACAAACTTCTTCCCGAATTAATTGTTTGGGAGAGTTTGTACAATGAAATAAAATTATACAAAATAAACTATTGAAAATTTCACATTTTAATTTTAATACTTAGATATAAATTTCAATTGATACAAACAAGTTAAAGGGGCAAAACAATCAAAGGCTTTATAGTGTACGTTTCGCTTACTAAGTAGCATAGCTAAGAATGTTCCGGAGAACAATATATTAGAATATTAAATACCTATGATATTCCAGATTCAATATATATATAATAAATGATATTCCACAAAGTAATAAAAACCATACAATATTAATACGGAAAAAGGTTTGTTTAGATAAAAGCCATGTTCTATACACCTACGATATATTCTAAATTTATACAAGTGAAATAATATACTTTGGTGGTGACGATCAAAATGCACGAAAATAAAAAATATATAAAGAAAACAAACTTCATGATATTTATTATAGCATTAAATTTCATAAATTTCACGACCGAACGAACAAATCGTGCCGTTCTTAAATATAAAATTCCAAATGTCATTTTATTCTCAGACGGTTAATGGATAAATCCAGAAATGGCTTTTGCATTATATAAAAGCCTCTACCGGTGGCGGGCAAGAATAAAGCATGATATGTCAAAATCAATTTTCATATTCACGAATCGCTATTTCAAATTTAACTATAGCGCAAGAGCGCGGTAAACGTTTATTTAGTAAAAATATTGTACATATATTTTTTTAAAACAACCTACAAAAATATGTTATTTGGATAAGCGAAAATAAGAGTCACATTGCCATATCAAATAAAGAAAAATTATAATAACAAAGTTATATTGAATCTGTAAGAAATAATAGGAGCATTAATATTATTTAAAATGATAGGCCAAAGACAATGTAAGCTCTTGGACTACAAAGCCGTTTATTTGAGGAATGACGGCATAGTTCGCGGGGGCGGGCGTCCAGTCACGACAGGCTAAATGCAGCGAGACTGCAGCGACAGCGATCTGCACTTCGCGTGCTGAATTTTTAATAGCGTCAGTTATTTCGACGCGATGCCTAATTAGCTTTTGCAAATCATGCTGTGTTTGCGCGCTACTGTCTATGTAATTACATCTATTAATGTTTCCGTTTGTCCGGACACATAGTGTTGGCGTTAATTTTTAATTAAGAATTTTGTATGTTTTCATTTGAACTATGCCGCTTTATGGAATTTATGTTAAGAATCAATATTTGGAGATCAAGTAAGACAACATTGTAATGAGTTTTGATGCGGCAATACTACAATGTAATCAACTATCAGTGTCGACGTTATATTGGCTTGGGCTACGATTGAAACAAAAAATCTTTATTTTGCTTATGATAATTTAATCAAATCTATTTATAAAAATAGAACCGAAAAGATAGATAAAGTTATACATGTAAGACCAATATATCAACAAATCTAAACCTAACACCACGTGTTTATGTGCATAACTTTTATTTAATCTATAACGAAATATTGTCTACCATTGTTTTCAAAACAAAAGAAAGGAGAAATTAGAAAATATTTAAATAAAAAGATGTTCGTTTAGTTAGTCAATTGAAATTATTCGCCTACGCCTTGCCCGTCCATGACCGAATTTATTACATTATTTTATATCGTTAATACTGAAGTACTTGGCCTTATTAATTATTCAAACAAGTAGAATTTACTTGAAAAGCAGTCGTAGCGAAGGGTATAGCATGTCACTGTAAACGACAAAAGTTGTGGGTTCGATCTCCACTCGAAGAAATGAAATATTGATTATTATCATTTCTTCGCTTAGGTAAAGAAGCGAAGCGCGGCCTTGATTTCTACCACTTAACGGGAGTGGCTTAATGGAGACGGGCTGTTTTAACTTTAGGTTTCCAGGTTCCCTCTGATAACCCTGTACTGATGAGTATGTAAGTAGTACTATTTTGTATAGATTATAAAAATATAAAAAACTTGGCGTATTAAGTCATCGATGACTAATATTTCTATTTAAAGGTTTCATTATAATGTAGGTATAATGAGTGTTAAGTTTACTTATTTTCTTTTAAATTTTATTTATAGCTTGATTTAAGATTTATAGAATTAATTCCTTGAGTGCCCTAAATTTATTCCTATAGATATTAAATTCAATAAAATGAGTAGAAATGTTGAAAGTGTCTTATTAGATGTAAAATACATACATATTAGATGTAAAATAAATTACACTTTCAACATTTCTAGTCAAGTTATTGAATTTATTTAATATCAATAGGAATTTATTTAGGGCACTCAAGAAATTAATCCCATAAATCTTAAATCAAGCTACAAATAAAATTTAAGAAAGCGTTTGTAATCTAACACACTTATCAAGAGAAAATAAGTATAACGTTTTCATCCCTAAGTTAAGACATTTAATAAATGTACACTCTCCGGTCTCGTTGCAGAACACATCAGTTTAACTGTCACTTGGCGGAATTCCGGTTCAAAACAATTCTAAAAATGAAATATTTTAAGGCCATTAGCTAGAAAGCCTTTCTAGCGCCAGACTCCAGTTATCTTTTATTTATCTACTGAAGTCTGGAGCTATTCTGGGCAGGATTTAAAAATAGGTAATCAATAACCGTGAACATCAACATTATACGGAAAAGAGCAGCGTCAAAAGCAAATATTAGCTTTATCATTAGATCACATGTGTGTTCATTGTTATATCACGTACTTTATCTATGAAATAGTCAATTTTTTAATAGTATTTGAACCCCTAAAGATTATGTAGGAGGTTTTACAAGATTATGTAGGAGGTAATGTAATATTCCTTGCTTTAGTTCACATCCATTAGTTGGACTGGTTTTCTTGCGGGGGATTTTTATAAGCTAGTATATTTATATTCTAATGCCGTATGCTGTGACGTTTCAATTACATCAAAACATCATAACAAAGGAATAGGTACTTGTTCGCCACAATAAAATCGAAAAAGAAATATTTGATAATACAACGTGCTAAGTATACCTATATTAATTTAAAACTAGGTATATCTTTAATTTGAATACTTAACAAGGTTAGTGTACACACACACAAGAAGGTACTGTGCGATCAAACCGGTCAATATTGTTGGATTAAAGGCTTAATACCGCTGATGAATAATTGTGTCCACCCGACCCGGATTAAGCCGCTTTCTGTTGATTTAATTGACAATCCGGATATAATTGTAAGCGATTAATAGTTTGAATACGTCTCTTGTAATCACTTGAAAAGGAATACATTATTTAATTTAACTATTCATTAAAAGATAAAAATGTAAATCCCACTTTACTAGAACAATAATGTTATAGGCATATGGAAAGTCTTGAGTCCAGAGGCTTACCAACTATCTTATATCATTAAAGATGTTCTCGATTTTTTTTGAACTTACGACCACAAGACCAATGAGACTTGCCTATTTCGGACCACTAAAACTTGTACATACAGATATAGTGTTCAAATATTTTAAATATTTGAACACTATATCTGTATGTTTTGAGGAATGTCTGCCGCAGAGTACAAGCATGCCTCTGTAAGCGCGACAAATTATGGATTCGAATCCTACTCGAGGAAACGAAATATTTAATAATCTCATTTCTTCGCTATGGTAATGTGAGAGTTAAGTCAAAGCACGGCGTTGAGGTCCGCCATTCAAATTCCCCCTGTTTAGAGTTCTTTATGGAAAAAGTGTGAAACTGCTTTTTCAAAAGTGACTGGTTTTACAGACCAAGTCAAGTGACCATGCACGCACGACCAGACCAGAAAAAATATAAATTAAGTTTAATTTGAAAACAATAATTTAATTGAAAATAATGTTTAATTTGAAAACAATTAATTCATTATTCAATTTTATTTATAAATTTTGCGAAGACAAAGAACTTAATAAAAAAAGGTAAGAAAATATGAATATAAAAAGATAATGAATAATGTTTTAGTAGGTACATTTTTCTTACTTCCACTACCCAAAATAATTCTTGAAAATTTATGTAAATATAATTTGGCGCTAAATTACATTGCCTGATGCTATTTGGTTACAAAATAATAAAAGGCTCAGTATAAGTGCGCTTGCTCGCTAAGTACCTAACAGGGTAACGGAGGTTAGCTGCCAGCTAATTTCTCTACGATGTAGATAGAACACGTTGCCATTTGCTTCAGGCGCTTTTCCTTTTGTCACTTTTATAATTTTTGTTGAAAGGTGCGCAGAAAAAAATATTTGTGAGACATAACCTTATAACGAACATAAATTTTATTATCTTAACTTAGGAGTAAGTATTAAAATAAAGGTACCGGATACACGTATACTTTGTATATACAATTGTTTTTATATGAAAAATAATGAAAAAAAATGTTGATAAAAATGTACAAGATAGAGGATGGTTGTGAGTTAGATCTCCATTTCGGAACAATAGCTACCACATAATTTCACACATGAAGAAGTTGGCTGGTAGAAAATGCTTTGTTCTTTTTTGCTCCTTTTGTGCATATTTTTGTTAAGATTGAGTACTCAATTCGTTGAGGCCCATCGTGGCGCATCCTCAGGAGTGCGAAAGTCAACGTGACAGGTTGTTGGTTCCATTCCCATTCGAAAAAAATAACATTTTCACTGCATATTTTCATTGCTCTGATAACAAGGTAAAGCGCTAGAGTACTGGATAAATCATATGTAAGTATAGAAGAGGCTTGTTGTGGCGCAGGGGCACGAGCTTGTGACTGTAAACGTAACAGGTTGTGGGCTCGATATCCATTCAAATAAATGAAATATTTTCAAATTAAATATTTAATGTTTTTATTTCTTCACTCTGCAATCTGTAATTCTCGCAATACCTCAAATTCGACGGAAAGTGGGGAGCGGTGGTGAGCGAGTGTCGTACCACTAGGTCTCCCTCAAGTTAGCTCTGCCTACCTTGCCATGTGCGGGATACAGCGTGATATTATAATGTAAATACTATTTATACCTGACATAAATATAAGTTTATCCCATAAATTATAAATTTATGTCTTAGTATTAGGCATTATTCAACCTTGCTTATGTGGCAATTTTACTTATTAGAAAGACTTCGTCGCTCGCATACATTATAGTTACATTTTAAACTAACAAAAAGTCGATGTAATGCTGAAAATAAATTTGAGTATATGTTTTTTTGTAACTTCACGCTGTATTCCGCACAAGGCAGGGTAGGCAGAGGAAACTTGGGAACCTAAAATTGTGATAAATCTAAAAATTGTCGTTAAATCATCTGATGTAAGCAGCATTTTTAAATATAACAAAAAAATTAACCTTAGTACAAAATGTTGTCATATATTATAATATATGACTAAGTAATATGCACCTACATGTCTGTGAACGCAAAATCCTTGTTGTAGGTTGTAGGTTGAACTCCTACATACATTTAAATTATATTAAAAATATTATTATTTTATGGAATAAAAAATAAGACCTAGTATAAGTATTTAGTTTCTCAAATTCCTTCATTATAAAAGACAATTTAAGCATTCGGTTCCCTGGTTTCTTTTGCCTACCCAGTCTAGTGCCGGATACAGCGTAAAGCTGAATAAAAAAATTGAACTGAAAACGGTAAACGCAGTTTCTTGACACTGGTTTTATAATGTATCCGCTCTGATACACGAAAACAAGCGTATAGATTAGTAATACATCCAACACTATACTAGTGTCCTGTAAAATATTTTATAGATCGAAAAAGGATAGAAGCGTCATATTCAATATCGTTTTGTGTAGACCCATGTCTGAATACGACTCTCTGGGGCCCCGTAACGACTCGTTCATGGCATTGTGTAAGTGTAATTAATTATCTTACTCTGCAAACTCTATCTACCCTCTAATTAATCGATTTAATCCTTCATACAGTATATTTACTAATTGTATTTCGAGTGTACTAGATAAACTACAAACGATAAATTTCATCGATTCTCCTTTGTATAGATATCATCAAAGTAATTCTTCTTTCTTAAGATTAAAACAACTTAAATAAGGAGAGCTTTGTAACCTTGTTCTTAAGTACAATGTTGTAGCAAGCAGCTTATAAAGAAATTCTATCGTTGAGTTCTTTAACAAAGTGGTTATTTTGTAGTAAAATTAAAATTGTGTTGGATATGATCAAGAGGGTTAGGTTCAGTGGTGTATTTTTATAGGTAGTAATAGTTATTTTATTAAGTAGTCCTAAGATTGTTAAAATATGACTAATAAATTTGACAATTTTGAATATAAATATCCTAAGAGAGCAAAGTGAAGCCATAAAACTACACCACTTTGCTAAAAGCCTCAAAGAGTTTGCATCCTAACATTACAAGTGAACATTTAAAAGTTCTGGTAAATAAATATTTATTACATCATACTTGACACTAATTTGGTAAAAACTTACCGAATTACACAAAATAGAAAAATTTACCATAAAAAATTAAATTAATATATTTATTATAAATATTAGCATCACTTTCTTATAGATAGTTTTCTATTAAAAAAAAAAAAGTATTAAATGGTGTTTACACACCACTATAAGTTGTACATAATTATGGTTAGCGAGTAAATTCTAGTAAGACGTTTGGCCAAATGTCAGGAGTAGTAAAAGTTATCCGAAAGCTATAAAGTTTCTTATGTTTTAAGCACTAAGTTGCCGTTTCTTCGAGGAGAAATAGACATACAAGCTGGTAAACAAGTTTGTACAACTTCAGAAAGTGAATAAGATATCTTGTTATATATTTCCTATGGGACTTAAGTATTAAAGCTCAAACTTTCGCATCTACAAATTAGCTGTTGTTTGATAAGAGTATAAAAGTATAGATATAGTTTAATTTTACATAGGCAGAAGACGTATAATTAACAAAGTTATTTTAAAGCAAATTTATATGTATATTAAATTTTAAGGACATTATAAATACATTTCATGTTTGTTATGTAATTTACATTGCTTGTTATAAAACAATTAACTATTGTTGCAAAAATAATTATATATGATAAGGAATAGATAGCAATGGCTTCTTTAAGCTACTTATGGTAGAGCAAGGCTTCCTTCAGTTAGCTAGGTATAACAAATTGGCGTACACGCGACTTCCTCCGTACGCCGCAAGCCACGTTAAGCTGTCACGCCCGGATGTTCATCTGACATCAATGACAGCTGCTAGTTGCTACGGACAGTCTGGAGCATGTATAATTCTAACTGTAAGGGATTAACACCAGCAACAACTATGAAAACGGCTAGCACATCAACCGGTGGTAAGTTTCTTAATAGTTTTTTTTCACCTTTACGCTTTTTTTCAGCCGTATCCCGCACATAGCAGGATTAATAGAGGGAACTTAAGAGTTTAGTGTTAAGACCCCCCCATTATGTTCTCCACTTGCTGCAAAATTTGAGGCATTGCGTGTTGAGTAGCGGAGCTCAGCGCCGCGCTTTGCCTTATTATCATAGCGATGAAATAAAAATATATAAATATTCCACTTCCTTAAATCCTACTCACAATCTGTATAGTTTACAGTCACAGCTTGTGCCAAGTCCATGCTCTTATAAATTATAATATTTGTTTAAAATATTTTTGCTTTTGAAATTACGTAATTTGGTTTACACACATTGTTTCATTTATCTTTTAAAGCATTTTATATAAATATTTTTATTTATTTTGACTAATTTTATGTGATTAGTTTTCAGTAAAGTTCAATATCTTATAATCAAAGTTACCTATTGAAAAGCTGTAGAAATAAGGAAGCTATAGTCATTATGGCATTTCATTGTAAAACCTGAAAGATTTAAAATATTAGAGAATTTATTGTGAACACAAAGCAAGTTATGTTTGATTTTCTATTCATTCCGCAAAACGGGTTGTAGCTGTTTGTGGCAGTTTTGTACTTTTATTTACCCGAGTGTTTGGTACGAACGGCCTCTCATACTAAGTAATTAAAACAAGCTAGGGTTCCCTTTTCTATGTACTCACTACTACTCTACTAGTTTAGTATAGTACAGTTTTCCTATTCATTATTTAAATTATGTTAGACCCTGCTATAATAAATACTGTTCTAATTATATCTTCTATTTAGGATATCTATTATTTAATTTCACTAATCAATTTGCTGAAATTAATGATATTTTTATTAATTTATCACAACTTTTGAACCTTTGTGACCTCCAACAATACACTTGTTAAGTTCCGTTCAAACATTCCTTTCCTTATGAAGTTAGTATCAACTTACATACTTTTTGAGGTATTTGGAACTTGCAGCTTAAATAAAGTTCTCACTTGTTAGATTTTCCACTTCATAAGCCGTTGTATTGAATGAATTGACCGTTTTGATTAATTGCGGTGTGCAAGCTGCACTCCAATGCTGAGATAACAGTATTTGGTAACTATTGAGATTTTCGGTTATGGGTTATTTTCAAAATACCTTGTTTATTGTAAAGGTTAAATATAGTTAAAAAGGTAACTTTATTTAATCAAGATTGGTTATATTGATGTATTGCATTGATAAATGAAGATGTACAGACTTCTTTAAAAGTTAATAATTGATTTTAAGTGGTGGATTCATTTAATATTTACTATTTCTGAAAAACTAAAAGTCTCTATTTTTGAAATACAAAAATAAAGCTTCAGTAGATGTTGTTCTTTAAGATTGCCGCAGCCATGTTTAAGTTAAGTGATATTAAAATGGCACAATACTAAATACTTTACTAGTACTTACATATTAATAAATAATATTTTTTTTACATTATTCCACCACAAGAGGTTTTAATTATAACGACGAGTTAGAATGTTACAATAATTGGAAATTTGATACTACAGATGATGCTGACACATAATAATTATATTGTGTAAAGGATCATAGCAAACTATATCGTTTTATGTTTATGTTTCTGGTACAACACCTACTGAAAACAGACGCTAATTGCACATCTGTGTATAATTCACATTAGGCTGATCCTTACAATTTCAGAGAAAATTGAATTTTAATGCGGTACCAAAAGGGTTTACCAATACAAATATTTAAAAGCAAATACAGGGATGCCTCTTAGTCATTGAAGTGCAAAATAATTTGCATTTTATGACAACGGAAATAATGCCCAATTTACTCTAAATGTGTATAATTGAGGAGAGGATTGATTGGACTCTGATTTTGCGTTAGACCCTCGTATCAGACTTAGTACATGCTTAATTAAACTGTCAAACGTCGAGCTACGGAATTTCAATACTATTTACGTCATTTAATTTTATTATGTGAACTAGCATTAATTAAAACAGACTAAGATATTAAACAATAGTATAATTTTATCTCTATACAATAAAATTACAGTAATAAATTCTTTACAATTTTGATATTTTATGAGAAAAATAAACTTAAAAATCAGTTCAAATTGCTACGTAAAGGCTTACTATCTAATCTACGCCATTGCAAAGTCTGAGAGAGTAATGTTACATGCTTTCTTCGCGATCCAGTTACATTAGGCTCAGACTTAATATTTCATATATGACAAAACATGATAAGTCAACAAGGAAACAGTGATTTTTATATGTGATATGTTGGCTTGTTCACAAGTATTAAATCAGTAACAATTTTTGATTCACAGTCTTAAATGGAAGCAGAAGCTGTAAGTATATTTAGTTAGATGAATTGACTATCAAGCGATTTGTAATTCATGCAGTTCCAAATAGCTAAGATTGAATTCCGTTTGCTAATCGATACTAATTCGGTATGATCTGCTATTTAGGACTTGGAGGAGTGGCAAGCGCCAGAGGCGCGATTTATGGCAACATTACGCTGAAGTTTGTACGGCAATGGGGGCTATTAAGACAAAATCGTAGAAATAATATAATTTCTTTTGTATTAATAGGACCGTTTATTTTTTTTTTTTTGAGAAAAGTATTAAAAGAATACGTTTCTATCCCCAAATTTAAATGTGTGTCAATTAATTATAAATAATTGTTATATTTACATATCAATGTCATATAGAAATAATAAATCGGATCGGAAAAAGTAGTACAGTAAAGGTGAATATGTCATAAAACTATAATCATTTCACTCTCGCAGATGACTATGTTTAATTTATACGTTTTTAAGCAGAAATGTTTCATATTTTTTGTTACTTCGACTCCCTGAAATTGTAAATAAAGCAGTAAGATGTAATAGCGCCGCTAGTTCTCCGAAGCGGCGCGGCGACTCAACGAGCGCGCTCGCTGGCATTCGGCATACATTACTCACTGAGTGCGCTTTCTACCAAATTAAATTTTGATGGCTGTTTGGATAGAGCGGGAAAGCTGATTTTTTATAACAGTAATTTATGAAATGCCACTTCGTAACACTTATACATTTTTCGACGTAATAAGAAATTGGCTCACAACTTGGCTCTGGATTTGATATTACTTTCATATTTAAGGGGAAATATTACAAATTGCAGGAGGGGGTACAGTTTATAATTTACTTACACTGTGTAAGTATAATTTAGAATTGAATTACTAGTGAATATCACATGTGTATTTACAAAATGTGTATCTTTTCATATGTATTAATCATAGAATTATTGTCATAGCGAATGATAGAGACAAAAGTTAATGTAAAATAATGTCAAATTAAAAGATTGATGGAACTGTCGCATGACTGTTTAATATTTTGTAAGAAAATGAACCATTATTTAGGCAACCGCCGAAAGTCATGGTAAAATCTGATAACGTGGCCGAAGCTGATAAAGTGCACGATATGCGTGATTCGGCTTTCATTGAACACCAGATTATATCAAGGTTAAATAGTTCAGTTTGGTATGTATGTATACAAACGATAATATCTGAGTATTTAGAATATGATTTAAATAACGACGAACGTTTAACGTCGTGGCAACGTAATGAGCTTGGGTCGTTAGTTTGATATTGGTGTAACGGCCGCTTTCGGTATGCGCTTCGAGGGTAAGATTGTAACGAGAAATTAGATGAAATTCATAAATAATATGTTATTTTTCTTAGTTTAATTATTTTAATATAACTAATTAAAAGGGTTAATTTAAAATGAAAATGCAATAACATTTTCTTATTAGGTTTTGTTCTTAAAATCCATTAAGGCTATTAATTTTAGCAGGGAGTCATTACGTCTTTAAAAGTTAATCTTTGTTTATAAATCGTGAGGCTAATGAGAGTTCTCGACTTTATTGTTGAAATTGAGTGAGAGAATATTACAAACTTCTGAACTTATTTGAAATAAATGATGCTGAAATGTACACAGTCATTTAGGTATGTTCGAAATACGTAAGCGACTCGAGTGACACTTCAGTATTTAACATTTTCAGAGCCAAGCTAAGTAGTAAAGTACCATTAATATTTATACAATTTATTAATAAAATAGTATATTTTATTACACATACAGAATTGCTTTGCGTATAAAACATTTAGTCGGACTTTTTGAAGTATCGGTACATATTAAAATAAGTAATTATTTCATTTATAAAATAATATATAATTTTATAACGATTATCGCTTAAAGGCCAAGGGTTGCCTAAATGAAAATATTGCCAAATTAAAAACAAAAAGAATTATCAATATAAACATAGCCTACTACAATAATAGCCTAACATATTCGTTATAAAATATAAATTCACTTTTAAAAACAGCCAGAAATACCCTTGTTACGGTCTAAATAAATTGCCGGATTTTTAAAGGCTTTACGCGTTACTGTGATCAATGAGGAGGCTTTAGAGGTTCCATTGGGGATTTTTCCTATCTCCTTTCTTCTTTCGTATACTTTAATTCAACTATTCTCTTCTATTATCTTGGAACCTGTTTTCCAACATCCGTAAGTACTCGCTTGTCAATTCTTGTCAAAGAGGGTTTGGCCTTGTATAAATTTCTCACTCATACTTACATGTAATGGGCACTGTATTAGATATGTTTTGTATAGTGATTCATTTTAATATTATAACAAAATCTTTTACATTTAGGTTTATATATTTGTTTTAATTTTTTATAATTGTCTGTAACAAATAACCGCGTCTTGTTGTGATACAATGTACGATTTTTGGTTTTTATTTACTTTAATCTCAATTGTGTCTTTCTATAAATACAGAAATACAGAGTATTTGATTCTTTATTGAATATGACTAGCTTTAGAAAAAGATCCGAATCATTATTTTTATTTTATCTATTTAAATATATATCTTAATTATATATAATAAACCCAAACGAAAACAACAAAAGAATAAACTTATATGTATAGTAAATTTATTTATAATAACTAGCATATATAATGAACAAGCTTTGTGTTAATCTTCTTCAAATCCTAGTTACTTTACGCTTGACAGTTTAATTAACCGTGAACCAGTCTGATACAAGCATCTGGAGCAAAAGTAGAGTTCTATCAATTGTATTTAAACATATTCATTAATAATAAATTGAGGCATTAATTATGCAACGAAATTTAGGCTTAAATATTTTGTGGGTGAAAAGACTGGGTACATTTATGGTATATATTTTTAATTATCATAAAGAACTACTTTATTGAATAAATAATATCTGACCTTAGACTATTGTCAAATTAGACTGATTTTTTTCTTTCACCTTTTTTTTATAATATAATATTTGCAAATATAAAGTTTTAAGCTATTAGTAATGTAAAATGTTAATATTTATAAAAATGTTTATGGCTATTTAGGTATGGAATGTTCACTAAATGGTTAATATAATGAACATGCTAAGTGCATTATAGTTTCTTCATGTAGAAGAATAAGCATTTTGCCGTTTATATAGAATACACAAAAATACTATTTCTAATCATGATATTTTATTACTGACATAACACGTCGTAAGACATTTTTGAAGCAAAATGCATCAAACAAACGACATTGAGCAAACTTTTCATGCAGTGTAACTGTGTTATTGCAGTCGAGTAATTTTCACGTTCACAGAATTGATCAAAACGGACAATTTGTTCAGATCATTGAACCAATAACCTTTATGAAATATGCAAATATGTGAAGAATTTAGCCATAAATTTATTTTAAATATTTTTTAAATTAGGAGGTAATGAATTATTAACCGTTTTTAAATGTTGTTATATAATCGAATAATCTTTAAATTAATACAATTATTTAATACAAGTTTGAACCATTGTTATCTATGAACTTTAGCTATCTCATAGGTAGGTTCTTTATTAAAAAAAAACATTTTGGTCTAGTCTGTCACATCGGAGTTTGATGTTTCCGTACCGTACTCTCTGGGTCTTGTTTTAACAGATTAAGAAAAATTAACCTTTTTCGAAATTTGAATGACTACTGCAAGGAATTGCAGTAGTCACTCAAATTTCGAAAAAGGTTAATTCTTCTTAATCTGTTAGATCAAGACCCAGAGAGTACGGTGGATGCCTTGGACATTCCATTTGAAGCTTATTTAATTTGGTAGCATCTAATGTGCAGTGTATAGTCCAGTGTTGTCGTGAAGCAGCAGTGGTAAGCAGCGTAGAGCGATTGACTAGTATGAGTTGTTTAGCAGGTAGCTTTTTTATCATCGTTTGAATTTATTGAGAATGGACGTCTGCTGTAATCGTCTAGCCAGGTTTGAGAAAACTGTAGTGAACGACACCGGCACTGGACCACCAAATGCTAACGTCACTTGTTTGAGTCTTTTTTCGTTTGGGGAATTTCGATGATCGCTGCCGATTGTCGTAGATAATGTAAATGTAGAGGGTGAAAAACTAATGTTTCGATTTAAAGACCGTTCTTTAATTTCATTTAAAACCTTCATTATTGTGCTCCTTAAGTAATGAAGCAGTCGAATCACGTGTGCCGATTTGCTTCACTTAAAACGAGAGGTAAGCTCTTTAATTTTTCAAGTTTTTTAATATCCGTATTGTAATATGAGGTATTTACCTCAAATGTTAATACATTTGAGAACAGTTTTATCTCTATAATAGCAGCAGTCTACAACTAAATCGGTTTTGCAATGGAACTGCTGCCACAATAGCCTTCAATTCTTCGTTTTTAACTTGGGTTGAACACGAGTTCCAGAACATGAAAAATCATCCCGAACGATAACGTTGGAACCAAAACGCACTCTATTTATTGCGATATGACCGCCATAAACATAATTATTTTTTCGAGTCGTTTCCGCAGCACTGTGCCACGCTGGAGCTCTCACTTGTAAATAACGCGATATTTCAAGTTTTCCAAATTGTACAAACAGAAAAAAACAAGAGAAAAAAACGGTTGACGAAACACTAATACATGTGTAAGTTCACTAATTCTAATTCTAAGAAAGAGAAGAAATTCGTGGTTAAAGAGGACAGTATAACAAAATGAATTTCATATGAAAAATATGAACATCCTATCTTTGTAATTTTATAAAAAAAATAATAAAAAATATTCTATTGCTGTAATCTTTCTTAATTATCTGTAAATGAGCTAACATTTAAAATATATTATATCCACTCCATTACTTCTAGTACGACAAAAAAACTGCTAATAATATTGAAAGTTTATTTCATAATATTGAGTTCTCCTCATAAAAAAAAATCTTTTATTCACAATTAAAAAAGTAAATAAAATGAAGATAAAACTAAATTCCTTTATCAAAGTCGATAAGCTCGTTAAGGACAGGATAACTTCAACTGTACAACAGCTCAAACGGATGATTAGCGAAGTTAGTTAGCCAATTCGCGCCGAAATAACCGGGGCTATTAAAAATTCACGACGCAAAGTGCATATCGTTGTCGTTGCAGTCTCGCTGCATTTAGCTTGTCACGACTGGACGCCGTCTGTCCTTCCTGAAATAGAACCTTCACAAGTAGTCTAGGTAAGCTAGCTGTAAATAAAAGCTTTATGCATAAATGCATACACAAAAAGAAACATTTTACAAATGGATTTTTTTGATTACAGAGAATCTCGTTTATAAAATATCACAAAAAATATCGCCTCAAATTCGGCGGAAAGTGGGGAACGGAAGTGGAACAGAGTGTCTTAACACTAGGTTCCCAAGTTCCCTCTGCCTACGCTGCCTCGTACGGGATACTGCGTGAACCATGAGTTTTGCATTACCGTACCAAACGCAGGATTGTAGATTAAGGGATAGTTACTAATATAATAGTTAATAAACTTAAATTTGCGGGCGTATGCTTTCACTTCGCATAATTTTTTCGATGAAATACCGATAAATCTTCACTTTTCACATTTTTCCTTTGTCTTGTAACGACAGCCAACCGAAGTTCTCGGTTCATGCTAAATTTAATATCTGTAGGTCTACGGGAAGTACCCTGTAGCATTTGATTACGAATTTAATATAAAATAAAAAAAAAAAAAAAAAAATCGCTTGCTTCGGCAAAAAAAAATGCATCAGGGGACTGTAGATCTAAATATTTCATATTAATTTCTGCTTACCTTCCACGATCTCAAGGTAAATGTTATTGAAAGACGGACAGACGGACAAACACACGGAACAAAGTGATCCTGTAAATGTGTCGTTTTTTTATTTTTTTTACAGGGCTCCGTACAGCACTAAAAAGTGGCAAAAACAGTAGCTGCTCTTAGTCACAGTTAAATTGAGACAGAGGTTATACACAAAAATAGTTAAATCTCACAGGCTTATTTATACTTACTTTTATTAAAAGTTACTTTTATATTTCGAAAAACATTGACTACTATTACTACTGCTACTGCTTAATATAATGAAACTGCAAGTAGCAGTATACGTATTTTTATACGTATTTTTAAAACAGTGCATGTTCTAGAACATATGTATATAGTAGTTGAGGAAATAGAGTATAGTTTGGATTGATTCATATTGATATATTTATGGCAACATATCACATTTTGAAACTTGAAAAATTTGTCACAATATGAATACAAGCCTGAGCCAAGTATAGTACATTGTAATGTATTGTACAAGTTCAGAAGTATTCTCGTACGGAACACTTTGAGCCGTGCGGCCGCAGACTGGAATCGTTTCAATGTTTCCACCCACAACTTCAACCGCCACAAAAAGGGGATTACGAAATGTCTTGTTTTCATTGGTTCGTTGTACTCCACTGAAGTCGACGAGCCTTTCGAAACTTTATCTGCAAATAAATTGTCCGACATGTTGCATGTTGTTCGTTCTTCTATTGAAATTGCAATATTCTAGGTAAGAATGCTTTTATCTGAAGAACTACTTGTCATGATTGTCTGAATGTTGCGTTTTATAGGTAAAATGCAGAAATTTAATTAAACAGCTCTGTTTCAGTCTATAAGGACTAGAGGTTATTACTGAATCACTAATTCTTTACAGTTTTAACTAAGCGTTTTTGTACATACATTTTCAATAGTATACTTAACGCAAACGTCTTGAAATAACTCATTGATTATTAATAATTATATATTATTTTATAAGATTATTTTCTTTTCACTTATATACTGATGATAATTTATTCTAACCTAATATATAGAAATCAAAATGAACAAAAATAAGTAAATAAAGTAAATGAAATATTTAATATTTTCAATTTAAATATTTAATGTTTTCATTTCCTCGCTCTGGTACAAGGAAAAACGCAGCGTTGAGTTCCGCCACTCAACACGCAATGTGTCAATTTCGACGGAAAGTGGGAAACGGAAACGGAGTGTCTTAACACTAGGTTCCCAAGTTCCCTCAGCTTACCCTGCTGTGTGCGGGATACAGCGTGAAGATGAGCTCAACTTAATAAAACCAGTTATATTATTAGTTTTAAGTATGTAGTTAAAAGTACGTAACCATTACTCAACCAAGAAATTAAAAAAATCCAACTAATTTACTACCCAAATAAGAACCAGACTAAAATATTAATTATTACAAAATAGTAAATAACTACAGAAACTTTAATAATATATTGAAAAACTCTAAGAAATTCCAACATTGTCTGCCCTCAGTTGCCCGTTCGGGTTGTTATTGTGTAACCAAGCCCCCGCACACCGCGCGTCTCGTAGGCTAGGTAATTTTGAATCTAATCGATATAACCTAAAGTATTTATTATAATTTACTTAAAAGTACGATTTCAATCTACACGGAATGCTTAAGATGATTATTATATTTATTTGGATAAAGATTAATACCAAAATAGGGAAATATACATTAATAACAATCTGAATGCTTCTAAATTAAATATATCAAAATGGTGACTGTGGCTCAATCCTTAGGAATAAATAAATAGCAACGCGGAATTATGTTTAAGATTTTTTAAAGGACAATATTTAAGTAGAACATTTTTCTTATCTGCTCATGAGGTTGAGACAGGGGACGCCATGTAAGTGTTCAGGAAGATTATTTTCAGAGACGTTTTTATAAAAGAAGAATTCTGGAAAATACTAACAAATATAAATGTAAGCCTGTCGTAGTGTAGAGGCACAAGCGTGTGACTGTAAACGGGACGTGTTGTGGATTCGATCCTCTGTTGGAGGAAGTATTTATTTATTCGCTCTGTTAACCAAGAAATGCGTGGTGTTGAGTTCCGCCACTCACCAGTCAAGGTCACAAATTCAGAGTCTATTATTTGTTTCCTCTGCCTATCCTGCGTGAAGTGTAAAGTTAAAAAAAATAAGTTCACCATCATGTTGATCCTAGGGTCCTTAAGTAGTACTTATATAGAAATTGCATTACAATCGGTTCAGTGGTTTGGCCGAAGTGACGTCGCAGATAGATAGTTATTTGCATTTAGAATATTAGTATATATATATATATATATATATATATATATATATATATATATATATATATATATATATATATATATATATATATATATATACATATATACACGGAAAACTTTGCAAAAGTAGAAACTATTCACTCATAACTTTGAATTAATGTTCAAAAGTAAGATATATTTTATTATAACAAGGTAATTCCAAGAATATCCTTTAAAGTGATCCGGACAGACTAGAGCATATAAATGCTCGACATCTGTCTTGTAGCATGCAATAGTCTCAAGTATTTTACTCTAAGCATAGAAATAAATCCTTGATATTTGTTACAACCGTCTCTTGAAGCAAAGTAATAACTCTGTGAAGTAACCTTACTGTTTATTATTTATATAAACAAGTGTCCAAATCACTTTATTAAATTCCATTACTTACAAGTCTAATACAACTATATACATATATTCTATTTAGTGCTACGGATTTTTTTACGTATAGAGTCTTGTGGCGTAAGCTGAGCTTTATATCAGTGATTACTAAAAGTAGAGCCACAAACACATTTTTTTTTTAAAAATAAACAAAAAAATATATCGATTCTTAACCACTGGACTTGCATCGTCACCATTTTCACTTTAGTTATTATTTTGGTTAAGTTAATAGGGATTTTATCCGTTATATCATTAGAAATTCCCTGTGGTTAAGAATTTTATTTTTCTCTCTTCCTAGTGCTTGGTTTCATACAGTTTTATAATATTGCACAGTGATAGTGTCAATTTTTTCTTTCACTTTTAATAAATCGAATACAAAAATAAAATTAAGGTTAAGGTGTGGTTACGTCAAACCATGATTTAAGCAGGGGATGCGCCGTGCTTTACATTACGAGTACAAGCAAGGTGCATACAACGGCTGTCGTTACACTTACACTGCCAGTGTGTACTTATATAATTGCAAAATTCATCTTACGCGTTGTCGACTGATTTTGTACATACATATGTTTATTTGATCAACAATAACTTCGTTAAAATGGAAGGAGACTTTGTTTTATAAAAAAGGACACTTTTTATTTACATTAATATTTCATACACGGTAATAGTAGCATTAACTTTACTTAACTATGCTTCACGCTCTAACCCTAGCGGGGAAGCCAGATGGAGCGAAGCGCCAAATGCTACGTTATCGGCATACCTCTTCTGCCTAGTCTACTGTCACCAATCTCTTTATACATCCAGGGACCTTGACCGGGACGTGGACCACATGCTTTTTACGTGACCTTCCTCCAGTATCGGATACTGTGTTTTCGACGGTCAACCGATGCCTCTCCCTGCCTCCATTACCATTCACAAATCTTTTTTTCCGTTCTTTCATCACTCATTTGCTTGACGTGCCCAAATCACCCGAGTACGTTCATATTAAATCCCACTGTGACATGTGTGAATCTTGTCATTAATGTTAATGTTGCATTTCGTCCTTTCTTCATTTCTTTAAAATATTAGAACCTTCTTCTTATTCGCATTCAGGCATATACAATTATTTGCACTTCCTTCTTTCAGAGTGGCAACCAATGTCTGTAATTCGTTTTCCGATGAAATGAAGCCTGTGTCATCTGCATACAGGAGATACTTTACATTAAGTCACCTACTTTCACTCCCCTGTCACTTAGCTTCAGTCCTTAGAAACAGTTATCAAAATACAAATTGAGCAACCAAGCTCACACAGCGCAATCTTGTTTACAACCGATTGGATGCCATACCAAGGCAACATGCGAGCTTTCACTTGCACGCAGGCTGAGTGATCTCTCTAACAGGATTTCTTTAAGTTTATATGAGGCAGCAAAAAATACCGCCCTTTAAAAAGAAATTCTTTTCCACAAAATCTGCCAATTCAGACTATAGCCTACCCAGCCTGCACATCAATTACTATACGAGTATAACATTTACACGTAAGAACTGTCGACTTTGTAATGTCCTACAAAATAACTTACATTTAATGTCCTACAAAATAAATTAACAATAGGGTAGTTTCAAACTAAACAGAAGTTAAATGAGACATTGGTTATATCAAAAACCACAAGCGCAAATGGAAATGGTCCTGCACTTATTTTAAGTACTACGGCGAATGACACAGGTCAAGTGGCGAAGAGCGGGTTTTGTAGGTAATTAACGCGACGATAGCGGCGCCGCGGCTATTCGACGGGTCTAACCGCATTCTTAATGGAGCTCTCCAATAAAATTGCACGGCACTTATCAGTTAGCATGATTTTCAGGCATGGCGCCAAAAATTGGAAATGAAACGGTTATGGGACTTTTTGATCGTTTTTCTTTTTCTGTAATAGCCTTAGATCTTGGCATTATTCTGGAAAACTTAAAAATATTTATTCTTCTGTTTGTTTGGCTTCTTAACTCGAATTTCTCTGGTAGGTTGAAATATTTTCGTTTTCTCAGATTAACGAGACGATTTCTAGGATCGTACTTCGCACTCACATATATATAAAAGATACATGTAAAATATATAAAAGATACATGTAAAATATATAAAAGATACATGTAAAATACTTGTACTTTTACAAAAATACTACTTACAGTCCGCAATTTGGTGTAGATCAATCTGGCAAAGTGTAAACATTCCGTGTTCTGTGTTTTTATATGAAATAGATGAGGCAAACGAGTACACGTTATAATCAAGTGTGCCAGTCTACGTTAGGCGTGCCAGTCTTCTAAATCAATAGACTAGTTCTTGCCAAGTTCTATTAGTTAGACAATGAAATAATTTTAATCAAATACCCAATTTACCCTAAATACTGGAATAAGACTAAATAAGATTGAAGCGGCAAAGCTGCATGGAGGTCGCTAGTATACAATATAATCAATGTACAGACACATTTTATACTCTTTTGTATTAATATAAATTATGGTTATTGGATTAAGAAAAATAATGTATTTTTGTGATAATTGTAAAATTAATTACGAATTAAATACTGAAACAACATAAATCTCGTACCGTAGCCACTACATCAAGCCGTGGGAAGGTAAGAACGTGACCTGAGTTGGTAGAATTTCGATGGCCGAGTTACATAATGTGATCCCGATCATCCCATATCGGTATTAAAATTAATTTTTAAACAAAATCATGTACAAATTTTACCCTTTTGGTACAGAATATCCACGAATTTTAAAAAATATAGGATAAATATTTTGATAGGTTCGTTTTCAGACAGATAGAATATGTTTTCTTTTATATAAAAATCATATATTATTAAAATTTTTTTACATGAATATTTCGTAGCTATAAATATACCCATAAGCTATCGTCTTTTCATCAGATTTATTATTCCAAGAGCTTACTTTTTTGTAACTTAAGTGATTAACGTCAACTTAAAAAGCCCTCAAAATTAAAAGCGACACTGCTAACTTATTACCGCAAAAAATAAACTTAAAATTATACTTGGGTTCATTGTTTGGCGACGAAAATTAGGCTCTCCTCGAAAACTGCGGGTGTGAATGTAACTCTGATTTGAGTAATAAAGCGAGTCTAATTAAAAATGTTATTAAAAAAAGTTTGCAAATAATTTGAATAAAATTTATACGTAAGTAGTTTTATGAATATTTTTAAGAACTGCCTGTTAGTTAAATATATGGCAGGGGAGGGAAAGTAATACTAGTCTCAAGTCTGTGTGTGTGTGTGTTGACTGATACAACTTAACGCCGCACTATGTTGTACCAGAGTTCAAACTTTAAAATTATTTACCTCCACGTGTAGGGATCAAACACAAAATAATGGCGTTTAAAATCAGACGCTGTAGCACTATGCTACGATGATTATATGCTACGATACTCACTTTGTAAAAACTTTTATAAATAATCTTAACATCTTCAAAGGATTCAAACTTTTAAATTTCAGACATTTTCATATTCTAAGTGAAATTAAATTTAATGAAAATTTTGATCATCCTTGGATAATCTAGTACAAGAAAGTAAAAGTTTAAATTTAATATTAATTAAAGTGTTTTGTGTTCTACTATATTTTATACTTTTATGAACATGCTACCCGGCTTACGTCTGGAAACTTAATAAATCATTTTACTGTATAATTATTCAATAACAATACACCAGTTCTTATCACATCTTTATTGAGTGTACACATTCCATAAGTATACGATCTCGCTTTTTTCCATAAATTGCGCAACACGAAGCACAAACTCTTATTAATTACTAAAAGAGCCGCGCGGCTTCGCCTGCTTATATATCTGAAGCTATAGTAAATAAATGATTACTTAATTTTTTTTCTAACAAACAATCCAAAATATATATATTTTTTCTTAAATATTTTTTTTATACAAGCGTCCGATGTTCTTTTACTCATATCTCTTAGAATATATTATTTTATATTCATCATGATGAATATATATTCATCATGATAATCGGGTATATAATAATTTGGTATGATACTCCATCGTATGTCGTCTCCTATACAAAGTTACCACCACTTCTTTCTCCCTTGCAGGGCTTCTTACTCAGCTTCACGCTGTATCCCGCACGTGGCAGGGCAGGCAGAGGGAACTTGGAAACCTTGTGTTAAGACTCTCCGTTCCACTTCCGTTAAAGCTGGGCTTCCAATAGTACTTTTCTCGATAAGTGACCATTGGAGAACAATCTTTATATATTTAATTGCTTCAAACAGTGAATTGTTATCAAGGTACATTTCGAAAAAGGATACGCATAATTACACTCACACTTAGTTATTTTTGTCCCACTCTCTGTAAAGTTAAAATTAAAATGATGTCAAAATTATTTTATCTATATATATATTCGTATTCATGCAGAATGTTAAATAAATAAATATATGATGTACAATTATATCTTTCGAAATTACAACGTTCGATTTTACCAATAATCCTCATTTTAATGATTCGGGAAATTTAATTCGGGGTATCGTAAAAACACCCGGCCCAGTACAAATATTAATTGAATACATTACAATATCGACGAGATCAGGCTGTAACAGCGTTAAGGTATAAAATATTTATAAAAATCCTTTAAAATCGATACCATTGAGTGCAAAATAATAAATCCTGTGCTCATGGATTAGGTAAACAGCTTTGCGGAACGTCGGCCAAGAGTGTGCGAGAGCGCGCTTCTCTACAAATGCGAGTCTAATGCTGCCATAAATCGCCCAGGCGGTGGCTCCCCGCGCCTGCAGCTCCTAAGTAGCAGAGCACTGTGAATTAGTATCGATTAGCTAAAGGAATTTCAATCTTGTACATTTCAACGACTATTGAATGTAACTATGTAATAGTGTTCATGAATGTAAGCTGTTAAGCTAAATACAAATGTAAATAATTCTTTCAATAAAATATTTTCCTCTATCAACTAGAATGCTCATAATTGTGGATTTTATTGATTGTTTTAATTGGAAAATTAAAATATATTAAGTTTAATTAATAATCCCTACTGTTTATCCATGTGAATTGTTTAAATATTTTCAAACATGTATTTAAAAACGTATCAAATTTTAGGATATTTTTGCAGCATGAAATATAAAAATATATAATGTTGTCGCTATATTGCACAAGCGAGTACGATAAAACTGCAATAATTTAAAAATTTAATACAAACCACTAAGGACTGAACGTTCGCCAAAGCGCGTACTTCCTGCAACGTATTTACTGGAATTTATGATTTCATTTGGTGTCGCATATTTCAACTATGTGCCATTTGCATCGGAATGGCCGTAGTATCGTATTGGATTCCCTTTGTAATACTCATGAGCTTTTGTATCTTTTAAATAATGCAAAACGTTTCTCAAAGGTATGAAATCATAAGCGTCGCAATCTTCTAAAAGTCTTCTAAAGAATACGTTGTAGGGTACACCTTTATACGATATGCGTTGCATGCTAAATTCTTTTATACTAAATAATTAAGAATTTTTACAAATCCATATTAAAAAAGAAAGAAACATAAAGGCATTTCGTTGCTTATGAAATAGGTCGTTTCTTTTTTAATTAACTTTTCGTGGCGTTATTTATACCGCAAACTTCCATTATTTTTAATATTTGCTGTCCAGGATATTTTACATAAAACACAATAAAATATTAAAATCTCTTTACTACCAAAAGATTAAAATTTTATTGTTCTTACGATTAAATATTTAATAACGGGGTATTGACGTTCTTGTATGACTTTAAGAAAAGCTTTTAATACCAAATCAAATAGAGGATACTAGATCATAAAAAGACCCGACATTTTAGAAGTAAAATTAATAATTATATGTAACTTATTTCAACTTTAAGCCTGTACGCTTAGCAGGATAATGATGATAAACATGCGTAATATTGTTTTGCAGCTTTTATATATATATATATATATATATATATATATATATATATATATATATATATATATATATATATATATATATATATATATATATATATATATATATATATATATATATATATATATATATATATATATATATATATATATATATATATATATATATATATATATATATATATATATATATATATATATATATATATATATATATATATATATATATATCAAAGGATATATCTTCTTGTATTAGAAGAGCAGAACAGAGAACAAATAATTGACGACCAACTAAGCCATTCGTACCGAGCTACGTCGAAATGCTTATACTCTTCTTACAACTTATTTATGTTGTATCTCTGTAGGGAGATTTTTACAAATTTCAACTACTCAAAGAATAGAAACAGAAAAATTAAATAAATAGCATTCTCTTTTGCCAAACGATATTTCGTTACAATTATCGTTTGTTTAGAGAATGCTATTAATTTAATATTTTCCATTTTTAAGGTTAATACCTCGAATTTTTGATATAACTCTGTTGTTAGGAAACGAATCGGTTTAGATAAGATAATTTTGAAAATATATTATTATACACTTTCTATTATATAAGGTTAGACTAAAACTGATTGACTTATTCGCACTTTCCTCGGCTGGCACGTTATAAGTAAGTAACGATTTCAAGATTTAGAATTTGTGTATTAGCGCTCTCTAAGTTGTTTGAAAATGATTGTTAGTTTTCGTTTACGGAAACTCAAAGCTTATATACAATCGTTACAATCTTACAATACAATGTTTGATATTAAATGAAATTTTGCAAAAATTCGCAAAGGTCTATTTTATGTTACCAACGATGGTGAAAATATTACATTTATAGATCTGCTTAAAACAGACCTGAAGCATGCTCAATTTAACAGAAAGCTGACGTACGTAAGTAGTATACAGAATAAATATTTTTAATAGTAAACAATGAGTAGAATATAATTTGCTGGACATGCAGCCATCCAAGCCTTTAGAAGAAAGACTAAAGTACATAGTAGTGAAACGTGCCAGCAAAAGAACTGTAGCCAGAGCCGCTGTGAGCGTTTATCACCACTACATGATAAATTTGAAACTGTAGACGGGTAGATGCTCATACACATATTGACTAGTGCTTAGGGTAAAGTGACACATTTCGGACTCAAGGGTGTAGAAACTCTGAGTCTGAATATAAAGCCAGTATTGGGCACTCTGAATGTCCTCAGAACATTGACCGAGAGGCACACAAGCAAAAAAGAAGAGATCTGCATATGGCCTTTTTAAATCTGCAAAAGGCCTATAACTATGTACTTCGTGAGTGTAGCTGGTGGGAATTATATTAAAATTGTCAAAGATATCTACCACGACTACGCTTCTATGGTTAAGACTGCTATTGTTGATACCAAGTCCAGATTTTCCAGATTACAGTAGGTGTTCACCAAGACTCGGCTCTTAATCCGTTCTTATTCAAATCTAAAGAGTTTCTATGACTAATGATGTATGCCAATGTCATAGACAATAGTCGACTGATGCCAGAGTGTAAAGGGGATTCACTCTGGAAGGGTACGTTTAAGAACGGTGTACATAATTTGCAGGAGGCCAGATTTGAGAACTATCCTTATAGACAAACTAACTGTTAAATAAATAGAAAATCTTCGGGTACCTTGGATTTGTTATACATGAGTCTGGAGGTATAGATTACGGTATCTATAGCCAAATAAATGCTGCCTGGGTCAAATGGCAGGAGATCACTGGTGTGGTCTGTGATCGCAGAATACCGTCGAAACTAAGGAGCGATACAAGAGTTACAATATTTGCTTTTGATTGATTGCGTTTTAGCACTGTTACGCCACGAGCTTCATGGAAATGTGTTCACTTCCATCTTGGAAATGTGCCTAAATGGCATTGCGTGTTGAGAAAGTCAACGGCGCGCTTTGCGTTGATTCAGAGCGAAGAAATGAAAAAAAAATAATTTGCTCAGTGGGGATTGAACCCACAACAGCTTTAACTAAGGTGAATAATATTTTTAAAGTATAGGATACGCCGATGTTGGCCCGAATATCGGCATCGGAAGTAATTTTAAAATGAACGCCCGAAGATTGTAAAAAAAGTCTTCCGTTACGACGAAACATTTTTTATCTTTCTCTTTCTATTATGAATAATTGTAAATAATAAAGAAGGCAAGAAATAAAAGATTTTTTTAATTTGTTATTTTATTAAATTCAGACTCATAAAGGACAAACAAGAATAGCTTTCTTTAGCCGACATTAATATAAACCATAAGTTTTTCCTTTTATTTGAAGTTAATGATGAGGTGGTCCGTGATGTGGTGGTCTACGATGTGGTGGTCCAGGAGGTGGAGGACCAGGATTTGGAGGACCATGAGGAGGGGGCCCGTCATGTGGGGGTCCACCTGGTCCTGGTGGACCTTTTGGTGGTGGGTGGGGTCCGCCTGGACCGTGTGGACCATGTGGTGGCATCTCTAAAATGGTAAAATATACGAATTAGTTTCTATGCATTTATTATTATAACAAAGATATATAAATTTGATGATACATAGAACAATGACACAAAAATATTAGGTATATAATTATTTTGAGAAGAATTTTATTTGTGACTTCATTTAATTACTATATACTGTATTAAAAACTTTGTTATATTCAAAAATGCATTGATAAAAAAAATCTATAGACTTTCATATAGAAGTGATTAAATCTGTTCTTAAAATAGTTGACACTAGAATAACATAAAAATAATATTATATCATACCTGTACTTCACGTTTAAATATCACACAAACAAATAAAACGAAACAATATTAATAACTTCGTCTTCCACCTGAGGATCCAGAATGTAATAATGTAACCCATATGTACTCTTTTATTTGGAATATTCGATAACAGTTGTAAAGATATGATATGAAATGTGAGTAATTGGGAAAACACAGTTTGTCACTACTATTGATAAGGGCGTAAATTTCAAAAAAGGCATTTGTTTTAATAATAACAGAGTGTCTTAGTCATATAATATAAATTCCGTTTCTGAACTTCCACATAATTTCCGATATTTTGTATATTGGGTGTTGGAACACAATGCTTCGGTTTGTCCTTACTGATCGAAAAAATAAAACCAATTCGTTTTCAAATAACGGGTGTTTAACCCACAATCCTTTACAGTCACACGCTGTGCTGCTGTGTCAGGACAGCCTTGGTAAAACGTTTTAATACAGACGTCTTTATGATCCTATTAAAAAAATCTAGCATTAGGTACATATTATACATATTTGAATTTCAGGCCTGTCGTAGAGCGGCTCAAACGTTTGACTGTAAGTACGACAAGTTGTGGGTTCGATCCTCACTTGAGTAAATAAAATATTTACTATTTTCTTATTATTATCTTTTAATATTTCTTCGCTAGGTAACTCCACTCAGCACGTAATGCCTCAATTTCGACGGAAAGTGGGGAACGCTACGAAGCGTCTCATCATCAGGTTTCTAATTTCCTTCTGTCTACCCAGATATGTACATGCGGAATACAGTGTGAAGCTCTCTCTCAGCTATGCGTGTCAGAGTAGGTTAGGTTAGGTTAGAGGGAACTTGGAAACCTAGTGTTAAGACACTCTATGGAGGCATGTGTAGTGTTGAGTGGCGGACAGTGTGAAGTTGATTTTATTTTTTTAAAAAGACACTTAAGTTTTCTAATCACAGACAGACGTTACGTAAATTTTACTAATAAGTATGTTAAATTACACGTCAGGTCGTCAGATACGATAGGTTACAAAAAATACAAAGTGAATTTACCTAAAGCATATAAGGAAATAACAAAGTGGGTTAACGTTATAAATTGTTTGTTATACCGAGAGTAGTGATAAACATATGTATAAAGGCGAATAGTGATTTTTATGTATATGATGAGACATTCGTACCTCAATGTAAAAAGTATATAAACTACTATCTTAGTTTGACTTAAAAATATTTTAGATTAAGAAATAACGTTCCGATTTTACTTTTGAGATGCGAAACCGTAATAATTAACATCTTTTCAATCCTTTATAAGTGTACACACAACTCCGTAGGTGGCAAATGCGATGTTTTCAGAATTTCGTAATTTTTGAACCAGTGAATTATTTTGAAGAAATAATTGCAAAATTTATATTTTACAGTTCTTTTATATGTAAAGTATCAATATTTAGTATTAGCACCACATTACCATAAAAAGTAGCCTAAGTAAAATCTTTAGGACATTTGTAGTACTTATCCAACGAAATTGGTGGCATAAGATAATGCTATGATAATGCATAAGATTTGATAAGACAGCACCAAAACTATATCTAAAAGCACAACAAGATAAAACTTTTGTGTAAATTGGGAAGTGGTTCTCTTCTTAACAAAACTTTGGAGGCATCTTCAGAAGCAACACATATTGTCGGCTTAGAGTGTAAGTCTGCTAACAAAAAATATTTAATAAATATATACGAGTTTACTATGATTAAAGTATTATTTCACACTAGGAAGAAATATATTATTTTATCAGAATCTACTATTGATTAAAGACTATCAAAAAATTTCTGACAACGAAAATCTAATTCATGGTCAACATAAACTCTTACATTTAATTTAGAATAACTAACTAAATTATTATTTTTTCTTTATAAATATCGTGTAACTATTTCAAACATACGTTCTAAGAATGACCGCAGAAGACAAAGCCAAAAGTCCAGAAAAAACACACAGTTGGAAAAGCCATATACTGCGCGATTGTCAATACAATACACACGGCATAGGAGTGTATTTGTCAAGAGAACATTTCTAGCGGACGATAGGCAGTCGATGGCACTGGCTAAGAACTTCACATAGAAATAAGCGTAAAGTTCCAACTATAAGACCCCGTTCTAAACTTACAAAAGCGCAATGAACAAAGTATCACCATACTTGTTACCAATTAAAGAATACGAAGATCACTATAAGAATGCTTTCGTCGAATTCCTTGCGGTCCTGAAAGCCACCAAGCAAGTCATGCTGAAAGCCACCAAGCAAGTCATGCTTTCTTTTAAAAGTGGATACTTAATTTTGGTATTTAAACTTAAGGAAGCAGAAGCTGCGGTAACAGCTGTGTGATATCTGTATGTTATCATATATAAAATCCACATATGATATCATACAGATATCACACTTATGATCTCATACAAAATTTGGGTTTGTGGAGTTGAACTGGAGAGGAAACCAGAAGAGTACGATACCTCAAGCTTAGAAAGCCTGTCAATGTTCCTATGTAGGTAACTACGACATGAGCGCAAAACTCCAGAATTCACAACGTTGTATAAGTGGAAGGTGCCTAAGATGATGTGGGTAAATAGAGTTCCTAAGTGTGGCAAGACAACATGTACTGTGGAAACCGATCTGGATAGAGACAAAATTATCACACGTACAACGTAAGCAGTAAACAAAACTTCAAGAGAGGTTGTTAAAACGTATAAATTTGGAGTTTGGTTAAAAGTAAAATCCGCACTGTGGCTTCAATGCTAGTAAACGGAGCATGAGAAGAATTAGATAGGTATAACCGCTTGATAGCTTTAATGAATCATTTTGGAGCGATAGTAATGGCAGGCAGAATCTATAGAGCCGAAGAAAATCTATTAATTGGAGACGTGAACCAGCTGCCCTATATAGACCGACAGAATCTCTTCAAAATGTTGTATCGCAGACTGCCACAAATACTCATCAATAAGAACCTCTTGTGTACTCACAGAAATCCCATGGCTGTATACATAGAAAGAGAATGTATTGCCTTGTTCGCAGGATACCAAGATAACACCTGTGTCCAAAGATCTTAAGCACACTCTTTACTTCACGGTTACTCAGAAGGAGAAAGAATAAAGTTGGCTTGAAAGTGCTGACAATTCTCGAGGCTCAGGGTCCGGCCAACGCAACTATTGTGGGTGTAAACGCCAAATCGGTTAAGCTGCAGCTGCATGATAGCGTTGTAGTAATATTGCGGCACACCGACAGCTGCACACACTATAGCGAGAGCATAGATCGAGTCATCAAAGATCGAGCGGTCATAATGCTAATTTGATACGTGACGGGAGCAACAACAAAACGCGTCGTCGAATATAATTTAAAGATGGCTTTAATAGATAAGAGTACAGCGGCCATCTCTTCCGCCATAGCGATCATGCCCCTAGCCTAACCTAAGTTATATTAATAATTTAATTTTATAATAGTAGCAGATATGCTTAGTTGTGATAAAAACTCGTTTAGAATACACCTTAGTTCTATGTTTTTTTAATTTATAATATAAAGATAAAAATAATGCTTTCTTATAATAGATATTAATTAATAATGTCTTAAGTATATTTAACGATAGCGACCTGAAAAGTTGAATAAAAAAATATATCAGAGGCTGTTTTTATCTCAGTTTATACTTACGGGGTGCTACCCTTTAGAAAATAAGAAAAAAAATAGCCCAGATAAGAACCCTCCTTATTAGGATTATTAAAATATACATTATTTTACTTATAACTTTAATTAATCTTATATTATGTAGTAAAAAATCTATTTCTTTAAAAAATATTAATTTATTTTAAAAATAAGCACTTTTTTTTTAAATAAATTTTTTACAATAATATTTAACATACAATTTTTCACCAATGAATAACGATGTGTTATATATTTAATTATATAAAACCGTAAATAAATAACATTTTGCTAAAGCAAAATGGTAAAACCAGCACAATATAACACGAGTGCATTTACTGTTGTAATATTTTAACAAGCGCAATAGCAGTAGCCAATTGTGAAATTATTAATGAAATGTAGGAAAATTCATCATTTCTCATTTACCAATATCAATATATATATATATATATATATATATATATATATATAATTATATATATATATATTATATATATATATTACTATATATATATATATATATATATATATATATATATATATATATATATAATATATATATATAATATATATATATATATATATATATATATAATATATATATATATAATATATATATATATATCATATATATATATATATATATATTATATATATATATATAATATATATACTATATTATATATATATATATCTATATATATATATATATATATAATATATATAATTATATATATATATATATATATATATATATAATATTATATATATATATATATATATATCTATATATATATATATATATATATATATATCTATATATATATACAAAATATACAAAAACGCATTTTTGAGAAATATCCATTGTAGCTGTTTGATTGCGATAATGGCATATGATTTATAATTAATTATTGAACTCGATATACTCAACGAGATGTATTTAACACGTATGTATCACTATTGAATTTAAGTACATTACAATGAACTTCTGACATAAATATTTTCTTTCTGTCTATATAGGGGAGATACCATGCTTTGATTGCCTTGAGTAGGCTCAAGACACCTGTGCTGAACATTCATAATATTCAGTTGTCTATGTATATATTCGATTGGCTTCAGATGTTTTAAAACTAGATGATGCTAGGTCTTCGCAATTAAGTGTGTCCGGTACTACGTACCACTTGGAGACACTGCGTTTATATTAACCAAAGTTTAATTTATATATTTACAGACGAAACAATTTTGTTTTTCTTTCGATTTAAAATTGTACTAGCATAGAATAGTTGTTATTTAACTTAGTGAAAGATTTTTAAAGATTTCTTACGAAAATTTTTCGTAACAACTTTAAGAGTACGTTAGACTCTTAAGGTCCAAAAATTTTATTTTCTTAGTGACGACACTACTTCTAGTACACTAGTCCTTATAATTTAAATGTGCCGTGGCTAAAATGTTTTTACCAAAAACTCTAAAAATTACGCACAATATTTCATATACGGACAGTATATCAAATACTTTATATTACCCAACACTTACATTCATCTCAATATATATAAATGGCACCCAATTTCTTCAAAATCATCTAACCTTGGCTGGAAGCCAGTGCACGCTACACCGACACAGATACATAATGTTATTGAACTTATATCGTGAAAAGTTTTATATTGTCATTGCATGATATTTTTTATTATAAAACGTTTAAACTTTATATTTGTTATTTGAATAAGCAAAATTATTAAATCTTTTAAAAGTATTATGAGTAGAAAACATTTTTGTTTCGATATGTTAGAATAATAATATTATATTGTTTTCTTACTGACAATATATCAAAAGTAAACAAAAAGTCATATTTTTATTTTCAAATGAAAGATCTACCGCTGAAATAAATTCTGAAGGTACGGAGTTATTCATGTATGCTCCTTACTTACGTGTCTTTGGAGTGCACGCGATCTTCGTACATGATACCACGTCCTACTGCTTCGTAAAAGTTTATAAATGTCAGTATTCCTTTATACAAATACGAGTGCTATGCAATATATTATCATCCAAATGTGTATAGTGCTATAAAGTTACAGGTCTGTTTATAAATGTCTACAGTATTTTATATTTCACTTAATTTAACTAGATTAAACATGCAGTACTTTAATCTGAATAATCAAAAGTAACTTAAAACTTTTATAAACTTATATATTTTAGCGGTCCCCGCGCAGCTTCTCCCGCTTGAACTATACGAATATTTAAAAAAACAAGTTCAGCTGTTTCGGAGGTTAGTTCGCACAGACAGAAAAACAGACACACACAGTTTTGAAATTGTTTATGTTCTTATGTTTAACACGATTAATTTGAAATGACAGCCTGACAGTTCAGTTACATGGAATACATATAGTATTCCATAATAAAAATAGCCAAGGGAAAGCGTCATAGAGGGGTTTATAGAGCACTTTAAGCCTGTGTATCTTCCAGTGTTAGTACTATAGAAATCGATTATGCTGTTCTGACAGACAAACATTTTGAAATTATTTGTTTATATTCCAGTATCGTATAATAGCTATACGTACTTAAAAATCACGGTGAATTTAATAACATAGGCATACATTTTAATTATATTTTAATAAACAATAAAAATGTACAGGAGAAAATATATAAATACATGGAAAAGCTACACACCCATATAAAAATATTTTTGAAGGAAAAATGGAGATGAAGTTAAAATATTAATCGAATGATATTAAGATTCATTTAGACTCAATTCAAATGTTAAAATATTTTAAATTGTAATTAATCCACATAATCTGATTTCCCAATGTTAATAAGCTAAGAAGCGTATGTATATTTGTATAGTTTACTGCTTTATTAACCTATTGATTCAACATAATAACATAATAACAATAACATTATATAACGGACACAACACTAACATAGTTAATACAACACAAACTAGTTAACACCTGTAATAACAGTTCGATGATATCGTTGCAGGTGATTTTAAGACAATTAAATTGTCTTAATGTTCACTATTAATTATTAAATCAATTGAAACCAACACGTCTTCTTAATAATGTGTCTACGTTAGAAATAATATAAAATATTTTTAACAGATAAAAAGTTAATATACTCGTAAATAAGTATTGGTTTAAAGTAAATTGTGCAAAGCATGAACGAATATTATTTATTATTGTCGTCGAAGTAATAATTTGATTGTTTGAGATCTTTTTTGTTCTTACCAAAAGCAGTATTACAAAAAAGGTTTTACATTTGAAAAAGTTCTTTCGATTTAATAATGCATATATTTGTATACACAGGATATGAATTTAATATAGCAAAACTAACGCACTTTATATACATATATCAAACAGTTTCCCAAGAGCTGGAAGCGTTCGTGATGTTCGACACTTAAGGCTATTCGATTTACGAGGCGATGTCGGTGATAAGTGTTTCCAACTTTTGTATTGGCGAAACTACAACACGATAATATATATATATATATATATATATATATATATATATATATATATATATATATATATATATATATATATATATATATATATATATATATATATATATATATAACATTCACAATTGAAATTATAATAGCTTTTCAATATTTGATAAATATAGTTTAAATAATTAAAAAAATAATTGATATTGAAATTGCTTGAATTGTTATGCAACTCTATATTATTCTTATATATATGTGTATATATATGTCGTAACACATAATTAGGTATATGTAGTAGAATAAGTAAATTCACAAGGTAATTTCTTGAATTTGTATTATTTTGATTATCGGCAGGCGAGGCAATATAAAATAGTCTGCATTACTTAGTTAAGTCCTAATATTGTAAAAAGAAGATTGTCTTCATCGCGGCTACAAATTTGACAGTTTTTAAGTTTAAATGTATTTTTAGGTTTTTAGTTACTATAATTCTGGCACGCTCGAAACGCCATATTTAAAGAAATGAATGAATGAATGAATGTTATGTTATGTTATAATGTTGTTATGTTATAATTTTTGTCAAAAAGACCAAGACGACTCGTGAAGACGGATATTGGAGGCCAGAGGCAACGGAAGGGCGCGCCATAACCGTAACTCACTGCAGTAGTGACGTCGCGCGTCGCACGCTCATAATTTACACGTTTGTGCACCATTGGGCACGAGCATGGAAAGTTGGAATGCCAGTTGCAATTGAGCTAAGCTATTTTTATTGATATAAACATAGATTTTTTTAAATAATTTTATATTTCTTTTCTTACAACTTGAAACAATTTAATTTGTATATATGATAGTAATGATGTAAAAACAATAATTTGCAGAAAGTAATTGGATTTTTTTTTGGAGTGACTCTATTGGTTACAGTGTTTATTTATTTCACTGTCATTATTTGTCAAAGCGCTAATTGCTTAATATGAATGTTTGATTCATGATCTTTGTACACTACAATATTACTTTTGATTAATATGCTATTTTTTGGGTTATTACGAGATAAAGGTACTAAGATGAAGGTAAGTGTTGACGTACGTCACAAAGGGGCCTCTTACGCCTACATCCAGAATCACAAGTCCCGTGGTTACTCAGGGTTACTCTCTCTGCCACACGGCCCGCATTCATGGAATGCTAAGAATTTCGTCTCTTTAGTTTACAAATTGTAATCATGAAGTGGTTTGGGCCTGGTTCACTACATAATGCCGATACCCTATTTCTGTATCTTTGAAACCGGTACAGAAACAGTACGCAATTCTAACAGAGTGATAGCTCATCAAGGAATAAAAAATTGGGGAATAATGACTTCCTGTGACGCGACTGTCACCACAAGTCAATGTCAAGATAATCGGCATTATGTAACGTGTTTTTTTTTTCCCTTAGTGTTTACTATAAAACACATTTTTGCGAGGTAGTCTGATAGGTTCTTTCTGGATGGATAAAGGAAGATAGTTTTTTTTAAAATTGCGATAGATTTTGTAAAATACGTTACATTTAGTAAGAAAAAGCTTTCTCTAATTTTTGTTATAAAATAACTCAATTGGATAACGAATTTAACATCTGGATTTTTTATTTGAATAACATCTTCCTAATATAACCTCGGAATCTCTTTTTCAGGTCCTTGATATAATTTTCTTATAAAAATTATGTAACTTACTTGATATTTGTCATATAGATATCCCAAGTATATATTAATTAACTTGTCCTAATCTTCTTTCAAAATATATAACTGAACTCAATGTACTTACTCGTAGTAATCTAAGTGCAGTAATTCTCAAATGTGTCTGATTTTGGTGGATTGTAGAATCCAATAGATTTGAGATGAATAAGAGCGCTTGAATCCGAAGAGCTTTCGTCTGTTGATTAAGATGTATTATTGTTCTAGGAAGATCCCATTTCACGAGAAAGATCGCTTTTCAAGGAGCTTCGTTGTGTTTACTTTTAAAATTTTCAGGTATTTTTATAGACATATGGTCCAACGATTCATGGTTTAACATTCATGGTTTGTAGTAGTCATAATATGTTCAAATTTTTAGTAAGAAAACTTTAAGTTTAAATATCAAACTTATAACTGTAGTGTTATTTTACTAATAAAGTTAACAAACAAAATTTAGGCTTACTAAACAAAGTTATTTATTTTCAATTTCACACTTAATCCCACCTACTAAATATACCGCCTTTTATGCATTAAGTATATTTTAAGATATCTATGTTTGTTCATTATATTGTGGTGTACAAATAAAGTGATATTACATTCAGCGATATACATTCAGTGACGCATTATGGCGTCATTTTTGTGATTACAAATCGGCGTTCTGGGTATGTTTCTAATATTTTCTTTTTTTTTTGCTTCACGCTGTATCTCGCACAAGGCAGAGTAGGCAGAGGGAACCCGGGAACCAAGTGTTAAGACACTCCGTTACACTTCCATTCCCAACTTTCCGCCGAATTTGAGGCATTAGTGTGTTGAGTGGCGAAGGTTAACGCCGCATTTTGCCTTATTACCAGAGCGAAGAAATGAAACATTAAATATTTAAATTGAAAATATTAAATATTTCATTTCCTCGACTGGGGATCGAGCCCAGAACCTGTCGGTTACGTATATATCTATATTGAGTACTAATACTACTTAAAATATTGGAACCATTTGGAATTACATGTATGAGTAATATAAAATTTATATATAAAGTTGTGCCTTATTCATCGCTTTTCATGTTTTAAAATATGTTCCATTTAATTAATTGGCTTGTAAATTTATCCAATTACTTATAGCTTCATTTAACATTTAATATCTTTACTGTGCTTTAAAAATATTTATATAACCCTCAAATGGAAATTTTGTACTTCTTTGTGATCTACTGATAATAAATATATGGAGTGGACGTACTGATAAACATATACATACGCTGGAAGCTTTGTTCTATTTTTTAGTCTTTGTGTCTGCACATTTTAATTTTATTAACTAATGGGCCTGTAAAGCAATTCCAGTTGTGTGCTCTCTACTATTTATTTAAGTAATTTATTTACTATCTTTTTTACCTGCATCTCGCATATGACAGGGTAGGGATGCCCGGAAAGTCTACCTAGTGTTAAGACACTCTGTTCCGTTCCCCACTTTCCATCGAATTTGAGCTTTATTACCAAAATGAAGAAAAGGAAATATTAAATATTTTCTTTGTAAGTATTAAATATTTCATTTCTTTTAATAGGGATCGAACTCACAACCTGTCGACAGTCGTCTGCGCCACGGCAGGTAAAAGAAAAAATGCAGAAAAGTTTAAACAACCAACGGGTACTGTCAAAAATGTTGATTACGTTATATAGCAATAACAGTGTATATTTTTTGCTGATTTTGTTTTAAACTCATGGCCGTGGCCTTTAGTTAAATTAGGTTATATAAATTTGATAAACAAAGTATGTGTTTGACTTTTTGTAGTAGAAATTATTACGTGAAAGTGGTATTGATATTTCGAATTAGTATACAGATCAGGGTCGGTTGCTACGCTTGTAGCAAATGCTATCCAACACATCTGGCGTACGTAATTGTGTTATAGAGAAAAACTTTCTTAATAAGAACGCTAGTGGCCTGTAAGCTCGCCCGGTCTATTGGGACGTACAAAATAATTAATTACTGTTACTTTGTAATGTTCTTCAAAATATCGTAATTAGTTAGCATATGTTTAATGTAATAGTGGAAAATATAATATCTATGTGTACTTATATGGGCATAAACACAGTACTTAAGATATCTAAAGTGCATAAGTGTGTGTACCGTTACTAGAGCACGTCCTCTACTAATGAATACAAAATATAAAACAACTAGCATTGTTTTAATGAATAATTTAGCCATGTTTATTTCCATAAGTCAAAAATAATAAACTTAAATAATAATTGAATAATCATAGTAATCATTTACGGACTTATTACAATATACAAAACACTTAAATATATAAAAAAAGATGAATAGTTTTTTTAATGTTCATGATTATATTATAAGATTAGCTTTTTTATCTGAAATGTGGTCCGTGATGTGGAGGTCCATGATGTGGAGGTCCGTGATGTGGAGGTCCGTGATGTGGGGGTCCGTGATGTGGCGGTCCGTGATGTGGGGGACCGTAATGAGGGGGTCCATGGTGCGGTGGGCCATGGTGTGGTGGTCCATGATGTGGTGGACCACCGATAGAGATCCTTATCAATGACCCAGGTGGACCATGTGGTGGAGGATGGCCGTGGTGTGGGCCGGGTGGTCCGTGTCGACCATGTGGTGGCATCACTATAAGAGCAAAAGTACCTTATTACTCTATATAGGTTATATATTCAAATGAAACAGTATTGGTTAAAAAAGTACAAACAGAAAGATTAAAACAATATGATATAACAATTTTGATAAAGTGACTTTATTTAAAATTTTATTATACTCAAATATAAATATAATTTGTTAAAAACGAGAATATTTAAAAAAAATATAATTATGTCTTACACCAACGACCTTAGAACTATAACAACATTGTTGCTTAATGATATGTACCTGAGTTTCCTATGTTTTCACTATAAAATGTTACACAAACAAAGAAAAGTAAGCAATAACAATAACTAAATTTTCCAACTGAGAATCCTGACTGTGATAACACAACCAATACGCACTCTTTTATTTGGATTACTCGATATCAGTTGTATTGATACGATATGGAGTGGTGTAAGTAATTGGGAAAACACAATTCGTCATTCCTATTTATGCAAATGTTCACTAACGTCACTTTTATATCATATTTCCTTTATTTTCCGTACTGTTAGCATACTTATTATTAAGTGTTAAAGTGAAATTTGCGAATTTATATTCGCAAATTTGATAATCTTGAATTCTATTTAATAAATCAGGAATATTGTTATATTTACGGAAAATTCTTAAGTACCTTTGTAATAAATATAAACATTATTTTATTTACACGATTTTTTTATTGTTTTACGTGCTTTTATATAAAGAAATCGCAAAAACAATAAGACATTCCAAGAATATCAATCTTTTAGTGATTATTTAGTGTTTTCATCGTCCGTTTGTTTTGAAAATTTCACAAAGAACAAAATTGTATTTACTTATCGCGCTTCGTTTACTTACAAGGTATTTAAGTCCGTGTTGTCTTTTCTCGGTTTTGTGTTTGGAAAATGGAGTTTCCTTGTTGGAAAGATGAAGCGGAATACATAATCGATCCTTTGAAGAATTTTATTAGTTGTTCGTTTGTAATGCTACACTTGTTATCAAAGTTTTAATGAAATACATTGGTTTTGCTCTTTTTGACATTAAAAGAATTGAATTTTATTTCACTCGTTCAATCTTGCTTAAACAAAATATCTCGTTTAGTTTTGTTAATGTATTAAGAAAACTCATTTTCCCACATCATTATTATTCTGGGTTTCAGATTTAAATATATTTTTAAACATGAAAGCTATAAGATATATTAAAAAAATAGTAATAACGACGGCTTCGATGTGAAAGTGTATTAAAAGTGCATTCAGTCGAATCTCTTTCATGGTGCATGCCTCGATTTCTTAGAAATATGTTATTTAATAAGTTTTACATGTTTGATAGAAATGAAAAATGTTCTCATTGCTTTGAGAAGTCTTTTACTTAATTAAAACCAGCAAGTAATAAGGTAAATTAATGATTTTTTTACTTTATAAAATTGTAAACATTTTTATCAATTGCCATGTACTTATCGTGTTCTAGAAACCAACATTTATAATCACACACATCTTAACAAATGCTTCAATTAATTGAATTAAATATACGATTGTTTTGATTTGTAGGAAGTCAAACGAGAAGTGACCAGAGAATTGAAGTTTGATTAATAATTGTATCAACTAATAAATGTAATTTATACTTATGGAAAAAATTTAAAGCATAATATTTTTTTAGCTTCATGCTCACATGCGTTCTCACTTTCCGCTGAATTTCAGGCAATGCACATTGAGTGGCGGAACTTAACACCACGCTTTTTTTCAGTTGTCAGAGAGAAGAAATTAAAATATGAAATATTTTATTTTGTCGTGTAGAAATCGAATTCACATTCACATATTGTGTCCCTGCGTTACTACAGGCCTCGTCATATAAATTATTGTATGTATGAAAATTGTTAATTTAATTTATTAGTATTTTCTTACAAATACTATTAATTAAACAGCCACTTTTGAATGCATTACATAAGTATTTACAATAAATACTTATTCACAAATGCAAAATTTTTATTTTGCCAATTACATTTTCTAAAGCATATAACTTTGGGTTCTCAGTAGTTTCTTGTGTACTTTTTTAATACCCGATTGTTTGTAGAGCTTGCCCGGTGACACACACACATATATATATATATATATATATATATATATATATATATATATATATATATATATATATATATATATATATATATATATATATATATATATATATATATATATATATATATATATATATACGCGCCACGTTGTTCGGCCATTGCCGAGACGCGGTCTCCACTCTAGGACTCGTCTGCTCCAACGGCCATCGGTCCTGCGACAAATATGGCCAACCCTTTGCCACTTGAACATGCTTATTCTACGAGCTCTGAGAGCCGCACTAACCTCGCTGACGTTGACGTCTGGGATGTCCTCGGTGAAATGGCGCGTGAGAGGGGCCCGTGGATCAGCCTCACCTTGGGCCACAAACTTCTCTGCTCTTGAAGAGTAAAGGGCTCCATAGAATCTTTCCACTTCCGCCAGAATCACAGGGCGAGATACAGTAATTCTGCTGTCTGCCATCTTCAGGTTCGTCAGATGACTTCTCCCAAACCCCCTGTTCTACTCAATAGTGACTTTAATAGCTTCCGCATTTGAGCAGCGAAGGTCTTTCCGTGTTAAGTTTCTTCCCCGTCTATATATATATATATATATATATATATATATATATATATATATATATATATATATTTATATATATATATATATATATATATATATATATATATATATATATATATATATATATATATATTTATATATATATATATATATATATATATATATATATATATATATATATATATATATATATATATATATATATATACGGGGACGGGGAAGAAACTTAACACGGAAAGAGGAGCTATGGAGCCCTTTACTCTTCAAGAGCAGAGAAGTTTGTGGCCCAAGGTGAGGCTGATCCACGGGCCCCTCTCACGCGCCATTTCACCGAGGACATCCCAGACATCAACGTCAGCGAGGTTAGTGCTGCTCTCAGGCAGCTTAAAACTGGTAAAGCCCCTGGTGATGATGGCATTACAGCGGAGCTTCTTGAGGCCGGAGGCAAACCTTTGCTTACAGCTTTAGTGAGGCTTTTAAATTCTATCATCCACCAGGGTATTGCACCGGAGGCGTGGTAGACCACGCCTCTGGTGCAATACCCTGGTGGACTCCTAGAGGAGTCCGATGATCTTGTTCTTTAAGAAGGGTGATAGGATCTTATTGGAGAACTTCAGGCCAATCTCTCTCCTGAGCCACGTCTATAAGCTGTTCTCGTACATCTATTGGAAACGCGATTCGTGATGATCCACGAATCGCGTTGCCAATAGATTTGATGAGTTCTAGCCACCATAGCCAGCAGGGTTTCGTAAAGGCTACAGCACCGTAGACCACATCCATACTGTTCAGCAGATTGTACAGAAGACCGAGGAGTACAATCAGCTGCTGTGTATGGCATTTGTGGACTACGAAATAGCCTTCGACTCTATCGAAACCTGGGCTGTTTTGAAATCTCTGCAGCGATGTCATATCGACAGGCGATATATCGAGGTGCTGAGATGTCTCTACAACGTAGCAACGGTGACCGTGCAGGTTCAGGACGAGAGAACAAGACCGATTCAACTCCGTCGTGGGGTGAGACGGGGAGATTTGTTATCTCCAAAACTGTTCTTCAACGCGATGGAGGACGTCTTCAAGACTCTGGACTGGACTGCACGAGGCGTCAACGTCAATGGTGAGCGCATCTCACATCTTCTTTTCGCAGACGATATAGTCATTTTTGCGAAGACGCTGAGGAGCTTAGCGGAATACTGAACGACCTAGATGAGTCCTCTCGATAGGTCGGTCTCGGTATGAACTTGGATAAAACCAAAGTAATGTTCAATGAACATGTCGTGCCGGGACCGATTTCTGTAGACGGCACCCCCCTCGAGGTTGTGCAGGATTACGTCTACCTTGGCCAAACTATCTAACTAGGCCGGCATAACTTTGATAGGGAGGCTGATACCAAAGTAACGGACATAGCTCGTAGAATAAGCATGTTCAAGTGGCAATGGGTTGGCCATATTTGTCGCAGGACCGATGGCCGTTGGAGCAGACGAGTCCTAGAGTGGAGACCGCGTCTCGGCAATGGCCGAACAACGTGGCGCGTATATATATATATATATATATATATATATATATATATATATATATATATATATATATATATATATATATATATATATATGTGTCACCGGGCAAGCTCTACAAACAATCGGGTATTAAAAAAGTACACAAGAAAACTACTGAGAACCCAAAGTTATATGCTTTAGAAAATGTACTCCATAGAATCTTCTTAATTAACTGCTATTTCTAACTGTTTCACGACATTCAAAGATTAAGCTAACAAAGCCCTTCATAAAAAAATATTTTTTGTGCAGAAACATTTTAGTGCTGATATTAATATTGAAAGGAAATCAGTTAAATTACAACCAGCAAAGCAGGTGAAGTACATATAAAAAAGAAGTATACACGAAAAGATTTGACATATTCTCTATATTTGATAATATGTTTGTGATGAGTTGTCACTGCAGTTAATACTACTTGAGGCATAACTGAGATAAATAACGTAATTTATATATATATATATATATATATATATATATATATATATATATATATATATATATATATATATATATATATATATATATATATATATATATATATATATATATTATATATATATATATATATATATAATATATATATATATATATATATATATATATATATATATATATATATATATATATATATATATATATATATATATATATATATATATATATATATATATATATATATATATATATATATATATATATATATATATATATATATAATAACGTTTACTCTAAGATTCAGATGCAATATCTTTTTTTAGGATAGCTCCTTTTCATTATCTACCGTGTGGACCTTATTGCCGCAGCGCCCCTTGCTTGCCACATTGCACGTACCGATTTGCTCCACGTGGACCAATGGAGTGGACTCCACCGCCGTATAGTCAGCCACCTGATGCTAATTGCCCTGACAACTATCCAGATGTGATTCATTATCCATATCATGATGGTCCACATTACCCGCCTGGACCTCATTATCCACAGGGACCTCATCATCCTCAGGAACCTCATAACGTTGCTGAACCCCATCAACCTTACCCTTACCACCCTCATGGTCCAAATTATCCACCGTACCCTCATCATCCCCACGGTCCACACAATCCTCATAACCCGCAATACCCGTTCATGAGATGACACATCTCTAATATGACTTAATAGCATTATAGTATATTTAAGTGATAAACAAAAATGTTTTGGAAATTAGTATAAATAAAGAAGTAAAAATGTATTGTATAAATTAGTATATTTGTAATGTAAATTCAATAAATATTTATAAGCTGAACTAACTAGTAAAATTTATATTTCTTTGAGAAATTCTTTTCATTTCTTTGAGAAATGTTCTAATAAAATAAGTTTTTTGTTGCTTTTAATCTTATGGTGTTATTAGCGATCTTGCGAGTTTATTCTTTAAAGGTTTCAGAAAACATGATGTAAAAATGGACTTCTACGCAATTAATAATGTTGTTAAACGTCTTGAAGTTGCAGTGTCTTCCTAGTTTTTTTTACATTATTAGTTTAGAGGAGGTAATGATTAGTAAGAAACTACGCAAGTCAGCTGCGCAGTCTTGTGATTACCTTGAAGCTCTACTGATTGAAACTAGATAAACTGGATTTTTTTTTGTAGATCTCGAAATTCTCTGAACTGAGCGACACTAACCCAGGCGATGACTGTATCTCTTACTCCCTTGAAAAAAAAAATGATAAAATAAAAAGTCTAAGCTATACTTTTGAAATTTGTTTAACAATTTCGGGCAATATAATATTAATATATAGATCCGGTCTTAATGGTCTCGGTATTTTTACTATAGACATTCAACGAGCATATGCCAAAGATTAGAATTTTGTTGGGGTTTTTCTCGGTGTAGTGTCTGCTATGTTCTTTTTCTGGTGGTAAGGTTAAAATTGCATCAGTTAAGTATTAAAACTATTGAATGATAGATCAATATTTGTAAAACATCTATTTATTCAGTAATAATTTTTCTCGGTCTTGTCAATACAGGTATATCTCAAGGTTTATGCCTCAGTCTTCTGTAATATAATACATCCAATCACGTATTTGTAACATGCATCAGTACGCTGATAACATTGTTCTTCATTACAATTCATTATTTGTGGAGGACATAGCTTATCGTTTTAAAAAAAAACATGATTTATCTATAGTCATGCGGTAGTTTTTTTCAAGAAAAGACTAACTTCTAGTTTTTATTTTTTAATGGTAATGATACAATTTTTTTTTGCATATTTTTTCATAAACGTAGAACGAAATTGCACATGTTGAATAAGACAATAAAAAATAATGAAAAGACATGAATGTCTTAAGAGCTTTATCTGTGAGAAACTTATCAGTTAAAAACTTAAAAGTTGATCTCATTCCCCGTATGCTCTAAGCTATCTGATTTAGCCGACTTTAGAGTTATCACTCTATTCCGGTATGCCGTATGCCTTTTAAAGCTTATGTACACTATCCTTCTGTCATCAATAATCTTGGTCTGCATCAAAGTCTTCAAAGGAAAACTGTGTTGGTGCAACTTGTTGGATACCAAAATGTAAAATTATGTTACCATTTAAATTCATCTGTTAATACGTGAGATTATTGATTGGTAATAATTAACTGGTTTGCTCCGAACGCAATAAACAAATAACAGCGACAATCATATCACTATCACAATTCAGCTCCGTCAAACGTTTGTCTAGGTGCTCTACTTGGAACGATGGAAAATGATTTATGGTTACCATTGGATAATCTTACTAGTGCATCTTATAATAAGATGTAGTAAGAGTAGAAAACTGTTACGAAACTTGAAGTTGTAAATATTTGTTTATACTAATATATAAAGTCAAGTTCAAGTTGCGTAACATTATTTAATAGTAAATAATAATTTTCTTGTAAAGACTTCACATATGATTTGAGTTTAACTTGAATTTAATATGATATTTGAGACATTTAAATATTTAATAAAGTATTTAAATGTCTTAAATATCATATTAATTTATAAAAATACATTACATATAAATATATACCACAATGAGTCACCCTTGTTGTTCACCTACTATAACAATATTTTCCTAGGTATTTTCTTATTGATTACTGCGGTTATCATTTATCACACAAAAATGATAATGAAAGATAGAGGACATATTTAATATAGGTGGTATATAGTCATATTTAACATATGTATGAAATTCTATTTGTTGGTTTCTCTGTGAGTTTTTTACGTGAATTTCTGAGAATCACTTGCATTCTCAGTCTGCGGTACGGTGTCACATTTGTGTTTGGCAATCTCCCTTGCGCATTTTATGTTTATTTTTTAATTATTTAAATGGGTTTATTAGTAAAAAAATATATTTATAAAAAGTATTCACTAGTCAATAATAAAAACTTGAAAACTTGTATGGAATATGTTTCATGTTTTTTTTTTATAGACATGAATATTTAATTCTTACTTTGTAAAAGTAGCATAAGATAATATTTAATTTGCGCTGGCACAGTTTCACCAACACCAAGTTTTGAAACATAGATTTTTTTTTAGCTTTGAGCTGTTAGCCTAATGTTTAGACATTCCGTTTCCTTCAGGACATTCCCGACTGTCCACGTTTTTGACGAGGCTTGTGCGTGTTGAGTGGTGGAGCTTAATGCCATACTTTGCTTCGTTACGAGGCACGAGGAAAGGGGTAAGACGAGTATAGTAAGGTAATAACAATATTAAATATATATATATATATATATATATATATATATATATATATATATATATATATATATATATATATATATATATATATATATATATATATATATGTTTTATTACATAATGATATGTTAAAATTATTAATAATATATGTTCTATTGTCTGTTTATATATAGCTATTCTGTTCCTTATCAAGTGACTAATAGATTAACAGATAACGTATAGCTGAAAATACTGAACAGATCTAAAATTTAAACACGGGTAGCTTTGGAAGTGAATTTGACTGAGACGTGTGAGCGTCTATACGGAAGTAATAAGAGACAATTTCTTGAAGTTCCTACAGAGACAGGAAAATTATATTTAACAGAAAGTTTTGGCTATTGAAATTTACTTACATCAACTATTTTTAATCGTAATATAAACAGCGTACGCCGCACTACAAGCATGAGTTATGATTATAACGCGCTCTTCCGTAGCCTCTGGGCTCCAATATCCGGGCCACGGTGACTCGCTATGATTTTTTTGGTAGACGGTATCTGAAACACCTAAAAATGATTCATGCTATTTTACTTTGCGCATTTTTGGATGCGTTAAATTTTTTCAGAGTTTATTAGTGTCGAATGTTTGTATCTTAATATTCTCAAATAAAACCTTCAATGCAAGTGTAAAATTTGATGGTCGTGATCGTCGATATTGCTTTAATAGACATTGTATACTACATACTATATATATAGGTCTTTTATACTATCTCATTATTCAGAATGGAAAATGATTTGAGATAATAAAAGTTAAAATTGAATTTAATGTTGATTTCATATGTGAATTCTAATATCTTTTTAATAAAAATATAATATGTTTTTTGTATAACTGTGATGATTTTGACTTATATATATAATTATTTGTCATAAAAAATAGTAATCCGAAGGAATATTATTAAAATAATTTAAATACACGTTGAATATAAGATGTACACTCGAGTCACCGCCAGCGATCTTTGATGAGTTTCTACCTGCGCGTTTCATGTCTAAATATTTAAGAACTACTCACCATCTTGATAACCCTTTTAAACATTTAAACTTTAAACATCCCTTGAGTGAGATGAAAATTTGGCGTCTAATATTAAGTTTAATAAATATGAATAATGCGTTGAGATTGTAATAGGTTTTTCAAAGTTTCACGACAATAATTTTACGATAGATTAAATTACTTCTTAGTATAACATTAAGCATATTAGTTTAAGAGATAACTTAGTAATTTCATTGTTACAGTAGAATTTAATCACAATATATAGATGAAAACAGTATTATCAACGGTAAAAAGAACTCAGCGCTCCCCACACTTAATTAAAAATTTCACAACAGGTTGCTCGCCGCTGCGTTTGTAGCGAACATCGCGACTCCAACAATAGACGCGCACGGAGCTTGTTAACATGCTATAGAAAATTTGCCTCGTTATAAACTATCCGCCTTTCTCTTGCAGGCAAACTGGAATTGGTTTTTTATATGCATTTAAGAAGCAAGGAATGTAATTAAAGAAATGTTACCTGCAGAATTTAAGTTTATTATATTTCAGGTTATTTAGATCAATTTTAAAGTAATAAGTATATATAAAAGATTATACAGATATGTATAAGATTATACAAGCATATCAACCAGATCAGTTAATAGTAGTCCGTGGTCACGTTTAGACTGAGACTGGGGTGGCATCTGTCAGCTCTCTCTCAGCAACTTAATTACTACATCAAACAATTGACAACAAATACTAAACTTAAATTTAAAAAGCGTATAAAAATTTTGAACGAAGCAGGATTTGAACCCGCGCCTCTGGAATACCGTTCCAGCGCTATGACCAACTAAGCCATTCGTTCTCACCAAGCTCCGTCGAAATTCTTATACGATTGTTACAACTTATTTATGTTGTTAGCATCTCTGTAGGGAGATTTTTACAAATTTCCGCTACCCAAAGACAACTCGTAAGAATTATCGTTTGGCAAGAGAGAATACTATTTATTTTAATATTTTTACTATTTTCAAGTGTTATTCCACACTTAGGACAGAAAATACTAAACTTAAATTTAAAAAGCGTATAAAAATTTCTGAGCGCTGGAACGGTTTTCCTGAGGCGCAGGTTCAAATCTTGCTTCGTTCAAAATTTTTATACGCTTTTTAAATTTAAGTTAAGTATTTTCTGTCCTAAGTGTGGAATAACACTAAACATAGTAAAAAAATTGACAGCAAATTCTTGAAAGATTCTTGCAACAAGCTGCCTTCTGGTGTGGTAGGTCTGAACTTCAAAGTTTTACGAGGGAGTTCTAGGCTTAGGAACTTTTGGTATTTCTATAGCGTCGCGGATCATTTTAGGAATATTTCTCTTTTCCCTAGCGAGGACGTGGATTTATCTAACCTAATTTTTTTGTTAAAAATTTTATATATTTCGCTTTAAAGATTAACCAATATCGTTTTTCGTGAAGTGTGAATCTATATAGATATTTGTTTATTTAAAAAATATTTTATAGATAATGTACAAAAAATATATTTTTTAAGAACTATACAAAAGTTGAAAGTATCCGTAAGTGATGATTTCCTTTATAAATACATTTCAAAAAAAAATATTCAAAATGGATTTAATAAATCATAGATAGGTATGGCTCACAAATTATGGTCCCGCTGTAAATAATGAGAACTAAAGTTTATAACACGTTACATAGATATGATAACGTTAAATAAATACAATCTAAGATATGTATTGCTAAAGAAAAATTATCATTAGGTTTTGATGTGTTGCCAACTTAGTTTAACATTAAGTTTTAACGTGATTAAATACAATCTAAGATATGTATTGCGAAAGTAAAATTATCATTAGGTTTTGATGTGTTGCCAACTTAGTTTAACATTAAGTTTTAACGTGATTAATTTTTTTGAACACTATTAATTTACCATTTACCTAGTCGGGTAGTAAGTTTTGTCACATTTATATGGTGAATCGTAAATAATTGAGACATGTTTGTTTTTAACGTAATAAAACATGGATTCTTATTTTAATTATTTTTATTCAAATAAGCTCCGCAATTTTGTACACAGGCCTACAACCTGCGCGGCCAGTCGTCTATAGCAGCACGCACGAGGTCCATGTCAATATGGACAGTTGCTTGGATCAAGGATGTGTTGAGTGACTCCACATTAGGATGGCGTGTTGAGCAAACCTTTTCGTCTAAGTATTGCCATATTTTGTAAACCAACAGATTTAAGTCTGGACTGGAGGAAGGCCAGTCTTCGTGCCGGATGAAGTCAATTTTGCGCGCTGCTAGCCAGTCTTGCGTGATTTTCGCTCAATGAGCTGGTGCAGAATCTTGCTGGAATACCCAGGGGCTGTTATTGAGCATAGTATGAGAAACTGGTTCCAGAAGGTTCACGAGGACTGTATTTTGATTTACAATCGCAATTGTTTTTAGGCGTTTCTCACAAGAATGTACCTCAGTTAAACCTCAATATGAGATTCCTAATCAAACCATGTGTGAAGATGGAAATTGATCTCGCTGGATACGTGTAATACGGTTACTGGCCTCTTCACTGCTGTGGGCGTACACTCCACGTTATAATTTTTTTCGTCCAAAACGAGAATTTGACGATGCTTTTTTCCCGCGTTACCGCTTCAACAAAACGCGGAATCTCTTCAGTCGCATGTCCATTAGACACGCATCTAAACCTATTTTTCTGTGATAGACTCGTAGCCCTAGATCTTCATTCAACACCCTCTTGACGGTTGTTCTGCTTAACCCCATTTGAAGAGCTAACAGTGTCTTTTATCACTGCTGACGTCCTAAAAGAGCGAGGACGACCACTTCTTTTTCTATCTTCCAAGCTTGTTATACCGTTTGATGATACGATAAATGATATTTTTTGTTAAATTCATTTTTTTTACTAAATCAAAAATCTGAGTTGGCGCGTAACCACATCGATGTAGCGCGATAAGCGCGACACAGTCTTCTTTGAGCATCCACTCCATATTTAATAATACGCCAAATAAGAAAAAATACACATTCTTATTTTCATAAAAGATTTTAAAATCAAATTTAAGAAATATTTTTTGGCCAGCATTTCAAAATTGAAAAAATTGTATTTTGTGACAGAACTTGTGACCTGACTAAGTAATTATTTTAGTTCTTCATAGATTATTTCTTGTTTAACTTCACGGTGTGTCCAACATATCGCAGACTAGGCATAGAGAACCTGAGAATCTATAGTTACGACTTTCTTACATTTCGCCAAATTCTGGAGGCATTGCGTGTTGAGAAGCGAAACTCAACGCCGAGACATTGCGTGTTGAGAAGCGAAAGTCTACGTAGTGGGTATCGAACCAACATCCTATCGGGTTTACTGTTTCTCCTTGTGCCCCTCCTACAACAGGCCTCAACGTTCTAAATAATATTTTAAATACATTCAATTCGTGATAATCCAACAACAATAAAACAATCAAATCAAAATATTTCGTCACGATTTATGGCGATGAATTAAGTAATTTAATTTGCACGGGAGATCTATGCTGGGCAACCGAAACAAGAGCTGCCAGTAATTTATTACTAAATGTTCGTGATTTAATGTTTCAGCCAGATTAAAGAACAATTGATTGAAATTATGTCACCTCACTTGATTTATATTATGTGTAAAATGATAGATACTCTAGAAACTATTAAATGTTATGTGCAATTATAATAAAGTAAAATTTTACTTGATTTTTTTCATATTCTACCAATGGCGAGAACGGCAAAATACAAAAATGAATCATAGTAGGTAGGTATTAAACTATAACTACGTATTAATTTTTAATTTATTCAATAGATAAAACAATAATGATAAGACTAAATTGTTTCAAGATCATTTATAATATACATACATTTATATATACGCAAAGAAATTGAATAATCAATTTAAAACAATAAGCGAGTTAGTTACAGGTTGAGTAGCAAAGAAATCAGGAAATTAGGTGTTCGAGAAACTTCTTTCCGACCGGAGTGTTCACTTATTGACCGGAAACTCTCAGAACATCGTCGCTTTTTACTTTTCATTAGAGCAGTCTTTTTCATACTATTTTCCTAAAAAGTGGCTACGTTTAAAATTAAAATTATATATATTTAATAAGAGTGGCAATTTTAAAATCTCATTTAAAAGTCTCCACCTTAAGTTATTTTGATTCAACATTATTTCGTTAGTAAATTTTAATATTATTGAAAATGTTGAATAAAAATAAATATTACTCAGTTTTAAGAAAAATAATATAACTATTCTCTCCTCTTTATTTCTTCCTTATAGAACGTGGTTGCACGCATAAAAAATAATTTGTAGCTTTCTGTTAACCTTCTTATATACAATATTTAGTAATAAAAGTATGCAATTTTTCATCAATGGTTGTCTTGTCTATCATAATGATGATCTAGCCGTACAAGTACGGGGAATCTGCATTAGCGTGTAATGAATTATTATTAATATGATTATATAGATTTTTTCTCTGAAAAAACGACACGTAATCTTTTTTCTCTAATCCTTGCATTTGTGAGTCAACAAATATAGTAACTACGATTGATTTCCATTTTTGAGTCAACTTTTGAACGATTGAAGATGATGATGATTGACCGAGTGGAAATCGGACTCATAACCACTGCGCTAACAGTCATTAAAAATTGTGTACACCTAGTATAGAAAATAAAATTAACTGCTTAAATTTAAAGTTGATTTACAGATGATAAAAAATAAAGCCGTGTGAGTGATTTTGGTAGCAATCCCCACTCGGTCAGTTATCATCACTAATTTCCTTAATCGTAGTAGCTATAATGATAATTGTTGATTCCAAAATGGAAGGGCTAAAAACAAAATAATTGTGTGTCTCTATTTTAGATTAAAAAAAATCTGATTATGACTATATTTGAAATAATTAACTTACGCTAGTGCTTATACAGCTATAGCCTAGCCTATATATTACTCATCTGTAAATTAAATTTACAGAGAATTGGTTATTTTTATTTACTATAAATATACATACACAAAAATATCAATTCACGCAGTCATACAAACAATTGCCCCGTGCAATAAATCCCGTACACATTCGGCACTTAGAAAATTCGTTTTTGTATGAAAAAAAATTAATCCACATACTCTATTGTGTTTGGATAAACATTTCAATCGAGAGGTTTTCATTGGCGTTGGCTATTCGGCCGGAACGGCGCATTCAGCTCTTTTTCACACAACACTGGCTCTCGATGAATGAACTGCGGCGGGAATATTAGGGCTCATTCACAATAAATCCGGGGTCACCTCTGACGTGATGTTTGGCAACAGTACTGAATTACCTTTATTGTTATGTTATGTTGATTTATAGCAATTTGTTCTATATCATTGAATTAACAATATGATATCGATAATAGATTTTATTTAACATGAATAGTTCCAAAAGTTATTGTACAAAACATATATACAACGTGGTTTTTTAATATAAAGTATTGGTATTTTTATAGAAAATGTATCCATTTTGTAATAAATACAAAGACTGAACAGCAGAAGATCCGTTCAGTTCTTTAATTATGGCGATCCGTGCATGAAGCGCAAGATAAGTGTAAAAAATATTTATTATAAAAAATATGACACATACCTGCTTATATGGAAAAAAGAAACAATGACTTTTACGCTATGTATGTTTTTTTTCCTTTTTTTTAGGCAGATGGATCTTAGGAACCTAGTGATCCTAGTGATCATTGTGAGCACAAAATGGATCGACTCAACGAAATTATTAAAGTATAAAATATATAATTTCCTCAAGTGGGGATCGAACCCGTAATCTGCCGTCACACGCTTGTGCCCTTGCGCAATTGTGTACGACAGGAACACAAATATATAAATAAATAATATATATTTTAAATATAAGTGCAAATAATAAAATATGGCATTTTAAATTTGTCTAAATACAAAAAAAGATGGATTAATTGAGAAATCCTTCACCATACGTAGACTAAAGACATTAGATAAACAGATGATCGTTGTTTTTTTTTACTAATTAATGTTTTTGGTAATAAATTATTAATCAGTCGAGACTTTTGTACAGTAAAATAAACAAAATATTAAACATTAATCCCTTACACACTTATCAATCTAAGAAAATACTATTTGCATGGTTACTACTCGTAACAATGAATTTCGATGCTACAGAAGTGCAAACAGACGCACACTCACATATAGACAAATTCACACATACATATACTATGGTTCATAACTAACCTCTAATATATAGTTGCCTATAGAATGATTATAATATTTTAAATAACAAGCACCCCACGCTTTTTACTCTGAATTAAATTATCTTGTTAAGAACTTAAATTATCCTATAATTTTATTTTGAGGTGATATAATACGACTGATTGTTTGGTTTTCTTCCCCTGTAACATGAACTCTTTATAACTTAGAATTATTTTCTAGTGTTTAGTTGTACAAGCACTAAAAGCGTGTTTTTTTAGTTTTTTAAATTATTATTTATTTTTATTATACACACAAATTACAGGAAAAAAAAAATATAATTTGAATCAAGATTTCTAGGTACTGAAGCCTCCTTATTTCCCACCTGAGCTATTATAACTTTGCAAACAGAGGTGAAATTTACTTTCTTATATTAATAATATTTTGTTTGCGTGAAAACACGGATAAAATGACACTTTCTAAAAATTAAACTTAGCTAGAACGATTTATTGCTCCCAAACATTACTCACTCAACATAATTCTCACACAATTACACTTATACGAAAAACTTCAATTACACTTACACTCAGAGACACACACACACACACACACACACACCTACACAGCCACACACGCCGTACTATAAGACTTAGGTTAGGTAATAATTTAAAAAATGGATAACTTGCAGCGTCATTCACTCGCTAATATCGCCATCTTATTTTTTTATAATGTAACATCTCACGACTGAACACTGCCTACCAAAATGCAAGCATCCGCTTAGTTTGGGGAGCAGTATCAGTACCTATTGTGTAATACATTTAAGATAGCACCATTAGATTTATAACCGTTTTGAATGTATTTTTTTTGATATCAATAAAATATTTTTATTTTTTATTTTATTTATTTATTCAATTTTATGAAAATTGTTTGAGCTGTTTATGATTAATATTCAGATTATATATAGATAAATATAAATATTGCTCATACACACATACATTATGTTGATGATATCAATATTTTTACTAAAAAGGATCTCCTACTGATTCGTAAAAGCAAAACGGAAAAAATGCTTTTGTGTATACTATACAAAAGGATTGCTAAATTATTCAATACACAATTCACAAATTTTATACATAACATTTTGTCTTAAAAATTGTCAACAAAATAAATAATAGATAATTTTAATTTGTAATGACTTTAACACTTGCATTACCACATCGGACCACATGAGGTTCCTACTGCATTAATGTGATATTATTAATAACATTTTTATAGCCACTTTAGTTAGGTTACTTAAATAAGTAAACAAAGGAAGAGAATGTTTATTCAATTTACGTACATGTATGTTAGAAATTTCTTATAGTTTTAAGTAAAAAACAAGACCAATAAAAGTTCCGAAGAAACGATGAGAATCCATAATAAAATACTTTATGAAAGTCACCGGTTTTATTGTGCGGCAGTAAAATTTGCATCAGGAATCGAACTACACACTTTCGAAGAGGTCGTAAATTCCTCTTGCGCCGGTCACACGTTTTCATGAATAAAAAGTTTCCAGCGGGTTGGAATTGTAAGAAAAACATGAAGAACATTGTTGAAACAGCGGCGTTTTTTTATGTTTGATTTTCCTACACCTCCCTTTTGCGTAATGCATGGGTTTTGGATGAAGTACTCCGTTTATGTCCTTATCTTTGAATGTATATGGAATAAGATAAATATTTAATGTTATAATATATTTAGTTCAAATGTCATAGATAGCAGAAACTAGATTACATAAAACACAAATGTAATAATATAAAGTTCCAGATATTATTTCGTACAATATATTCCAACCACGTATAAAATCTATTTTTTAAATGTCTGTAAAGGATTGTTGAATCCTGCCCGAATAATCACGAGGCTGCTATTCGTTTTTTAATATCACGAAAAGGGTATAGGAAATATTAGTAAAGCTACAGTGCAGACATGGTGCGTACTACAGTCACGTTTCGATAATATTTGTTGTGCTATAATATTGCAATACAAGCAACTCGCTAGAGGCTTCGCCCGCTTTATATATATTTATATTATTAAGTGTATTTTTTTAATTAACATTACTATCGACAAGACTAGATCTACTGGATGCACCGTCTAGACTAATGTACTATTAGTACATATAATTATTAAAAAAAAACAGAAAGAAAACAAAATTTAAAAATGGTTGATTTATATTATTTGATTTATTTTACCCTCTTATTGTTTTTTCACAAATATATAAATAAACACAATTTTTTTTAGCGCACCCGCGCGAACTGATAAATTATTTTGGTATGGTTAACCATACTGTTAAGCACTTAAAACAATAATTTAGTATATCTTAACACTCAGTGTAAGTTTCTAATACCATTTTAAATACCATTCAGCTGTTCCGGGCCCACTCAGATAAACAAAAAGAAAAACAAACAGATAAACAAAAAAGGATAAAATGTTTTGTTCAGGTTTCTGTGTGTCAGTCAGATATTTCAATTTTATTAATATGAAAAAATAATGGAAAAAATAGATAAATAAAAGAAATACAAAAAATAAAATAAAAAATGTAAATAATAGCATGTTAATATATTTTGTAAAATAGTATAGTTAAGCTTAGGGTTTCTCCTATTTTTATTATTCCTTATTTTATGCTAATGGAAGAGCGGAGTCTCCTGGTACAGGCAATATCATGCTTAAAAGGAGATTCCAATAACTAGCAGATTATGTAAGAAACTTGTTCAGTAAATAAATTATTATTATTAAAAATTATTATAGTAGATGTAGAGAGAAAAAAAAAACTAATAGCAGTCGTGGGACTGCCGATAGAAGTGAAAACGGAACTATTAAGTTGAGAGTAATTAAAACTATATATGCAAAAATTATATGATTTTTTTTATGTTTTATTTATTAGTTAAACAAATCATGAACAAAATATAAATACAAAGTGGTTGAAAAAATAATTAATATACAATTATCTGAATTATACATAGTATTTATATTTACACGAATTTCAATGAATTCAAGTTTGAACATTATTTTCATTATTTACATCATTGTCGTGACTCACAAAATTACACTTATCCAAAAATCGTCCAACGCGCACATAATACAGTCAGAAATAGTACTGCGCGTGCGCTAGTCTGGGTCTCCATAGCGATAGATATACTATTATCATTAGCATGTCGGTGACGCGAACCGAGGATTTTACCCTCTACCAAAACGCTCAACGCGCCTAAAGAAGTTTTCACTTCAAAAACTTAAAAAACTTCATATCGTGTAAATATACAGGAATTGCAAAAGCATGGTAATTTTGAAATCACAGACAGTTGTTTGGGTTCTGTACCTGAAAAGGAAAGAACTAATAGAACTGCGGTCTCATAGATGTGTCAAGCTGAAATAATTACAAATATTCAGATCTATAGTTCCTTGGATCTCAGTAAAAATCAAGCCCCTTAATTAACACAATCAAAAGATATGCATCGTTTTTGCTATACGTGTAAACACCGATCCCGTGCAAATTGCGGGATAAAAAGTAGCCGATATCTTTCTTTGTAAGTCACATAAAAATCAGTCCAGTAACTGTCAATAATCATTCAATTCTTTACGTTATAGAACGGTTTATTGCGCCTTCTTTATGAGGCATAAACAATATTAAGTAAATGTAGTGTTACGTTTTTTTCTGGGAACTAACTACCCAATATTTATGAGTCCTTACGTATAATAATAATAATTGACCAAATTAACCATTACTAAAGCGTCCACAGTTAAATCCGTCAATAGCGCTCTACGACTACGCTCGCTACGCTCTAACTGAGATTTATAAAATAATTCTATATATCCTATTCAATAGCTATGTGGTTTTCATATGAAAAAATAAAATGGAACCAACGATCGATCCATATAAACAAACTTATAAAGATTTTTTTGTAAATTATGTTGGTATTTTGTCAATCCCTTTCAATTAGGCAACAACCAAAAATGAACAACGATGAAGTAACAATTTCGACTGTAAAAGAGACTTACAATAAAATCTACCACCTACAGGTATTTACAGGAAATATAATCCTTCAATTAAAATCAAATAACAACGCTTGTGATTTGTTTCCTAAATAAATAAAATAATGCAATTAATATTATTTTTTTATTGGTTAACAGTAAAATTATTAATTATTTTATGTCTATCCTTGAGGTGATAGAAATATAATAAATAATATTTTTTGTGAATTATATTTTAACTACTTACCTTAGTATTATTATTTTTTTACAAAGGTTTAGTTAACATATATATTTCTACAATATCTAACAAGTATTACTTACTTATATTAGAGTATTTATTATGTTAACATTTCATACAGCTTATAAAACTGTTAATACATTTTCATACTTAAGGTAAGTAATAGATGCTTTATAAAATATAAAAGAAGTATCCATGCAGCAAAAGAAAATTGTGACAATTTTCTGTGCTAATGGATATCGTAAGTCCATTAAAGTTGTTAAAGCTCAAGCCATAGTTAAGAATTCTGCACTCACGGCTACCTAATGCAGCAATGTAATGCATCTGTAATGTAGTAACTGAGATAAATATATTTATTTTTTTTTAGGTACGTTTATTATAATTATAGTTCTTGCTAAAAAAAATATATAGATTAAAATTAAAATTATAGATTGTAATTATTAGGTTGATACTTTTAGTAATGAAAAATAAGAAAGAAAAAATAACATTATAATATAATTAATAAATACTGATAGTAAGAATGCAACTTAAATATAATTTTGAAGAATATATTTAAAATATATGAAGTATTTTTAATGCAATTTTAGAGGCAATCCTATTTTTCAGTTAATTTGATTGGGTTTTTGGATACAAACACAAAAAAAATGTTAGTTACGCATTTTTTTTGTGATAATTCTAAACTAATATGCCTATCATTTGTCGACAAAGTTAAATAAGTTAAATACTCATTATTTGATGTCTACATAACATAACGCTTTGTTTACATTTGGTGCTGTGTTCCGAGTTTTCTTTTTTGCAGTTTAGTTTGAAAACGGAATTTTCCTATTGAGAGGAGCCGGAATTCCCAATCAATTTCTAAAAAGAATGCTTTGTAATACCCTTTTAACGTATTTATTTCATTTCAGGTCGTTTATTTGTATCTGATTATCTTTAACCGTTATTTTACATATTTAAGAAGAATTCGGCGGAAAGTGGGGAACGGAAGTGGAACGGAGTGTTAACACTAGCTTGCCAAGTTCCCTCTGCCTACCCTGCCATGTGCGGGATACGGCGTGAAGCTGAGGATAATAAGAGTTTTAGTTAACAGACATGAAATTTAAATTAAATGATTAATAAATATCAACAAAAGAAAAAGTTATTAGTGTTTTTTTTACAATACCCCGTCGTATAAACATTTTTAAAAATGTAATTACTTATATGCCGTTTTAATGCAAATATTAAATTGTCCATCCAATTTTTACTTTATTTAATTTCTAAAAAAAACTTAATTTTATGATGAAGCATTTACGCCTTCTCTTGAAAAATATATATAATATGTTTATTTCAAACAAATTATTTTTGTATTGCTTTCTATATTTATGTATTATTTTATACACGATATAATTATAATTGAATATAATATTATATTAGCTATATTTTATATGTATTTTTTAAGAACCCTAGTCGAACATAAAGTATGTCAGGTAACTAGAAGTTGCCAGATATTGAATAGAAAGAGTACAATGTCAAGTAGAAAATATTTTATGAAAAGAGTAGGGTGACTCACTGGCTCGTATCACGTACCTTAGAAATTAATGAATAGAAAATGTTGTTTCTGGTTTCTAAAAACTTTGGTATTGTTCAAAATATGGTTGTTGAGTCATCTCAACTGATTCTATCAACCTGTTGTATTTATGAAACTATTTTGTGTATTTATTTGTTTACAAATAAATATATAAGTAAATATATTCTTGTATTTATAAAAGAACAGGAAAGTAAAAATGTTATTTAGTTTTATTGTCGTATCTTCAGTTATTATTGATTTCCGCGAAGTTTTTTCCTCTGTAAATATATGTATAATCATATAAATAATGAATATAATTTATTGTTATCTTTACATTGGACTTGGAAACCTAGTGTTAAGACACTCTTTTTCTTTCTCCACTTTCCGCCGGATTACAGTAGCGGACTCAATGACGCGCCCTCTGATCACTAGGTTTTCGAAGGTTCCTCTGTCTACGCTGCCATGTGCGTGATACAGCGTAAAGCTTATAATATTAATATGCTTTATTTTATAAAACCATAAATACGTATGGGACATTGATTAAAGAAAATTATATGATAAGATTTTCGAAGTATAATTATTAAGATAAAATTGAAATTCTTTACAAAATTTCACTTGAAGCATCAACCAGCAAGTCTCATAACGAGCTGCGAACCGATTAAGCTAGATATGTAACATGTTTAAATTTTACTATGTTGATTTACATACTCATTAAGTATTTGTATAATTAATTATTTTAGTCGTCCCTCGTTTCCGTTCTCTGTCCTCAAATACAGCACCGAAATTGTTATAAAATAATTGTTTTATTGAATCGGCTAATACTTTAGTTTTCAATTTATGGATATTGTAAAATGATAAATTTATTAGAACACTAAAGTAAATTAGATTAGTAATAATAAATCTATTTCAATAATATATTATGTCGTAATGAATATACTATTGAATGTTATTGTATTGTCCTGTGTCTTAGAATTCAATGTTTACAAAGTTTTAAGTCATTATTTTATAAAGTCTTTTTGAACTATAGAACGCTTGTCACTACTGTACTTGATAGAAAGTACAATAGTGACAGGCAGTATATGTAGAAAAAGAAACCTTTGAGTAATTTGTAAAAGCGAAAGAAATAAAATAAAACTATGAAAATAAGCGATCACTAAATTTATATATACTAAATTATTCTTAAAATCCATAATTTTTTGCGATCTATTGCTCAACGTGGGGTAGACATTTTTATTTATATTTAAAAACATTTATACCTGCAATTTATACTTTGACATCATGAGGTTTCTATTGCATTATATTAACAACATTTTTCAAACACTCGGATTGTGGACAAAATAAACGTTATCCAGTTTACGTGCATGAAAGCTAGAATTTTCGAATATTTCTCGGTAACAAACAAAAGCAATTAAAGTTCTGAATAAACAATATACAAATAACTTTATGAAAGTCATCGGTTTTATTGTGTAGTAGTAAAATTTTCATCACAAATCGAACCGCACACTTTCGAAAAGATTAGAAATTCCTCTAGGGCCGATCGCGCTTTTTAATTACTACAAATTTTCTAAAGGGCTGGATTTGTAAGAAAACATGAGGAACATTGTTTAAACAGTGACTTTTTTTAATGTTCGACTTTCCTAGACGTTTCCTTTACTGTTACGGCGTAATCATTTAAATGTTTATTAAATAAGAAACATAACTAACGTAAGTAATATATTTTTAGCTCATATATCATATAAATTTTGGAGCTCTTTTATACAACACGGACAAGCAATACTATTTTAATATTCATAATTTTATTTCATTTTGTAATATTTTCAAATATTTTTTATTATGACAACGTTATTAATAACACAACGTAATTTATAAATTAATAAAAACAACAATATAAATTAATAAAAAATATAGTATAACAATAAAGTAATTGTTATCGGAAAACTAAAAAAAGAATTTTAAAGCCAGTTTCATGACGGTACAGCACATGTGCAAATAATAAGTTCTAAATTAAAAAAGTTCCAAGCTTATCGAGTTCAAAAGTTGTTATAAACTTAACACATGTTTGACGCCACGTTCACTTCAACACTATTTATTTTGCTACGAACGCTAATTATGAGGTTCGATATTTACCTCCCTGGCATTATTTAACTTTTTATATCGTTGAAAACTTTCCACGTAGTTACATACGTTGTAATTACTACTCATTGAACAAGCTGAATTATGTCCATGTGTATTATAACGTAGGTTGTAGTACACATATTATTTATAATGACTCACGTGAAAGCATCAAACTTAAATTAATGTCAAAAAGTCAAGTTTACGGTCCTCTACAGCACAAGAATAATTCAAGCTTATAAGTAAATGCATTTAAAATATATCGACAGTTATTAATCGATTTCTCAGTATTGTCTATGAAATTAGAGCCACGTAAATAAAAATTTGCACTATAAACTAAATAAAAATAACTGAAAGATATATTTTTCTTACGAAAAAATATTACTAATTTATATTTGCAATATAAAAATTACTCTAGAAAGCTTTATTTCGTCAATTTTGTTTAAGTTGTCTTTTCCGTTGACTAACGATATTAAAACTAGTATGAAAACCAATGTGATGGAGTGACCTTTATATTTGACCAGTATTCTTTCCATTTGAGGGACAGAAGCGAGAAGTTTAGCTGTACTGTTTTGCAAAACTTTTATTGTTCCTCCACATCGATTGGTCATATCTCTCCGCAATACACAAAAAAAACAGCCAGTATTTTTGAGATTACCGCATCCAGCCAGAAAAGTTAACAAGACAAGACTTAATATTAGACTTTTATATTTATTGATATTTTAAAATTTATATATTTTAATAAATTTTTAAAAGTTTTTATTTGAAATACTTAGTAGTGATATTTTGTAAAGTAAAGTCAGATGGTTTTGTAGTCGCGTTAGAGCTTTAAGTTTCTAACATCATCATAAAGTACTCATCATGTTGAATAATTAATTATAAGGCGGCGAATTCACCTGGGCGGCTGGCGTCCCATATCAGACCTTATTTTTTTGTCCAACGAAGTATATGCCGACTTATCCTAAGACGCTATGTTGATGTCTTTTATTTTATATCGAATATGTTATAAATATCAATCAGATATCTAAATTAAGATTAACTAAATACAATGATGCATTTAATATGGCTTTAAAACATTAGTAAAATAGTACAAATTTTCGTATTTTAGGTAGTAGATATTTAGTATTTTCGAATTTAAGGTATACAATGACATAAAAGATGTATACAGCAAAAGAATTTTGTGACAATTTTCTGTGCTAATGGATATTGTAAGATCATTAAAGTTGTTAAAGCTTGAGCCATAGTTAAGAATTCTGCTCTCATGGCTGTATTAATGCATCTACTTATTGTAGTTTAACTAAGAAAAATATTGTTCTATTTTTTTTATTTATTACATATATATTTACGTTATATACAATAACATTAATATATATTTAATAAACATTTATATATAATATATAATTTCTGTTCTTTCGTCAATATTTTTAGTACCAGTTTTTAGTATTGAATAAACTGGAAAAGAAATGACTGAAATGACGTGACTTTAAGTAAATAAAAGAAAAAAAGAAAATCATATAATTAAATAAAATCACTGACAAACTGCCATCGGCAAAATAATAATAATTTAATCATAATTAATTAATAAACACTGGTAGTAAGAATGTTAATATAAATATAAAATAGAATTTTAACAAATGATTTTACAGGTGGAAGTAGTATGAAATATATTCAATGCGATTCCTTAGAGGCTACATTTATCTTACAGTTATTTTGGTTCTCCGTTAATACGGTAGAGCCACATCCATAAAAGGATTTTGTCGAGGAGAAGCATGTATTCGTTATTTCTTTATAAAATTTTATTTCTTTATAAAATTGACATGTCACGGTTATATATTTTAACACAAATATCTAGCTATAAGGCGCAGGGGCACAACTGTACGACTGCAAACGCGACTGGTTCAATTCCCACTCGAGAAAATATTTTGTATTTTCAGCGGTAAGAGGGGAACAGAAGTGTCGTTACACTAGGTTCCCAAATTAAATTTGCCTACCCTGTCCTGTGCCAGATTCAGCGTGAGACCTGAAAAAAAAATCAAATTTTTAACAGGTTATAAATAAGCGTTTATAAAAACGATATATTTTTTAAACACTGCTAAATTTACCCTAAAAAACAAACAAAAGCTACGAAATGCATCAAATGGGATTAATAAAAAATATATTTCATACAAATATTCGCTACAATAGCTTCGATATAAATATCATTCTCTAATCAATCTTGCATGCTGTTAATTGAATGATTCAATGGTTTTGTTACGCCGAACTAATTGTGTATAAATATTTAAATATGGTAGTGCAAAGTCGTGTCACTGCAGTAGCGAGGCAGCAAGCCGTCAGTGCTTGCATTTGGCTTGTCTGCAAAATGAACATGTCTGGGTCGTCGTGTATTCCTGGAATAGCATCGAACGCGACAGGTCAAACGGAAATAAAGCTGGCTCGTTCAGCGAAGTTTGGACATGTCTGATAGCTTCAGTGGCAATATTTGAATAAAATACACGGTATTTTTGATATTGAGTTTTTTTAATATGGTTGGTTAATATATTCCTTGAAGTTGCATACATTATTAAAGCTTTTCTTCGTAACTGCACTCGTGTTGAATTAAATGAATAACAAATGATAGCTTTTAGTTAATTTATAATATAATTAACTGCCACTTGGTTACTACCTAACAAGATTAGTACACAGGTAATTTTAAGCTAACACAAATACTTATTTATTTTAGATATAGGTTTATAAAATAAAGGATTTGCTATCTTGAAATGTGAATATAACATAACTATTTTATGGCTTACTGTTCTGATATAAAACCATTTCTATTACCTGTGTAATTTAATTTGCCGAAATATAACCGGACAACCTACACTCGCTACCCGATGGCTGGATTTATGTCCAGACAATATGTTATAAAATAGCTCACATTTTATGAGTTCTAAATTTTATAACCTATTTACTCGTACCTGTTTGAATGACATGTTGTGGGGCAAAAGTCGAAGAAAATTATGTGTAAGTGTTTAACTTCGTGACGTGGGTACAATCGTGATTTTATTTAATTGCCACCATAGAGGAGTTTGTACTAAATATTCTATATTGCATCAATTATTTCCTAAATTTTATTTTATAAAACTATTATATATGAATAAACAATGTTTTTTTCATTAAAACTTGTAATGTGATCTTAGTCAGTTATATATTTCTTCCATCCAATCTGAACTTTCGTTGTTGATAATATTAATCCATGCCTGCGGACGGTTTATCTATATTGGTAAATAGAGGTTGTAGCCGGGACCGTGTGCGGTGCCTTACGAGTATATTTAAACGTACCGCATACCCCCAGTATTGTAATATGAGACCTGAACAAAGATAACATCTGTGTTCATGCACATTTCGGTACTAAAGTATTAAACTATTTAGTTGATCAGGCCTCGCAGTGGAATTGGTTCGGTAGATATTAGCCGGAGGAAACTTATTGAAATTTTTAATAATTGACGACAATTTACGCTAAGCTTTTTCTATAGTGGAAGAATTGTTTTAATTAGTGGAAGATTTGTTTTAATTGTAAAGAAATTATCTAGAACAAAATGAAAAACTTTTTAAATATACATTTGTCTAAATCATTAGATGAATGATATCTAAATAAATCAATGATACTAGCTTAGAATTTGTTGTTAAATAAGTGCATGGCCACTAAACGTGAGCATATACGGACAGTGCTTGTCTGGATCAGCGCGAGTCACGTTCTGGCAATATTTGCTGGGTAAAATTTAGCAACTGCGTTGCTTCGTGGTGTATTATGGTACAAAATGTGACAAATCTATCCTCCAAACTGTAGCAGTTATTTCTTAAGAGACGTTTTAAAAAAGTTTCAATATAAAAACACAATTATATCTCGAAACTTTGACCTTGGTAGTTTATATATATTTGGAAAAAAATATAAGTACAGAATGAAAAAGAAATATATTACCCACTTGAATAACATTTGATGATTTTGAGGAATTAAAGCTAAAATGTATCTATAAGGTAGATGTAAAGATATGAATCCGGAGCCAGATAACTCTATTTCTATTCGTTTTACTATAATAATAATTTGTTTTTATAAGTGTGTTTTGTTTTTATACACTGTGCTGTGAAGTAAACTGTGACTTAGTCGGAGCTATTAACTGCTAAACGCTTACAATGTTATCAAAGTGTCGAAACGTTTTCTGCTGCAGCGGATTAAGGACTCTACTTGTCTAAAGGAAAGATTTTTATACTATTATTACTTTTACTTCTCGTTGAAGTGTTTTCTCATAGTATTTATCATAGTTAGTTAGTTTTTTGTTGTTGTTTAGTTTTGTCCTATTAACAGAGAAAGTATGGAAATTAATAAAGAATAGCTTTAATTTTGTTTGTTTGCTTATAATATAATAATACTACTCTTGTTTTTGTGTACGTACAGTACATTCTGTTTGGGCAAAAAATAAAATACGAAATGATATACGTACGTATACATAGGCTACTTTTTCTGACTAATTTACTTCAAAATATATTTATTTTACATATTTTTCTTTAAAATATTTACAATCTCAATACTACTAATATCTATTTCATTTTAACATTCTTCTTTAAGCTATAACCAATATCTGAAATACGCAGATAGACTTTAAAAAAGGCAATATTTTCTGTGGCAACATTTCGTAACAAATGTGTAAATCACTTTTAGGTAAAAGTTACATATATTGTATATTCTTTATTTGATCTCTAAACATAAAACATTATTTAGTTGAAGCTTTTTTACACATAAGGTATTTTGTTTCGAGTTTTCCTTTCACAGTTTTGTTTGAAAATGAAATTTTCCTGTTGTGAGACGTACCGGAATTGCCAATCGATTTTGAAGAGGATTACTTTGTAATAGCCCTTTGGCTAACGTATTTATTTAGTTTTAAGTCGTTTATTTGTGTCTGATTATTTTGTTTATGATAATCCTTATTTTACATAGTTTTTTAAAGTTTTAATTAAAAAGGAAATATTAACAATTGCATTTATTCGAGTGAGGATCAAATTGCACATTTCACAACATGTGGCATTTACACGTAGGTACGTTAGGCACATAATGTGATAATTCTAGCGATGTAGTGCAATATAAGTGTATATTTATATTTATATATATATATATATATATATATATATATATATATATATATATATATATATTATTTATATATATATATATATACATATATATATATATATATATATATATATATATATATATATATATATATATATATATATATATATATATATATATATATATATATATATATATATATATATATAATATTTATTACCTTTCTCATCTAGTACCTGTAAGTTTCACAAACATTCGGGTAATGAATAGGAAAAGTTATATGCAGCTTCACGCTGTATCCCGCACGAGGCAGGGTAGGCAGAGGGAACCCGGGAACCTAGTGTTAAGACACTCCGTTCCACTTCCGTTCCCCACTTTGCATGTTGAGTGGCGGAACTCAACGCCGCGCTTTGCCGTATTACCAGAGCGAAGAAATGAAACATTAAATATGGAAATTGAAATTTTTAAATATTTCATTTCCTCGACTGGGGATCGAACCCAGAACCTGTCGGTTACAGTCACACGCTTGTGTCGCTGCGCCACGACAGGACACTAGATGCTTTAGAAAATAAGTTGTGTCTTACGGCTCTGGGATCTTAAGCCATTACGCTATGAAGTTATACCACTTACACATAATTTTCTTTGAATTATGACCCCCAACATGTAATTCAAACAAGTACGAGTATATAGGATATAAAATTTAGAACCTATAAAATGTGAGCTATTTTATAACATATTGTCTGGACATAAATCCGGCCATCGGTATATAGTATAGATTGTCCGGTTATATTCCGGCAAAAATAAATTACTCAGGTAATACGGCAAAATTAAATTACTCAGGTAATAGAAATCGTTTTATATCAGAACAGTACGCCATAAAATAGTTATATTATATTCACATTTCAAAAAAGTAAATCCTTTATTTTATAAAACTATATCTAAAATAAATATGTATTTGTGTTAGCTAAAAATTACCTGTTTACTAGTCTTGTTAGGTAGTACCCAAGTGGTAGTTAATTATATTATAAATTAACTAAAAGCTATCATTTATTATTCATTTAATTCAACACGAGCGCAGTTACGAAGAACAGCTTTAATACGACTAAATCCTCCATATTTCCATCCATAATGTATGCAACATCGATAAACATATTAATTATATTAAAAAAACTTATAAAATAGAAAATCTAATTTCAATATCAAAAATACCGCGTATTTTATTCATATATTGCCACTGAAGCTATCAGACATGTCCAAACTTCGCTGAACGAGCCAGCTTTATTTCCGTTTGACCTGTCGCGTTCGATGCTATTCCAGGAATACACGACGACCCAGACATGTTCATTTTGCAGACAAGCCAAATGCTAGCACTGACGGCTTGCTGCCTCGCTACTGCAGTGACACGACTTTGCACTACCATATTTAAATATTTATACACAATTAGTTCGGCGAAACAAAACCATTGGATCATTCAATTCATGCAAGATTGATTAGAGAACGATATTTATATTGAAACTATTGTAGCGAATACTCATATTAAATATATTTTTTATTAATCCCATTTGACGCATTTCGTAGCTTTTGTTTGTTTTTTATGGTAAATTTATTTATCAGTGTTAAAAAGATATATATATATATATATATATATATATATATATATATATATATATATATATATATATATATAAAAAGATATATATATATATATATATATATATATATATATATATATATATATATATATATATATATATATATATATATATATATATATATATATATAGTATATATATATATATATATATATATATATATATATATATATATATATATATATATATATTTATATATATATATATATATATACAAAGTATATCAGCTAAGTAGAAGTTGCCGGATATCAAATAAAAAGAATAAAGAATAGAAAGAGAACAATGTCAGGTAGAAAATATTTTATGAAAAGAATAGGGTGACTCGTTACGTCGTATACGTAGCGCCTCCGTCTCAGAACTGTATGATATAAAATAAGTAATAATGCATACATTTTATAAGACACTTATCTTATTATTGTTGTATGAAAAACTAACGGTCTCCCCACGGTGGCCCACTTGAATTAACTTTATTATTATATATATTCATTTGCTTCGAACGTACATAGGTGTACCAAGTGCTTTATACTCGTAGATGTGAATACTGATATTGTCTCCAAATACATTTTACTATCAGGCATGTTAATTTATATATTTATAAAACGTGTAAAAATGTTGGCATATACATTGAGTCCGCACCATTCGGAATTAAACCGTACGTTCTTATACGTCGGCACGTCAAAAGCTTTAAACGATTGCTACCTAAAATATTTTTACGTTTTATATTAGTCTGCACAAACAGAAATACAAAAGGAGTTATAAAAAAAACATTTGTGTTTATTTTCTGTCAATAACTATATGATATTTACAGAAAAATAAACACAAATATTTCAAAGAAAATGATTATATTGATGTCGCAGGCAGATACTTTTTTTTTAATGTACAGATATGCAATTGCGATCAAATCTGTGTTAACTTCAAAGAGATCATACCGCAATGGCAAAAAGTCGACGAAATGACATACTGCGCTTTTGTTGAATTGAGCTTGTTTGATGTCGTCACATATTTCTAGAATATCATAAAGTTGGACAGGTTATATGGAAATGAGGGTGTTCCGTTCAATAAATTTTAAAAACTTTTATAGCTTTAATATTATATTTTATAAACCTCTCTAATTGTTGTGTCATAATCGCGGAAACTCTTTTTAGTTAGCCACCAGCCAGGAAGAAAAATCATAAGTAATTGTAGATTGCATATTTTTATGAAGTTTTTAAATACTATTGAAAGTCTATAAGAAATTTCAATGTTGCAACGTAGCTGTTACGTTAAACAACAGATATATCTAGTAATAGCTATTCTGTTGTTTGACGTACTTATATGTACATGTTTCAATTACAGAATTCGATACTTCGTATCTATTGCAAGAGTATTGGTTCTAAAAATAGCATAGAATTTATATCTCAAGACGTCATATCAATAGTAATCATTGTCTCTCAAAAAATATCTCTCAGTAAATTTCCTAAGAGGCCAGTGGTGGCACATAGACGAAAGCCGTGTGATTGTAAACGTGCCAGGTTGTGAGTTCGACTTCCACTCGAGGAAATGAAATATTTAACATTTTTATTTCTTCGTTTTCTGGTATCGAGGCAAAGCGCGTCGTGACACTTATTACGCAATCCCTTCAGAATTCGACGAAAAGTAAGGCGCGGAGTGCCTAGTACATGCGAAATATAGCGTGAAGCTGAAAAAAATATTTGCAATAAAAATAGTAACTTATGTTTTATTGTATTTGTATGATAGCGAACGCAAAAATCTGGTTGTGTACTGAATGTTTGAAATACAATTTTCCATATTTCATATTTTGTATCAATGTATCGTCTAAAAATAACGCTATATCGATACTTTTTCAACTAGGCTTTTAGTGGAAACTCATGCAAAATACAATCCGTAAAGCAATTCATTTATTACATTTTTATTTGCTAATAATAATGTATGATAATTCAATACTTAAAATAATAAAAATCATATTATAAGATACAAATTGTACATGCCTCTGACTATTTATAAGCAATATTGAGAATTGAACGTTTCTAGACCCGTTCCTACGTTTATTGAAATTGGATGTATAATATGATTTTTGTGATACGCCCGTGAAGTACATAATCTTGTTAGTATTGCAAAATCATAAAATTTATTCGCTCTAAAGTAGATTAACATTTTAACATATTTAAATAAAAATTGTTAATATCTCTCAAATGTAAACTTTCTTTCGCATCGATATTCCATAATTTTACATTAAAATTATATAATGCCCAAACTTAATAAACATTTTCGCAAAATAATGAAATTTTATTCATAAACCTCGTAACATATAAATGAAAATGATTAATGCAGAAATGTATTTTACAGTTGTTAGAGAGGTCGAATTTAAAATCGCACATGTCTCATGTTAATTATTTACGCTATATATTACTAGTTATTGACATTTAATCAAAAAAATATTAGATACATTTAGTTTCGTAACATAACCGTAACGACTTTTGAATCGTTCAGTGGTCAAATTATACAAAAGATATATTTAACAACGATGCAACTATCGATATCGGTAATGAAAGTTGGATTAAAAGTTTTCGAATGTGAAACATAGTTTGAGCACATAACAATGGAACAATGTAGGTTGAAGAGCTTAAGCTTAATTTAGGTAGAGCATAATAGTACTACTTGTTTCAGTTAAATAATTTCTGTGTAAGCTGTGAAATTGGCTTAGAATGCTTATATTGCTTCTGTTATATTTTTATAAAATTTTCCATAATCTAAGAGGCTTCGTTCTTCTATACTTTTGTCCTATATAACCAGCAACAAAGCGAAAAGAAATAGTGACATTTAAAGTATTTTTAAATATATGAAATATTAAATACAATATAATATTAAATACATAAATTGTGGCGCGACGTCACAACATCTAACCGATTCGGCGGAATGACTTACTTCTATTTTCGTCACTCCGGTACAGATGAAGTGCAGCATTGTGTATCACCAATTAAATTTCAAAAATTGATGTAGTGTTTTATCACTAAATTTCCTATGCATATCTAAACGCTGCGATTAAATTGAGGATACAGTGAGACACTAAGAAAAAAACACATAAATATACCACACAATGCAATAAAATATACAATTTATCAAACAACGTGCTAAATCAATAAATTATTACCATGATTGTAGTAATTTGATTGGTAGGTACAAGGCTGGACAAGCCGTTATTCTGAGTCAGACCTATGTCCGGATTTACGTTAGGACAATATGTTGAAAAGGCATCATCTATTTCATTGTACGAGGTCATTTAGACCCTCGTATCTGCATTTGTATTGTTATAACTTTAGTGTATCTTTCTTATTAAATACTATTGGCATTATTAATTAATAATAATAATAATAATAATAATAATAATAATATCTTTATTCATTTTCTTTTACAATTAACATTTACAAGGTTGAGAGCCTCCTTTTAAGTCACCGAAGACCTGTATCAGGAGGCCTCGCTCTTCCATCTTAACATAACAATATAAGAATTTAACATAACAATATATTAATTGCAATAACAGTGTCATTTTATTACTGTATGTAATTATAAAATAATATATATTTTTGTTATATTTTAATATCCTAAATATTAAATACCAATCGATAAATAAAACATTTGTGTGGCAAAGTATTTTTCAGTTTTGTCTATTTTAAGCATTTACTGATTTTCTTTTTTATATTTTCTAGAAAAATATCTAATTGTATACCTAAACTTTTAAAGAATACAAAAATGCATACATCTTATCGAAAATACCGATTGTTTCAAAATATTGTGATTCACCTCTTGTCAACTCGTTACTGTCACCGGTGTTATGACACAGCCGGGCAATATTTTATCAGTTGGAAGCAGGCTGGTCAGCCTTCATGCGAGTTACACGCTCATGAATTATGTATGTCAGTGTTACCAACAATCGAGTTGTCCACAACATTAAGTTAATCCGTGATTGTGTCAAATTAAACTCCTTTAATAGTTACATAATACTGGAATTCACATTGCTTTTATTTTTTATCATTGACTTCGTTTGATACATACAAAAAACGAATCAGAAGTAACATTTTTTTTTCTTTGATTATTGTTATACTTCGAGATTGATTTAATCGGTATCAGTAGATATTTTTCTTAGAATCGTGATCATGACGGATATGGATGATTAGACATATAATTAAAATAGCAAAAACTTAAAATAGTGACAAAACAGCATCTGAGCGTCATATATTGGGCACACTTACAGGGGCATAAAATAGGTAGGTACAAGCTCAACTCACGCTACGTTCGATACAGTGAAAACAAGTTCAGAAAAAGATACAAATACTTTTAAAATCATCAAATAATTTATTTGATCATTTTAAATTTAAAAACAATAATTATTATCATTTTAAAACTTAACATTTAACAATTAAAATAATTAATATATAGTTCTATGTTGTTCATATTTAGGTTACATAATAATATTTATATTATTAATGTTAAATATATTTTCTTTTTCCATTATAAACACAGTAGCAAACTCTTTTCTTTTCTTTGTAATAGTAGAATCAAAAGCAAAGATTTGAAAGGGCGCTATTTTTGTATGCTCAACTGTAAACATCGGGTTTCTCGTGAACGCTACGTAGCAGAACTGTGGCCGCGTAGCAGCTGCTACGACCAGTCTAAAATGAAAACAAGACTTCACTAATGTTAGAATTGTTTAGAGTTTTCTTTAAATATAAAAATAAACAATCAATTGAAATATTTATATTTGAAGGCTATCGATCTTGGCAGATAAACCGTATTCGTACATTAAATTATGTAAAGTTATTTTTAAATAAATAATATTTAATTACCAATGAATATGTGTAGCAAAGTATAGCAAGCAAACAATAGCAATTAAAACAACCTTCTATCTATAAAATTGATATGAACACGCAGTACATATGCCGTGTATGCATTAAGTACATGCGTTTGCGGTCGCTCTAACCACAGTTTATGTACTGTACTGTTACATAATCAAGAAGGGTCAACTAAAACCACCTGCGGTCAAGCTACAAGTGGTTCTTTAATAGATTTTATGTTCTTGAATAGTGTAAATAAAGTACATTTATATGACCTTATGCATTTATTTACTTAGCAGGTAGTGAGAAACAAATATTAAGATATTTTTTGTTTTTATAAATCTAGCGGCGCCTGATGTTTATTTGGAAGAAATAATCTCGGGGACAACTGGATCGATTTGAATTATTATTATTTTTGTTGGATTGATTTGAATAATTATCATTTATTACAGACCAATTGGCTAGGTTACATTAAGGATTAATTCAGCTCACTATGATCCATTAAAGTTGACTAACAACGGAAAAAAAATCCACAAATAGAGGAACTTTAGATTTACTCTGTTTACGCTGCGTACACACATACAAGTACATACATATGCAACAACTTTTGTTAAAACGGCAATACATTATTTATTATACTTGCTTACGCTTGACCGTTATTGTTATTCGTCACATGTTCCAAATCTTTCATTTTTATAATTTATTGCAAATTGCTCATCACGCTCAATAACCTTTGTTAAGGCAGCATTTTATTGAATGTCATTGTTTTTTATACTTTAGCTGAACGGTTGTTGCTCGCATGATCCAAATCATTAATTTATATTTGTCAGAGAAAAATACTTATCACGCTGAATAACTTTTAGACTTAAGGCTGCATTTCATTGATTCTTATAGTTTAGCTAGACTGTTATGGTTGTTCATCAGGGATTCTAAATCTCCAATTTTTATATTTAACTGAAAAATGCATCACACTTTAGAAAAATTGTTATGGACATATTTAATAATTCCTTATAGTTTAGCTGGACCGTTATGGGTCAATAGGATATTTCTCAAATACATACAATTGCGCAGTAAGCAGAACGTGTATGTCATGTATTTAGGTGAATAAAAAAAAATATTTTTTAGCAGGGCAGATCGAGGTCGAGCACTTCTCAGGTTTGAGGCAGTAACTTTTGTGAATGGTGGTAAATTGTTTGACGTTCAAAAAACAAAGCTTCTAACTTCTTATTTTGAATAAAAATATTTGAATTTAAATTTGAATTTGAATTGAGAACACTACGTTGGTTATTGGTTATTAACTGGAAACAACCCTATAACTATCTTGTCAGACGCTCTGCCACAGCGCCTCGATAGTCTTTTTTTCACCTTTACGTTGTATCCCACAAAACAGAGTAGGCAAAGGAAACCTAGTGTTAAGACACCCCGTCCATATCAAGACATTTCCGATCCTCATTTTCCACCGATTTGAGGCATTGCTTGTTAAGTAATTGACCAACCTTACTGAACAGCCGTATTGAGTTTTTAATAATATTGAATATATACAATTTGTATTCTGAATAGTATTGAAAATCAATTACACTAATCTTTTTAAACTTATACTAAAACGTGGTCCGCAATCAGCCGTCTAATTACCGCCGTAAAATGTAACTGCTAGAACTGAAAGCCACATTTTGCCTATCGATTTTATAAAACCGGTGTAGTTATTGGAATTGTATGTATTTAACGTTTAGAGAATATATATAACATCAGTATTTATTATTTAGCAAATAACTTAACTTAATATACTATATATTTTTATTTACGATAATCATTTTTAGAATCTTGTTTATTTCGGTCACGGTTAATAAATAATCTTCAGCATATTTCCTATTATTTTATAATATAATTTTATTTTCGTCTTTCTACTTGCAACGCTCCCTCTTACCCATATCCACTGTTCAGTGAAGCCATATCTATTAATAAATACAGATATATATTTAAATATAAATTACGGTGAAATATATAAATAGTACAGAGCGATTTTATAAAAGTAATCACTAAATAATTTCAGTACTAAAAGCCAAAAGCCTAAATGCAACATTTTATAACATAAAGTATTCCGAGTTTACAATTAACATTATTGCTTTCCTAACATGTAGAAGTGTGGAAAAACATGTAAACAAAATTGTTTACTTTTCAGTTAACTTTGTTTTCAGACCGCTTCCTCTTACCGTTGCTTCGGCTTTTCTTTTTAGTTGTTCTTATTGTACTCGTATCAAGCTCAATGTTCATTTCGTTTTTCAAATGTATTTTGATCAATCAAATATAGTTTATTGTAAGAATAACATCGATCAAACTTTTTTAATTATACTTGTTGTTATTTTTCGTGTCATTAATCATGCTAACATAAATTTGTAATCCCTTTATAAATGATGATAATATTTTGTCCATTTTAATTTTATATACTTTTAAAAGAAGGAAGGAGTAACATCTAGTAAATATGTTTGCATTTTGCTTCATTTTCTGTATAATTTTCCATATATTTAACTTAGCAAGTCGAAGCATACTTTATTCAATCAAACACGGGTTATTAAAAATAATAAAAAAATATTAACCATTCGTCCTCAAGGTGACTTCTTATAAATATAATAAATTTAGCTTTTTTTTATGAATAAATTTTTTATAAGTGGGGTAATAAAACACTGTTACACATCAATATGTTACTGGGATAGAATGATTTTATTGTCCAAGAAAATATTTCATATATTTCATTCATCCAAAAAAAAAGCTTCACACTGTACCGTTCCGTTCCCCACTTTCTACTGAATTTGACTCACTACGTGTTGAGTGGCGGAACTCAACGCCACGTTTTACTATGTTACCAGAACGAAGACATGAAAACATTAAATATTTAATTTATCTTTATTTAAATTTTATTTAACAGCTTTGTAATTTTTTAATAGTTAACCTGGTTAATTTTTAGTTGTTATTTTAAAAGTAATTATAACCTGGTTATAATTACTTTTAAAATAACATATTATTTGCCTTATTGTTTAGGGACACTGACTAGGCGGTTACACGTGGTCTCATGAATAATGTACGGTCATTGTTGCCAGTTCTCACTCGCGTCACCGTCAACATTGAATTAGTATGTGTCTGTATAGAATTATCCGCTGTGATAGCGTAAAGGTATGCAAATTGGGTGACACTACATGTAAGCCTTCTGATTTTTTGAGTTAGGTGAAATTTGCTCACAAATGTATTTAATTAAGTTATTCTTGAGCCTTGAGACCTGCAGTGGCCCAGGAGGGGCACAAGCGTGTACTGTAAACGCGACAGGTTGTGTTTAATGTTTTCATATAAAATATTTAATGTTTTCATTTCTTTGCTCTGTAACAAGACGAAGCGCGGCGTTAAGATCCGCCACTCAACACGCAATGTCTCAAATTCGGCGGTTCTCAAGTTTCGTCTGCCTACCCTGCCATGTGCGGGACACATCGCGGGAGTATCTTCGTACTGTCTACCAACTGTATCATGTAAAGAAAGCTAAAAATGAATTCATAATAAATATTAATTATTCACAATAATGTGGGTAATACTTGAGGAAACAGTTCAGTCACTCCGTTCGATACCTCCTCCTCTTGACAGACATTGTGTAGTGAAATGTAAAAACTAAGTTCTTGTCCTGAATAACCAAAGACGGATTGAATTTATATTTGAATAAATATTGCATGAAATATTGATTTTTTTGTTAATATAATAAATATTACATTTCAGAAAAATTTAGTTCGTCTGTACTATTTTGTATTGTTACGCTTCATAAGTACATTCTTTTGTGTATACTACGAAAGTACTACAGCGAACCTGGAACCACGTACTAACAGCTGTTACAAGTTACTGTAGAGAATGAAAACAATAGCTACGAATAGTTAGCTACTTGAAATTCCATTGTTATTCTGTTATTAACTAACAAGTTACTGCCCTATAGCTTAACCTAACTGAAATAGGAGGAACAGATTTATGCGAAAATCAATTAAATAAAGTGTACTTACTTGCTTATGTTTTAGCGAATATTTTATTAAAATAAGCAAATACAGGAATTCTTTGATGAAAAATTCTACCTTTCAAACTGAAATTCAAGTATTCTCCAAGGCCTCGCAATTAGCTCGTATAGGCAGTAAATAGACGCTCATTCGCACGCAAACTTAAAAAAAAAACATCAGTTTTTACAATGTACTCTTACTGTATGATATATTTTAAACGAAATTTTATACACTTATGTATTTAATTGTGTACGGTATTTTACTCTTTGTAAAATTTTGTAATATTTACTTGTATGAACTGTGTCAATCCGGATCTCGTAATTTTTATAGTAAACTGTAGATTTATTTGTATAATAAAGTAACAATTGATTAAATGAATCTGTACTCACATGATTGGAGAGCTCAAATTTCAATTCAATGATAAACTCAACATTTTGACTATTTTTATCTTATTTCCCTTGTATGAAGCTTTTTATTATAAATAAACATTGAAATACTGTTAATATGTTGATGGAGTTGGGATTATTTGACAATTTATTTAACTAGCGAACAAACAACTCCACAATAAATACAGGAAACAAAGGGAACCTAGAGTAAAATCACTCTATTTTCCACTTTTTGCCCAATTCACGAAAAAATGTGTGGCGAGTAGCTCTTAATAAAACTATGCTATTTCGTTTACATTTCTCGACCAAAATAGTGTTTTTTAATTGCTAAGATGAAAAATATATAAACAAATTAAAATTGCTGCAGTTTTTATAAAATGAAGATTTATTTAATTATGGTTTAAAATTTATAAAGAAAAAGTGAGCAAATCATTTAGTACAGTGTGTTCTGCTATTCAGGGTACAGCAGCGGCGGTGAACTGTGTCCGTACGTGACGTCACGCTCGCCATTACACGCGGCTCCATGTTGCAAGTTGTACGCCGCATGCTACTTGTTATTCGTATGTGTGTTCCACCACATTTCACCCCGACGCCGGCTGCTTTAAGAATCTTGAACTTTGTTGTATCCTTTCCTGTCTCAATTCACGTAATAATACGTTTAGAATACAACTACATTTCAGGATTTCCTTTACAAAGTCTGTTTCATATTTTCGTTGAAAGTTTCTGTTGTGTTATTTGGTGTGGAAAGTAACTAAATGCACCGTTTACTGTAAGTGTATAATGTATGAAAACATTCCTATTCAGCGCTTTGTAAACTGCGCTGTACAATTCATGGAGAATCTAAACAAGTAAACAAAATAGTTTTTTTCTTAGTTAATTTAGCTTTAACAGCTTTCAATAATCGCTTATTGCTTTTTGACTTTTCGTATTTATAGAATTTAATGAGATCTAAAAGAAATTAAATACATTTTATATCGCTTGAAAGGCTCAGCTATGTTTTGATAAATATCTTTCACAAGTTAATTTATAGGCAAACCGTCATAACAAATGCAGTGTCAGCCGAATTATATACATTTGTAATGTAACAATGTCTGGGTTATATTAAAATTGTAGAGTATGTAGAAGTGAATCCAAGGACCGAGCTACAATTTTGAAAGCACGTCCTTGCAATGCTTATAGTTTAAATCTCGTACCACTATTTGCATATAAACGTTCGTCTGATTTCAGTATATCGTTGTGCAACAGCAACAATATTAAATTTTTTAACAATCTAGTTTTACATTCGTCCTAAAATCGTAGTCAACTATTTCTCTACTGAATAATGGTTTTTAGGAAGAAACAACTGAAGGTGTTTTGAGTGCTACTTACATTAATTTATTTAAAAGTAAAATGAACTTTCAGCGACAGTCTTAGCAGGAAATTAAACTGGCAAAATTAATGTTTTAGTCGGCAGCGGGTAGGTACACTGGGTAGAGTTTATATTATTTATGCTCCGCAAATTCTTACAATAAGATTTTTTTATACATTTTTTACACTTTAACTTGTTATTTCCAGCTGTTATATTTCATTCATGCATGCATAGTATGTTTATATTTTATTATTTGACAGCTACTAAGTTATATAAAATATATTTTTGTTTTGTATTTTTAAAACACTTTCGAAGTATAGAAGAAACACTTTAAAAAATAGTAAAAAATAATTAATTTACTCATTATTTTTACTATTTTTAAAGTGTTATTCCACACTTAGGATAGTAAATACTAAATTTAAATCCATATAAAATTTTTGAACGTAGTAAGATTTGAACCCGTGCCTCTTGGAATCCGTCCAAGCGCTCTGACCTACTAAGCCATACGTCGAGCTACGTCGAAATTCTTATACGCTTGTTACAATTTATGTTGTTGGCATTACTGTAAATTCATTATATAAATATTATTATTTTGTTTACGCAGAATTAATTATGGACAAAATATTGTCATAAATGGAAGATTTAATGTTATTTCTACTATTCAACTTTTCTACTGGTGTTTTGAAAAACTTATATTCAGATAAAATCTATAATTATTTACCCTGCATTGGTGGTTTTTAATTGTAATTTGCTATATGTGTATTTAATTCTAAAACAAGTTGAAATGCTGCTGGCTTATTATATAATAACCAAAAATATACGATTTGTACTATTGACAAAATATTTTTATTTTATAAATTTAACGAATTCCATCCACACTTGAACTCATTTTCGTAGCAAAGTACGTAGCACCAAGAGCTACGACATTACGAATTAAAAATATTTTTAATTATTATTTAAACATTAATAAACTTAATTTTATCTCAGGATCGGTGACTCTATTCCTTTCATTTATTTATTTCTTATTTAGAGAATAGTCTCTATTTATATAGATAAAGATGTTTCTTAGATATTTTTTGTTAAGGTTTCTTACCTTGACCTAAAAATGGGTTATAAATATTATTGTTTATATAATTTCGACTCCATTTTTCATGTCGAAATTTCATACGAGACGATATCTCGATAAATATCAATATTAAAGCAATGAACTGTTTATAATATACTTATTTCTATAAAAAGAAATAGATAAAAAATAAAATAACATTTATAGGATATTTGCTGAGTATTTATTTTGTATGTATGTATTTAAAATCCTTTGATCTATGCGAACATATTGGTATAGATCTGGATAATGAACAGATGGCAGAGGAGCGGCGCTATTGCATAGTTACTTTATACTCATAGAAATTAGTATTATTTTTTTACTTAAAACATTTTTCTTTATAGTTTAAATATAAATATGGTGTTAGCAGATTGGTTTTTGTGTAGGCCCTTTTTATTATTTTAAATAATCATATATATAAATATAGTAATTATATTTATACAAAATTATTTAATATATAATTATATAAATATAGTATACTGTCGTAGTGCAAAAAGCTCGGACGCTTAACATATACAGTATAATATGTAGACTAATATGTAGATAAAATTGTATACAATACTGATAATAAAGATAATGTAGATATTTATAATTAGTACCTGAAAGAATGTGTGTGTATCTACATGAAAAAATGTTTGAATCCTAGGCATTATTTTAATGTCTTTAGATATAAAAAAACTTAAAGCAGTAGCATTGTTAAGACAGGATTTCTTCCGTTTATCCAAGAAAAAGTGAAAGCATATATAAAAATAAAAAAGATAAAAATATATGATTATTTTTAATGTATTTAAACATTATATCAATATGATAATAATAATTCAGGACCGTTGCTGTGTAATAAAAAATGAGTAAATTTTACTCATTTCATGAATATTTATACTTACCTATATAGTTTTTTCTAATTTCAGAAGGAACCTGGGAACCTAGTGAATACTATGTGATATAAATAAATGGCAATTAAATTTATTTAAGATGAAGATTACCACTCCATAGTACACAATTAGCAGTACATTACCATATTCATTAAATATTAATCACGTACTTAAAACAGAAACTGTTATATTTATTTAATTTACTTTAGCTAGTCTATATCTATATAAACATAGATATGTTCAATGTATATAGATATAGAATCAAAATATAACATTTGGTATTATTTATCAAGAAAGTGTGATAAAATGTAACTATATTAAACAAAATAAGAAGTGGCAAGAAAGTTGTCATGTTAAATTATCCAATATATTGAACAATTAACTCAAGATTCAACAAACAGACATAAATATCATATAAAAGATATTTTACTCACTACCATATAATCAGAACTACGAGCCATTTGTAACCTTTAGCTGTAAGAGGATTATCGGCGTAAGCCACCTCTAAAGATTGTGCATTTAATGCCTTTTGTAGTGTATTTACTGCTTTTCTCTTATTTATGTTTTGGTTTTAGTTACAATTTATATGTACGAAACACATGTAGATTGTTTGAGAAAAAAGAATACTTTGGAAATTTGTAACTAGACTTGTCGTTTTAACTAGACCGTTTAGTTCACCCATATACTCGTAAATCTATGAAATTCCGATCTTGAAATTGCGGGATAAAAACAAATATCTGGAGTGATAGATTCCTAAAAATTGATCGTAGTTAGTCAGATAAGCATTTAAAAATAGTTTATTTCTATTGTAGAGTAAACTATTTAAGAAAGCACGATTATTCTGATATAATAGATAGACAAACATTACAGTTTTATTTATATCATAGATCAAATTACTGAAAATATTTATTTAAAAATTAAATTGGAAACATGCTTTTAATGTCAGTCAACATAAAAAATGTTTTAATAGAACAGCTTTTATAAAGTTTTTAGCTTTCCTAAAAAGTTGAGAGGATCAATGCCGTTTTAGTATTTAAAAGAGGTTTTGAGCTGATTCGAGCGCGTTATCATAGAATTTTTAAGAACCATCTTTTAATATGCCCATGAGATGTTCCAGGAATATTCTATACTTAGTAATAAGCAATAAAAAGTAAATCAGTCAGTAAATTATTTAAAGATTTATTTAGTAGATACCCCAATTTATATTTAGAATACATTATGTCCTTTGGTCCAAATAAAGAGTTCCCAGGGGAAATTTCCTTACAGCTAGAGCCTTTCTTTCATATGATATGATTAACATGATCCGATTTGTATGCGCGCTTAAAAACATGTAAAAGAGACAAAACTTTTTCTTTTTAATTGAGAATTTCAAAAAATTTTCTTAAGTAATTATCGCTTATCGAATTAAATGAATATATTTTGAATATTCTCCCTTATGAGTGATTTTTTTAAATTAAAATAATGTAGAAAACGGGTTACTATAGTCAAGATGCTTGAATCCTAAATAATAATAAAAGTAAGAAATATAAAGTTAAAAGTTTGTGACGATGGATGTTTGTTCCGGTTTCACGCAATAACTACTTCACGGGCTTAGAGAAAACTTCATAGAAATATAGCTCATACATCAGAGTAAAACATAGGGTAACATAGTTAACATTTTGTATAATTTGGCAACATTATAGAATATGCTTGGCTTCAGGCTCGATGTGATGATGACTTTTTTAAAATTGCATCAATAACGTAACATATTTGAATTTGTCAATTTTATAAATTTTTATTTATACAATAACATGGAGTATTTATAGCCATATATGTATTAAGATTATGCTGAACTTTATTAGATTATAATGTTTAAAATGTAAATGTAAAATCATATTTCTAAATAAAACAATAAGTCTAACCCGTCCACAAACATTTACGTATCAATATTAGGTCAACGTGAAGTACAATTTATAGGAAATAATAAATTTAAATTTGTTAACTTTTTTCTATGACACACCTATAACTTATAACTTCGTACCAAGTTTCATAATTTAGTCCAAGGAATGTACTCCATAGGTTTTGATTACGCGATTGAATTCTATACAAATTTCAGCAAAAACGATGAAATATTCGTATTTCTGGACTGCGTTGACTGAGATATTTGAGTTTTAGTGCCACAAGAAGCCATATTGATATATCCAACTATGTACATTAATATTACACATTATTTTTAGCTTGATACCTAAATGGTCCTACAGAAGTGCAAGATAATGATCTTATAAGAGTTTCCTTGTGTTTCCTTTTTTTATTGACCTGCTGAAAGAGTGACAAATTTATTCTTAATTGATTATTTTATTATAAATTTAATAAACTTTAAGGCCAAAGTAAGTTTCCGGTGTATATAGATATAACGGGGGCATAGAAGAGACAAAGAAAGTTGCACAATGGCATGCATGTTTATATTCTAAAAATAACGGGTTGAGATATTTAACCCTACCTCATTTAGCTTTTATAAGCTCCAAATTATGACCCGAGACTTTCTGTACGATATAAGTATTTCCTTAATATCAACTTCGTCATATTAAGTGCATTTACTATTGATTTGTATTGATTCAGTCAGACCGTAATAGTGAATGCAGATATTATTTAAATTAATTAAATTCACAAATTTATTAAAAAAATTATCAAAAATCAAACACAAATTCTTACTATATAAAAGTATACAACAAAATTAAATATATTTAAGAAAAGGCTACAGTTTTAATAATTTGTCTATATTTATACAATTAAAAGTTCAGTTAGCAATGTCCCATTCACGTGCATACAGAATTTATCAATTGAATTCATTCAAAAAGTCGAGTTAAGTGTTTTTCAATACAAATTCAATTAAAACATCCCGGCTCAGCGGCTTGCTTCACAATTTGAGGACCGTCCAAACATGTAAACAAAATTCAGTTTACTTTTCAGTTAACTTTGCTTTTCGACCGCTTCCTCTTTCCACTTTTATTTTTTGCTTCACTTGATTTGTCCGCCGCCAGACGCCGTATTGTCTAAGTATACCTATTAATCACTGTAATGAAATGCTCCGCAAACTTTATAACGAATACCAATTTACTTCGCATCTTGGTGAGTTATTATTATTTATAGTTGCATCTCACAGTGGTGAGTGCAACTATATATTTAAATTAAGTCATTCGCTGGGGAAACCTCTATTATTTTTCTTGAAATACTTTTCCATTAAAATAACAATGAAAGAAAGAATATGAGAACAACAATATTAGTTCAGTTAAACTATAAGAAATAAATAAAATATTACTTTATACTTATTAAAAATTTGGCTTAGTGATCAGAGCGCTTGGCGCAGGTTCAAATCCCGCTATGTACAATTTTTGATACGTTATCAATCAAGCATTTTTCTTATTTTTAGTGTGGATTTACATCATAGCGTAGTATAAAGGAAAATATTTGATGTCTTGGAGCAGTTGCATTATAAAAAGTGGTTTAACATGATAAGCATTTTTCGCTGATGTGTTTATATTATCAAAGCAGTATGTTATTTTTATACATTCAGGTAATAATCTTGAAGTTCAATTCCCCCTCTGTAAACATTTTAAAACTGGAATTTTAATTCTCCATTATATCAGAAATTGTGTGGGTAAGGACATAAATTCTAGGAAAACAAAATGGGTCAATACAAGTGACATATAAATTAAAATATATTACTAATAAATATAGTCATAAAAATCTATGTAGACAATATCTGTAAAAAATATTTATTAGATTGTGTCAGAAGACTACCAAAAAAAAATCACTGTAGTAAGCATCGTTCTCAAGAAGCAATCAAAAAAAGGTACGAATGTAGCTGAGTGTTTAGTGTGGAGGTTAGCATGTAATTAGTAGCGTAATTGGGTCGGGCCGTTCGCTAAGTTTTATGAGGACCAGGTCGAGTACATTATATTATATAGATATTTGGAAAAAGTTCTATATCTTGTCGTAAAGTATATAAATATAAGTACATCACAATTTACATTTAACAAATATTTCTGGGGTTTGGTGAACGGTTTTATTTCTTTTATTTAATTTTATTTGTTTTTCTCTAAATAATGCTTAGGTAATATGTAATTTCATTGCAGATTTTCCATTGTAAATTGAAAGGAAAATAATTTGGAAAAAGAGCAAAGTTTTAAAGGTACGGTTGATTGCCATTCCTGAGAAGCAAATCACAAAAGGTGCGAGTTGAGTGCGAGGATTAGCATGCAATTAGTAACGTAATTGAGTCGGCCGACATTCGCAAAGCTTTACGAGTGCGTTGAGTAGGTGTTGCGTAGATGTTACGGACGGTTTTAGAACTGTACACGTTAATCTATTAGAAGACGGCTTGGTACTGGTGATTACATATCTTTTATACAATTTTGTGATATGTAAACGTGTGTATTTGTTTATTGTTTTGTCTAAAATTATATATATTTTGTATTTTAAAATTTATCGTTAACATATCAGTTGTTTTTTAAGCTTTCGCATATTACAGAGTTGTTAGAGTTGACCTTGTTTAAAAACAGTTTGTTCCCTCATTTTCGCCTAATTTTCAGGGTTAAAACAGTGTTTGATGGGTCCATTCGTATTCGCCATTCGCTCCTTTTATAAACTGAATTGAACTGACTGAAAGCGCGGCGTTGAGTTTCTCCTCTCAACACGCAATGCCTCAAATTCGGCGGAAAGTGGGGAAATGAAGTGGAACGAAGTGTCTTTTAACACTAGGTTCTCAAGTTTCCTCTGCCCACCCTGACAAGTGCGGTATACAGCGTTAAACTGAAAAAAAAAAGAGAAAAATATAATAACAATATATCTTTTTATATTATCGTTAATAATTTTGAATACGCTAAAAATAATTGCACGGCCCATACAAATTATACTCATAAAAGATATGAAAAATATTTATCCTTTTATTACAATGTCATGAATAAAACTGAAAAAAAAGGGAAAAATGTCAACTGGTAACTAATTACTCTAGAAAAATTTAAAGAAACGACGCTAGGCGTAGTGAATACAGAAATGGTGTCAGTAGTTCAACGCTGTTGGATTGTTTATACAAAAATTCTTAACATTCAAAGTTGAAACGTTTAACATCTCTAATTTGAAGTTCTTGTACGTATTTTTACGATTTGAAAATAAGATTAATGAATGTTTCACCCTCACATGATAAAAAGGCGATATAAAATATTCAATATGGTCTCGATTTCACTTTTTAACCGACCTTTTTTTACGACGCATACGTATAATGTTGTTGCGCCAGTTTTTCACAAGTCCGTTATTAATATAGTCCATTGCGACGCATACAACTTTAATTTCATTTCGGGACAGGAAACTCTGTGTTAAATATGTTTATGTTTGCTTTCAAACTTTTACGTCTAAACTTTGTAAATTATGTCCGACAGCACTGCGGTCGCATTTGATGTATACTCTACTCATATTTTATCTACGGCACTCGTGTACTCATTTGTTGATCTCATTCTATTTTTTATTTTAATTAAAAACATGGTATTTCATCAAAGCTTCTCATCTTTGTTTGCTTCAAAACGCTGACTGTTACTTATACATATGTAATGTATGTTTAATATTGCTACGCTTTAAATTTCATGATATTCCTAAGTTTTAGTATATGAGATTGTGGCTATATTGTAATTCACTTCCCAATCCAAGAAATCAAATATTTAATATTTTCGTTCTTCGTTCTGATAACAAGGGAAGGTCAGGCATTGAAATATCATGTAAAAAGTTTAGAAATTACATGTAATTTCTAATTCTTCATCAATTCCATTATAAAAATTTATTTACATATATATGTATATATATATATATATATATATATATATATATATATATATATATATATATATATATATATATATATATATATATATATATATATATATAAAAATTTATTTACATATATATGTATTGTCATATTATCTACTATCAAATAAAATTTATAAGTGTGTGCATGTTAATCATTATTGTAGCATACATTTACGAACAATGAACACGAGTTATTATCTTAACCAACATTTTCACCGATTGAAAATACATTGTAGTATATAAGCCGCCATTACTGCGATCGAAATGAATTGCGGTTTAAATAATATGTACAGGAAACTATAAATCTGACGTAGGTAAATGTTGATTAGTAGTTGTAACATCATTAATTTAGATATATGATAACGTATTTAACAGTGATTATTATAGGTTCAAATATATTTAAAAAACACGCCAATGTCTCTTATTCTGGTAAAATGTCTATTCTTCTTATCATTTTTAGTAATTTGAGAAATAGTATTTTCAAATAAAAAAAATTTTTTTTTTTGTCGAATTAATATAATATGTCACGTATATATTTTGCTCAATTATATGACACAACAATAATTAAAATATTTTTAGCAGTTAATAAATTAAGAATCGAACCCAGTAATTATGCTACATTTTATTATATAACATTACTAATATTTAATACAGAATAACTTGCATTATAGAGGCCTGTTGTGGCGCAGTGGCACACAAGCGTGTGACTGTACACGAAAGGTTGTGGGTTCGATCATCATCGAGGAAATGAAATATTTAGCTTCACGCTGTATCCCGCACTAGGCAGGGTAGGCAGAGGGAACGGAAGTGAAACCTAGTGTTATGACACTCCGTTCCACTTCCGTTCCCCAGTTTCCGCCGAATTTGAGGCATTGCGTGTTGAGTGGCGGAACTCAACGCCGCACTTTGCCTTATTACCAGAGCGAAGAAATGAAACATTAAATATTTAAATTGAAAATATTAAATATATGAAATATTTAATATTTTCAATTTAAATATTTAATATTTTTATTTTTTCACTCTGGTATCAAGGCAAAGCACGGCGTTGAGTTTAATTTCCTCTCAACACACAATGCCTAATTTCTGGGTAACGGGAACGGAGGGAAGTGGCACGGAGTGTCTTAACACTAGATTTCCAAGTTCCCTCTGCCTACCCTGTCATTTGCGGGATACAGCGTGAAACTGAGTAGAGTAGAGTATAAACATTAAAGTAACATCCACTTTCATTTATATGAAATACCGACCCATACTTGTATATATTTCAATATCTCTCGTGGCCATCCCTTGTTGCTACTATCATATGCTTTGTAAATCTGAAAATGTCTTCCTGAGAGAGACTTCAGATACGATTTTTCCTAGAATAATATAACGCGATAAGTACATCGTCTTTGATGTGGGCTCGATTTGTGGAACATCTGGAATACATACGTCTGTCATATGTCGAAGCGTCCAAATTCATATACGATTTAGTTGGATCGACGTTCTATTTGCGGTCGCTCTGTATAATATTTTAGCTGTGTAAATAATCCAGGTCATGATATAAAGTATTCTTTCATATGTATTCTATTTTTAGTAAAAGTGAATGTATTTTTCATGTTGATTTTTCTCATTTTATTTACTTTATTTATTAAGTTAAGCTCCCGGGGATTTATTTCTTTATAATATTTTATAAGTACTTTAATGTAAGGCCTGTCGTAGCGCAGAGGCGCAGGACTGTAAGTGTAAACGCGAAAGGTTGTGGATTCGAACTCCATTGAAACAAATTAAATATTTAATATTAATTTGATATGTTCGCTTTGTTGACGAGGTAAAAGGTGGCGTTGATTTTCATCACTTAATACGAAATACTTGAGGTATAAGACAGAAAATGGAGAACGGAACGGAGTGTCTTAACAATAGATTCCTAAGTTTCCTTATCCTCCTCTGCTATGTGATCTTTGTTTTTTTATTATAAGTTTTATTCCATAGTAGATACTTTTATTTTAATAATTAGTTTTGTTAAACACATTAAAAAAATCATAATCTCTAGAAAATCGTTATCCAAGCAATTTGTTTTAAACTAAACAAGCGAGTTGAACCGGGCTTTTATTTGAAAGATAAGAAAACCACAACGAGAAGTTGGTTTGGGTTCTGTTTTTTAGCAAAGGCTATTCATGGTGAAGTTTTTGAATGCATAGAATTTTGAGAGGAAAAGATTTCAGACGTTCCCTTTAAAACGGAACTTGGGTTTCTAATAAAATTTATAAAACATTGACAAAAGCCTTATTAACTCATTTCTCAATAACTTTTTTTACTAAAGTTTTCATTGGAATGAGCTAGAAAAAACAGAAAGTAGTTTTGGTTCCAATTCTAACACATACCTTTTATATTGTATTATCAATGTGGCTTTAAGATATTCGACATGCAAAGGGCGGAAACTAAGGAACGAAGCAATTTACCTCCAGGTTGTCTTATTATATTCTATAGACAATTGTTCTTTATATAACACATTTTATTCTTTTGGTCTGAGATCATCAAAAAGATAACATTAGGAGCAGCGTGTTTTTACACATATATGAATAATGTAAAAACTTTGTCAAAAAGTAAATGAATAATTAAGAATTCCAGATTTACTAATTAGGCCGTACTGGATAAACTTTAATTAAAGTAGAATGTACGCACTGAGCCAGTTTTAACGAGTGGCCGAATAGAGTCTAGGCAATTTGCGGAGTAGACAAAGTCCTTTAAAGTTTACTCTCAGGGGAGGCATAACATTTCCTAGCGTGTCGTGGCACGCCTTTCATTGTTACTCTTTAAGCTTTTCCATTTACTGTTATATACATACAAAGAGTAAAAGCAGAACTCATTACTTAAGACGAAAAATTATATTTTATAGATATACCTATACTTTTAAAAAGCTTGGCGTTTTTGTGTAATTTTCTAAATTGAGCTCTAGAAAGTGGTATATTGTTATAAGTTATACATGAGTTGCAAACATTTGATCTGTTGCGGTACTCTCGTTAGAATTTCAGGTACTTGAGCGAAGTAAAAACTCTTGACATACTTTTTCTTTATAAAATTTCATACTTATGAATCCTTGGATATTATTTCAGATTATATTTCGACCTTTTAAACTTTGAAAATTGTGTTCTCCTTGAAATTATTTAGCGAAAAGTATTCAACATTCTTCAAGTGATAAAAGATTTAAAATAAGAAAATTGAATTATATGACTAACAGTATATATTTTTATTATAAACCTGTAATTCATTTTAATAATAATAATAGTTAGGTAATATACTGTTGAAACTTAACAAAGCAGGAAATTCTAAAATCTCGACATGAAAGAAATTCAGTAAATATTTAATTAGTAGATGGTCTGAAACTACGCTGTATAATGTCGCTTTAGCCGCGAACAGCACAAGTTTGGAGCTAATGTGATATTAATGTTACTTCACTAATTTGCTCGGGGCCTTAGAATGGGGTCACACTAGCTTCAAATTGTCTAAATAATTACAAAGACCGTATGGATGTTTTACTTTAGGCTGGCTGGCGTGAATTGCCTTTAAAGTGAAGCAGATTGGATTTAAGAATTTATGTTTACGGACACTAAAAGCCTTATGTAGTTCAGTTAATAAATCATTTAGAATATGAATACACATTTCAGGAAGTGATTTTGTGTTCAGGGGGCCACTCTAAATATATATATATATATATATATATATATATATATATATATATATATATATATATATATATATATATATATATATATATATATATATATATATATATATATATATATATATATATATATATATATATATATATATATATATATATATATATATATATATATATATATATATATATATATATATATTAAAGTAAAGTATAACAGAGCATAGAAGTCAATATTCTCTCGTTCTTTTGTTGTATCTCTCGTCGCAGCAACTCAGCATGCCAGCTACAACATTCTCCCGCTAATACTTACGGATTTGTATTAACTTACTTGTATTTGATTTTGTTATAGTTTAACAGGTTTATTTATTTTATATTTATTCTGATTCATAGGCCGCCGTGGGGCAGTGAGTTTGCGCCACGGCGGCCTATACACGCCGTTGTTGTGAGCTCGATTCCCGTTGGGAAGATGAATTATTTAACATTCAAGTCGATATTTAGACTGGTAATAAGACAAAGTGCAGCGTTGAGTATTCAACGCGTAATGTATATAATCTTGGCATCATACAATATGTGGAAAACAGCGTGAAGTTAAAACGATGAAATTATTGATATTCTTATTTAATTTGATAGAAAACATTTTGCATTACACCTCGAACATTTTATTTTCAAACATATATGGCAGATAGAATTCTCTAACGTGGTAATAGACATTGATTTAAATGCTTTAAATAAAGTTTTTTTTTTCGTTTTATATATTTAATATAGGATTCTATTGATTAAAGCCCATATCGGTACAAAAAATTCGGTTGTTATTAAATTATAAAATAAATTTATTAATCTATTTTCACCCTCACGCTGTATCCCGCACATGGCAGTGTAAGCAGGGTAAATTTAAAAGTTATATTGTTGTTTTCCGTTCCCCATTTTCCGCCAAATTTGAGGCATTGCTTTTTCTGTTGCGGATATCAACACTTTGCATTTTGCTTATTATCAAAGTGTAAAAATATTAAATATTTCATTTTCTTGACTGGGGATTGAACCCATAGCCTGTCGCATTTACAGATGCATGCTTAGCCTCTGCCCACGACTGTATTTATAACAAAATTTTAATTAGTAATGACATTCAAAATTCATTATAGTAAATTCTTAGCTTCCACACCTGTACAAAATGAAGTAAAACTCACGAGCGTAGTAACATTGTAAAACAAGTATAAATAAAAGCTTCTAAGTAAAAACAAGGGATGAAAAAGTTTCAAATTTAATTATTAAATTCAGCTAATATTTAGCTTCGCATATCCGTTTATATTTATCCTAACTTAGATTGAATTTAAGCACAACGCTGTATACAATGCTTTTACTGTATTTTGCGTACTATAATATTCTATGCCCTAAAGCACTAACTCTTACAAATTTAACAACAATATTACTCTTGGATGCGGGATCGAGAGCTGATGTTAGGTGCTGGTATTATTAAAAGTAATAAAAATGTACATATGTAATTACAATATACAAATATAAGAATTTACTTAAAAATCTTTAAAAACAATCTATTTTTGTATCCCTTTAAAGTTTTTAAAAAGGAAATAGACAAAGAAATTTTGGATTTTAGGTAAAGAAATGAAGGATTAAACGAAATTAAAATAAAAAGTTAAACTTATAAAATGATAAAGAAACAAACAGGATTTGTCACATATGTTTTATTCCCAATCTTTGGACCCTATAATGCTTTAAAACTAATTATAACATAAATACAACACTGCCACAAACGAATTATTAGTAGAAATAAGAAGATTTGATAGCGCTCACGCCCATTCAACCGCCTTACTTGTAAAACAAATTTCCTTTCTCCCAAATATTACTTTACCCAAAAACTCGTTTTACAAGATGACGCACGTGCAATAAAACTACAAAGCAGTTTTAAAAGCTCAACTGTAGATAATTATATCTAATCCAATTTATCCTAATCTATACATCTATATATTTTCACTAGTGTCTCAATAACAAGGAATTGACAAAACAGAACAGCAAAGTTGTAATAGTTTGTTGTTTACAACATAGCAATTAAAGGATTTTCTGTTTGGAGAATCTATAGTTTATTAGTTCGAAGGGATATCGGAATGAAAACTTCGATTGAGGATGAGCTCAAATTTATTTGAATTAACAATGACGTCTCCAATGCCACAATAGTCCATGAAGTAAGAAAAGAAATTAATGAACATCTATAAAAGTTGTAATAATGATAATTAAGCTAAATTTATCACTATTTTTACAATGTCATTATGTTTTTTTTTTTTTATTTCTTAAACCACAATAACACTTTACCTTTGCTCTAAAAGCTTTAAATAATTCAAGTCACACAAATCTAACAATTAATTACTAACTATATACTTTGTATGGTTTAATTTGCTCGATATACAAATAAGTTCCAGCGACGCGCTAGCTCTTGTCACCGTTAAATTAAAACAAGTTCATTTAATACTGAATAAGAAGCGAATCGCTAAAAATATTTTGGTAGTTAAGCCATATTAAACATTAAGCCTAAGTATAACAATAAAAAATAAATTTAATCTATTGCGGTAAGTTAAAATAAATTGCGCGACACTACTCGGGTACTATGCGTATTGCGATTGCGTAACTCGCGTTTCGAAAACGAACTAGTCACCTTATTTGTTCAACGTACGAAAACAACACTTAGTATGTATTTGATACTCCGAACGATTATTTTGTTTATGCTATTCATATGTATCTCTTAGATTAGTATTTAATTATTTATTAAGGGGCACAGAATTGATATGTTTCCGATGCACGGTGTTTGTGTGATACCGCTTCACTTATCCTAACTTGCAAGGCGACGCTACACCCCTACTCTACCCTATCACATGCGGGCCATGTCACGCGGCTCCGGCCGGCTCGTACAAACGCAATTCACTCCGCATTAACACCAAAGCGAAAATATTTGCCAAGCGAAAGTTCCGACAACGAAAACATCGACAGATTTAGCGTGACATGCAACCGTTATACAAGTAGACGAGGATACTGAATAAAGTCTCTATGAAACCGCATTATTCTAATTACACATTAATATTACGATGATATGTATCGAGTAGTCCCGCAAATGACGTAGCCGTGTTCGTAGCCACTGGACGTCTCTTACTCGCTAGCTACAGTTGGACGGAATCATGGCGGCGCCCGCGTCCCGCGCGCGATACCCTTACCTCCCTACGCCCCACTATTATAATTATGAAATTGTAAAAGATCCAATCAAGTATATGAAACTATAGAAACACAAGCTTTGTGGTGATTTTAGGTAACAGCATAACAATTATATAATCAAATTATTTTTACATTTAAAACCCAAATAAAATCATTATACAATTTTCATTTGTAAATTGTTTATAAAAAGAATAATCACTAAAATCGCCACAAAGATCAAAAAAGTAACAAATGAAGGTAAATTGTAAACTTTTCGTTGTATTATCTGCGGCTGGGGACGTCAGGCGCCGAGGGTTGGGAGATCACTGCTACACTATTACACGATTACTTACATACAAATTAGCATTATATCGAATTAAATAAGTAAACATTGACTTAGCTTAATATTAAAACCAGTGAAATACGATATAATCATTAGAGAAACCGAGTTGATTTTTTAGGACTGATAGGAAATTAATATTAATTGATTCAACGTTTTGTAGTACATTTTGTAATAGTTACTAGCTAAAAGATTTATCTAATGCTGGCGCCACGTATTGGTGATGATTTTATAAAAAAAATCAAAATTTTAAATAAAAACAGCTTAATACTATGAGAATTGACTGAAAAAATTGATATTTTTAGTTAAATCATGCCCTTTGACATGCATAGGTTTGGAATAGAGAAGCAAGTTGCATACAGGTTGACATTTAAAATCTTTTCACCAGTATGTGGGCCAGGAAACAATGTTTGGTACGGTCTGAGGTTAGTATTAAAAGTTATGTATATCTTTTATTCTTTGGTCTATACGCGACGCTCGGTATATCATGTTCAAAGTAGAGTTCACTATAAATAACGTATAAAATTTTGCTAAGTCAAAAATTGACATACTTCTATTAAATATTGACTAAGAGACTTTCATAAGAATTCACATGCGGATATTCTGGTATTTTACAACAACAATCGTATGAAAACTCCCTAGATATCGCGTCAAGATTTCAACCTTAATATAATAGCCTAAGCAGGGATTTTTTTTTTAGTTTTTTTTTTCTATAATTTTTACATGTTTACATCAGCAGAATACAACTCTAGATACTTATAATATAAACGTTAAGAATCATTTTTGGTTTATTGCTATATCGCAAGGAGGTGTCACTTAGGTCACCGCGCACTCGCGTGTGGGCAACTAAGTCCTGTTTGCGACAGACAACTAGCTAAAAATAAAAATATATTAATCTTTCATTTGATTAAACTAACACAACAAATTTAACATTACACTGTTTCATTATTATGTATGAATAACGTTTCATGTTATAGTAATGTAACTATGCTGATCCTCTACAATAAATACCCTTATCTAGATTATATATGTAATATTCACCTAACGATTACACAATTAAAGTAACTACTAAATTTAAAATTAGTACTTTACCAAAAAGCTCGTCAAAGCATGCATATAGAATAATTGTCACTATCCAGCATGGCGTGTTTCGCCATTTAATTACTAATAATTATTAATATAATGATTACATATAATATGTAGTTAATAATAACTCTCATAAGGCCAAGGCTAAATTCTCGCAACAAGACTGAACCGTGCTCGATTCTGCCGCATCGTATACACGTGTACCGTAAGATCCACAAGGTCCTAAAATTTATTTAAAAAAAAACATATAAACAGTGATGTGATAAAGGATATACGCGGTTCTATGAGAAGAGTTCCGCAAGGCACAAGAGACATTAGGGTGCGGACAGACCCGTGGACGCCTGTATACACGTATACGATGCGAGTCTCGAGCCGGAGCCAGTGGCGTATTGCACTCGCTGTATTGCGGAACCGAGGGCGGCCCCACATTTATTTATACAATTATTGCAAATATCCATATACAGATAGAAAGGATCGACCGACGCTAGTGTGCCAGCGCTTTAACGAGTGATTGAACATTATAAAAATTACTAAAAAAGCATTAGGTAAATATAATTTGAGATAGTCGTGAAAATTCATTTAAATATATACTAACATTATCGAGACTAAAACAAAATCGATTTAATAATTACATATAACTTCATTTAAAATCATCCAACTTGAAATATTATCAACAAAACGTAATCTTTCTATGAAGGGCACCTTTGGTTTTTAGCTTATTCGAATGAGATATATCCTAAAGTGTTTTAATTTCTGATATTACACTATATCGATAACAAATCCTCAGATGTTCGTCATCTCGTCATCGGCCCCGTAGAAACAATGTACGAGCTGTTCATACAATAAGTTATTTTTGTAAATAAATCTTATATTACATTAAAAATCAATTAAATAAACACCATAATTAAACAATAAAAGTAATAACCATGTCAAATAATATTTCCATCGAGAACGTTAAACAATAAGTGGAATGTTAATAATAAAATTAATTACATATATTTTATGTCTAAATTTGGTATGAACAAAAATACACCACACCCCAGACGCTAGGATATTGGGAGAACATAAATATGTAGAAGATGGGAGCTCTTACTAAATGTACGAATAGTAGTTAGTTAGTCTTGATCCGTTAGCCGTGTAGAGAGTACGTGTTGTAGTAAACAGCCCCCTCTCCTGATGGTGTTCCGGTACCGATGCGTTGCCGAGGATCAAGATTGCGCGTCCCTCAGTTAGCTGGTTGTCAAGTGCCGAGTGCCACGAACGAACTAATGCTGTTCGCCCTCTTCTCCGCCTTTGGCTCCCTGTTAACCACGCGCATAAATTAGTCATGTGATACACGCCTCTGTAGGGTGTATTTCACTTACTCTACAAATATTATAGGGATGACGCACCATTGCCTTGTATTAATGGCGTATGAATTATTAAACAAGTGACTAAGCAATATTTTTAGACTAGAGGGGTTTTTTTATTATGTAGATTTAAAATAATTTAATAGAATGATATTTCAAAGTAAGTCATCCCTATTCAGCATTAATTATTCAATAACTATTAGAACTACAAGTATAGTGCGAGGTGCAAGATGATAACGCAATTATTTTAGAGCCCATACGTTTGAAAATTTATGGCGCACTAAAATCATTGTTGCGACCATAAAACATGTTACGTATGGGTTCTAAATTGACTGAAAGATACTACACGGTTCTAACAAAGAGCGGTTTAATGATCATTAGCTATCATAAATTAGATTACTGTTCGTAAATATCGAAGTTAAAATGTAAATTCTAGATTATTATATAGATAGAAGATATCCGAGACTATTATAATAAAAGGTTTATAGGGAAAGAAGGAGCCGTGTGGTATCGTGTTTAAAGAAGTGCGCGTGCATACTTCATGTGCGAGTATCCAGCCGTTGTGTGCCAACTTATGCCTCGCGTATTCAAGGTGGATGGCGCCCTCCGAGCTCAGGAGGAGAGCACCTTGCAAGCGGGCCATGGCCGTCGCAGCGTCGCCGGCGGACACGAAGTCCACGAACGCGACCGGGCCCGAGCCGCCGCCGCCCGTCAGCAGGCGCAGTCGCGAGAAACCCGGGCAGCTGTTACCATTACACTCAGATATGCCCGCACTCGTACCTCAATACCTCGTGTGTTTCATATGACTCAGTACTAATAGTAATGTTTACGATTTAACGCTCTATTAAGCTGTCTCGTCTAAACTTTTACATATAAATGCGTCAACTGATCTCGAATAGAAGCAATAAAAAAAATTGAGTGTCACTCTTTGTTTTCTATTTGTATGGCGTGTGAGATAAATTATTGATTCTGTAGCTCAATCTGCCTTATGAATACTGTAAAGAAACTTCAAGTGCAACAGACAGTTCATACATTTATGTGATGTTTGTGCTAATAGCATACTATTGTGTTAAGTGTAGATATAGTTCGACCGTCATGCTTGAAGTGGTACGGGTGCAGGCTTTGAGTCTCATACAAACTGAAATATCAATATTTCAATTGGTGTGAGATGTATTAGAACAAGTAATACCTAACAATGGACAAGTTTGTGATATTTGGTGCGACATGCACTGTAGATAATACACATTTATTATTCTAGTAAATAATATTACGTTACAATTTTCAGTACAGTAATACTTTAGTATTCGTTGCGACCATGCAGACACTTAATGACGATTTGGTTCGACTGGAATATTCGCTTTTTTATTTTATTTTTCCCAAAAAATAACTTTGTAAAGAAACATCAATGAATGTTAGAGACCGTCTACTTGTAAACTGAACGTAAAAACTCATAATAAGTGTAGACTTATTGTGCTGATGCTAGTCTTTGATGTGGAGTGTCCATTATAATATACGTTAAATACAATATAATGGACACTTCACATCAAAGAATAGCATCCGCAAAAAATATATATGAAATAATAACTAAATTATACAATTTATTGGATCTTCCAACCGATTAGTAAAGACGGACGGGACAGACGGGACGGCCCGTTTCATACACATACAGTCACAACTTGCAATAAGATCGTAACATTCACACACACAAGTCAAAAGATGCAATATATCTTTTTAAGCTGGATAGTTTATTTATGAATAAAAAAATACTTTAATGAAGAATGTTTTCATTGACATATAATATTATGGACATATAAATAGATGGATGGGTCTTTGTTTTCTATTTTTAATTGCACAAAATTAATTACAATAAAAATGTACAAGAGGCGGGTTTATGGCTAAGTAAGTATATTTCGCCCTTATGATGTTAAAAAAAAACAAAAATCAAACTGTATTATTTATTTATTATTTCTGTGTCATTGTGATTACCCTTTTGTACGTATTTGTAAGTTCAGCTTTGGAGCAGACGGTCGTAGATGTAGAACACACAAGTTTAATATCGAACACACAGAAGTAACTTTATTATTTCTAAACAAGAAATAAATCCTAAAAAAGGATCTTTCCACTTATTATTAAAGAAATTACACAAAAAATATAAATATAGTCCAAAAAAATGTTCCAGTCGAATCAACAAGAAGCTAATATAACGTACCTGCTGAATATCTCTTTAAGTTCATGTTCCGATACAAATTGTCCGAGATTGGCTACGAAGAGCGTAGAGCAGGGCGGGTGTGGGTGCGCGGGGTGAGCGGGGTGCGTCGGCGCGGGCGCGTGGCCCGGCACCGCCGCGCCCGGCGACCCCAGCGCCGGCGCCGGCAAGACGCACGCACCTAGCGTCAACGGAGTCTGACGAAATGTTCTAATTAATATGTGTATACCATACAGAAAGGCGAGAAAAGTAGGCAAACAATGTTTGTAAGTAATATTTTCATAGCAGATTAGGTTACAAATTACAAGAAAATGAAGATAATAATTATATATACCTACATTTAAAGAAAACCTACAGTAACATCTATAAACTATATTGGATATTAAGATATTGTGACTTACGTGGTGTGGCCTATCGGCGGCAGCTAGTCAAAGGTAAGAACGCACGGGCGCCATCTGAGGATGAATGGCGGGGTGGACGAGCCCGTGCGATAAAGCTGGCAATTCCCCACCATAGGCTAATGGGTGATGCCACAACTCGGCGCCTCCTCCAGGGAAGAAGGGGCTAGCTAAGTCTGCATAACGAATGCAAAAATCAGACGAATTCCATCCTAAGCGAAATAAAGTAATATTGTGTAGTGAACATTTTATTCTGACAAAGACAAAATTAATATATTTACAATGTACAAGGGAATGTTTTCACGCGTCGACATAGTCAATTTGTCTCACATACGTTTATCATATTATGATAATGATGCAATGTCATGAAAACATGTGTCGAGGAAGTTCACATTTGTGTTTAAGAACACGACGGTTCACTTTATAGGTAATAGCTTCGCGGAGCTAGGCTTTGCGTGGTACGTGTAAGCGATTACAGATACTTGCCCAATTTGCGTTTGCTCGACACGCCATCACTCAAATTTTGATACACTATCAAGCATAATATAAGTATATGAAATCTGTGTGTAGTGACTTCTTTTTGTTGGGTAGTGTAGCGATTAGATAACTACATGGTAACGATATCTCATCAATAAAAATTGGTAAAGTGGGGTAAAAGTTAATTGTCATTCAATAAATAGGGACTAAATATATTTTTGACGAGATATTGTTTTCATTAAGATTAATTCTGGAGTAGACGATCGAGCGAGCGCCGGGTGGTGTGTGCGTCGGCGGTACTTACGTCCAGTGAGTGGGTGCATCAATGCGGGGTGTGCAGCTGGCGCGGCTGTGGCAACGGCCGGCTTCGGCTTGCTGACCTTCGTGTTGCTTTTAGCGAACTCCAGCCGAATCGTTTGCGGCATATCGGGGTCGAACCGGACACCCTGCTGTGAACAGCCGCGAGCGGTGCGGCGCTCCGATATAATGACGATAGCTACCACAGGACTCACGCAGTCCTTTGTGGAGGCAACGTTACCTAATTCTTTATATTTTTAATTCTAAATTAACGTCACTATTTGATACAATGTGATGCTATATATAAACCGCGAATATAATTCTTTATGACTTGGTTGAACGACTCAATATTGGCATCAACAATTATGTTTCATTAATAGGGTTTTTGATTTTGACACAATGAGAAACCCGCCTGCGCCTGCTATAGTGCCGGAACACTGTGCTTGGTGTGTGACATCGAAATCTGTCAAACAGTGACATGCAGTTGTTTATATACACCGTAGCCTAATCGATTCCACTTCAATATCCGGGATTGAGAGCTTAGTGGCTCCAACTTGATGACCCGACGTAGTCTATTCGATATGTGCATGGGTTTAGCATAACTTACGATGCGGTTACTCGAGTCAGGAAAATGTTATTCCAAGTCTACAATGAGAATATTAACTATAGTGCTTATTTGGCTGTGTTGAGGCATGTGATGAGAAGATTTAGTAACACCGTGCTTTGTACTCTTTTTTTTTTTATTATTTACATATAGCGTTTTTACTTTCGTGTTCAACTATCACGGCCTATTGCAAATATATATTGTGATGTCTCTTTAAATATTTAAGTGTTTTTGAAAGCGTTTCAAGTTCATGGGACAGTATTTTAGCGTTTGTAACAGAACTTGTCTTGTATTAGATTTAGTAAAAATATAGATATTAAGTGTATGTTAGTAGTGGTATTATCCTAAACATAGCATTTTAATATATTCTTAAAAAAATAATAAAATTAAGTTTAATCAACAATTTATATATATATATAACTTATCAAACAGAATTAGATTACTTGATTAAACCTAAGTCATGATGATTTGCGTTAGTACTAACCTGAAGGTCTTGTTTAGCCGCTTCAGCTCCAGCTCGAGTGTGAAATGTGACGAAGCCGACCGGCTGCAATTAAAAATGCTTAGCTTCATTAGTGTGCATGATTAATTAAAACAAAATTAATTACTATTTATAGTAAAAAATACTAAAAAGTATTTATATATTTGCAAGTAAAGAAATAATTTGTAAATCTTTCATTATTTATTTAACTCAATAAATAAATAATAAAATATTCACAAAAATGTTACTAGTGAGCTGATAAAAATGCTGCATATTACAAATAAAATTGCATTGAAATTTACTTACAGATGCTGTTTTTCCATTTTTGCTGGTAACCTTTAAAAGTGAACCCTCGTATCCCTAAAAAAAGTAAAGCTTTATTAATAAACGAAGTGAGTAAAAATAGCTTTAAATAAATAGTAACTATAACATGTGCTATTGCAATTTAAAACTAGTAAACTAATTTAGTAATAAATTAGACTAAAAACAGCATATCTAATTTTCATCAATGCCTACGATCGTGACATCGTAAATTGGGTTCGACGAAATTTAATTTGGCTATCATACTCGTACAATGGTGGCGCATTGCACCAGGTACCATTGAAAACACGCGATAGAAACGACCCCTGCAACTTTAGGCACCTATTGTACCATCCGTACCAGTCGAGAAACGAACAAAACCACCTATGGTAGATTGTATCGATTTTATGCAGCTATCCAATATTTTACATAATATATGGCAATATGACTTTCATATCAAATATTTCGCGTTGCGTGACTGAGGGAGTGATGAGCGATAGCGCTACATAATGTAGCAACCGGTATTTTTCCATTACAATTTAGGTTATTTCATATATTACTTAAAAGAGGCCTGTCGTGGCGTACACAAGCGTGCGGCTGTAAACGCGGCCGGTTGTGGATTCGATCCAAATTCGAAGAAATTAAATAATGAATGTTCTCATTTCTTCGCCCTGGTAACAAAGCAAAATCGCGCAGTTGAGTTACGCACTCAATAAGCAATGCCTGGGAGGAAAGTCGGGAAAGAAACGGAGTGTGTTAATTCCCTCTGCTTACCAAGTGCACAATACACCGTGTAAATGAAAAAAAAAAAATACTTAAAATTGATTATTAAATGCTAAAAACTTACTTCATATGCTCGAAATAGCAAATAAAGTTCACGTGGCTTCGCATCCATGGGCAATCCACTCACGAATAATGTCCGCACCTGTAACAATAAAAAAATATCAATTTATGTTACTTCAACAAAAATAATTATTTTTATAAAACTTCCAAGAAACAATAAAGACTTTAGTTAGTTTTAAAATGTAAGACTAAACAATATTAATTATTGTCAAAGTTGTCAACGTAAGCAGCTTCGATTTGGCTGATAAGATATAAGTACATATATCCCATTTCTTGTTTTTTGTGGTTTAAAAATTGACAGGCTCAAAAATGATTAGAAAAAGCACGCATAAAGTTTAATACTTTAACACATTATATCTATCTTAGAACGAAAAGTCTAGAAAATAACACAATGGGATTTGTAAAGAATTATTTCCGCTAATCCTGCAACAATCAAATTTCTAATAACATCACATATAATTCTATTAAAACAAATATTGCTTTCCATTTTCGATAAAAAAAATATTCCATTTGAAATTAGCTACAAGTTTGTGTCTTTATTTTTAAACAAAGGCAAGACATTTATCAGAAACCGACACAAAAGGGGCATATTTTCTTTCAGCGGTCTTTGTCGATTCTTTTGCCTTTGTAAACGTTTGAGCGTATTAATTCGGGGTCCATTTAATGAAATAAAACAGAACTGGTAGCAGATTGGCCGCGTGCGGGTAATGGAGATTAATTGCTGGTAACACGGGCTACTGTCGCAGCCATCTTGTTGTGCATTTTATTTATGCGTCAGAGTCTTTTACGTAAAATTCTCAATAATTTTTCAAGAATAAAAGTATAAAGATACTTTTTAATACTTTAAATATTCGGAGATATATATTTTAGTTAACTTGTTCAATTGGTATTTAATTACTGTACTGCTATTTAATTATTGTACCGGTATTTAATTAAGTATTGTGTGTACGTATATGAAGCGATTAAATGAATATATTATCGTTAGTGGAAAAGTTTTAAATTATTCAATATTCTTGGCGTTTATAGCGGTTACCTTAAACATTGAGAGTAAAGAAACATATTTTATGAAGAAAATTTAATTTAAACTTTTTATGATTTTCATGAGTTTCGCGGCCGAGGGTGTCGGTGACCCTCACATATATTTTATCGCTTCCGTCCTCAGCCAGAACCAGAATGTCGGACCTTTATGTCGGCTATTTTCCGGTTGAACGCACGAGAATTCCCCGTATCGTCGATACGTGATATTTTTCCTGGACAATCTTTAATATTATAGCTCCTCTAAGAATACTTAAGTGGCATCCTTTCTTTATATAATATATACACACATGTTTCTTATTACATTGTGTAAGTATAGGGGAATTGTTATTTTCGTAAAGGTAAATATTACTTAACATTTTTTGTATTAATAGGAAATAAAATCTAATATTTTCGTTAATTTTCATTACAGCATTAAAAAACAAAAAGTATTGAAATATAAAATAATGGCATATGTTTTTTTTTACATAGATTCAAATATATTAAACAATTCCGTGCAAGAATCCATAATTTGTATTTGTTAGGTTTGTTGTTATTTACGTATCTACTGCATTTTATAGGGTAGGTAGAAAAAGATTGTTCATAAATCAATTCAATCTCCACTTTCACTTAAACACAAAACATTTCTGTATATTTTTTGCAATTAGACAAATGATATGATATTGATAAATTCCATGAAATTTCGTAGAATCTAAGTCTACATATAACATAGATATGTCTTAAATGCGCCACAATGGTCATATGTAAGATTATTGTTATTATTTAATTTTATTCCTTAATTACATGATTAAATACATTAAAATACAAATAAATAACACAACATTAACCTTTAACAACGGTCGTAACATTACGTAATACGTGAAAGCTACTAACATTTAGATATTTCAGCAACGACGTTGTCCGGTCACTCTGAAAATGCCCCTTCACGTCGCTTATTATACACTCGGTTGCGCTTGAATCCCTATACTACCATTGAGTTATGTTTCATACTTGTGTTATGAAGAAAAATTGTTAGCAAATATGAAGTCTGTTGTTAATAGTATAAATAAAATTTGAGAGAATTCATCTTGAAAATTTATTAAGTAGCTAAATACTTCTACAACATTAACACGATCAAACATATTTGCATTACAAGCTTATCTTAATTTTACGCCTTCGCGACTTCAAAAGCGTACGAATATTTGATCTGTCTACGGGGGCAGATAACGTCTACGCTTGACATTATTGCGACGAAAAAGAGTATTAAATATTTCTTTTGGTAGAATAGGAGGCACTAATTTGTTAGTCGCTTTATGAATTATTTTACTCGCCTAGGGAATAACGAATGCAGTGAAGCTTTTCCGTAGTAGATAGAGGCAAACTAAAGGATAATTAAACGAGACAAAATATGGTTAATTTTATTATTATCGTACTGGGATTTAGCTATTCAAAATACAAGAATCTCATTAATTTACACATTCCAAACCACTATGTTGGGATCAAAGTTAAATTCACTTAAATTATGTTTTTCTTTAAAACATTAAGTAGTTTTGCTTACTTAAGTAAATGCAGGGCTGAATAAACATATTTTTATAAGTGTAATGATGTTATTGTTTTTACCGCACAAAATCATAGTTAATCCGTACGTTGTTAACGCTCTGACACTGAGCATTCGTTCATGAATGAGCAGTCAAAGTGATGTAACAAACGTCTCAGAGCATAACCATCGATAAGCCCACTCAAACGGCACCAATTTAGTGCACTGGACGTAACAATACTGCAGCGTTCTGTTAATACACTGTGTTTTGGTATCCAGCACTGCGGCTACTGTGGATACACATTGTTAATAATGTAACTGTTACCTTCGTATAAGGTAAATGTATGAACAAATATGTATTTTAATAATAATTTGGTACTTTATAAAAAATACAAATAAATATGGCATAAACATTTACAAATATTTTATTTGCCTTTATTAAATCTTAATCTAATGATTTAAATTATAAATATATAAAAATATACGTGTGTCAAGCGTAAGTACCTGATATAATATTATAATTATATTTCACCAAAGTAATATAATGTTATCATTTGGCATGAAATTAATCAAATGACTCCATGAAATATATCAAACGAAAGGGTCATATATGATTTATCGTTGCCACTTAATTATTATGGAAGGAAAATTTAACCATGTTAGAATTTTCGAGAGAGAAATAACGTTTTGGATTACAAACAAACAAGTATTCAGTTATCATTATTTTTTTATTTTAATTCATCCTCACCGTAGTTGACTTTGCGGGCTGTGCTCACGAATCGATCTTTAAAAAAAATGTGTTCATACGAGGACGGGATTCAATAGCTCGCTATAAATAAGTGAAAATAAAAAATAAAAAACGGATAAAGGTGTATTCACACGATCGATCGCACCGGCGTGCATCCGAGGCGAGTGAAGCGGAAACGCTTGGGGCGCTGCACAGCGAATTTATCATACGCTTATGTGTATATACCTTTCAAAGTGTAAATATTATCTGTATAGTGCACGCGACATATATACACCTTGCTTGTTATTAGGTAGTTATTGTATGAATTAAAAATATATTAAACATATAGTGTATACGTAGAAATAGTTGCTATATTTATATTAATATATATGAGATATTTTAAATAGAAATAAAGTGAAAAAAGTTAAAAGTTGAAAGTGAGTGATTTCAAAAAGAAGAACATGACATTGTTGCTACATCGCTGACAGTGGCTATTGTCAACGAAAAGAAAAACAATGAATTTCTACATTTGAAAACAAGAAAGAATCGAAATTAAGTGTCAGTTGAATAGCGCCATTGAAAAATGATAAGCAAAGAATCAATTCACTGTAATGCTTAGCGCCACAAAATTATTTCGTTTATTTTTATTAAAGCTAAACCAAGTTATGTCTTAATATTTATATAATAAACTTTATGTTTTCTGATACCTATGCATGCAAATAAACTCGGGAAATTATTTTTTAATATATATTTTTTACCCTTTTTTTATTTTTTTAGCTTCACATAACAGGGTAGGCAAAGGAGACTTAGAAACCTAATGTTAATACAAAGACTGTATAGACTTTGAAATAATAATTGTATTAGTAACATTAGATATACAAAGTGCCATTTATTCAATCTACATTTGAACTTGTAATCTCCATATGAAATAATACACTATTGACAAGTCATGCCATTAAAATTTCAGTAATTTATACCTACCAGTCAAAATAATATGTTGAGTTTAATATTCAGTACGATTCGGATTTACTAATGAGCTTTAACAAACACAGGGCCCGATGTTTGTAAACCATAATTTCCATCAAACTGTTTTGAATTTCAAATCGTATACGATTTGTAAGCATTTGGTTAAAGAAGATTTTATTATAATAAAAACTCCTAGGCACTCGAAATATTTAAAAAAGGTTTCGAATTTGATCGAATACCGCGTCTTGGGCGATAATAAAATATTGACAAAACAAACTTCGGTATGAAGCGCTCAAACTTGGGGAAGGCAATTTTTCTTCGAGCATCAATGTCAGCGGCAATAATTTTAACTTTCACAACTGGCTAATAGATATTGCCAGGTTAGTCAAATAAAATTAAATATAGATAAGACAAAGTTTAAAACTACAATTAAGAGTTCAATTATTTTCCAAAAATTATAACGATCCTTTAACCGACGTTTATAGGGTATTACGTTATTGTAAAATATTACAACCTGTTCACCCTAACCTCCATTACCCCTAACTTATTGCGGGTACCTAACACTGATCTGGTAAAACTTTACTTTTATCCTTCATAAACTAAAAATAATTGGCTGTTACAGCATACCTTCGAGGGAAGGTAAGCGTCCGTGTCTTTTAGTACAACGATGTCCGTTGTAAAAACTAATAGCGTTACAGTTTTTAATATTTTCCATAAACCATATTGTGGGTCACATTTGTGTTCAACACAATATATCTCTGCCTTAAAACAAAGGTAATTAAACATTAATTTGCATTACGATCTTATATAATATCAAATTTTAAGTACAAATAAAATGAAACGTAAGTATAAAACAAATGTATAAAATCGTAGACAAAAGATGTTGCAATTTTAGTAATCACGTAGCCGTCCGATCTCAGGCGGGCGATGGGATAGAGATATTTCTAATTTTTCGGTCGACCGGCACCGCAGCACCGCTGCTTCAGAAATAGATAAAATAAACGCAAACAGACTGGAAAAGAAACGAGGGTTAAATCGCGAAAACTAGCACTGTTTGTGACGATTTAAATCATTGTTTCTAACGAGAAAACGAAACTACAGAGAATGAACGTTTTATTTATATGGAATAAGTATCTAATTATTTGATATGCTAATGTAGAGCTCTTAAATACACTACTGTAAACCGCTATTAGTAATAAGATATAGGTACGCTAATAAAATCGTTGCCTCTAAAAACACAAATGAACCATATTTTAAGCCTGTTTATTAACCATATTTTAAGTACAAATCTGAATCTAAAGTTAGTAATATTGTAAATATTTTCAAAGAAGAAAGCAAAAGGGCGGAAAGAATCCTAATGGGGCAATATCGGCGACCACCTGCTCCGCGGAGATAGGGATCATAATGTTAATTTAATTAAAGGACTAATCTAAATTGCAGAGGACTCGACACCCCGACGCCCATTAAAGGGATATTTCGTCGCCGACTGCGAAACTGTCCGTAAATAAATATCTTAGAAAACAAGGATAAAATTCGGAAACAATATATTTTTCAATTTTATAAGAATGATCTTGAAATACGAATATTATGGGTCAAATAAAAGTATATACATACTATCCTGTGTACAATTGTAAATTAATTTAAATATTTTTTTAGATTCACACTGTATTCTACACATCACATGGCAGGGTGGGCAGACGGAACTTGGGAACCTAGTGTTAAGACACTACGTTCCGTACATTACTTTCCACTGATATTGAAGCATTGAAAGAAGGCGAAACGCAGAGTTCCGCCACTCAATGGCGGAACTGTGCGTTTCGCCTTGTTACTAGCGCTAAACAATGTAAATATTACATACTTCATTTTCTCGAGTCGCAGGCTTGTGCTTATGTGACACAACAGGCCTCACAAATGGATAAAAAAATGATTTAATAAGAAATTACTTCAAAAATATTTAAAATCTTGAACCTTGTGTAATAATTTAGATTCGATCATTATAAATTGATAAATATATAATAATTCTGTACTATAACTAAAATTAAATAATTAAAAGATGTTTACTTTTATTTATTACTGACATTTTTACGAAATGAAATGAACGAGCCAACTTTAATTAAACAGTAAGGAGGTAGTTATCTTAAAAGGAGTGAGCCAGTTTAATTTCTGTTAAAAGGGGTAGCTGAAGTCTGTTGCGTGGAAGAAAAAGTTTAGAGATAAGATATTTTTGCATCTTTATTGGAGCGAAACAGGACGAAAGCATCTCAAGAACTTGGGAACGTGATAGATTGAACATTACTAAAATATTTGAGTAATAAACAACGTAACCACACTACCTAATCTTGACAAAGTGCTTGCAGCTCTTAAAGTGCTAATCTGATTTTCATTAAACAAGGACGATATATTCAAAGTTTGCACCACAGACAAACTCACAGGCGGACCGACAGCTTATACCTTTTTGCATCAGGGGTAAAAAATACTATATTAAATATTTTAGTAAGCACACACTATGTAAGACTTGGAGTTCATCAATAATTTAAAGTTATATTTTAAGACTAACTGGTATTTAAAGGTCACATTTTGTCCCATTTATATGTTGTGTTTTAAAAGCATTTTATATATACCGAAAACCTTTTACTTAAACAAGTAGGCGTAGCAAACTTTCTGGAATAATATGTTAATATTGTATTTATCTTAATTTGTGTGTTAATTTCTCATTAAACAGTGCATAATTCACGTATACTATATCAATTCAAGTCGGACGGGCCAATCCATTACAGCACTTGCACAGTGATCCGCCCAAATTATGTCCGATGGATAATTAATTATTAATCGGTCCTGCTCACTTCAATAACAATAGCCAATAATCGCTGTCATCTCTTTGCATCATAATTCAGATATGTCGTATATATAATTGGGGATGTTTCAATACCAAATAAGTGAATTGATATGTATCACAGCCACATCTCTTAAAATATCATGTTATTATTAGATGCACAACAATAATCCTATAATATTTAGATAGTTCTATAACAAGACATCAGAACAGAAATTAAGGTGAAATTATAAAATAAAAAATATAACGACGTCCAATTATAATATATGTCTATTTTTGAAACTACTGTATTTACTTCAATATGAATAATGTTCAATTATTTTTTTTTTCTATTGTGTGTATTTCTCCTTTATATATATTTATATTTTTAAATACTAGAATTGTGTTAAATCTGTAATGTGTATAACAGGGTAGAATTGATGCTCAATGTAGCCGATTAAAGCAAGCTATAGACGTAAATAGCAAGGGCTTATGTAGGGATAAGGTAAAATTTAAAGGACAACCTAAACAATTACCACTAATTGGTTATATTGTAAGGCCTTAGATAATAAGGCGCGGGTTTTTCAAAATTCCCCTTCAATGTCGCTCCAACCCTTTGAAATTGCCGTTCGTAGAAATATCGCAAGAGCTGTTGACACTACACATTGGTCTGTTAGGTTTATCTCTTGAAATTCAAATTTGTTGCGAGTGAAAATACGATCGGTCCCAACTTGCCGCACAGCTTAGATTTTGCAACCTCAATTGAATTTAGCAGCACAACTTACAGTAACTACGTGGTTGGCAAAGTGGCTTATGATACTCAAAGGCTTCTTACAGCTAATGTATGGTCAAAAAGGAGTAGTTCTACATGGATTTTTTTCAGTTTGACCTCTGAGTGTTAAGTTTAACCTGTCTGTATGAATTTTGTTTAAGTATACTCTTTTCTTATCAAAACAAAACCTTCCTTTTTGGAATAGATATAAATGTATATTTGTGAATTTTATTATTAATATACCATCCGTATATTGAAGAAGTTCTAAAAATTAAATCACTTTTACTGAAATACTTGCACAGAGTAGTTATCTAAAAATGCTTTCTAACATGACATTATCTGTATGAAAAAAAAATGAGCGGGCATAAAGAAAATAGCAATAAATAACGTTCCCATAAGGGCAATTAAATTCTTTGTTCTGAAATAAGGAAAAGCAAAGAAATTCCAGAAGAAGACGTCTACATCCCGTGGTTATTTTTCACAGCGCTCCAGCTCAGTGAAAATCCCAGTAGAAAATTCTTACCCAATTTTTAACTGACGTAGACGAATAGAGATTGATACAACTATTGATCGATATAATAGGATACTTCAAAAGAGCTTTCAGACGATATAAACTTAAGAGTACAAAAGAGAAGGTTATTTATTACACAAAACTTACTTGAGGAATTTTATTACTAAATCCTAAAAGATCAAAAATATTTTAATCGAAATTTTATCAAACTTAAAGGATTCAATCAACTCTAATATCCAGAAAGTCGAACCCGAAACTATCCAATCGTAGTAAATCTCAAATTCCAAGGAGAGCTACGGAGTCGGTCGGTCCCGACCAAGTCCCTGATTTAAATTGCAGATGTCTCAGGGGTACGAACGCCGACTCCCGCGATATGCTAATCATATTCAAGCTAAGGATTATCCCTGTTTACACTCAACAAACTCACTTAATTTTGTACTGGCAAACATCTTGTCATATTTAATGCAACTGGCTAGTACAGAAAACCAGACAAACTATATTAACAAGCCAAGATTATAGTCGTATTTAGATTAATATAAAGTACATAGAAATATTAAGTCATTTCGCAATGCCATTAAAAGTACTGAACTGAACTGATTAATCCTTATAAATTTTACAAATTCCCTAAGAGTTTCTTAAATTTATATTAGTAGTAAGAATCTTTGTTCAAGTCTCCATTCTCAATTCCCGAACTCCTTGACACCTTTGAAGATCCCGTCTTCGCTTAAGTGTTCATCTTTTGGACAAAATTAACTTAAGTCTCACTTCTTTGTGTCGTAAAAGTACTTCTTAACGCTCACCCAATTTCACTAAAAAATACAATAATATAACAACTAATACACATACGTTGTAGCAAAAATTATATTTTAAAAACGTAACAAAATTTGTACAATTTACATTATTTGACATAATATATCGTCCTGGTTCGGTACATTGTTTTCTTGCAAAATTTAACATTCTCCGCAAATATTTAGATTCGCGAGCGAGCAATAAGTACGCTGGAGACGTCGTAAAGTCGACCAGAGCTGGCACTAATACGAATTTATGTCGATGGTCTTACGGTCCGGTCCACATTGATCCAATAACAGGCCTTATAACACGAAGTGACTCCAGTTTTAAAAAGCAACAAGTGTTTAACGACATTAAAAATAATTTTAAATTTGTTGTGTACCTTACTATTATACAGGCAATATGAAAATATTTTAAACTGAAACGATTTTAACCGGATTAGTGGCGTTTATTAAATGTCATGGTCACCACGAACCTCTGCAAAGTGTACGAAACGTCGGGTTTCCAAAAATGTATAACATTTAATATACGCGATTAATCCTGTTAAACTTATTTCATTTCAAATGTGCAATAATTCAGATAAAAGATCATATTTTGTAAATTGAAATATATTTATATAAACCACTATAAAAAAAACTTGATAAATTTTAATTTCAAACTGCAAATAAGTTTGACCAAATATAAATCCCGTTTAACTTATATATTAAGTTTAAAGAGGAAATCTTAGAAATTTACATGATAAAGGCACTGGGGTACGTTCTCCGTTCGCTTGGTGTCTTCTAACAAGGGACGGGAATGTTTGAGGTATCTGACGCAAGCACGTGAAATACGACGAGAAAATTCAAATTGAAATCGTGAACACGCTTAGGTTATATGGAATTAATGTACAAATGTGTATTAAATAACGGGAATATTTACATATGTATATGCTGCATGTAGCGAAACATAACTAAGAGTTTATATAAATTCATAACTTTATAAAAAAACCATGTGATTTTCAAAGCAGCTATCGAGTAAAGCAAATGTTATATCAAAGGGTTAATTAACAAGATTGTTGGACTGTCGCGGTGTTATAAAAGATAAACTTGCGGCGAGAGGCCTACGTCAGGCGCCAAAGTTCGCGATGTGTGGCCGCACGATAGTAATTAACATCGCCTCGTAGAATGTACTTATGTTCACCTCTATCTGCAATCTCATCCCACATGCTTGAACTTTACAAGTAAATTAAATTTATGTATTATGAATTAAAATATTCTCTTTACATATATTTAATATTTCGTGGGTGGTATGACAAGATTGTTGTATGATAAGAAGCTACGCTAGTTTAAAATGTTCAAATATAAATCAAGAGGCAAAATTCAATGTGCGGGCTGCCACACGTAGTAATTAACAGAGGCTACCAGTCTCCGCACATGTTTCCCTCCGCCAACGTTCCCCCACAGCTGAAGCGCACCGATTGAATTAAACTTCAGCAGGGTTGTTGTGGCTCAGATTCGAGGTTGGTTTTGTCGCTCGCGTTTTGTGCAGCTGCGATTAAACTGCCAATACTTGTTCGGCGTTTATTAGTTTTGCTATCGACCTTTTTGTTTGTGGCGTTTGAACGCGTCTACAACCGCAGGCTTTAATTGTATCCACCCTTAAGTTTATTCATCAACACATACGTATGTATGTACTTTGTAGTCGCATATATTAGTTAATATAAACTTTAGGCATGTACATTTTATTAATGAAATATAAACCATTTTGAAAACCAACCTACCTTTGTTGCTAATCAAATAACCCATGTAGAAGTGAGTATAAAAATTATCCCATGTAGAAACGAATATTCACGCCTGTCGTGGCGCAGCGACACAAGCGTGTGACTACAAACGACAGGCTGTGGGTACGATTCCCACTCTGGAAATTAAACATTTAATATTCTTAAGTTAAATATTTAATGTTTTCATTTTTTCGTTCTGGTCTTCTCGTAACAAGGCAAAGCGCGGCGTTGAGTGCCGCCAATCAACACGGCATGCCTAAATTCGGCAGAAAGTGGGGAACGGAACGGAGTGTTTTCATATTAGGTTCCGTAGTTGTCTGCCTGCCTGCAGACTGCTGCCTCTCTCTGCCTACTACCATGCCGTGTGCGGTATAATGCGTGAAGCTATAAGAAAAAGGAATATAAAAACGGTGTAATAACGTAAGTAACTTAACTATTAATCATTACCCTTTATTCAAATTATACGAATAAAATTTTAACTAGCTTCAAATTTAAATAAGCTCTACTAACGATGTAACAAGAAAGAAACAAAAAAGGAAGTACATTTAAAAAGACGTACAACTGTACATGACTCTGACTACATACAGAGTATGTAAAAGCTCAATGTCAACAGTAATATTTTTTCCCTCATACAATGAGCGACCGAAACAAGGAATGTGGAGCAGTAAGGTAGTGTAGGGGGGTGGCTTACACTCTACATGGAGCACAATTAGCGCACGCGACTCAACGCGGCTTGAGTTTTAACAACGCTGCGCTTGGAACACTCGGCATCATTCACACGAGATGCCTCCTCGCGGGACTATACTTGTGCGATACCAACATACTAATGCTAATTGACTGGTTTTAGATATTTCCTTGAAATGATTTACACGGTACATTTATATTTATGTATTTCATTTGAATATAGCTATCTTAATATTGAAAATATTTTTTGAAAGCGGAACTAGATAATTTAACATGTAGCAGTTACGGATGTAAACAGAACGACCACAGTCATTTACTTAGTATACCTTTTTATACAAAAAACATTTAAAATTATAAGACGTACAGACGTACAACGACAAACATCAAAGTAACAGAAAAAAAATCGAGGTCCTTGTGGGTGACATGGTTGTTGTTTCCATATCCATTGCAGGGAATTAAAAATATTAATTTAGCCACTGAAATGGAGAATGCGCGGCGTTGAATTCTACCACTCTATACTTAATGATTTGGGCGGAACGTGGAGAATGGAATGTTTTAATAATGGATTCTCTCTGCCTATCGAGCTAAACGCAGGAAAACATCGATGGCATGACAAATAATTTAAATATAGCAACTTTTCCGAAGTATAACTAAAATGAATTATTATTTTTCAATAAATCAAGTAAGAAATTGAAGTCTTAAAGCACTTAGTATACAAATATTATAAAGCCGTTAAAATTGCACCATCTTAACGTAATTTCTAGGGCTTTATATCCTCTGGAGGACGCAAAGCAGCTTTCACGGGATTGCGTCCCGTTTCTGTTCTATTTTGTTTATAAATTATTAATATTATTATATAAATGAAATTATTTGTATCATAACATTGTCATTTTATGCTAAAGACTGAATGTTATATTAAATGAAATGTGGATAATAATTTAACAATATACATTAATAATTTATATAAATTATTTAATTTTATTTTTAATATATTCGATGTACCATTAATGAGACAGATGAATGTAATTAATATAAAAATGATAAATTTGTAGCCTGACCTATTTACTTATCTTTCAATTGCCAATTATAATTACTAATTCAAGTATAGATATTGCATTTTTCTCGTGCTCGGGGGAATTAAATATTTAATAATTTCATATTTCTCGGTCTGGGGACAAAGCGCGACATTGAGTTCCGCCTTTCAACAAGCGATGCTTCGAGAATTCAGCGGTTCCAGAGTTTTGTCTCCCGACCACGTCTCGATCGACATACTGTGTGAAGGTACAAAAAATCAACAAAATATATAGTATATACAAAATGAAAAACAGATCGTGATTTTAAAACTAAAAGGTTTTTTTTTCAAAACAACAAGCAAACGAAAGAAGTTATTAAACATCCTCGTGTACGCAGTCAAAGCTACATAATAAAACTAAATGAAAACCGCAGTTGGCGCGTTCATAATAAGCAAAACCCTTTATAAGTAGAAAAGAGTATTCCGACTCTAATATAAACAGCAAACGCAATACGTGAGGCTGCTACGAATTTGTTCTCTTTTTTTTTCAACTGTGCATAAGGGAATGTCAGTTAATGCTATATTAAACGAGATTGCAAAAAATGTTTTTGAATTTACAAAATAGGATGAATTGTTGTGTCTTTTTTATTAACTCCAATTTAATAATTACAACAGTAGTTAAATATCCATAGAAATGTATATTTGGTGTCTATACATAGGTTAAATTAGGAATTGTTCTGTCTGAAAGAGAGGATTAATGCTTTTTTGTAGGAGATATTCCTAATTTTTCTTTTGCGTGTAAACTATCTCTAGATAATCATTCATAGAATATTACAGGTTATGGATCAGCAAAGCGTATACATTCTTGTATAGACAAAATTGTACTTTTACGATACGAATATATACGTATTTCTTTCAGTTTGGTCAATTATTTTATATATAAAAATAATGTTAGCTTAAAATAAACATTCTCTGTCAGATAAACTTTATATATAGATTAAAAGCTTTTATATGTACATAAATATATTTACTTTATAGTTCTAAAACATTATTGAACCACTTAACTTGTTTGTTGTAGAAAATGTTTATGAGATATAAAAACATCGTTCTGCATGTTTTCCGTCATAAAAGGACGGGAAACAACATACGTTATATATGTATGTATTTCTCCTCTCTTACTTATTATATACTTTAGATGTATCTAAGACGCTACTCTATGTAAGACATTTAATTATGTAATTTATATTTCAGTTTTACGCCGTGTCTCACAAATGCAAGGATGGGGAGAGTGAACTTGGCAAACTAATATTAAGACATTCCGTACCTAATAAAGCACTTTCGTTCCAAATACGTGATACGATACATAAATATATTAGAAAACTGAAGACGATGTGAGACTAGTATAATATAAAAATACATAGCAATTAGACCAAGTAAACGAATGTATACTGGCCGTATCATTAACGCGTTTTAAAAATGTCACTAACTAGTAGCCATGAATTTAAGTTGACAAGGCGTGTGTAGCTGTAGCCTTCTTTGCATATACTTGACTCGACCAGACTCTTTAGCCTAACCATCCAATACTTAAAGACTTGGCGAATTACTTACATATTCATACTTATATTTTCCCCTTTTGACGCGTGTCATTAATGACATAAATTCCATATATATTATCAAAGGCTTTGTTTGATTACAGATTTGAATCCGCGACCAGTTCAGGAAGTAGGCTGTGTTTCATACACAATTTATATTAAAAAAAGAGAAAACTTCAAAAACATAACATGTATTATATAGTATATTAAAACATTATAATTTAAATAAGAATTAAAGTCACCCATTCCATAGTTAATACTTAAATTGATGGGAAGAAATTACCAACTTGCCCGTCCAACTAAAAATGGCGCTGATTATCGTAATTTTTTTTTTCAACAATAAGACTGATAAAATCCGATTCGGTTGATTCTATGTACTTTTGAAATTGTTTAATAATCTAAAAATTAAGGTTAGCTGAAGAGAACCTTGTTTCAAGACTCCTTTCCTTACAACCATCGTGCTTACAGTCAAACGCCAATACAACGATGACTTTTGCTGTTTTTACTATATATTACTAAACGTTTAGTATGGAAAATGTGTAGGCAGGAGGCTTTTAAAATATTCAACGCGTGTATGTTCGAAATCGAAACTAGGTCGTTTTTTGGAGAGGGGTCAGCTTCTTAAATTTTTAAAATCTATTTTAATTTTGAATGAAAATGTTAGCCATGTTACACTGGAAACGTTGAAAATAAAAAAAACGTACAATGTTTCCTTTGTTTATCCTTACAAACATGTCTTTCAGCCTAAAATAGTAGTTAAACTACCAGGAGCATTTCATGTCTGCAGATGTCATGTTATAAATACATTTATAGTAAATATTTTTTTATTTAAACATATTACAGTATTTTTATACATAGAAAATTCAATAATTCACGTTAACAAATACTATAGCATCAATAGAACTCTAGTCTCGCCCTTCCACTACTCGGACGCATTCAAATAGCTGCTTTAACATAAATAATACTAGAGCTGAAGGATATCTCCATACAGTAAGCTGGTTTAGCCCACTGCCTGCACAAATAGAATACCGATACTCAATACTGAGAGGGCGTGTTTGCGTTACCTGTACGCATTAGATGAGCCGCCTTTAATGATACTCTCGGATCAGATAATACTGCTATCAATTTACAGTGCAATTCCGTTGGTATTTATAGTAAGATCGGGGCCAATTTATCGTAATTAATTCAATAGAGAAAATATCAAAGATGAGACGAAATTTTTGTAATATAAATTATTAAATAATTCCTTAAGGTAATAGAGAACTATAATATTAAAAACTATAATATTAAAATCATCGTTATATTTTATTATGAATTATATTTAGGACTCCTAAGCTAACAAGCACATATTAGTATTTTGGTACGTTAATTTGATTTGTTTTGTTTAAAAATTCCTAAAATTTTAACATAAGATGAAGAATATGTAACGTTTATATCATTATTTCTTAATAATTTTCTTAACACAAAATTGATATGCTTCCATTAACTCCATCTTGTAACGGATCTCCGTTGGGATAACAGAGTTAAGTTATCCCTTCAACCTGTCTCCACTATTTAACTATTAAAGTGGACTAAGAAACTAAGGTATTCATGAGGCAGTCTACCTCTCCGGTTTTACGAGCGGCCGCCGTATTCAATCGAAAACGTTATTTGAACCCCCAACTTATATATTACACAACCATATGTTACATAATTTAGAGGATTTTATCGATTTGAAAAAAATATATATATACACCAATATTTTATTATTTGTACCACCGTGAGTATTGATAAAAAACTGTCAAAATAATAGGTATTTTTGACAGTTTATTAAAATGTTAAACTACAAAATGAGAAACTTAAAAAAAAATATGTCAGTTACAATTTACTCGGAGTAAGTAGTCATATAATAAATATATTATATATATTATAAAATTCTCACTATGCTAATGGAAATTGCCTCTCTTTCACTATATCTATTGAGAAAAAAATCACGCATAACGATACTCTGACACTGTCTCAAAATATACGTTTAATATTTGTTACTCAGTCAAGCTGTGAATCAATTAGAGGGTTCTCAGTTTAAATTGGCAGTACGTGTCGACAGTTGGCAGGTGGCGTTCGCAGCGCCGTCGGAAAATCTACGTATACCGTCCCTACATTTAATCACCTCCTTTGATGTGTTACAAAATAATCGTAAAGCTATTTCCAAAGCTAAAGAGACGAGTTCACGTGGGGGTTTCAGTCGAGATTAATGTTTCAATAACATACCGCATACCGATGTCAATCAAAGGAAAGTTGTTTACCTGAAATGAAACAAACGTTCTTAAGAAATATTGTTCGCTGTAATACAATTCATATTTTCTGAAAGTATGTTCAATTAAAACGTTACAGTTTTTAAATGGTTGGAGCATATTAAACAATACGTGGGTACTACTATAGTAGTGCTAATGTTCAATGAATTTGTATACTCTGTGTACAGTTAAGGCCAGACATGGTGCAGGGACACAAAAGTGTGACTTTAATGCGACAAGTTGTGGGTTCGATTCCCACTTGAGGAAGTAAAATATTTAATATTTTCTTTATGTATGCTCTAATAATAAGGCAAAATGAGGCGTTGAGTTCCGCCACTCTAGGTATCCAAGATCCCACTGCCCACCCTGCCACGTGCAGGATACAGCTTGAAATTGAAAAAAATGTATGTTCTATTTACTTATATTGATGTCGATATATATAGAACTCAGGGTAACGGGCGTATTGTGTTTGGAGCGAGGCGTAAGTTCACTATATTGCAGGAAGCATCTGTCCGCGGCTGGATTTATCTCAAGGCAAATTACAGTACTCACATTGTCGCCACGCCGTCGTGTACAAAGACAATACTTCGAAAAGACAATACAAACATGGTTCTCGCTATATAGCCCTCGTCTTTGCAACAATACAGTGTATAATGCTTTACGTGATATAATTTGCAAGTTGGGTTAGGGGACTAAATTATCTCCCTAAATAAATAACCGTAAACGACTTCTACTAAAGTATGATTATAATTAAATACTTTGAATTGATTTTTCCATAATCACCTTATCTCACATTGAATGTAAAATAATGTGAATATTAAAGTAATATGAACACCATTTTGATAATATTTCTTAAATGTTTAAAAATATTTAATAAAATAAACTTATTTTACCTAAAGAACCTCCAATACACAGAGAGATAAAATAAAGCAACATTTAATAGCTTAAATTACGATATTATAGAACAAAATTAAAACTTTGCTGACTAGGATTACAAAGTTAGTCAATTATTTATATAACAGGAATAAGCTTTAGGAGACAACATTATGAAACTTGCTAATGGTGACTTGGAAGTTAAAGTTCTGGTCATATTGAAATCTTACTCTGTTTATGTGACAGTTTGAAGTTTGGACAAATTGTCTAATCGTCTTTTCGGTGAGGTTTGTTTGAACGTTAATTATCTTCATTTACTTAGGTAGGTATATTCTAATAGATCGCTCGGGGTGGTAGGGGATGAGACAAGATGCTCGTTTGACAGGTGCCGCGCTCCGCTGAACTTATCCTCGGATTAATTGAGACCGTTTTAATGTCTCGAAATATAAATGTTGATAATGTGTACTTGTTTACTAAGATTAGTAAGTGTGACGTTATCACGACGCATTTGTTATTTTAATGTTGCAACGTATATTGTGTATTATCTATAGTATTATTTGAAAAATAGAGTACTCATTTTAACATTTTGTATTTACTTGTTTTAAATTGTATACTATAACCGAAAACTTAACTTAGCTTCACGCATCTTAATAGCGGGGTAGGCAGAAAGAACGGAGCGCCAAATGATATATATATATATATATATATATATATATATATATATATATATATATATATATATATATGTGTAACTAAATCAAAAAAGTATGATATTACGTTCTGTTTTGCAAACGCAGTCTGTAAATAGGGGAAAAGCAAGGAAGAGAGTGAAATTTCGTCGGCTCCGAGCCGAGTAAACCTGCTAACAAATTATCAGAAGAGACAAAAATATATTTTAAAAATAATTAATTATCAGAAAGTTTTATTTATTTATAAAGTTGAAAGTTGATTAAACAATTGTACTAAAGTATACTAATATAGTATACTATGTATAACAAAATAGAATAAATATGTACTAAAAATAGATCAAGCAGGTTTGCGTCTGCGAAATGCCTGGAAAGTATAAAAAACAGCGAAAGAAATAATATGGAAACTGTATCTAAATCATAAAGCCAAGTACCTCTTTTAGAAAAAGTTTTAATCAAATCAGCAAACAAATTTTAAATTTCTATGTAGGAAAACTCAAATATAAACAACTTCCATTACGCAAACCTAGGTAAACCAATTTCTTAATACCCGAAATCAATTTACAAATTGAAATTCAAAGTATTCTCGTAAATATCTCTTGCCATTTGCTCCTTTAAATATACTAGGGCTTCCTCTCTTTGTTTTAAATATGCATTGCGCCAAGCAACTTGAAAGTGTCTCGAAAGAGTCTTGGCACTTGTTGAATATTTAAAAAGCACCTCCAATCGACTATTTCGTTCGTGTAAACAATGTTTCCATTAGAAAATTTATATAGACTTTTACTGTCACAGTCTCTTCAGTTCATTAGGTGTATAAGAAAAAGAATATAAAATAGCGACGGTGGAGATTTTATCGGTAGATGAGTGAATAGCTTATTTTTCTTATTGTACGTGTAAAAAATGCTTAATAACTGAATATTATTATTAAAATTCCTGTAAAACATTGTACTTACTGATTGCGACCGTAATTTTTTGTAATTTTTTGTATTTTTTGTATTCTTTCTTACTATCTCAACGATATCTCCATAACACTCATATGTTAAATGTAGTGAAACCTGTTATTGGCTATACTATTTATTGTATATTATATGTTAATACTATATTTATAAGCTGTTGGTTTTATGAATAAAATAAAATAAAAAAAAATAAAAAATTGTAAATATTTGATACTTTAACGTATAACAATTGTTAAGAGAAATAATTTTTCGTACAAAAAAATTTGAATTTAGATACATTAGTCGCTAAAAATAAATGTATAATTTTGCTACTATATGTTTTGTGTATGTGCGTTTTTTATTGTAGTGTTAATAATGTAGAAGTGTTATAATATGTTTTCAAGTAGATACTACTATATAAATCTAGGTTGCTGTGGCCTTCACATAATGTTTTATACATTTAGTTTTTTCCTATGAATTATACTAAATTCGTGCATTGCGTGCATTAAAAAATTACATCGTTTTTATTTCATGTATAAATTGATTACTTTGCATGTTATATATACATACATAGCCGACCTCAAAAACTATAATTACACCCAAATATGTAGAACAAGCGAAACGTATTACGATAATATGTTAATTAAAATCGACTGGAATAATTATGGCTGACATCATCAATTTAAATTTTGTTTGCATTTGAATGCATCGTCAATAAAAACACTGAATCGGTCGGAGTATAACTATTTTGATAACGTTAAATATTTCTATATTTAACGATCAGTGTAAGCTAGGCATGTTCCATTTATTTAAATAAAGCGGTTTTAATTTGTAATTGAATTTCAAAATACAAAAGGCAATGTGGCGCATGCGCACCAGTATATGACTATAGACGCGACAGATAGTGGGTTCGATCCCCACTCGAGGAAATGAAATATCTAATATTTTGAAATTAAATATTTAACATTTTTAATACTTTGCTCTGGTAACAAGACACGCTATGTCATGTTACCAGAGCACTGTGTCTTAACACTAAGTTTCCAAGGTTCCTCTGTCAACCTTACCATAACGAGAAGCTGAGTGAGTGAACGTATATTTAAGGCTCGTATGGTAAATTCACATCATATATTACCGTAAAGTAGGTAAAGTAGGAAGTCTACAATATTATACGTCTCAAAAACACAAATCCCATCCGACTCAATATTCAATACTATTAGCCAAGCGGTAAAAAGACTACAGGGGAAAATATAGAATACTTTTTTGTTGTCATCTTCTAGCCACTACATTAGGATGGTTTAAAGTAGGTACTTTCCTAAATTCATTCACTTACTCAGCTTCACGCTTCCTTTCCTAAACATTATAGTATACATATTGTATTCCAATAGATAATAATAATATATTAGTTACTTAGGTTACTCGACGATACGTCAACATAATCAATACAACAACATAATAAAATGATAATTATTAAAAATATAATTTTCAAAATCAGAACAAATATTTACAGCGACAATAATAAAATAAAGCAATATTAATTTTGACTGTAACTCTGATACGAAATCTCGTTAATTAAATTTTACCTCCCAGGGGTGAAAGTTTGTTGTTACTAAACGTGTCGAACGTTTAATTGTGTTTTGAGGTGGTTATATCAATATGTAAGTACGAAATATAAATTATATTACTTTTTTCTTGTATCGTTCTATAGGTATCTTATATATAGCAAAGTAGACAGAGGAAGTTAAAACACCCCGTTCCCATTAACTCAACGCCGCGATTTACATATTTACCAGAGTGAGAAAATGTTAATATTAAATATTACCATTTTCTCAAGTAGATACTGAACCCACAACCAGTCGCGACATGATCGAGAACTTTAAAAAAAAGATTTTGTTCTTAGTTTGAGCTGGATATGCTATTTTCGCGAAATATCTAAATTTTGTTATATGAAGCTTAGATCTTTCCCAGGCCTAAGTGATTTACCATTAAAAATATATATAATTCGAATCTGTATCGCACCTTACAACCTAAGTAAAACTATTTTATAATAAAGTTGCAACCGTCTCTAAACATGAAGACGTTAAGTTCATAAGTTAATTAAAACTTATTAGCATAAAAACTACCACCTGCATGCAAAATGCGATGACAAGTACAAATGGCCTAACCCTAGTTTATTCAAAATATAAAACATATAAAAATAAGTTTGGTTAAACTATCACAAATTGAATTGAACTGATTGTTATTTAATGATAACTATATGAATTTATATCTTATATTTAATACATTATAATATATTCATATAAACACAAACATTTTTGGCTTTGTTCAGGTTAGGTCACTTTGGTTTGACAAGCTAAAATGAAGCAGAGGTAATGGAGGGATGAACTCGACGCAACGAGCGTGGCTCGTGAGATGCGATCTGCATACATTAGCCTAACGTCTCTTAGTTTTGACACCTGCTCTCAGCATATGAAAATGCTGCGAGATGGATGGCGCAAACATACAAGGAATAAAAATTTGACTGATGCTGAAATAAGTATTGTAATCATTTTTTATATGCGAAAGCTTTTAGGTTAATCATTTTTACCGACTAGAATATTTTGTAGGTAGTTTTATTCAAATAAAATTATGAATTCTTCTAAGCATTAAAACAATATTAGAATACACATTTTTTTTCAGCTTCACGCTGTATGCCACGACACGAGGCAAGGTAGGCAGAGGGAACCCGGGAACGTAGTGTTAAGACACTCCGTTCTACTTCCGTTCCCCACTTTCCAACGAATTTGAGGCATTGCGTGTTGAGTGGCGGAACGCAACGCCGCGCTTTGCGTTATTACTAGAGCGAAGAAATGAAACATTAAATATTTTTAAATTGAAAATATGAAATATTTCATTTCCTCGACCGGGGATCGAACTCAGAACCTGTCGGTTACAGTGACACGCTTGTGCCCATGCGCCACGACATTCCTTGAGAATACACATAACAATGTATTTTATCTTTGTTTAATTGCCTCTCGATTTTATAGTAGGTTAAAAAATCACTGGGGATACAGAGCGTTCCTTATAATTATTATTATTTTTAATTTCATAACTGGATATAAATTCGTTTAACATGTTTAATTGTAAACACGTTAGTCATTAAGACTAGTTATAATAACCACTTGCGCTATTCAGACATGGTTGATACACGTTTGTTTGAAATACCCTGTGAAACAACAGTCCATTATAAGATCTGATGTTACGTCAGCGAGTGTTTATTGCATCAGCGTTGATTGCATACGCGTTAACATCCTTTACCTTCACTGGCAACGCGCTTAGGTGCAAATTTACCATTCTGTATTCATTACTTCAAAAGAAAATTTAAGGAATAGATATACGATCAACTGAAAGATATTAAACAGAAAATCTACAAAGCCAAAAGAAAGTGTATATTCATATTTTCAGTATTTGTCTTTATTTTTCCTTTATATAGAAACCAAACGAAAATATTGTAGAGGTTTATAAACAAATCGGATTTTTCAGGAAAAATATTTGACAAAATTCGTTAACTGAAAAAGTTTTTGAAACAATTTTGTGTCCAAGTGAGTATAAAATATAAGAAATAGTGCTTTAGTTTTGACACTCGCTCTCAACGAGCGCTAAGATATATGGCGCAAACTTGTCGTGAATAACGCGATTGTTGCAATAGCGTTGCTTGAAGAATTATTTATTCGCTTCTGTTTATTTCCAAACATTTTTTAAAATTGTACTTAATAAAACAGTTGTCATAAATCAGTGCTTAAAATTTATTACAGGGTTATTGTATAGCATAAAATAATAAGAGCATATTTTAAAGTTTTTATTTGAGGTAAGAAGGGAAAGCGCGGCGTTGAGTTCCGCCACTCAACGCGCGGGGTGCCTCGATTTGTAATGGAAGTGTCTTAATCACAAGCGATGTCTAAGTCTAGGTTACCAGGTTCCTTTCGTGTGCCGTTCTATTCGAAATAAAGTGAAGCTTGAAGCTAAAATTAAAATAATAAAAGTAATCATAATTCTTAGCTCCATAAATTAAACGTCCACGTCCATAAATTAAATTATTAATAATAAAGGCTAATTAATATAATCTCTGTTGCTATGAATAGCTTGATATAAAATTTAAAATGTAAGCGTACAATTTCAAATCTTTAATATTACAGAGGCGATAGAACATTTTCCACTTGGCTCCATTAAATTAAAGAAAATTACATTAATGTATTGATAAGCTCTACAAGGGTGGAAAATATTTTACGAGCCAATGTTGTATTAAAGAGAGGGTATGTAAAACTGGGAAGTTTAAATGCCGGAGTGAGACGAAAGCTGTCACGTGACGGAACATTTTAATAATGCAGTCGCTCGTTTAGTATGAAAATTAGCTGGCGAGCGATGGCCTTGTGACGTTGTGTGTTTTATTGAAGACCCCATAGCTGTGAATATGTATTGATTGTTTACATTGTTTGGGTACTGTTTTGTTTTGAATAAAAACTATTTACTATATTCAATAATATTGTTGACTTTAAATAAGAAAAATATGTATACCTAATATCATTTTATTTTATTTTTTTTAGCTTCACGCTGTATCCCGCACGAGACCGGGTAGGCAGAGGGAACCTAGTGTTAAGACACTCCGTTCCACTTCCGTTCCCCACTTTCTGCCGATTTCGAGGCATTGCGTGTAAGCGGAACTCAACGCCGCGCTTTGCCTTATCACCAGAGCGAAGAAATGAAACATTAAATATTAAATATTTCATTTCCTCGACTGGGGATCGAACCCAGAACCTGTCAGTTACAGTCACACGCTTGTACTGCTGTGCCACGACAGGCCTCAATCCTCAATCATTTTATATGATTATAACAAAATAATATCCAAAATATTTTCTTTGTAAAGAGTAAAACGGTTTCAATTTTTCTCATCACACGCGTATCTCGTAAAGATCTGTAGCCGATCGAAAAGTATCCCGCGTTATCGAGCCCGACACGTGACTTGACTTCTGACACACCAAGAGGTTTAAGTGCATATTATATTAGATACAAATGGAATACTATATTATAATCAAAAGTATTCCGTTCAAGTAAACTATAAAAGATTCTATTATAAAGTAAAAGAATAACCAGTCAAAATACCATCTATTAATTATTTTTTCGTAGATTTCAATCGATACCCACTGTGGGGACAATGATGCTGTAAATCAAAGACATTATTATATCGCTCAAATTAACCTTGTGTTTTAGCATCCTGTTGCAGTACAGGTGGGACTTGACTGTAGCAAAGCTCGCTAAAGTCAACAGCTGAACGTATAAAATATTCACGTCACTGAAAATTCAATTTTAGTAGTTTCCACCCCTAAAAGTATCCATAGCTTTTAAATTATTACTTTTAAAAAATATATTCTGGTGTTTTGTTTAACAAATCCGGTTGGCATATATCTATATGCCAATAATATAATCGAATATATATCAAGTTTTATTCTTCGTCAGAATTACCACTGTATCATTTTATGATAAAATATTTTAAAAACATGTATCAAATATCTTATATATCTTTTTTTATGTACAAAACTTTTCTAGTTTTAAGGATTATTTCTAAGATCCGACGTAATCATGCCGCAAAAGTCAACATAATTTCGTCCTATTTGCCTAAATATAACTTAAAAAATAACCAAATGTATTGTACATTTTCTACCAATTAACAACTAATATAAATATTAAGTTTTATCTATAGCCATTTGCTTATTACTTTCTATAATTTGTTTTTTCATATTTGTAAAGTATATTAAGGGAAATATCGGGAATATTTTTATATCAACAACGAGCATTAAAAAAGGTCGTCCAAATGACAGTATCAATTTCATTCGTACTCCGCGCTATCGGGGGCATGACGTTAAAAATTTTCCGGTTTCTTTAACGGGTTTCATTCATAACTCACGGCCGAGTGGAGCCTTCGAATATTTCAAGCCGTACCCGCCTCTATAAATTCCGGGCGTCGGGTTGCCAAATTAGGCGCGAGGAACGTCGACTTATTTCCCCCCATTACCTCGGGCGTCGTTACCCATGAGAAAACTCCACGTACTGTCAAGTACGCAGGTGTTTTCAACAAAACTTCTGTAGAATGGAACTTACAATTTTAAAGTTTCGCCGTGCGCCGTAATATATAATATGTGCTATGTAGGATTGCTTTAGAATTCTGTTTTTTACACTTTTGTTTAATTAATATATTTTTTCTCAACTTCACACTGTATCCCGCACATGATAGGATAGGCAGGGCAGAGGGAATTTAGGAACCTATGCTTAAGACACTCCGTTCCATTCCCCACTTTCCGTGTTAAGAAGAAATAAATATATTAAATATTTTATTTCATCTAGTGGGTATCAGCCCACAACCTGTCGCAGTTACAGACGCACGTTTGAGCCCCTGCGCCACAACAGGCCTTATTAAATTAATATGTTTGTTTTAAACAACATTATGCAGATAATATAAAACTAATTGAACTAAAATATAACAATATGAAGATCTTCCCAAATGAAAATGTCGAAATATACTTTTTTGATTTGAACTTGTGCCTCTTACAATTCGTCCAAGGACTCTGACCACTAAATCATAGGTACTCAAGCCACCGATCGCTATCAAGCTTCGTCAGATTCCAAGATACGTTAATTCAAATACGTTAAAATTTTTATAGGTAAAAAAAATAAAAAATATACTAAATTATCTTGTAACCTTCTAAGTAGGTTACGAAACTAGTTGTTACAATCAAATTAATAACCAGGTCACAAATAAGTGAACACAACAATAATGCTAGCAATCAAATGAGCTTCCGGCCAATTTACTTTATGTGTAAGCCATTATTATAATTGTTTCAGTTTCAAACTTAACTGGCACTAACACCGTTGCTTTGTAAAATGTTACTCCAAAGCCAATTTTGTAATGTACATTTAGTTCTAAATTTATACTTAAAGGGCTGTTGGGTAATGCCGGGCCCCGGTGCCCATCCACCTTATAGACTGGCAACGCTCCTGTAGCTCCTCTGGTTATACACGAAGCCATGGGCGGCGGTGATCATTTGACCCGTACACTCGTTTGCCGTGTCTTGTCCATAATAAAAACCTAGTGTATAGAAGAACTTAAACACTGTCGTAGCGGAAGGGCATTAGCGTGTTACTGTAAATTCGTCAGGTTGTAGGTTCGATTTCTACTTGAGTAGATAACACTATGTTTTTGCAGAGAAAAGCTATAGTAAGTTGTCAGATATTTATAGAGATTTTTCCTACGTGGCATTAGTTCGATTTATCATAAATATCAATAGCTGTATAAAGTAACAAATGATGTAAAAAAATACTCAAATTAATAAGCATATTGGACGTCAGAGGCATTGAGGAATAATCGGCACAACAATAGAGAGCTTTCACAACAACCGGTAATTTAGCGAGTAATTCGGAGGCGCCCGGCGCGGCGGTTTAATTTTATCTCGGATAAACCAGCCGCTATAATTCATTGGGAGCAATGGGAATACATGTTATGATTATTATTGGTTACTATCATATTTAATATTTAAAATTGTATAATATTGAATTTTACTTCGCCTGGAAAAACGTAAAAATACAATACTTTTTGTAGAAATTGAACGATGATGAACGAAATTATGTATGTATAGTTTAGTATTGTTTAGTGAAGAACTATAGACCATTATCGATACAAAGTTAATTATTTAGAAGTAGCCGCTATTAAGGCAGGCTAAAGTTGGTATATTACCTATATAAATAGCATTTTTCCGATGCCATCACAATAAGTAAAAATTGATATAAACAGACGCAGAACAGGATTCGGGGCACATTATCTAAAAGTTGCTTCGAAAACAGATCTTACTATTCTTTGTGGTTCAAAATACCCTTTGTAGCTTAGACAAAGGAACTTTCGACAAATCAAAATGTAATATCCTTTTGCAGCTTTCTATATACGAGAGTAATACGTCAAACAATGCAAATTCGTTTGACGGGAATTGTCTCAAACAGTTCCTTGAATTAATACACCAATTAACTTACGTACCAAACCAATGATAATTTGTACCTGAATCTATTCTTGTTATAAACTAATAGAGTCGACAACATATAGATTATAATTAATTTTTAATATATAAATATTTTTCAAGTGAGCATTTAGACGAGAGTCATCAAAAACAAAAGTAACAAATCTTCCGAAACAGAGTTCGCAGAAGGAATCTTAAACTTTACATTTACTAAGGGAGACAGTACACAGCTATAGAATTAATTCAATCGCACGACTTTGCATTCAGCCTCAGAGACGATTGTTTCTATTCACGGTACCGAATCGGGGAAACCTCGAAGGGTTACAACAATCCATAACGTAATTAATGGATAAGCCTGATTACAGTTGTGACCTCTTTTAACTTTGCAGCTTTTGTATTATCAATCTTATTGAAATTATCTCAAATTTCACATGAACATTAGCACAAAATCTGTTTTGTGTGTTACTAATGATAATGGAGCAAAGTCTACGGATATAATCAAATTGTTACAGAGGCATCTTTTTATATTTTAAATTTCTCTTTTAAGAGGTTTTTATCCATCTCGAGATCATCTGGATAAGCCTTTGAAATAAAGGGGATTCTTTAAATTTTTGTTCTTGAAATTAACAGATAGCTGACTCATATTTTTCTGGACCGATGAAGAAAAAACAATATATTAACGATGAATATATTTCATATCACTAGTTAATCACAATATTACTAACTTAGAAAACCTACAAAGTTTGAACGAAGTGTGATTGTCGTGGCGATTTCAAAGAGGCAAGGACTCATCCTTGCCTCTTTGAAATCGCCACGAGATTTTCTAAATTATATTAGTATTTTTCTTTATTAAGTGTGAATTAACACTCAAAAAAGTAAAACACAATATTTCTATTATATATATACTCCGCTCTGCATTATCAGACTTTTCAACCATATATATGTATGTATATATATATATATATATATATATATATATATATATATATATATATATATATATATATATATATATATATATATATATATATATATATATATTGCACTACTTTTCGTACCACTCATCTTTAAATAGCGATTTATTATACCTAAAAAGAATTTCATCCTTCAGCCATCGTCCCAGTAAACTGATTAATTAGCTTCAATTAAAATAACATGTAAAATGCATTAAAAATATTCAATGCAATGTCATGAAAATAAAGTAAAGTAATAAATAATACTATTTTCAATAGTTTTCACTATAAAACCTAGCTTAATTCTAGCCAAAACTACGCACTAGCAAACATTTAACTTAGTTAAACAGAAACCGCTCAACCTGGAATTCAAACTCGAAACCTCTCCAAACACCAAGGCTTAAGTGCTTAAGCTATAGCTATGGACCATCGGGGCATCGCATTAAACTTATGCTACACTAAAGTGTTATTCGCAATACTAATGGCTGGATTAAAGCGTTTGACTGATAACACTTAGAATGTATAAACAGCGAAATAAAGCGCACATTTTATACTCAATTTTAGAGTTCCGCACCTCAAAAGGTGAAAACGGAACGCTTATAGGATCCCTTTTTTATCCATCTATTAGGATTATTCATATCGAGATAATGTAGAAGTTTCATGTTGAAATGAATATAAAAAATCGGATCTGAGGTTCTTTGGAGCATAGAATAACTCAGGCAGTCAACGCAAGCTGATATACAGGTTTTTGATGCCCATAGGATAATTTGCCGTGGATCTACAATTATTGAATTTAGAATGAAGTGAGGACTTACAATGTAAAGAAAAAAAAGATTGGTTGGATTTCTTCTCGGTCTACAATCCTGAAATTGGTACGGTACCATCGCTGGATGACTCTGATTCAAACCTGACCTGTTTTCTGTATATACCAATTTTTGTAGATCATACATCATTCATAGGTTTTACTCGAAAATATTATGTCTTATAAGTTTAGTAAGAACAAAACTTAGGTGTGAGTATATGTGTAAAAATTTTCTTAGGCTAAGTAGAAGAATAAAATTATACAAAATGGTAAACTGCAATTAAATTTATTAATATCATACGTGAATTATAATTGTAACTGTTAAAAAATTCTTTCTGTTGCAAAAATTAATGCAAGAAAATTAAACATTTGATTCCACATTTTTATATTTGTAAAGACCATATCGACGTCGTCAGCACTTCGTTTTAATTCTTCTGCTGGGGTAAATTAAGTCGTATCCGTTCCAATTAGCGAGAGTTTGTTTTGCATTTCCCGTGAACCTCGCTCGACAAGGAGTCGATAATAAAAGCAGCACAATGCGGATCACGTCACGGCAGAATTATCTCGCTACAGCAGCGACGATCAATTACACTGACGACCACGCGGAAAAAGGATGAAAACACTTTTACTTAAGGAGGTTTTTATTTGTTGAAATCGTCTATCTATTAATACTACTTCTAGTTTGCCGTTCGTTTCTGTTTTCATTTATTTGAATACATTTTATTGTTAACACTGTAAATCAACCGCACAGTTCAATGGAGAGAGTAAGACGCATAAATAACTAGATGAATACCGACAACAAAACATTAAGGTTGTAGAGCAAATTCCTATGTAACAGCAAACGCACAATACGTATAGAGAAAATTAACGGAAATTACAAATGTCGACGGAACTCCTGATGACGTGTTGTAGTATTAATTAATGGAATAATCACAAGGGAAATTAAACAAAACTATAATTATTAGAAGCGTTTGTTTAGTAATACTTAGTGCGTACATATATATTTTTAATATAGAATAATAGAATGTCACAAAGTATATTAAAAGAAATAAATAAAGTATTCATAGCAAATGTAATATTTACGAGAGTGACAATAAAATTGGTGAGTGCGACGAGCTAGGCAATAAAACAAAGACACGCTTGAGATCGAGTTAGAACGAAATAATCTGGTAGAAACGTAGATCAATTTGGGGAGCGTGGAATTAGGGCTGCTGGTAAACCATCAAATTGGTGAAGATTTACGAGAGTGAATTCGGTACGTTTTAATTGTTGATGCTACGTATTTGTTTAGGTAAGCACTTTTTATTGGAATGTTAACAATGGACGAACAGTTGTTACGTTTATTTGTTTGTACTCTTTCAATGATGCTTGCATTTTTAAATTGCATGCGCTACAATTATTTGTTACTTTAATAATAAAGCATCGATAAATTTTGTGTACGCCGTACTATTGTTTTTGTGGATATATATTCTTACGTGAAATATTTTTATTGTAATTGAATTATGTAAGTTTGATGCCATCGTGGTAGTAGCACAGTACCCAAATAGATCTCCAAGTAAGTTGTAGATTTTACGGGCATGGCGAATTGAAAAGCAGTACTCAACGCCGTGTTTTGCCTCGTTACGAAAAGGATTGAAAATGTAAATATTTCATTCTTCGGTGCAGGAATTTAATGCCGAACGAAATCGCACGCTTGCTACAACGGCGTCAATTATATAAAAATCACATCAAACATTTATTTTAATATTATGATGAAAATGTTATGTAAAACATTTCCATCATAATATCCTTTAAAAATATATCTTGATTGTTTTATGTTCACAATGCAAAAAAGGAAAAGGATAAGAAAAATGTATTACGTGATATACATAGGTGTATGTTTCCCAATCTTAATCAACTCGCGCGCCCGGAGGCAACAAATGTTGCTATCCGACATAATATATTGATTTATTTCAGTACAATACTTCTCATATCTATTAATTTATTTTTTTCATTATTTTTTCAACACAGAAGCGTAAATATTACCATAATTTACCATATTTAAAATAACCATTTTTTCTCCCGCAATTTCGATTAATTTAAAAGACATTACAAGTTATACACGAAGTCATACTAAAATACTATTTGAACCCAATTAAAGCGTATAAATTTCAGTTTTATAATACTGAGAATTACTCTTGTACAAGGAAACATAATAATTTGTATAATAAGAATAAAAAAACTCAACTCGCAATGCCTCAAATTCGGCGAAAAGTGACGAACGGAAGTGTAACGGAGTGTCTTAACACAAGGTTAGTATATAGCGTGAAGCTGAAAAAAAAAAGAATAAAAAAACCTAAACAATTTTCCATTTAGACCAACAACATTTAAACCCACAAGGGTGATGTGCACAAGGAAATATTTGTCACCACACTTGTTGTGCCCGTGTGTAATAAGTTCCATAAATAGAGAGAAAGGGTCTCGCACAACAAAGTATACGACGTAGCACTAGCGTAGCAATATAAGAAAAAATTGTCAGATTTTTTTTGTAAGTGAAATACCTACCAACTAAAATTTAAAATAGAAAACAATATTTTTATATTGTTTTAAAATTAAAATATGATATCAACTACTATATAGTATAAATATTTTTAATTTACTACATAATATGCTCTTAAAAATTGTGGTAAAAGTCAACACTATTTTTTCTTTGTATAAGGTGTACCCCTATACATATATAGATTAATGTGCGTCTTTTTCATGTACCTACTCTAAAAAAATGCTGTTATGGTCAAATAATGACTAAAACACACACAACATATTAAATATAAATATATTGTAAACTGATTAAAAGTCAGCAGTCTCCGTGTATCAATTAAATTCTTGTTAGGGACGCGTTGTGGTGTGTGATATCTTCGTCGGCGGGGCAGACGACCGAACGCGGATTAAATACGAAAACGCCGCGATTACGAAACGGAGCCGACCCTGCGGCGCCATTAAGAATTCAGCAAACGAATTGGGGACATCGAATCGACAAAATTGTGCTCGACTCATCTTTTCTTACATCGTGTATTTTCGCTCCCAAAAGTCGGATATTTTAATATTTTTTCTCTACTCTAGGGAGTAGACCGCTGTTTTGATCTACGATTCGTAAAACACAGTTTTTTCTCCATAAATATTGAATATACTTCTTTATTTTCTTTATATATCGGGGTGAAACTTTGTGAATCCATCTGATGATAATATACAAATCTTTTATGAATATGATTTTACGTATGTAGATAGCTGCCTTAGGTAAGGGCAAGGGTCAAGGCCCTTGAGTTAGGACTTTCAATCCTTTAATATTATGTTGATAGAGATATATTTTGCTAAGTATATATTATTAAAATTATATATTTTTCTTTTTCTAAATTATTTAGTTACATTATATGAATTAAGTAATGATTAATTATAAAGGATTCTATTAACAAAGACATATTTATTATGGATGACGATGAAAATTGTCATTAAGTCTCTTGTTTCTGTCCTTTGGGACTTATGACGTTTATATTTAAAAGTGCATTACATAAAGTAAATAAAATAATATTACTTTAGTATTTTAAAATTAAGCAGTAACCATAAAATAGCAAAGAGTTGTACTATTTTAAACTGTGTTAAACATGGATGAAAAATCTATTTAATTGTAACGAGTTATAATATGTGTGACACATAGATATTTATTTGAATATATTTTTTTCTAACGTCATGCTGTATCTCGCACATGGCAGGCAGAGGGAACTTAGAAACCTAATGTTAAATCACTCCGTTCCGTTCGCCACTTTCCGCCGAAGTCGAATTCCGCCCAAGTAGGAATGGAAACCATTACCGTTGGAAAATAATAAAAAAAACCAACTTTATAAATAATAAAGCTTTTCATTTGTTCTGTAGAACGTTATCATCTTCGTTTAGAGAACGAAGCTTCCTTTAAATAGAACGTTTAGATACTTCAAGATTTATTACAGGATTTCAAGATTTACTGTCGTCGATCGAATTACTTTAAATACATATATATTACGAATCACTTTAAATACATATGTCAAATTATTTCTTCTTACACTTACTTTTTCAATGAATATAAAGTAAATATTTGTATGAAAACAAATATTTACAGTATAAGCCAATTTTTCTTTATAAATACTAGTGGATACTTAGTAATAATTACGTTCATGTCACCACAAACATGAATACTGGCACCTCGTAAACAACGAGTTTATCAAGCCTTTTAACCCACACCGCACTCTATTGACCCACCGCATATTAGGTCTTTGCCAATCGGGGTCAAGTGTCTTAATTGTCTACGGCACTAGGATGTGTCAAGAAGCGAAGGTGCTCGCTACAAAGTGAATAATATACAATGTAATATTCAAGTTCGTATAGCATAGATATAGCGTATATTTTTTTATGTAGACTATGTCACTCACGTAAATGCATTACTTTGAGTGTATTAGTAAGTGATTCTTTAATAAATACTAGTAAGTATAATGTATTGAGACCTGTCGTAGCCCAGGGCGACAAGTGACTGTGAACGACAGCTTGTGGGTTCGATCCCCACTTTGGTTACAAGGCATTAAACACGGCGTTGAGTTCCACCATTCAACACGCAATGCCTCAAATTCGGCAGAAAGAAGGGAAAAGAATGGAGTGTCGTAACACTAGGTTCCCAAGTTTCACGTGCAGGATACAATGTCAAGCTGAAGTATGATACACTGAAGAAATAAATGTAGAATCTTAGAATAAACACTCATCTATGTAAATAATAAACAGTAATATTTTTACTTAAGTCGAAACAAAATATTTTTCGGTATTTTCCTACAATAACGAAATTAATGCTAACAACACCAATATGTATTTAAAATTATTGGATAATGTTAATATAATTTAGTTGGTTGGTTAATTTTCTTAACTAATACTTATATTATACATTTATAATATATCTCTTCAATTATATATTAAATAATTTGGTTTTTTTTTATGTTGACGTTGTATCCCGCATATGGCAGGGTAGGCGGAGGGAGCTCGGGAAGCTAGTGTATTTGGAAAACTTTAAGAATAAATTTTCAGAAAAATTGTGTAGAATTTTAAGATTAATTACAGTTTCATTTTATTACTTAACTACTTAACGATATATATTCTAAAACAGCGACCAAATTGAACATAACAATAGATCATTTATCTTATTAGGGATGATATTGTTTCCTTTAGCCGTCTATGATAAAAAAATATTTAGTCATGTCACACACCATTACCCAAACAGTTATCCAAGCCAAGTCAAGGCTGTTTAAGCAGCGAACCATAATGTAACGTCTATATAGGAACAAGGAAATTTGAACAAAGTTGTTTCTTATTTTATAAAGTACCATAAATATTTTTAGCTAAAATAAAATCCTGTCATGGCGCAGCTGCACAAGCGTGCGATTAGTAATCGACAGGTTGTAGGTTCGATCCCCACTTAAGGAAATGAAATATTTCATATTTTCAAATTAAATATTGAATGTTGTCATTTCTTCGCTCTGGCAACAAGGCAAAAAATGTGCGGCGTTAAGTTACGCCACCCAACACGCAATGCCTCAAATTCGGCGGAAAGTAGTGAACGGAAGTGGAACGTATGATCTTAACACTAGATTCCCAAGTTCCCTTTGCCTACCCTGCCTAAGAGGGATACAGCGTGAAGCTAAGTAAAATAAAATGTAATTACAAAAAAGTCAAAGAAAATAGAAATTTTTTGTCTATCTTAAAAATATTTAGTATTAGGAGATCTAAGACCTATTTTTCTTTTCACAATGGTACCTACACATAGACAATATTTGAACATATTTAAATAAATAAAAATTTACTAAATAGAAAGACGAATATAAAACGTTTTAAATATATATCATTATCATAGCAGTTAATAAGACATTACATTTATTATTCTTTTACTGTATTCAATTACTAACACAAAAGAGGAAAAAAATTGCGCCTAAAGTTATTTCACTGGCACAATGCGAAAATTGGTAACAAAAACGACCTACATGATGTGGTGTCAACAAAGATAATATATATCGCGATATCGGGGTATCTACGGCGCTATTGTTGTCCCTAAACGTAGTCGTGATCCCGGGATCTCGGGATCGTCAACCCCGGACTCGTTTGTCCCGGGATATCCTTCGGCAAACATCAACGAAACCCGAGATTCACTAGGCCTTTACTCAAGAGCTTTGTCGAGTCGCCGCAGGGTATGAAAATATAAATAAATATATTATTCCACCCCCGCTTATATTCGTCTTGTTTTTCATCGTAGCTTTGTTATTACTTTATATTGTGTCAGTTTTTTTTTGTAAAATAATGAATTCTTGATTCTTTGTCGCGCTTTCCATTAGCTTATGGGTATATATATTTTTATTAAATATGACAATTTTTTTTTTTGTTGTTCTATATATCTTCTATATATCATAATATTCATGTAATAACCCTAACATGTATATAATGAAAACCCAACAACAAAGGAAATGAGCATAAATAAAATAAATATAAAATTAAACTGAAAAGTTAATATTTAATATATAATAAATATTATTTTTTACAGCTTCACACTGTATCCTGTCATGACAGACCAGAGGGAACTTGGGAACCTAATGTTAAGTAACTGACACTGGGTGATGGAACTCTACGCCGCGCTTTTAATCTTACAAAAACGAAATGAAAATATTAGATATTTTATTTCCTCGAGTGCACCTGTAAATATATTAACACATTAAAAGTATTTAAAATAAAAATATTTATCTACTTTGTATGTACGCTCACGATCGTTGGCATTACCTATTTAGAAGATAGGACAAAAGGAAAACTTCACGGAAACATCAAATAAAAGAAGCATGCTGTTCCAGAGTTGCACCTAAAACTTTGACTCATGTTGACCTATCGATCGGAGAACTCAAACGACTTGTCTCAACTTCGATATTAGTTCGCGCGTGATAGATTCAGCCCGGCCAGTTTGACAGTTACGATGGTGACAGATGACGCCTCATACCATAACGCGCCGGTAATTTGTCTTCGACGGAAAGACTTACCGTTAAAAATGTTAACCAAATGTGCTTTTCTTTATTATTAAAATAGTTTACCTATGACATTATAGTATAGTAATCTCACAAGAATGATTTTATATTAAGTTATAATTATGTATAACTTAAGGCCTGTCGTGGCGCAGCGGCACAAGCGTGTGACTGTAACTGACAAGTTCTGGGTTCGATCCCTATTCGAGAAAATGAAATATTTAATATTTTCAATTTAAATATTTAATGTTTCATTTCTTCGCTCTGGTAATAAGGCAAAGCGCGGCGTTGAGTTCCGCCACTCAACACTGCCTTAAAATTCGGCGGAAAGCGGGGAACGGAAGTGGAACAGAATGGCTTAATACTAGGTTCCTGGGCTCCCTCTGCCTACCCTGGCTCGTGCGGGATACAGCGTAAAGCTATGATGATGATGATGATATGTAAACTACTACATTATATGCATAAATATCGATTAATGATTTCAAAGCTGCGAACTGATTAATTATAAAATATATCTAGTAGAATCTACAGCTGACACGTTTGATTAAACGCAAAAACAAGTTTCAGTTTAGTAATTTCAAGGTTCCAGTTCCAAATTTCATCATAGCAACATAGCATACTAAAGTGTCTACTTTTCTAATAACCTTGTCATAATAACAATCGATTTATAAAGAATGACTAAACATTCCCCATCTTGTTGTATAGAAATAATTACTTTAGCGTCCTGGCGAGGAGTTTTGCGGCAGTTTACTCTACAGGAAAGTGTTAAACGCCTTTAGTGTCATTCCAGTGATTAATTTGTGTCGGGCCTGTCGCGTTAATGGGCTAAAATAATTTAGTGGGCGACGCTGCTTTATTTATTATCAGGCTTTGTAGCATGTTGAGCTTTAGAAAATACCTCATCGTTAATCTATTAGATGGCAACATTCTAGCAAAGTAACATCACGATATTTCAATATGCGTCTAATTTATATTGTAATTACCCTAATTAATTTTGATTTTATAATTTACACATGTACGTACAAAATACCAGAATTTGACCCATGTTTCGCATTTTTATTTCTTTGTATGTATTAATTAAGTCATTTATTTTGCACTTTTCTGCAAAATAATAGATACATCTGCTAAGAAAAAATCCTAAATAGAAATTTGAGTAATTAAAAAGAATTAAATCCGACAGAGAACCAAAGCTATCGATATAGCCATAAGGATTAACAAGCTTAATTTGACCGTCAAAGGTGGCGCTAAGGAGGAATCGAAGCTCAATGGTATGCCATTGAAGAGGTCTGTATCGAGCAGAGAAGGAAGAAAGACTGATGATGATGATATTGAAATTCAAAGCTACCATTATACATAATTAAAACAAATATAATATGTTATATTTGTTTTAATTATGTATAAATATTTCTTAATGTAGTAAATTAGTTCAATTCCAATTTTAATCAATTTTTAGTTCAACCATTAATAAAAGTTTGTGTTGTTATAATATTATTTAAAATATTTACTCCATTTTTAGGTACAACAAAAAAATGACAAGAAATTTTATTTGCAGCAGCTTAATATTCTAAAGTAAATCACCCATCTGCGGCGGCAGATTGTTTTGTAATAATATAATAAATAAAGGTTTTCCTTTTGCAAACTTTTCCGATCGATTTGAGGGAGGCATTTTGATTTTGGGCTCATAACGAACTGTTTCTGGCTGTTAAACAACAAACTTGAGGTCGAATCAACATCACGCGAGTGAAGTTGGAAGTGAAAAGCCACTAGGAATACGATATAACTTGTCTGATTTCGTCGAAACTCGTCTAAATCCCTCGTCCGACTTGCGTTCAACTTTAGCAGATCGAAGGGTGAACAACAATGCCGCACTAAACAAAGGCTCTTTGAAATACTTAGCGAATTACCAAGGAAGCCAAAAAAGATAATCCTTGTGTTTTCTATTCATTTAAATGAATAAGGACTAATTTATAAAACAGTTCAACACATTTAAGACTAAGCTGAAAAAAAGCGCAAAATTAAAAAATAAAGAATGTATCAATAAATATTACTATAATATATCAGTACATATCAGTACGTATACAATAGTAGTTTTACAAACTGATTTCGTTGATTAAACAAATAGGTAAACATTAACTACTATTTTTAATATTTGATCCAAACAAGGCTTTCAGCCGAAACTGGAACTGTACCAGCGGCTCTGGCTGGTCTTGTCCGGTCAAACTGAGCTCCTATATAATATTTTCAATTTAAATATTTAATGTTTCATTTCTTCGCTCTGGCAATAAGGCAAAGCGCGGCGTTGAGTTCCGCCATTCAACACGCAATGCCTCTTATTCGGTAGAAAGTGGGGAACGGAAGTGGAACGGAGTGTCTTAACACTAGGTTCCCGGGTTCCCTCTGCCTACCCTGCCTCGTGCGGGATATAGCGTGAAGCTGAAGAAGAAGAGAATAGCCAAACTACATTTTTAATCAAAGAGTGCCGAAATCGAACCGATTTTTTTACTACTATATACATTAGAATAATAATAAATAATAGATAATACTTAATATATGTAAGTAAATACAAAAATAAAATGTAATAAAATATTTCTAGCAGAAAGTAAAACATTAAAGATTACATTTTTGTTATAAATAAGACGTTGAAAAGAAATGGCACCAAATTTCATCCTTTGCGTAGGCATTTCCTTTGTTACATGAGTGGTATTCGTGTCCTCACCGATGAATAAAGGCCCTTAATCCCGTATTACATGAGCGATGACTGTAGAATCGAACGACATAAATAAATACTGTTTGGACTTATGGGATTTTTCCGTATCATCGATAAGTAATGCTGTGTGCATTGTAGTCCATATTTCACGTGTCTGAGTATTATATATACTTTTCACGTTATATTCATTTTCGTTTACAAATTCTTTTTTAATTTAATTTCACGTTATTTTTTACACTATAATAAAAGAGTTTGCTGATAAAAAATTTTAGGTCATTTCATTTTAGGTCCACTTTACCTACTTTTAAATATAATCGCTGCCTTTATATAAACTAACTTAATTATAAATACTTTAATTACGACAAAAAGATAAGATATATAGATACAATATAACGACAAACACATTAACTACCTCTAGTAATTTACTTCAGGATAGAGCAAAGTATGATGTAATGAAGCAAAATCGATATGCCATGGGATCGAACACCTGACGTGTCACCTAGCGACCGAGTACAAACACTGGTGGAACACGCCCAAATTATTCCACACGGCACGCAATGCTACAAAACATTAAACGTCATTTTAATACCACTTTTAAATTATAGACCGTTAAAAGACTTTGATAACATGCTTAACGTATTAACTTTTATGTTATTACTAACGAACATGATTCAGAAAAGTATATTCATTTTTTATATTAATTATTCTATAGCGTAAAGAGAAATATTTTATTTGAAAGTTTAACTTTAAATTAAAAAGATTTTTTTTATTTCTTTAGACGGAGGGAGAGGATTTTTTATCATAATTACGTAAATTTAGTATTTGTTATGCCAAAATATTACAAACACGTTTTAGAGAAACAAAAAATCTATATCATTATTTGTTTAATTATTTCCCTTTCTCGCTTTAGTCACGAGGCAAAACGCGTTCCGCGAATCAAGGCAAGTGGAAGTCAGTGAAATCAGTAACTTAACAAAAGAAAGCTAAAAAAAACCTTGTTATAGTTAATTATAACTCGAATATACGAGTAGTGCAGTCGTAGATAAATCTCTATTACCAGATATTTTACGTATGACACTTGTGTTGAAAGACTCCACAGAATTCTTTTATTATTTCCTTATTCAATCATAGGTATATCTTTTTAGATGGCGGCGTTGAGTTTCTAAGAGTTTCCCTCTGTCTAGTCTTCTATGTGGACATCACAAACCGAAAATAGTCAATTTATTAATTATAATCGGAATATATCGGAATACTACTACTATATCGGTAAAGTGGGACACGCTTAGGTCAGTTTCACAAAACACGCATAGTAAGGGATAGCTGTTACACTTTATTAGCTGAATCTTACGCAATTACGATTGCCGTATCACAGTGTCATACCGCAAACAACGCACAATTATAGGGGTCACATTAGGTGTACAAAGTTTGCTCCTTGACGTACCTAACATTAAATAGGATAATATTAACAAAAACAAGTACAGTAACAAAACATTTTACAGATAACATTTTCGAAACAAACTCTTAGCTTCACGCTGTATCCCGCACGAGGCAGGGTAGGCAGAGGGAACCCGGGAACTTAGTGTTATGACACTCCGTTCCACTTCCGTTCCCAACTTTCCGCCGAATTTGAGGCATTGCATGTTGAGTGGCGGGACTAAACGCCGCGCTTTTGCCTTATTACCATTAATAACATTATCATTTTAAAAATATTCATAGATATTAAATTTAAACTAAGATGTCAGCTAATTTAGTAAATCATTTTTTGTAGCAATTTTGTTGGACAAAACAAAGCTACTTCATACTGATATATATTTTTTATTATATCACATATTTACTTTAAAATAATACTAAACGTAAAAGGAAATTTACCAAAATACGATATTACTTTTTTGATTAAGCCGTTTCCGAGATTCGCATGCACAAACGCATAGAAAAACAAACAATCATTTTAAAAAATATTTTTTCGGGCACTATTGATTGATTGATACATTTCCCTAACAATAGATTTTTTCATCTTTTATGTACAGACAGCGATTATTTACAATTTGATTACATGTATAGAATTTATTAGATTTTTCACCTAGAAGACATAATGAATAAAATATTTACGTTCTTTATAGAATTATAACTAAATTTGTCAAATATTATTAATCCATTGCAAGCCTATTTAGACCTCTAATTATCTGATTGTAGTCCACTGTTTCATTACAACAATCTCGAAAAAGTATCGAAAAGAAGTTCTATAAAGTCGATTAAATAAGCAGCAGTTGCTAAATTAGATGTAGATATAGTGGAGAACACAAATCCTGCATTGCTTATCAGATAGATTGTGCGCGTCAACGTAATGCGTGTCTTGCTAAAGTACACAAGATTAGGTCGCACTAAGCTTGGTTGACAAGGGACATGCAAACCTGTCCATTCGCTCCGAAATCGTACTTATTACAACTTTCCAGCAGAATTGCTATTTAAAAGCGTCGTTACAATCGCTATTTCAGAATGTTAACTAATAGACGCAGACAACCCTAATTGCTCCACAGGTCGACCAAAATCAACGGGAGCAAAAAATCTTTTAGCTTACCGAAACGTAAACTTAACTTGCGAATAAATCACGAGGAAACTTCGTTTGAAACAGTGGACCGCAACGAGGAAAGTACGCTATTTTCATAAGGGGAAAAACAATAACTGGAGGCGTGGAACAAGGGCCGCTTTTAAGGCCCATAAATCAAAATACGAACAATATTTTCTGTATAACGCCAGACAAGCACATTCACTACGAAATTTTTTGGGACTCAATGGGTTTAGTGTTTCGTTAACATTTTGCCACTGACTTTCTTTTGTTTCTTTATAGTACCTACTTAGTAATAAGTTAAACGAGATATAAAATAATAATAATAACTATGGCTCTTTTCTTGAAAAATAATAAGAACTTAATACATATAATAATTATAATTTTTATTTATTGTATGTCTTTGTTATACTTATAATAAGTTTTATCATTAGGCACTTGACTTATCTGCGCAGAGAAATAAAATTCGATATTTTGTGTAAACAGAAGAACACACAGCAATATACATATGAACTCAGCGTTCTGAATCACTATCTATCCTAAAATGTAGATACAGTTAACAAAGCACTATGAGCCTGGCAATTTCGCTTTTAGGAAATTCAGTATAGCAGAGGATAACGAAACTGATAATGTAGTGTAAATCGATTAACAGGAAGAGAGATATTTTGCTAAATGCTGATAAGCCTATGAAGGCTTATATTAATATATTTTATATTCAATGTATATGTTAAATGATACTGCCATAAATGATAATGTACCAGGAATAAGGGACGATGCTTGCGGGTATATAATTAATTTGGCTGAATGTTTATGCTCGCAGCAAAAAGCGAAGATCGAATTGGTACATAGCTTACTTGCTACTTGCTAAATGCCAATAATTCGTGAAAATGAAGTTACAATTTAAATTCATAACATAGATCGTTTAGTAATACACAAACTATGTGAACTCTGTTTATTAATGGAAATTTTATATAAATAGTTATTTATGTTCTAAAATCATACTTTAGAATTCACTCCTTGTTATTGAAAGTTTTGTTGTCTCTTTCACACCTTAATTCATGACGAAGATTTTTGGTTGTTATCTCTTTTTGTTTCTGATTTAAAGACAAAACATTAAACATTTACCCATATCTTTAATTGGAATATAATCGACGATACCGTATCTCACGTACGTCTGGATACAGACAGTGCTTTAGATCGCTATAAATTGACTAAATATGTCAAATACAATATATAAAAACACATTAAATACAAAAGAATATACAATATTAAAGAAAAAATATATAACGAAAATTATTTTCATAACGTTACTACATAATACAAAAGAAATAACATTGATACGTATTATAACATTTTATATCTACTGTTATAATAACATAAGAGCAAAAGGTACCAAGTCTTGACGATTCCTCTTCAAATCTTAGACAATTATGAGGCAGCGGTTATGGATAGCAGGGGTGTGCCGCCCTCTAGGAGCCTAGATAACGCAATTACAGCACCGTTATTAAGCGACAGCTATTATTCATTGCTAAGTCCTTGTATTCATCTGAAAGCGTGGAACGTCTGACGATATTTTCATTTCGGATTTGTGAAATCAGTTATTTATATTAATTAATTTAGCGTCACATTGCGTTGAGTATGTAGAATTGATAATAGTAGATGATTAATAGATGATTTTTAAGAACAGTCTTATTCTTAAAAATCATCTATTAATCATCTACTATTATCAATTCTACGATCCATTAATTTCTTACCGTTGTACTATAGTGATAATTTAGTAATAAAGCACATCGTGCAAAAACGCGTGATTGCTTTACATATTGGATGCCCAGACATTATATTAAAAATAGCCATTGCAGTTCTAATTTTACCAAAACAGCATTAAAATGAATATATATAGTATAATATTTTGTATTAAAAGCAAAGTGTTATTAGAATAAATAGGACCCTTCGAGAGTAGCAAATACATTTGAATTAATAATGGTTAATTATTCTGGAAGATAAATACTAAGATATAACGAGGCAAGCTGTTAAGGGAATTTCTGTTTATATTCTGTAAAGCTGAGAGAACAATAAAAACATGTGAAATAAGGTTAGGAACCGAGCAGAATGGATGTAATAAAGAAATAACTTCAGAGAAACGCGCTTTACGTGAATAATTTGGTGCTTTCGTCCTTGGTGCACACAATGGAAGTTACTGTTCCGAAGAGAATAAAAATATTCATATTTTTCCATTCGCGCACAACGCAAAAGAGAATTCATAAATTTTAAAATGAAGATATGTACGCTATTAGTTTCATGTATTTTTTGTTTGGCACAAAACAGAAATTAATATCGAATGATTTTGCGAATTCATTGAAAACTAAAAAATACTGGGTCATTTAAAACTGTGAAATATTGTATGATACTCGTAAATATATTCGTATTTTTTAACTTGCTTATATTTTTCTTATCTAGGTTACTTTGTCCTCGAGGAAAGGGTAAGGTGAAAATCGTTAACGTCTTGTTAACTTGTAAATGTATTGCAGCTTGTTACAGATATTATCAAGTGTAGGTTTACAATACATAATGACGAATTTCAACCGTGCTTGTTCCTTTAAAATTGCCTTTACAACACACACAGTGAAAAATTTTCTTGTATATGAGTACAGGTTACACAAAAAAAGTTTAATATTTAATAATTTAATATTTGCTAAGTACTTATAGGTAATAGAAAATGTTAATTAAAACAAAATATTTATCGTACAGATAAATTATAGCTAAGTTGTAGCGGTAAATATATCAACCATAATTTCCCAATTCCGACGTAGTCTGCTATAGTAAGTAATTGAAGTCTAAATGAAACGTCGAAATTAATAGCAAATAAATATGTTATACGACTTCAATGAAAGAGGCGTGCCTGTTTTTAACGATATTACATAAATGACTGTCACTCAGCGCGCCGTAAGTCCACCTCAATCTGTCGGGAACAGTGTAATAGAATTGATGAAAGCGGTTGACCGCCTAGCTCCGGCTATAACCTGTCATCCCCCTAGCCGATACGCTTGGATAAGGGTTAACAGGATTTCTTTACCTTATTAGATAAAATGATTATAATATTTAATTATGAAGTGTTTATGACTTTAACTTTTACCTATCTCGCAACTTTGTACACGTAGATGGTAACTGCATTATTAAATATGTTAAATGTAGTTTCATTTTCAAAATGATAAATTTACAAACAAGTAAACTACAATGACGTCACCTCCTGTGTAAAATAAAGAAAACCAATTTCATACTAAACTTAAATTTAAAAAGCGTATAAAAATTTCGAACGAAGCAGGATTTGAACCCGCGCCTCTGGAATACCGTTCCAGCGCTCTGACCAACTAAGCCATTATATAATCCACCAACTAAGCCATTATATAATGGCTTAGTTGGTCAGAGCGCTGGAACGGTATTCCAGAGGCGCGGGTTCAAATCCTGCTTCGTTCGAAATTTTTATACGCTTTTTAAATTTAAGTTTAGTATTTTCTGTCCTAAGTGTGGAATAACACTTTAAAAAATAAAGAAAACCAATTTCACTTGGGTAATGAAGCCAGAAATGTCAACGTTCAAGTTTCCCGTAGAATAATATTGTTCGTGGACATAACTTTTAAAATTGTTTTTGAGGATTAGTTTACGAGTACTTCAAATTTAAAAGTCACTATACTTTGGAGTTTCTTTTAACTATCGTTTGTACTTTGAATCTATGAGAATGCCTAATATATATGAAACAAAAAAAATATTTAATATAATAAATTATATTAAATATTGTATTATATAAATTGTAAAAGAAGTACCTTTGGAATTGTATCATAAATTCTTAATGCTATATGAGAAAGAATTGAAAAGCAAAAAAAGCAGATATCCCAAAATAAAGGCAATAAAGATGTAATTGAGTTGACAGACGAGATTCTTCTCAAGTTAGATTATGTTAGTTTTGAATTGTTATAAAGTAAAAGTTTGTACTACATAGATAGATAGGGTCGTATAGAAATTAAACAAAAACGAGCCGAGCATGAGGGGATCGGATTGATTGGTTTTCCTTTTTTTAGCTAACGGTATAGACAGGTAGGTTACGGGCGTAATCCGCTTGTATTTTTTCATTTCTATTTCGGTTCGTAAATTTTATTAAATTTAACGTTATTTTTATTTTAAAAATATTTGAATGATTCTTACAAAAAAAATGTTATAAAAAAACCAATACATTGCGTGAAGGCCTGTCGTGGTGCGAGGATATATGTAAGCGTGCAACTGTAAACGCGGCAGGTTGTTGGTTCGATGCCAATTCGAGAAAATGAAATATTTTCATTACTTCGCTCTAGAAACAAGGCAAAACACGGCGTTGAGTTTAGCCACTCACCACGTTTCTCTCAAATTCGAAGGAAAGTAGGTAACAGAAGTGTCTTAATGGGACAAAAATGCGTTAACACTAATTTTTCAAGTCCGCTCTGCCTATCCTTCCGTGATACCACATGATGCTACATGAAGCTGGAAAAAATGTTATCTCTACGTTCCCGACTATTTGGAGTGTGGATTTTTAACATTTTTGTCCTAAACTGGCATTATATATAATAATTATCAGTTCAACAATATGGTAATACATATGTCATAAATAGTAGTGTTTCAATTTTCACTAAAAACAATGTAACTAAAAAAAACGAAATGACAAAGAATAAACGATCGGTACTATTCTGTATCTATACTGTCAGTTGAGGCAGTTAATTGTTTGCGGGTCGGGCTTTAGAGGAAAGGACAACTAACATCACCACGCGAGTTAACTCGTATAAATACAGTTCATAAAGCTCTGTTCATCAAAGTAAGGCGATTGACAAGTTGCTATATTAAATGAATGTTTCTACAAAAGAAATGTTAATATATTGATCACCAGATTAATGAAACCAATTTATATTTATACTTTTCCTTTTGTTTCATTAGATACATAATTATTAACTATAATTTTTTGGCAAATCTAGATAATTTATTGCTATGGTTGATTTTATGGCTACGACGTTTTTTGTTAATGTTTTATTATACGAAAATGTTGTATTTGTCCAACTAAACAAATTAAAATTTACTATTCACGTCATCAAAGTAGCTGTGATGCTTACCTGAAACAAAAAAAATGATAATTAATACATTTTTCTACGGAACTCAATCAATCAAAATGATCTAACTCACCAAATCAAACATATTGCATTAATAATTCATAAGAGATATGAGACCAAAACAATTACAAAATATAGTTCCTCAGCTTCACCCTGTATCCTGTATACGGCAGGGTAGGAAGGGGATACATGGAAACCTAGTGTTAAGACACTCCGTTCTTATCCCAAGTTTCCGCCGAATTTGAAGCATAACGTGATGAATTGTGGAACGCGGCGCTTTGCTATGTCACCAGAGCGAAAAAATAAAAATATTAAATATTTCATTTGAAAATATTTATTACATTTCTTGGAGTAGGGATCGAACCCACAACCTGTTGCGTTTACAGTCGCAATCGCTTGTGCTGCGCCACTACAGGCCTCAACAAAATAAACCTTAAAAAAGACTTTATTTTTATATAGGTATTTAGTAGACACTAATAATGTAAGTATCCAACAACATAATCAAAACTATTGCGAAAAAGATACACACTCAATAGTTTCGTATTTCCAATATCATGATCCCTAGTGAACAGTGTGTCAGTTGATTGGACATGTGACAACGGGCACGGCGAGAGTGGATTGATTCCATCCCCTACCCTATACCCTCTATCTCATCTCTGCGAATTCCACAACAAATGTGATTACCGGAGTAACTGGAGTAACTATTCCTAGCGGTTGGTTTCTCGTTCCTTACTTTTAATATGCCTTATGTATTAAACATGTTTAGTAAACATTCTTTTTTTTCTCAAGCCAACGTCGCTTTGCCTTGTTACCAGAGTGACGATATGAAATATTTAATTTGAAAATATTTAATTACTTGAGGAATCGACTACACGACTACACGGCCGCGCAAGCTTGTGCGTGCGCTACAACAGTCCCCCAACTTGGTCTGATAAATTCACGTTGGTTTAAGAATATCAATATTTATTTAAATATTTTCCATATCCAATACTTTTTTATTTTTTTAAAGGTATACTTTTTAAATCAATTATTCTAAAACCTAATTGATCTTGTAATGTTTCAGATAGATAGATGGTTATATATCATTGCTGCTCACATAACATAATATTTAGTTTTTTAGGTCGCTTAAAAATAGCGCATTCATATGTAACCTGTGACACAAATCGTTTTACGCAACAAAAGCGAACCGTAAATCACCAATCATTTTACGAAATGGCAATACAGGGGCATCCATATTTCACTCGTTCGCGTTTCCTGCGTAGACGTATGAGAAAATATTTGCCAAGTCAAGTTAAACGCTCGCGTTTTGTAAATGTTCCCAGACGGCCGAATTGACGCGGGGTGACCGGAGGATTCTTCCAGATTATTTATTATGTTAGTGACATGGGTGTTGTAATTCCCCTAACACAATTTGAGCTCTATCAGGCGATGGATTAAAATAGATTGACCTATTGCTGGATCACAGTCCTACATATTATACTATAATTATATCCTGACAGAAATGACCTAATGTATACATGTAGGTATCTACATCATTATACATAGGAATTTACTTAGCTGTGAGCACACGGCTGGGTAGGCTGGTAGAGGGAACTTGGGAACCTAGTGTTAAAACACTCCGTTCCCCACTTACCACTTTTAGTAATTAACCTATATAATTACTACAAAAGGGACGTTATTATTATTCAGAATATAACATGAAGCATTAATTTTATCTATTTAATGGATTTGGTAGTTGTGTAATTCAATATCATATGTATTATATTTTATAAGGTTATCTTATTATATCTTATATTTGTAGATTAATATGTATTATATTTTTTTAGGGTTAGCATTTATTTTTCAATGCAGGGATAGTTTTACATATCATAAAATACACAGCAACAAATTAGTGAAAAATTTACAAACTATCCGTTACAAAATTTAAAGCCTGTTATTCAATGGCTGTAAGCCAGCGAACAGAGGCAGTGTACCATCCATTTTATTAATAACGGCTGATCGTAATATAATAAATTACCGTTATAATCATGGATGATACCAATATTGTATGTAGTAGGTACTCAAAGAACTTATACCCACAATCTCACAACGGCGTTTTTTCATAAACACAATAGTTGTGGGTTCGATACCCACTCGGGGAAATGCATAGTCATAATTTCCCTTCTCTGTTTTTTTTAAAGTAAATATTCCTAAGCATGATAATACTCGTAATTATTTATTAAACTCCACGTTGTTGGAAAATATTTTATAAGTTTAAAAAATACATAATGAATGCCTCATTATTAGTGAGTTTCAGTCAGCAGAAGTTTAGTTCAGAGGCATACGATTCTAGACTAGCACACAGACGAGTCGGCACCTTTGAGTCACACGAAGGCCCTCATCGACACGTCGTAACTCGCCGAGAATATTCAAAAATAGGCTCCCCATACACCCCGGATGTAATGACGCTTACTTTATAAGCGATTTTATTGAATTTTATTGCAAACGTTGCAATTTCCGTCACGTTGTGCTCTTTTGGATTGGTCGTAATTGAAATGCCTATCGTGATGTGTACAGGAGACGTTTGCATCTTAATAGCATTGTTAGGTTGGTAGACTTGTACTGTAAATACTAATTGAATATCGAACGGTTCTGCAATTATTCAGAAAGCCACCCCCCTATACATATTTATTCTCGGAGCTACAGTATTTATTCTGTACATTTCTCTTGACTTCCTAATTAGAAAATATGGTCGTCCTAGCAACACTTATCAGAGTGACCACACGCTCGTTGTGTTTACTTAGGGTTGTTGTCTTAATGGAGGCGAGAATGTTTTGCGAAATTCTCTTCTAAATTGGCAATCACGATATGCAAGCTCGGCTTTTATTGCTTAGTTTAGGTAAAAATGGGACCGATATTTGTCGGTTGCTTTTTCAGTATTGTTATCATTGTAAATATTGGTGCTACTATATATTGATACAGTTAAATTCGAACTGTTTTAGTAAAACTCTTTATCAAGTCATAGTCATATATACCTTATAATAATAAATCAATTTACCTTCTATAATTATAGCATTCTAAATGAAACTATTTTAGCCGGATTAATAGTGTATATTTAGTATTATACATTTTTCGAAATGCGACGAGTCCATACTTGTAAAGAACTAACTAGATAGACTGAATTCCTCTGTCAGTTGATATAATTTTTATATCAAACTGCTGCTAAGGATTTTTCATTTGCCTCGCGTATTGTCCTGGGTTCTTGCTGAATGACTTGACTATATCTTGCCCTCTGCTGCTGTGTGTTTAAGATTTTAGGGTTTTTATGAGTCCGAGGAGGTAGAAAGTTTCCAACCATCTCCTCTACTCTCTCTCAACAGCCTTGCTGATTCTAGGAGTATATCTGTTTTTCTCCGCGTTTGTTGTAGGGTTTTTAGTTCTAATGTAATAATGGTGGGGTATATCTTCTGTATGCTCACACATAGCTGACTTCGATAATTATTTATTTTTGACAACGGAGATGTCTTTCTTTACCCTTACACTGATACTTTTCTTTGTTTAGCCCATATATGATAAGCCACAGTCACTGTCACTGTCTAATTTGTGCACTTGTAGACTGCAAAGAAATATAACATTTCACTGGTGTCATAAATTCACTCATTATGTTCTTATTCTTAAAAAGATTTTTTATAGATGCTCGTTTAAAATATTTTCACGTCCACGTCCTGTCTGTGACAACCTTTACATATAGGAGAAGTGCCACCTGTGACTGTGGATGACTTGATGATCTTCTGATCACATTTACAATAGACAAATAATATCTTAGCTTTCCTTGGTGTTGTACTTATAAAACACCTAATGATACAGTAGGACACACATTATATAAGACACAACAGTTATCTATCTGTTGTCTGACTGACATTTTGTTTCAGAGAGCCCCCCAGCTCTCTGATGGGGAGGAGTACAAGCTGATCTGAGCTCCCCGGCAGATGTTAGAAAGCATTTCGATTACTTTTTCTAGTTACAAGAAAAAATACAGCGTTGACATCACGCAATGCCTCGAAAATTACGTTACACGGCTAGCACTACAATTCAAGGGACTTTTAACTAAATAAAAAAAAAAAAAAATGTGTACCATTAAATAAATCAAGTTTTAAAACCAACAACATTTCACATTTATCAATGTAACTAGCATAACATAACTGTATAGACTACAGAAATGTTCAATATTTTACGTCCAAATATATATATAAATGGTTTCATTTCGTAGCAAGACAAAGTGCGGCGTTGAGTTCCGAGCAATGCCTCAAGTTCAGCGGAAAGTAGGTAACGATACGGAATATCTTAACACTAGGTTCCCAAGTTCCCTCTGCTTACCCTGTCATGCGGGATATACTTGAAGCTGAGTGAGTGATATAGATATTTCAAAATAATAAATTACTTGTACAGTATGTGTTTCCAATATGTCTACTAAAACCTATCAAGTGTCTTGATAGATTTCGATACTTCATTAAGCACACACTAATAGCGAAAGTTACTGAACCAGTAAATGTCTCGTCGCCACACCGCATACAACCAAAGTACTTCATTATAATGTCGTCGTTTTTAATTAACTTTCGTATATATTTTTAACCGCTTCAATTAATATAGGAATTCGAAATATTACAAAATCTCATCTACTTGAAAATTAGTAAAGAAAATATCAAGTACGTATTCTTCTTTTACTATTATAGCGTTAACCGTCCAGACAATATGACCACTAAGCCATATGTATAGTTTTCTAAGTAAATATTTATTATAATACAGGTCGTCAAGGCATTTTAATCTTTTATAAACGAGGCCCGTACGTATAAAAAAAAATTAATGTCACCATCACAATATAATATATTTTAAAACAATAATTCTAAGCTAATAAAATAACCAAAATTACCTTAAAAGATCAAACAGACGAGAGCAACTAAGATAATAAGAGACACAAAATCCGTGGCGAATATAAGCTGAACACGTCGGAGACAAACTGCTCGACTCAACATTTACGATACACCCTTATTCCCAAGAGCACCCACTCGATCTCATTGTCTCAGCTGGTCTTGATACTATAAATAGTTATTTATAAATAATAGGAAAATCAAAATCACTGCTCAATTTTACTAATCAAGTAGATACACTGCTTAAGCTCCAGATATTACATAGTAATAATCTAATTACGCAGGATGTATTTGACATTTAAGTAATTTTTTTCTCACAATTTAAATAAGAGTGTTAAAATTTAAATATCCAGACTTTCTACGTATGAGTATATAGTAATAATAAAGTTTGTATGTAACTATACATATACATACATATGTCATTTATATTTATATACAAATATATTTAAAACAAGTCTCATATTCATCAAAGTATAAAAATGTAACCAACCCTTCAATACCAAAATCTTAAGACCTTACTATATTGAAGAAGTTGGCAGTAAAAAAAAACTCCGCAAGAAAGTTCCAATAATCGCACACTACAACTTCGGCAATACGAAAACTAACAAAGTGTTTACACACACATCGTTACGTTGCCATGGTTACCGGGTTGATCTCTTGGGAGTGAGCAATAACTCGTGCCTGGTTAATAGGATGTCACCAAAATTAGGAAAGGCACCCGTTCCCAGCACTGGTTGATTACGTGCTGAGAAATGCGGAAAATTACTGAAATACTTAATGACACTGTATCCTTCACAGACTGAACTCTATAAATATTTACTTTACTACGCCATAAAACAAAGTTTGTTGCTATACAAAGTTTGAATTAACGACCTAAGTGTAAACACATGTTACTCTAAAAGCATTTTATACTCATTTTATACTCATTCATACAAATTACAAACTATTCTGTGAGAGATATTTTATCTAAAGCTAAAATAGTTAAACGAGTATATGACGCCTGTGAGAAAAATAAAGCAATATCACGTATAGACGTTCAGTTCGCATAGATGGCAAGCACTCTGAACAAAAAAAATGTTACTTTTTTATCTTAACATTTATCTGGAATATTATATATTAGATTTAAATACACAAAAAATGTTTATAATAATTTTCCTTGTTTGGTCCTCTAAATATATTTTCGTATGGTTCGAGGAAAACTTACAAGTGTAATGCGATTAGTTAAAAAAGAAAACTGAATACTGATTTGGAATTATAATATATCTAATAACTTCAGATAGGACAATTTAATTTAAAAAAAAAATACAGCAAGATTGATTAATTTTGCTCTGAGCCTCGTTTTGAAAAACATGTGTAATCGTTCTTAAAAGCCTTTCGTAAAATTGCACGATAAGTGCTTTACACCATAATTAATACATTTACTTGCAATTATTTAATATTTTTATACTATAATTATTTTTTAAGCTCTATGGATTTTTTTTGGTCCTTAGCAATTACTTAAACTATGACATCTTTTCAGAATCGTGTTTATTTCTAATTTCTAACACGCAAACTCATTTTGGTTATTTATCAATAATTTTCTATACATACATTTACATCGTTAGTTATTTTAATAAAATATAATAAATTAAAACAAAATCCAAAGGAATAAGAAGCACACAGTAATAGTGTTTTAAATCCAAAATAACATTTTATATCCATTTAAGTAAGTGACGATACTAAATTGTAGCTGTATCTTAAGCGAGGAAATATAGCGTTTCGAGGACGACGTTAATACATTTTCGTTCCTATTGAGAGCGAAGATGGATTAATTTCAGCGAGTCAAGATCCGTCTTTGGCAGTCGCTTTCAGAATTTGAGCCATTGCATTGCAAGAACACTACTTTGCTTCAGTTTAAGACTAAGTTTCAATTGAAACTTGTCTTCAGTAGGGATACAATTTGAGACGTTTGTAGATGAGTTGTGTTCATTTGATATTATTAACAAGTGCTGAATGAATTTAGGATATATATATATATGTATATATATATATATATATATATATATATATATATATATATATATATATATATATATATAAATATATATATATATATATATATATATATATATATATATATATATATATATATATATATATATATATATATATATATATATATATATGTATATAAAGTAATGAATAGAAAGGTAAACAGATCATTCAAGTTTGTATAGAGTGAGGTTGAACCCTTTATTGATTCTTATGGAAAAGTGTTTTATGGCGTGTTTCCTCTCAGCTTTCGTTCGCTACAGGAAGGAAGGGTGCCTTCCTTAATAATGAGAAAAATAGCATCATCAGTAAACCTAACACGCTTATTCTACCAAGCCCTTTGATATTTTTTGGATCTTCATTTGTAAATACTACAAATAATTGTGCAAATATAATGGCATTACAATTTATTTCTAACGTTCACTGACGCTTTCCTTATCATGTCTAAGAAATTTTGGTGCAAAGAATTATATACAATATGTGTTCCTTTGAGACTAAGGCAGCTCTCAAAAGCTTCCTTCACCTGTTGAGAAAAAAATCTTTAGTGACGTGGAGGTAGCGAGACTCGTCATGAAAAGCACTTGAGCCTGGGTCGCGTGCTAACAATGTGCCCGCCCCTCACCCTTTGACCTGCTCGACGCTTTGTCGTGAGGGCAGATGAGATGACATCACAGTATAAGCATACGCCATATATATACGTGAAAAGAATACTTCGATGTAGGGACAGTAGTATCGGTACGTGATGATAAAAAAATATACGTTAAAATTTGTTTTAAGCCATTAAGTATCTTTGCCTATTAGTTTTTATTATTTTTATTAACGTTTGCTGTTTAAAGCAAAAAATTATAATTTTGGATATACTAACAAGAATTAGAACGTTCATTCCCCGAAATTATAACCACTTTACATATATTTACCGATTATTTTAATTAAATTATAATTCAATGTAAATAAGTAAAATTGCTTAATACCACAACGTAGACATGCTACGATACAAAAGGTGAAACATAAGTCGAATGATGTGTAATATGTACATATCTAGAGCTAGAGATCTGTGTGTAGTGATGTGCTTAGTGTTTCCTGCTCACACGTGTTTACTAGAGGGGTCGCTTTACTTAACTCTTACTCGCGTACTCTTTGTTTCGGGGTGTGCATGTGGTACATTGTTAATTATTTTATAGCAAGTAAAACCTAGCTATACTGCATCGCGTCGATCTATGGCATTTTTTATTAGCAAGGGCAGAGATAGATAAATAAGATGAAATATAAAACATTACAAATTAGAAAATCCTCTACCGATTACTCCTATTTTCTCAGGGATCTCTTAAACAAGGTAAAACAAAGCTACTTAAAAAGTTTTTAACAAATAACAAGTAATATTGAATATTCTATATTTTTATATTTACAGATAAGTCCTATGAATTTAAAAATAGTTATCTAAGAGAAACAAGGCATATAACCACCGTAACTAGAGAATATTTTATATTATCCTATTATTTATCACAAGTTTGCTAGTTTCTATTACATGCTTATAGAAATTGTTAAACAAAACTTTCGCGATGTTTTACGCAACATATTTATAGTAATTAATTAACAAGCTATAATGTCTGATTATTTTTAATATAAAAAATTTAATTACGAAAATTTCGTAATGTTTTGAACATCACTTAACAACTCTCAAGTATAAAGTCGGCTTAATAATCTAAGGAAAAGGTCAAAAGTTTCATGTTTTCCTTGTTAGGCTTCGGGACTTCGAAAAAGTAATTTTACTTAGAGAATCATGTTTTGACGTAGCGGCTCCTCTAATGTATTATCTAGCGTTGTGGTACAAGATTGAATAACAGCTTCAATACTTGTTATTTCTTAGAAATGTACGAACGACTCAGTCTGACTAGACTTTTAAAAGAAAGCTAAACCCCAACATAGAAAAGTCATTTGGTTTCATCTATTTAAGGTAATAAATAGGTATATACATATATAAATTTTATTTCATATTTAAAATGTTAGGGTAAATGTGTGCAGGTAAAAAATCGCGTGTCGACAGCCAGCGGCGGGCTTGGATAGCAAACAACGTAAATATTTATAGAAACTTTTAATTTACGTCCATTTTATGTACTCTAGTATCAGAGCAACTGTACAGTTTTCAATAAAACACGTACAAATATTTTAAAAGCAATAAAATTGTTTTATGTACTATTACCGAAATGTTTTTGCCTCATATTAAATTGGAAGCTAGTAACTTCCATTAAAGTCAATCTATTCCTATTAGTCGTTCGGAAAACTATACATAATATTTTTTTATGTCATACATCAAATATCAATTTTAAATTTTACTTGGTCAGAATTAACATTTTTGCGTCGGTCATACATATATATGTAGTTAATGTAGCTCAATAGCTACGTGCCTTGCAATCGACATAGACGGATAGGTGATATCCTGAAGGCTTATTGGAAATTTTTCCAATAATTCATTACCCCCATGATAAATGTGCCCCACCGCTTGCCTATTGAAATCGAGCCCTTTTTACTCCAACGGTGATACGCAAAAACGGGTTAAAAGGGACCGGGGTAGCGGATGATATATTAATCAGCCCTGGGTTGTCCTCGTTCACTCGGATGCCTATTGAAGTATTGTCGTCTGACTCGCGTCATTATGTATCCGACATGTATACGAATGACGGAATTCCAGCATTTACCTGAATGTATTGCGGAAGTAAATGTTTTAGGATAATATATACACATTTGAAATAAGATATACTTACTGAAATTATTATTTGTCATATATAATAACTAAGCCTATGTCTACGTATAGGTTTAGTATTTCATGAAAGTCAAACCATAAGATATACATATAAATAAGTACACAGGCAGCGTTGGCTATGAAAGTTCATTGTCATAATAGCTCTGACAAATATGCATATAATATTATCATTAAGCAAATCTCACCAAGCATAATTGTTACATTTTCCTTAGTTTGCGTCCACCAGTTTATCGTGAAACCAAGACAAATAATAACTTTGTATTTACTTTACTGAACAAATTCAAACTTGACTATTTTGTGGAACAAATACTCCTTGGACCAAAAATGAATTCTTACAATGTATGTAGTGTAGAATGTGCGTAATATACGTAAATAAATAAATGTTGGTAAATAAACTTTTTTATTCGTGAAACGAATTTACAGATCACCTGATGATTAGAAATCGCTATCACCCCCAAACCCATATTAGAAAAAAATATTTTAAAGTGAATAATATACCTAATTTATGAAACAAAAAAAATAAATTATAAAAAGAACTCAACCGTTTTATCGTGGCCAAGTGTAGCTCTAAGCTCGCTAATCCGATTTTTTAAAATACAATTTAGAATAAAACAATTAATAACAACTAAGTACAAAACAAAACAGTAAAGTTTATTCATTTAGGAGCTACAGTGCAACAATCAGACACAAAACAGACAGACAGAAAAAACTTTAAATTTCATGTTCTTGAATCGGGGATTAAAACTTACTACAACATAGTATAAACTAGTATCTAGTATCTACATTTTTTTTTCAGCTTTACGCTGTGTCCCAAATCTGGCAGGGTAGGCAGAGGGAACTTCGAAGCCATGTGTAAACACTCCGTTCCGTTTCCAAACTTTTCTTTACATCTCAACACTTAATTCTAAAATAAATAAAATGCAAATAATCTTAAAATATATTAAAGTGCAAAGGCAATCCATTGACAGTTTGCTTACAAATAACGTGACGCCATAACCGTAGCATTCAAATAGCGCTGACGAGGATATGCGGGCGCAAATAAATCAGGGCGCATTGCACAAAACTGCGGCGCGCGCGAAATCATCGGGTACATGTCAACTGCATGTCGACGCACACCGTTATAGCTTCCGATATGTGATAGTAACCGTGACATGCGAACGTCGGATGCGAAGGGGTTTTTTTTAGTTTTAGATTAACTGATAGATATTTAGACGCAAAGAAACAGTCTAAAATTCAGTGCTTTTTGTTCGTTAAGTAAGTGAAGTAGTATTAAATCAAAATCAATGAAAAGTTAGTTTTTATCTGTAAATGTAAACTTGCATTTACTATGCGACGATACTTTAATATGATATTTTTTTATTACATTATGAATAAAAAATAAAAAAGGAGAACGTAGAACTTTCTCTTATTTATTGTATTTTTTTATTGTATTTTTTGCGTTTTGAACAAAAATATAGAGTATAATGTAAATTTATTGTGAAAGTCGATTGTAGTCGTATTCCAATTGCGTAACTTGATAGCGTATAGTTATATAAGGTGATTAGTGATTACATTACATTTTTATAACATTGCTAATGCCTCTGGGCTTTATATATGTACCTGTATAAATTTATGCTACTTTAAATTTAATTACCCATTTATCAGCTTTCTTATATATAATAAAATTAAAATGCTTGAAATATTTTTTGGATCATTGAAATTAAAGTGAATGATTCCGAGGAATAGCCTATTTTACTCGTACAATATTATTTTTTTAGCTTCACGCACATTGCAGGTTAGGCAAAGGGATATCGAGCACCTAGTGTTAAGACAATCCGTTCTGTTCCCCACTTTTCGTCGAATTTGAGACATTGCGTATTGAGCGGCATAACTTAACGCCGCGTTATGCCTAGTATAAGAAATTAAAATATTCATAGTTACTTTTCTCTTGTGAGGATCGAACCCACAACTTGTCGCATTTACAATCACACGTATGTGCGCCACAACAGGCCTCAATGCTTATACGTCATAAGTAAAATAAAACTTTTAAAAGATATTTGGAGTACATTTATTTATTTTTAAAAAATAATATACTTTGTTTCGTAAAATAAAGCGGGCGCGAGTACAAAACATACGTGATATATGACCAAATAATATAAAAAAATATTATTTCAACTTCTAAAAACATGTCAACTTGTATTTATGTATTATTGTACAGTTTTATTTTAAGTACAGACGCAAGATATAACATAACTCTACATGTAACACAAGCGCTTCAATTACATGAGAACGTATTAGCAAGTCGCGCAAATGCGAGCAACGCGTGCCAAGAGTTCATTGCACTAGCTTTGATTTCTACACATTTTTAATATTAGGCTTTAATAGATTTATAAGTATATAATATTATTTAGTTATAATTTTTATATTAATTATTAAATTTTATATAATATACACTAAAAAAATTAAAAAGTTAAAAGAGTAGTTAATACGCTAACGCTTCAATTGGCCTTAAATTCTTGTTTGTTGCAAGAATTAACGTTTTTATTAGAAAAAATAATAAAAATTCTATTAAACAAAAAGTCCAAAAAAAGAGTGATATATTTCCTAAGGATCTCTTTGTCTGAGTAATGAAAAGGAAAAATAATAAAATAATATAGGCAACTCTATAAATCCAATATTGAGAACCAATCAATTAAATTTTCGACACCATTAGCTCATTGTTTGTCGTTCTAAAGATGACAATTTATCTTTTGAGCATCGGTATCTGACACTTCGGTATTTAAATGGTAAAGATGAATTGAATGGTTACTTAATAGTCTGTATAAAGACTAAAATAGCTGGCGAATCTATAAATTACTAATTATCTATTTAGTTTAATTAGTAATTACCAATTTAGTTCAATTTGGTAATAAGGCAAAGCGCGGCGGTGAGTTCCGCCACTCAACACGCAATGCCTCAAATTCGGCAGAAAGTGGGGAACAGAAGTGGAACGGAATGTCTTAACACTAGGTTCCCGGTTTCCCTCTGCCTACTTTGCCTCGTGCGGGATACAGCGTGAAGCTGGGAAAAAAAGAGAGAGAGAGAGAAAGCCAATTTAGTCATATTAGAGAACTATCGATTTATGTCGTAATTTAGAAATGGCCGATTATAATATCAAATAGGACAACTTCTTAAATTGCTCAAGTAAGTACAGCTAAGGTAAATTTGATGTACTTGGTAATCGAATTCAAATAGGTTAAAATAATGAACGAGCGGTCCAAAATCGATTTGGTGGATATCTCGAGTACTCTGTCGAATGGAAATTACAATTTATGTGAAAGAGGGGCGTGGCGAAGATATTCCTCCAATATACGTGTTTTATGTTTTATTTCTTCGTACTGTATATACGCATGGGTGTCAAATTATAATCGCCTTAATAACAATAGGATACTAAAATCTTAAATTATATAAAATATATATGTACTATATATATACATTTAAGTTTTTTTTATTTTATTAAAGAAAATTATTGAAAAATATCCGGGTTTATAGTTAACTTTTCCATTAAATAAGATATATTTGTCTGATATAAGGCTATCCGACAGAACATCAATAAAATTGCGTAAAACTGAACTAAAATAACTGATCACGAGTAAAAATTGCGCGGGTATATAATCATCATCGACATAATTCTGTCATCGGGATGCGGGACCACGAATAAATAGACACCGTCACACTCCAGAAATTTCCGACACACAAAATAAGACCCAATTTATAATTTAATTAAAGCGCTTTTATTAGTATATAAGATAAAAGATAATTTATTTTCCATCTTCATACATTTTAGGCAGCGAGTTTTTTATATACTTTTGAAATTCAAAACATTGTACCTATAGAAATCGATTTTCAGTCATAACAGTAATCTTTAGTCTTCACTTCTAAGATATCGTTAACGTGGTGTATGTAGCGCGAACATTCTATGGTTATTTAGCGCATACCGAAGTATTTATGACTTCCTGTGTCGTCGGTCGTTATTGGTGATGAAAATGTATTTAGATCTATTAAATTTCTAAAATGAAAACATACTAAAAATATTAATATTTTTCGTGTTATTGATAATATAATGCGAGAAAATCCCCGCAATAATTAAAAATTATTATTATTTTAAATAGTCTCATAAATTGTTGCTGACTGTTTATGTTACCAATTTGGATTGTAGATGAAAAAATAATTGACTGAACGATTGTTGTTAGCCTTATCACACAAATTGTACAAAAAACTACTTGGGGCTTCTTTCATTATGTCAACGCAATCTCAATATAGTATATAAGTAATTCTTAAAAAAAACAAAATAAGGCATTCGTAGAGTAGCCATCTATATAGCTGGAGGTTGGGTTATATCGTAACTTTAACTTAACCAATAAAAGGAACATTTGAATCTACTTTACGTTATTAAGTAAGCAAATCTTGCTTACATTAGCTGTGCCCCATTATTTTTGATAATGGTATGCATATACGTACATATTCAGTTTCACGCTGTATCCCGCATATGGCAGGGTATGCAAGGGTAATCATATATTTCACTTCTTCCATGTGTGTGTGGATTAAACTTTAACAGTTACACACTTTTCTCCCTGTGCCACGACAGGCCTCAAAAATATTAATGTATATGTGAATATTTTTTGATATTTTTGAAATTAAGCGCTATGTCATTAAGAAATTTCGTTTACTTGCAGTAAACATAAGATATTTATCTGTGACAAAATATAATTTCGTATAATTTAACTAACAAAGCTATAATCGCGTGCTGTTAAGATCGTATAGGTATAATAAAGTCTAACTACATATAAACGTAGACGCGTCGTCGGTGAATCATGCGCTCCATCATGTCACGTTACGACCTCGAATATTACAGCTAGTCAGGTACCCACATTTTTATATATGATATCGATAAAATATTTTTTTTTATATATTTACAGCTAAACTTATATGTGACTATAAACTATTTAGTGTTTCGTCTATTAATAAATTGTTCCACTTATGTGTGCAATAACCACGCAAACAAGATTCTTACTATGCGGATAAAATATGTATAATGTATAGAAATTAGGAAATCTTAATAATTTGAATGAAGCTAAAATGTATTATCTTTTTGAAGTTAAAATATTTTACTGCAATTAAAGATAATACAAAGCATAGCTTCCTTTGATGGATACTACATATGTGTGTTTTGTTTTAGTTACCATAATTTGTAGTATGATTATCTAAAATATTATACACGTTAATTTATATTACAACTATTTCATGGAAAACCGATCAACTGTTACAACAATATACAATTAAAACGTGACGTTAATTATTAGCATCGATAAGCACTCAGTGAGCGCGATGCACTTCACTAGCGTTATGCTAATCTGCGGCTCGGATGTCATCTTACGCAACAGGCGACCGCAGCGAGTGTGTGTATACGCGGCTTAACTCCGCACTAGTTGATGCCCCACTTCGAGTTTTAACCAATGTGATCCTTAAATGTATGTATACGTGAGCGGAATAATATTTAAATATGTTAATGCAATAGGTTTTCGTTGAGTGCTTTCCTATTTGTTTAAGGAAGGAATTAAACCACTATCATGACTGTATAATGATTGAATATCTACGAGGTAACAATTTATTGTCACGATATGTTATCTATTTCCTTAGAGATTTAAGTTATAAGTTTTAAGATATAGTTAAAGAGGGTTGTAATTAAAGTATTTTTTTTATTTTTTGTATTTCTGTTAAAAATAAAAAACAGTTGTCATACTTTTATTATGCACAAATTTGCGACTAATTTGTGTATGGACAATTAACAAATCGTCTAGTTCCCTATGAAATTTTATTTTTTTAATAACCAAATATTTTTTAATTGTTTTTATGCAGCTGAAACAAATAATCGAGTATGAACGCAGATTTATTTTTTCCCCGACATATTTCCAGGTTCGGATTAAAACATGACTATTTTTCGTTCTTGCGAATCAAATATTTCTCTTGGGTTAAATTTAAACGTCAGCCTGCGTTATGTAGTGGGTAGTAAATATAAACAAGTCGTTAAAAATATTTTAAAAACATGAAAAACAAATTAAAACTATATGTATTTCACTTTACTCATCGTGATGGCATGTTTCTTTTATATATAAAATAAATCAAAAAGAGAAATGATTCTAATTTATGTCATTCCGCGAAAGATAGAAGCCGCACTAACTGAGTAATCAGATATTTCTAATTTAATTTATTCATATTCAGATATACACAAAATGCAATACACATTATAAACTCAGTATGTTTAATCAATTTAACATGGTCCACAATGTTGTGGTCAACAAGTGTTCGTAACGACGGGTTATCAAAAATTTATATAAAATAAATTAAAAAACCTATATAATACACCTCAATTTATGTTATTCCGGATAAAAAACTTTCATGTATTTCATTTAAAATGTGTAATAATCGTGAAAATTAAAGATCTCATTTTGTAAATATATTGTGTTTACCTTTATATTATTTATATAGGTTTAAAGAATATATAATATGTAGAGACTTAAACATTAAAAAAAAAAAAAATATATAGCGTATTTCATTTTCACGATTTCAATAGAATGGAAGGCCGAGCAAACCTGGACACCTAGTGTTGAGAGAGTGATATTTAATTTTTCGCTGGAATCGAGTACGACAGGCCTGGATTGTTTATATTTAAAGAAGACTAAAGCATTATTTACCAACAAAAGTAAGTTCATTGACAAAAAAATATATATTAAAATTTAAAAGTGTCTTACACCTCCATAACATAGCAGGACGCGGCGGAAGTGAGCAGTTTGGGCTAGGCCCGGCTTCCTGCAGTCGCGCGTCGTTGCATGCAAATAACCGGCTGACCGGCGCGTGCGCAGGTATGTGACGAAACCAAATTAATCTATAGCTATTAGTTTTTAAACATAAAATATTTTAACAAAAATATATGTCTTATTTTAATAATTTATTGTTAATAACTAGTTTATAATATGTTCTTGTCGTCATAATCAATATCAAACAAAACACATTATATTTACGCACCAATATGTAAAAAACTTACGTAAATATTGTCTAAAGTTTTTCTAAACTGTGTTATAATTTAACTTTACATCAATCTATAATTTTAACTAAAGTTAATTGAAATTAAATTTAACTAAAGTTAATTGAACTGAATTGGCTTCTGTAGTCACGTTCACATATCCGCACTTTGATGATATATTATAATATACTGACGCTGTGAATTTTTTATATCCCATTATTGCTATGTTCGTTTTTTTTCCGGTCTACTTAGTTACATACGTGGTTAGCCATCGGAACGTGTGCACGCGCATATATTGGTAATTTATACTTGATTTTATAACTATAAATACTTATTACTACACGTCCCGTTAGGATCATTACCGGTGCCCAGAAGTACGATCACGATTTTATAATTTCATTGCCACTTTAGATACAGATAATTAACTACAAGTTATATAAACTGCAATCGCAAACTTGAAAAACACGAAATTTATTTTACATACCTATGCAGTAATAATATTTATATTAACAGTATAACTGACTTTGCCTTCATTTAAAGTAGATACATGTAAAGTAACCATTTTTTTATTTAAGATTTGCTTAAATGTAATGATTATGTCGGTAGATTTCCTTCTATTCTTTACCTTTACTTAGAAAATATTTACACTAAGCGACAAGACATCATATTCCTATATTTCATTTTTCTCATCTTATAACAGTACATCACACATTTCTTTCACTCCAATACACCATTTCACGCATGTTTATCCTATAGTAAACAGTGTAACTTGTGTATATAACAACATGTCAAACTAAGCTTACTACAGGGTACACAAACTTACACAAAAGAACTGTGACTTTAGTAAAGTACGCTAAAACAAAAAAAAACGATTAAATACTGATTTGATCATATTTCATATGGCACATAAACATTGTTACGTCCAAGCTAAACTATTTAAATGTAACTAGTTTGATGACAAATTACAAGCAAGATAATCTTGGTAAGAAAAATTACAGCTACATAGTATTATGTGCAAAAATCCAACATAGAACAATAGATGGCCTTGGGCGAAGCGCAGTAATCAGTGTTTCTTGGTAACAATGGCACCGTGGTCCGTAGCGCGGTCGACTGGCGGTATGAAATTGTAGGAAAACAATTCGGTAGCCTCACTCCATGGAGGGACAGTTTTGGCTTTTCGAAGAGAGAATTTATTATTCTTTATTGTTATTTCTCAAATTAAAAGTCGATTTGATTGTGCTCCAGAAATATGTGGAACGTCTTTTGTGGAAGCGAAAAAGATTTACTTTAAGAAATTTTAAACTAAAACATAAGCTCTGAACACTCTAGCAACTGATATATCTTTATATCCTAGAAAGAAGAAGTCAGGAGAGTTAGATATTATACATTAGATGTAGATTATAAGATCGATTATCGACAAATAATAGCGCTATTAACTTAATACTGTATCACTCTGCACGCAGAAATCTTAAATAAGAGCAATTTAATTCAATGTCGTGAGAACTTTATTTAATAAGACTGGTCTAGTTCGCAGTTAATCTTAAAAACAACTATTATTAACGCTATTTATCCATTAACCGTGCAATGTTTTAACGTTACTTAAGTTAAGTTACGTCTCCTTTGATATCACAGTACAGTTTGAACATAATAATTGTTATATAAAATTATATATTTTTTTTTACGAAGAAATATTTAAAAACAATAATTGCTGAATATTTTATGCAAATTAAGGATTTAAAGTGGTTAATAAAAGTGAGTCGCAACATATCATTGAGGATTTCAATCAGAAACTCAATCAGACGGCTTACAAAACCGACACGGTGCAATCCAATCCTGGTTGAAATCGAGCCCGCGTCCGATAGTTGCTGTAAGTGAAACCGTATACTATGCAACTTCCGTCCACAATATGTTAGATATCCGATGACCGCTCGGTAAGGCACGGCCCCTAGTCGTTGCGGTTGCACACGTCCATCTAGTTTACTGCTACACCTATGTGTCCCATACTTAACATGACGGGAAATTAATGATCCTTGCCTTTATAACAATTGTTTCAATAGAATATTTAATAAAAAAAAACATTATCTTGTAATTACAATAACAATAACTTAATATAAATCACTGTTACTATTTTAATAAGCTGTAATAAGTGACGAAAGAAAAAACGGAGATTATACGGCCATACCTAGATAATCTATGGGAGTTACGAAAGCCTAATAAAAAACACATAACTGAATGCCGTCGGCAAACGAATAGAGGGACGTTCGCTGTTACAAAGTCTCAAGGGAACAATATAAAAATGATACAACGCTCGCAGCGGTGTCGTGAAAGAAAAATCGATGGAAGAAAATGTCAACTCTATAGAAAAGATTAGATGAACTTCAGTCAAACTCCCTTCACCTTCTTATTGACTGTTTTACTAAACTCCTCGTATCAGTGAAATTTTCGAAATCCAGATTTATTACGACAGATGACGATATTTAAAGTTGAGTTTTTTTTCTCTATAATACACGTATAGTTTTATAACGCTATTGGTTATATATCTTTGGAAAATAAACAGACCACAATTCTTATACATATGAAGCCTACCGAGCTGAGTACTTTGTCCATCGGCCTTACCTGTAAAAAGAAAACAATTATTAATAAAGATTATTAACGGTGCAAACATATTAAAGAGCACGACAAATAGACAAATACAATGAGATTGTTTAAGACAGAAACGAATAACTAACAAAATAGATCAAAGTGTGCTTCTATCACATTGTACATCCAGCCTTGGTGTGTATTTGTCTTGGATGCAGTGTTCAAAATGTGTTTCTAATTTAATAGCAAACGATTTATACAATACGACGCTAATGTACGCTAATATAACACCTTTTGATGAGAACCAATTGGCTGCATTCCCGATCATACCAACAAATCACACAGCACGCGAGCACTTGTAGTAAGTATTGTTGATAGATTTATTCATCGAGTGGGCAGGCCTACTAGCTTTATTGTAAATCAGTCAGCTAGATGGGTCCTTACACGAAATATACACGATTACTTTGCGTTAAGTGACATATGAACTCCTAGGGACCACTGGCAAATGTTCGTGCGAAAACAAATATTACAATCTATTGTCGTTCTTGGTTTCCTTAGCTATACCTAGATTCTGACGCACTCTACCTTAGTATAAATATCTTATGAGTAACAAAGAGTAATATTTTGGTTACATTAGTAGGTACTAAAAGCAAGGTTAACCTAGAGAATATATTAAAACCAAATAGTTCGAGGTATAATAAAGATTAAAATAAATGGAACAATCACGTTCACATACAATTCATAGAAATATTAATTTCATAACTAAAAATATTACTGATTACGATTAATTTAGATAGCATATTTGAGCTGTAATGAGCATTGCTTTTTATTAAAAATTATAATGATGAATTTTAATTACCTTTGAGTAGCCTATATTGTTATAAAGTAACCGATGCCTGTATACAAGTAAGCCAAAGAATTTATAGATAGTAAGTAAATATTAATATGAGGCATGCGTATGCAAACGCAACTAGTTGAGGGAATGGAATATTTAATATTTTCATACGAAATATTGAATATTTTTATTTTTTCGTTGGTAAGCAGGCAAAGCGCGGCGTTGGGTTCCGCCACATAACACGCAATGCATTAATCTTAATACTAGGTACCCAAGTTCCCTCTGTCTACCCTGCCGTATGCACGCGGATACAGTGGGAAGCTGAAAAAAAAAAGAAAAAGTAATACATAAGAATAAAATGAAAATAAAAAGTTGGCTATATATTTTCCTTTGTTATTTATTAGACCACTCAATAATTCTCCAGTAATAAGGTCTAAGTTAATAGCAACGGTGTCGGTTCATTCTAATCTTATTGTATCTCAAAACAAAAAGAAGGAAACGAGTGACTGTAAAATTTCAACGGTAGCTGTTTACGTCCGACCTTTTTACGATCTTGTTAACAGTTGATTCTTTTTAAACATCTGCGTTACAAACTGTAAACTACATTGTTTGCGGTTGAGAAGTAAGATATCACTTTAACTTTCTAAGAAATAAATATAAAAAATACTACTTATAATATAGGTAATACTAATACTACTTTTGTTCTATTTATATTTCTAATATAAACAAAAAATAATATATTATGTGGAGAAAATCAGTAACATTTTTATAAATATATTTATTAAAATATATTTTTGTTTATAGCGTTTTTTGTTTAAATTACAAGTCAAATTACAATAAATCAAGCATTGGGCACTCGGAATACAAGTAACAAAATGTAGATAAATAATATAAAGTACCTACAAATATTATACTATACACAATTAATATTTAAACTTATATTTTAAAAAATACTTTAAATGATAAAAAAAGCCGTGACATTTTAGCGCTCTTTTTCTGACTTCGCCGAGTAATTAATGTTCATGTGAGTATACCCTAAAAGTTGGACAGCGTACTAGGTGATAATTGACATGTAAAAGAAAAAAAGGGAAGCAGTTTTATTTTTACTTATCGTGTTTTTATGTCATAAAAAAAATTAAAACAAATTATTTGAATTTCAATAATAAATATTGATTAGAATATACCACATAGCTGAATTGTCATCAAAAGCCGCTCTGGTTGTTTGGTCATTCTTTTTTTAGCTTCACGGTTTATACTGCACACGGCAGAGTAAGCAGAACGAACTTGGTACCTAGTGTTAAGGCATAGCGTTTTAAGTGGCAGAGCTCAACGCCAAACTTTGCCTTGTTACCAGAGCGGAGAACTGAAATTATTAAATATTTATTTTTCTGGGGTGGAGATTGAATCCACAAACTGTTGCGTTTAGAGTCGACCACGCCCTTCCGTGCTTCGCCAGGCCTCGCTTTCTAATCTAGCAAACTATTTCACTAATATTTTTTAAGGTTTCCTTTTCATATTGCTTCTAATTTCCAATTCCAATGCCTTGAAGGCAAAAAAATTATTGCCATATATTCAACGTTAATAAGTAATGATATAAATTCTAAATAGATTAGATGGACAAACTACCATAAGATTAATTGTTGATTTGTCGTGCAACTAATTCCCTTCTTTCACTGGCCTAGCTACGAGCGCGGAAGCCTTTATCGCCTGCAGCGCCGATACAATTTAAATCGGTTTAAAACGAGCAAAACAAATCGATCTCTCTTAACGGGAGCAAATCGCACGACTAAAGACGTTCTCTAGACCGAATGCTCGGCTGCTCCGAGCGATTGGATACTCGTGAACGGGGATCTAAAAAAGTTAATTGATATCTTTTTACCAATGCACTATCCCGTTACAATTCAATTGTGAACTAGAATAGTGTATTTTTGCATATTTTTATAAAATCTTTAACGAAAAGTAAAATGAATCACATAGTTTTTATTTTACATTTTTTAGATATTTTATCACTAAGAGAGTAGTGTAAAAGAATGTAAGCCATTTCAATGATAAAAACAATGCTTCAGAGAATAGAAATTGAATGCTTCGTCGCTGAATAATAAATCAAAAGCCGGCTGCTCTATATATATATCAAAGGGATCTTCAAAGTGTTCACTTAACACTGTTATTAAAGAGCCGTGTAAATAAGTCATAAACATAAAATATTGCAGAGTAAAATCAGTTAGAAATGCAATTTTTCTTATAGTTTATGACGCGCTTAGGAGCATACTCTGTAAATAAGATACCGTTTTAATTTATCAAATTAGAATGTGAATAATAAACATATGATTATAATTTATTTTTTTCTTTAATATTTCTTGGCACGAATATGTATATAAGTAAATGTATGTATACATGTGCCGAGCGGACCGTAGAGCATAAACAAAGTGACGTGCACCGTGACGGTTGCGCATAGGCAAGCGTGGAACGCGTACGACGTGCGCTTGAACGCTAATGCCTTTATGCTCTGCAAACATAATAACTTTTATATTTAACAAGGTGCTTACGCTTAGGTTTGTAATTAACTTATTATAGTTCCCTACTTCCATACAGTACTTATATTTACATGAGTAATGTCACGAGCACGAGGAAGTCAAGAAGCTCAAAAGTAACTGGGACTAACGGGCTTCCTAAGAATTTATATTACGTTGCGTTTTATTTTTTTCGACAGAGCAGTATGCTGTTGGCTCTATTGGCTTCTACAGCATCACCGGAGTTGGGAAAGCCAAACTAAAAGAGATTGGTTACCGTTGAAGATACCAACAATAGAGAACACGGTGTAACAAGGGGGTCTCCCGTGAGACTCGTATCGCATTGCGTACACCGTTTTATAGTGGGGGCTAGACAAGGCTAGGCTTAAGATCGGTCCGAAGCCCGGACGTTGGGCCTCAGTATTTTGACTGACCAGAATCGCGATCATCCTAAAGGCAAGACGTTGGTTATGAAGAAATTTGGTGTCTTCTGCAGAACGAGCCATCCGTTAAACTCATCATGGCCGACCAGCGGCAGTATTTTCGGGTCCATATGACATGGATATCCTTCAAGAAGCCTTTAACTGTGGCAGCGCACCTGCAGCTTCTTTGGAGTTAGACAGGGTCGTGAGCGGTGAGTGCTTACTTACCACCAGGGGAGTTATTGCTCGTTTGCCAAATATTACGCATAATGATATTCATTTTATTTGCGATCATAAAGCCAAATTCAATCATAACTTACATGAGCAAAATATAAGAGTTACTAATGCTATCAATCGTACTGAAAGCTAATAAAACATGTAGTGTCGTTAACACTAACTGCACATAAAAGTGGAAGCCTGTTCGCAAGTTAGTCTTTTAGAGTTATTTTAGAGCTTTAGTTTTTCGTTTTATAAGCCGTTGGACCAACGTTGTAGCGGAGCAGCCTCGTGGCGGGTAACCTAATCCGTTACTAACATTACTCGGCCAGGCCTCCGGGGCACTAAATCTGTACAGTTTTACTCGACACCTAAACAGCCTCGCGCATACGAAACCAATGCTTTGTAGTTTTATTAACAAAAATAATGTATAATATAAGTGTTTTTAATATAATATAATTACTCTTTTATGCGTAAATATTATTATCCTTATGAATCTTTTATTGTATACTAATAATAAGAATGTTGTTATTAGATAATGTAAAATCTAATAAAATTCCTATCAACCGAGCGTCGCTATCGTTATTTTAAGCGCCACTTTTGTCAATAGGCGTTTCATTATTTATTTCATGGAGCGTTCACAAACAGCTACAGGCCATGATTACATTTTCTCGTCACTGTCAACCCCCAAACAAAGACATCGCGAGAAAGTCATCAGTCATTAACAGTCTAAAGAACAATAAAATAGCAACTCACTATCGTTACTTAAATTTAACTAAGCACATCAAAAAAATTATAACTTTTTTTATCCCAAAAGCACTTTGTTAAAAGAATATGAGCTATATACGTTATATATATTTTTAATTACCTAAATTATATTATGAATACGCGTTGTATAATCGTTTATGTGATACAACATATATGTCAGGCGTAAGTAACACAATTTATTGAGAGATCGAGATTAATTCTGTTTTATTTCCTTTTTTCTTATCCCCTAAGAGACTTATCTTTTGCATCGACCTTAATATCATATCTATTAAATTATTGCTATGATCTGCCAAAATTTTATGCAAGTTACTTTTATATCTTCAAATTATTTTTGTATCTTCGTTACTTAGTAGCTTTGACGCGGTCCAATATCATTCCAGTAAAAGGACTAATAATAGCAAGTAATGATAGGCTCTGTTGCTAGGGTATAAGGCCTACTTTTGAGTGGACGATAATGCATAAAGAGAGTGGTTGCGGCGAAGAGACCATTAGAGCAAATGACTTTACTACGAGTGATGCTGACACTGGCCGAGACCCGTGTGGACCGTTATATTCTAAGAGATTTTCGTGACGAGATCGTCGCTTCAAGTAATTGCTCGGCTTGTGTTCAAGTTGCCATTTCGAGCAAAGCCACAAAAAATGATAATTTTGTGATAGTTTCACGTTTCTACGACACTTTGTAATAAATTTAGTATAACTTAACGTTTTATTTCCCGCACTAAAGAAACTGAAATATGTTCAAGCCAACTTTAAAATAATGTCAACTTCCTTACACAGTTCACACAAAGCGTGTGAACGTAATAATTTACATGCAGACAAAACTCTACATATGCAGATTAATTTTGGCTCCCACAACGACCCATATTTTCTGCATTTGATGAAATTAATTACATATAATTTGAAGCATTTTACATTTACTTTTATAATAATTTAATTTAAATAAAGTAATTTATATTTTCAGTAGACCATCATACTATACAATGGAAGACGCTGATCTCGATCACGAACAAAACAAAACAAAACAACTTAACAACTAGTTTCGAAGTCGTGCTTCAAAAAACGACTGACACATCATTCATTGAAGCACTTTCTAAGTCACTGCTCGCTTAGAATCTATACAGACGTTAGCCAAGAATGCCACTCTTACAATTTTCTACGTATCAAAATCACGCCTTAAAACTTGCGACTGAAGGGCCACTGAATATAGTGTAGATATAATATTAATAACACTATTTATTTTTATTTTTACGTTCTCTATATCTAGTATAAAATTCACAGGCAATAACTAGAAAGATATTAAAATAACACGATTCCTCGACCTAAACATTATTATAATATTATATTATCATACTACTACATTATCATATTATTTAATATTGCTTACTATCAAGCTTTGTCTTCAATATAAGGAATAGCCGCCATATACCTATAGTAATTTTAACAAAAGTTATCTTTTTCAAAGTCCCGTCCCATTGTTTCTCTGTTACTCAACATAACATAGCTCATTAGGAACAGGCTGTGGGAAAAAGTAGCTAACTAGGGACGCAAAGGGAAGCATAAAGCATACGATAAATACTTCATAACATTTTTATACCAACTACATAAATAAAAAAGCCATGCGATGAAATGACTTGTGAAAATATAGCCCTTCCATCACTACAGTAAAGACGACCATAAGAAACATTAACTCTATTTCAAATAAATATTACCTAAATAATAATAATATTGCTTAAAATTCATACAGTATGGTAAGTCAGTCGATTTTGGATGAGAAAATATTTAGTTATATCGATATTTAATCACAAATATCTTCCATTGAACATCACTACCGGATTGCAGTGTAGCGTTTACAAACAACGACGCCCGCGAACGAGTGAATACATACGTACACTCATGAATACTCTTAGTTTCAACATACGTGAAGACCTTAGAACATAACATAGTAGAGAAATGGTACGTTAAAAATATATTTACAAAATATACGTTTACGTGGCAGTTTGTCAATATTATGTCATTATTTTTTTCTGTCATACTGTAACCACATGCATAGAACTATTTAATACGTTGACTTCGTAAATATATACCTCATATATATATATATATATATATATATATATATATATATATATATATATATATATATATATATATATATATATATATATATATATATATATATATATATATATATATATATATATATATATATATATATATATATATATATATATATATATATATATATATATATATATATATATATATATATATAATTACATATTATTATATTATCAAGGCCTATTGTGGCACACCAGCATGAGTATGTGACTGTAACCGACAAGTTGTGGGTTGTGGAATATTTAATATTTTCAATTTAAATATTTAATGTTTTTATTTCTTCGCTCTGGTACGAGGTAAAAAGCGACGTTGTGTTCCGCCACTCAACACGCAATGTCTCAAATTAGTGTCTTATACACTAGGTTCCCAAGTTCCCTCTGTCTACCCTGCCATGTGCGGATTATAGCGTGAAGCTGAATATGAGTATGAGTATACATATCATTTGAAAATTTCACGGACGGTATCACAATCGGAATATAAAATATTTAAATTATGAAAGAATAATTTTAAATCACTATTATATATCACATCCCATATTTTGTAGTAATTTCGTTATAAAGCGACAATTAATTAAAACCAACTTTTTTACACCTGAATTTACTTGGAGATCCTCCAACTGTCCAACGAAAAAATATTTAAATATATTTATTACTTGTGACATCGTTGATACGATAGCGACTATTAATATTTGGCATTGTTTTATAAATTAATCGTTAACACATTTTGTATATGAGTATATCATACTCAAAATGTGACAAAAACTTTAAAGTGTCCATACGAGCCTTACATGCTATTTGTTTATAAAATAAAATACTTATATATTAGTAACATCTACTTATTTCAATATATTTTAGTAAGTCAAACTTTATAAAATAATAGCAATATATTTAAAATATTGTTGCAGCTCGACGTTATTTTATGAGCTTTATCATAAAATTCGCAATCATGCCAACGGAATATGCTAGATCGAAATGAGTGCCGGTATCTAAAAGTCGCACGGAGTGTGGAAAGAGACAACTCGTGTTAAATATAAATAACAGTATTATTTATTAGCTGACCAGCAAACGCTGACGATTTCATCTGTGTATTCTGATAAATATAATCGCCCAAATTAAATAGGCCGAAGTAATCAAAAGCACAAATTAATTATTGTACGTATTTACATGATTAACAACAGAAGTGGTCTATTTTCATATCTCTCCATTAACCTCTCGTAACACGCTATATAATGTCAAACGCGAGATTATCCTCTGATTCATAGTTGTATAATAAAACTGGATGTATAACTGTGGTTTGAAATATAAGCTTAGTTTCATATCTCATTTAGTTATCCTCGTTAGTACAGAGTGCAGCGTGATTAAACAAAATAAAATGTTTAATATACGATTGCGTTGAACTCGCGAGCTTACACGATTCTCGGCATCATTTCTCTTATGCTTCCGCGCTCACGCGAAATATTTGGTTCAATATTTTGACATTGAAGAAAATATCACTCAGTTGTATCTGTAACTCATTTAAATATTCAATGTACTTTATAAAGTATGGAATGATTATTATAGTGAAGGATATTCTACTAAATATCTATTATATTTTTTATAAAAGAAAAAAAAAATCTTAAACAGGTAGGTATAAGGTCTCAGAAGCATTAATTATAATTCTATAGTAAAGAGCAACAACAGTTTTCGCAATATAAACAGTATAGAAAAAACAATTTTAGTAGGTCTCAACTGGAATGTTTTTTTCAAGTCGTCTCTTTAATCAAATATTAACGATCAACACGACGTGCGTTTGATTTCTACATGAGAAATCAAACGCATCATATTTAATTTAATGCGCGCATACTTAAAAATAACTCGAGCGTAATCCGCAATTTGTATAATATCATACGCTTCTGTATTACATAAAAAATATGAAAACATCTGCCCCGAGTCGTTCGGAAACGCGGCAGATGCCCGACATCAAGACGTTATGGACGCTAATCCGCCTCACATGGTTTACGAAAAACGATAGAATGTATTTGTATCGATACTGATACGTACGATCCAACCCTAATATTGTACACTCGAAAAAATATTTAAGAATTTTCTTCACGTGACATAAAAATATTCATTCTTTTGAATGCCCTCATAGATTACACGAATGTAATAAAACTGTCGCGTTTAATGTTAATGTAGCTTTCGACTTTGACCAGACTTTAGCTAAAAGCATAATTTTCCAACAATTTGATTGATTTTCATCATTGCTTTGAGTAAAATACATAAATAAACGTCCAAACGACTAGAAATAAATACAAAAATTTAATTTTAATAAATATTATTGCTCACTTAAACAATGTTTCTTGTTAATTTTTATATAATTTATTTGTTATTTTTTAAGACTTACTATACTAGAATCCATAAGTACAAATGCTAATATCAACTCCTACTAAAAAATCAGTTCTATCCAAGAGATAATTTGCCAAAGACGAATGTTCATGTTTCCATTTTGTAAAACATCCAATCTAATTTTTCATACAAAGCGATTTGTCAGACGGAAGAAATAACAGCGCTTCGTCGTCTCGATACAAATCAAATTGTTTAAAATGTTTATTTATATATTTTCTGTGACTATAATAAAGAAGGAACTTATATCCGCAGTGTTAGTTTGCTGGTTTAAGGTAGCTACAATTAGGCTAATGTTAGACAACGTATTCCGTGGTAAGGTATTATAGACTATCCTTACGACATTGAGTGTGAAAAATTTAGTTTTAATGGAAAATCTACAGACGTTAGGAGTTCGGCAAGACAAGTGTTTTATTTTTTTTTAACAAACGCATCAACTGTGATATACTTAATATTACAAAAATGTTCCTTATTTTGTTTAAAGTTTAAACATTTTCATTATACAATTTAGAATAACTGAAATTTACAATTATTTTAAGCAAAATAATGTCAATTATTTTACACTACACAACGAGGGCAGGATTGAAATAGATCTAGACCCAACTATAACTACATCTAACATTGTAAATGATATCAAACACGTGCATAAACAAACTTGCAACGCAAATACACATTTGTGTAAATTATTCACATATCAAGGATAACATAACGGCTGCATAACACTCGCCATAAGGAGTTGAACCTAAACAGGACCAACCTTGCATACAGTTTACGCGAAGTTGCATGAAACTCTCGTCTGACGCAATTCCGGTCATGATCTCGACTTGTGTTCCAAATTCGAAACTCTTCGAGCTAATTTCCGACTACCACTTTGTTCTTTATTCAATTTCCGATATTCGCTGTATTATGATAGACAATTCGCGATTCGTGCTTTACCTTACACCTCCTTTCCATCTTATGTACCTACATAGTTGACGTAGGTATAAGTAAAAGTAACTATGTAAAATATACTCCCATTCAATAAATATAATATATATAAATATCCATACAGAAAAACCGTCGGAGCCGCGAGGGTTCGATAGTTAAAATACAGATTAAACAAAAATATTATATAAAACGTTAGAGATGCAATCTATTACGATGTATCATATACATTAAAAAAACAATTCGTATATGTTACTCATGTTGTAAGAGAAACTGAAAATAATTTACAAAATATTATCCTCGAACCCGACTCTAGATATTGTTTTGACAGAAATATTCAATTTGAATACTCAGTGGATGCCATAGACACGTCACAATAATATAATAATATCGTCATGATATTTATTAAAATGATTTTCTTTTTTTTTTCTTTGAATCGTTTCGCCGCGGTCTTATTATATTTTTCACAGTTTCAAATATGTTCTTTGTAGTACTGCAGTTATTTTGTAGTTGTTTGTAGTTTTTATCTTATTTTATTAGTAGTATATCTTATATACTTTATCTTATAAACTTTATTATAGGTACTTAAAACTTACAATTTAACTATACTATTAGTTAAACTTTTGTAGATGAAAATTTTAAAATTCACAGCAAAACAAGAATAAATTGTAGTTAAATACATTACCTAACTGGACCATCCTACGTGAGGGGTTAAAAAATAAGGTGAAAAGATAAAAAAGTGCAAACCCCAACAGATGTTGGCGCAGTGGCGCTGAGCGATCGCGACAGGTGCATTACGACATTAGGGTTACCTCACATTTATTTTTTGATGAAAATGGTTTGTTTGTAATACATGCATACCTTATTTTTTATATACCTAATATAAATAAAATGAATATTTTTGATAAATAATTTAACTATTTCATTGGCATTAGACATATTACTAATTTCAAATATAATTAATTAGAAATACTAAGAATATTTACAGCCACAGTTGAAGATTTTGAAAAGTGATGCTTATATATACGTAATTCGTAAATTAAACTAAAAACACACTTAACATGAAACTTGCCAAGCATTATAAAGTTCTACTAATATAATATTGTATTACAGTTGAAATAGCAATCAAAAAGCAATCATTTACAATTTAATCGCTTTTTAACCCATAGCCGTGACGTCTATTATCATTAATAACAACATTATTTGAATCAAATGAGTCGGCAAGGTGAGAACCCTAATAAAATGATTGACCTATTGGCAGCAGGGAAGATAGTTAACGCGTACAAATCGACCTACAAACTCGACACTGCCTTTCATTTAAATAACAGTCAAGCATCGATTAAAATAAATATTAAGGGCAAAGAAAATAGAAATTATTAATAAATGATCTGTGTTTTATAAATACTTGATTTATATGACGATATTAACACAAAAGATAAATATATTATAATACTTAGTTATAAAAAAGGCATGTCACATGTAATTTAAATATAAATTTAAGTATTTTATTGAATTTCCATAAAATATAACCCATAACTAACAATGATGGTATTCATATATAACTAAATACTTGCGTCTGCGCCTCCACGATTCAATGAAAAATATGTAGTCCTATGTTTGACTATACATGACACATCTATATATATGAAGTAACTTTGACTAAAAGTACAGTGGTTATATCGAAATTATGAACGATACCTATAGACGGATTATCCAATGAGAAATGTCCATCCAATGACATATATGAAGAACTCTAAGTTACGAAATAAAACAATCTTAGCAAACATAATCAAAGGTATTCTATAAGTTCGATGCGCAACAACGGTCCTTTCTTGTGATGTTTAATTCCATTAACCACCCCCTTTATTTCTACTTTTATCTTCTATTTGATAGCTCCAAGTATCGTATAAGAGACACACGCGAGTTTGCGATCGTTCCTTATATAAACTACAACACAAGGTACGTATAGCATTTAAAAATAACACTAACAGTGCTTTTAACTTTTTAAATATGGTAACACAAAGATTTTCTCAATATCAATTTATAGAGAGAGAATGTTTCAGTAACAAGTTTTTGAATAAAAGTAAATGGATCATTTGCAACAAGCTAGGCAAAACCGTTTACATTGTGCGTAATAGCGTGATGCAGCCTTAAATTAGTAAATACTTTAACCATCTTCTAAGATACTTTTTATAGAAGTAACTGAAATTGAAAATGTTTTATTACTTTATTATATAATCATTTAGTATTTTTTTATAAATTTTTTTCTTATCAAAGCTAACTTGTTTAAGATTTCTAAAAATGTAATGGTTGTTGTATTGTAGCCAGGAGATATATGCGATATACATATACAATAGTTACGTGGCTACACAGTACTCCTTTACAGTATTTCTTGTTCACACTAAGTGAGGCGTTGGGTTGCCCTTTAACCGTTACATTTTCACCACTTAAGAGTTTTTCAAAATGGACAGTAATAAAAGTGTAATAGTGTATCTACACAAAACAACACGGAATATAATATTAAAATATTAAATCAATATTATTAAGGATTATATATATATATATATATATATATATATATATATATATATATATATATATATATATATATATATATATATATATATATATATATATGTGTAGAATAAAGATAAATATATAATATGAAAGTACTAAGTAATAAATTTTTATATACCAAAAATTCAAATCACTGGAAGGTATGTCAGCTCAATTTAGGACTATTCTATATAATTCAAAGATTTTATTCAAACAGCGTGAAACCAGTAGCTGCCTTGTAGTTAGTGTCATCAAACTGATAGTTAAACTTACAGTTCAGGTCGATTAGGGTAAGTAAGGAAACCAATTTCTAATATGTTTCGTTAACGACACTTGTACGAGTTTCACTTGCCAGCAAATGTTCGTACGCAGAATTGTTTCACCAAGTTCGCTCCTTGATACCAATCAATAAGCCACAAGGCGGCAAATTGATGGTCGTAATGTCTGTTAACTATTTAGTACATATTAAAACTTTCCTAAGCATAGTTTCCTTATATAAAGCTCTAAAGCTAAAGAAGTTATCTAAATACGAGTATATATTCTGGACTGTGTTCATAGTTATTTAAAACTCTTTTTATAATCTTTATTTTATAAATTGTTTCTGATTTTTTTTTAATTTTATTTCCATAATCATATTCAGATTTGCATTTAATTGAGTGTTTCAAATGTTTTATATATAAGAAGAGTTTACAAGAACTAGTTTATATATGCTTTAGCTAAACAAACATTCACGCTTTGTACCTAGATAAAATTTACATATACATACATACAGTATATGTATGTACATGATTTAGTAGTAGGTAAACTTTCTCGAACAGCAAATGCGTACTGCAAGCTATAAGTTTTCGAACCGTGAGTTAGCTTCCCTTAGGACTATATGAAGGCGTGTAGACGACAGAATCTTATATGGATGTTTATATAATTTTAAAATAGAAGCTATAAAATACACTACTGTTCACAAAATCGGGTACAAATTTTAGTAGTAACTATCTCATAGCCATAATAGATCGTGGGAAAAGTATGACTGATATGTCTTAACATTTTTTTCCAATTGTCAACCCTATAAAATATGTAAGTAGCGTATAATTGTTAACCTATAATCTATAATCGCCTAATATTTTTATATTATAATTAGAATACCTTGAAAAGATTAAGCACAAACTAAAATAACTCATTTAAAGAAACACGCGAAACCGCATAATACATAAGACGAAAAGAATCACTATATTTTCTATGTTAAATCTATATGAAGACGTTTTCTAACAACAGGTCAGCTGTTAAATTTAGTGGCGCGTAAAAAGGTATCAATTAACTTTACTCCATCCAACGGGGCGTGCCAATATCATCCACCTGGTTGAATTCTCGACTTATTAAACTATATATATTATTGAGTAACTATTCAATACGCATTCTTAGCGCAGCAACTGTGGACATACAAAGAGAGAATGCGCGTGCGACGTGTTTAGCCTGCATTAGTTTTTAGGGTTTTCACAATCTATAAACATATAAAAAGTATATATAAACTGCATCATTTAGGTAATTTTAAAACTGCAATATTTTATCTATATGAACAACTAGAACGAAAAGGTGTTAATGGGAAAGGAGTGTCTTAACACTAGGTTCCCAGGTGAGCCAGAGAGACTATGGCTACCCTGCAATGTTCAGGATGCTTAATACTTTTAGTAATAATACTTTTGGTATTATAATGTTTCATAATTATAAATTTATATATAATTTATTGTACAAAGTAGTATATTATTTTCGTCATTATCTACTTTATTCTCGTGATCATCTTTGCTGACAACCCTATAATGGTAGCGCCATACGTTGCATTCTTACTTCCATATTCAAACTGGCCACTTACTTTCCTGTGCTAGCACACCACACTGTATTTTCTTAATTACCAACTTACAAGTAATATCTTGGTCTGTCGAATTTAGTAACACCGGGCGTGTGGCCTACATACAATACTAAAGGTATCGCGGTGAATAATATTTTATAAAGTATAATTATCGTTCATTTAAATGAAAAATCTGTTACTCTAGGTAATCAATCCTATATAAATATCCACTCACAATTTGTAATAATTAAGTAACAATATTTGATTAATCGTGGAAAGAAAAAATTAAAACGTTATTGGCATACCAATGTAAAAACGTAACAATTAATGAAAATGCCTCCGACGGTGACGTAGACATTTTTAAAGCCTTTGTGATCAGAAACACTTTGATCTGGATACAATTGGAAACGGGACGGGTAATTAGAGGGCGCTTGCAACGTTAGCGTCTATCAAATGATACGGTGACATTTTATAATAGACTTTTAACCAACTCTCTATTTGTACAATCAGACCTAAATTCATGATTAAAAATCTTTTTATGTTATCTCAACAATAATCACTATAATCTGCCATAATGTACATATTGCATCCAGGTTACACCATCTCAACATTTATTCCTGTTATTACTCTCAATAAAGACTGCTACGGGAGGGCTATAATTAAAAACAAATTAAGTAATCTGACTTTTTATGACTGTGTGTAATTGCACTGTGATATTTTGTAATGAAAAAGTGTGCTACATTTTCATTGACTTCAATAGAGGTCTTTTAGAGAGCTCGGTCTATTAAAGCCACATCCAATTTCCATGTATATGAAATGAAATGACGTACCGCTTAATGTTGCTGCGTCATGCATTCTATAATCTCCCGACTACGACTGTGTGCAGTGATTGCATCACAGAGTAGGGAATGCAGTGAAAATGCTACAGAACAACTTAGTGTTTCAAAACACATTACAAAGGAAAAATTATAATAAATAAAATAAGTAGTAAGTGCGCTGTATTGAATTGAATAAATCTTGAAAATACTATTGGATGATTTGATGACAATAATATGTCAAGTAAACTTTTCTTAAATTGATTACAAACCTAAACTATTCTACAATACATAATACATAGTAATGTAAGTAGATAAATGTATTATGAACGTGTAGACGTCAATTTCGGCTTACAATTCTGCGGTTGAGTCTTCGTCAGCTCTAAATGCTGATTGAAACGTAAATTTGTGCTGGTCTCTCATTTTGGATGTTTGTAAAGATTTAGCACAAAACATTTTTAAATGTTTATCTATATGAAATACCAAAATCTTTTTATAAATATAAAAATTTGTAAGTGCATTTATAAGTCCAGTTTCTGAGATTTATAAAGAAAATAAAAACGTTTATATTTCATAAATCCTAGCATTGTTTTTTAAATACGTACATCCTCACATCTTCTAAAAATAATTCATCCTGAACAACTTACTGAAGCACTTTAATCGCTGGTAACAATCGGGTTTCCTTTCAGCGACGTAGAGAAACATGGAGAGCGTTTAAAACCTGTGCGATGTCGTTTAAGTGGCGGATAATTTATTCCACATCGAGAAAATTCCGATAAACCCGTCGCGTCCCCGAGACACCCTCTAATCCTTTGATGGATTCTACCTCGAGACGGCAAATACCGGAAAAGTGCACTCCATGGGAAGAAATAACAAAAAAACGTCACTCCTAATTCTTTGTGTACCCTACAATATTTCCGTTAAAATATTTTATCCATATTTTACATATAAATTAACCTATTGAGCTAACGTACTTATGTATGTTTGTATATATAAGCTTATGATTATTTCTTATTATACAATTAATATTCCAATGTATTACGTCTTAAAATTACAGAAAATAATAATATATGTAAATAGCTATATAAAGAATTTATTAAATACAAATAGATAGAGCGGCGCGTGCGTTCTATTCAATGTCACAATGAGCCAATTGTCGCTTTTCCCTCCGAGTCGACGACCCAGCGGGCCAATTGCAACATGGGCGATCTGCTCTACTACTCGTCAACCGAAACAAATCGCCGCTGAACTGTTCCTTTTTTCCACGACAAACGTTTTTGTCGTTTTGGTTATCACACGAACTGTTCGATTTCGTTTTTACATCGCTACAGTAAAATTGGATTCCTAGCCCGATACCGGGATCTGTGTGATTAGACACCAGTTGTATGTTGTGTTTTGCAATTAATTGTACGAGTCGTTTCGCAATTTATTACGGTCGATATTGAACGCGAACGCCTCGCTACGAGATACTACTCAAACGCGCCGCCACGTTACCATCTAACAGTGTCGCTAAAATTACCACAGCGGCGCCGAGACAATAATTATGCATTTTGCAGACCATAAATAACAATGGATTAACAATGCTAGGGGCCATGTTAGCGGAAGATGCATGTGGTGGACGAAGGCCAAAAGTCGACGAAGCGTGTAATATGGAACAAGCCCACCCCGATTAGCATTTCGGTTCAGGTTGTTTGCGACGAAGGTCTTTGTGACTTATAGTTTTTAATTAGTCAATTGTTTAACATTAATATACTTTTAATTATACATTTAATACAATAATGAGAAAATAGCGATATAACATTACACTTATGTAGGTATCTTTCTATAAGTCTGACACGTTTGAACTGACATGAGACGGTAAGGAAGTTTAGGCACTCGTATCCAGAGCGACCCGCAATGCAAACACACGGCGTCATCAAAGACAGACATTGTGTTATGAAAACAAGCCAGCGGGAATAAATACAAATAGACACGCGAAACAATTGATGAGAAGTGGGGGAGTGGGAGCATTCATTACTTGATGAGGGATTCTTTGCTAGCCGGAATGGCAACTGGAAATGTTGAACTACATAAAGAAGATTATTTAGAAATAAGATATTGTACTTTTTCCTATTTTACTCATCATGATTTTACCCAAAATCACATTTATAGACACCACTTTTTTCGTCCCAAAATATATTATACACGCGTCTCGCATAGACATATATGTAAAACGAAGGTAAAAAAATACTTATCGACACCGGATACCATTGTCTGTTGGCAAATTGAAAATTACATATTATACTTGACTTGATAAGTCGCAAAGGCATTTTAATTTTTACGTACAATTTGCATTCATTTTATTTTATTCATTGTGTTGGCAAAATATACTAATTTGTATTAGTTTAAATAATATTATCCTAAATAGTATAATATAATTTCTAACAAAACAGAAATGCTATAATATTCAGAAATTCTGGGTATTACATAAATAAATAAATATAAAATGAAAATAAATAAACATAAACATCATTGTTTCTAAAAATACTTTACTGGTTTGGGTCATAGAAAGTTTTTTTTTATGAGTCCATTTAGCAGAAGCAGCTCTTTTTAATATGTGCTTTAATTTTATGTGCCTGTATTTCCGGGATTACAGCTTAATTGAAGTTTTTTCCCCGAGCTCTCGTTAATACAGTTTACAAACGAATTATTCTTATAGAAATCTATTCTGTCGTTATTTAAATTATATTACTAAGGATAATTTAAATGTTATCATTAAATATATATACATCTAATCGGTTCAAAATGTAATTCGTGATTTTAAAAATGAACATTGTATACCTTTCATTTTACTTATAAATATAATTTTCTTTTGCTAAAAAAGGATAGGCAAAGAAAACCTAGTGTGAGGAGTGAGACACTCTGTTTTCTATGCTCCGTCAAGTTTAGCGAGACAAGGTGTATTGAGTTTGTCTCGCGGAAATTTGTCTCCTTCCTAGATTAAACATATAAATTATATTTAAAAGTATCGTCATAGAAATTACTTTATCATATTTATGCGCTATTTAACGTTTTACCTATTTGGTAATCTTATACGTACTTTTATTACCACTTTAAAAATCATAAAAAAACACTTATGATCACATCATTTGAATATCTATTAAAAGACCATAAACGAAAGAAGAGCACCAATCTAAGTGTACGCAGAGCAATCACTCAGGCTCTCGTAAAAATGATCGTAACTGTTAATACGATAATTCATGATGCCTTTATAGTGTAAGGGGCCACAATCAAAGCACGTAACTACATAAATTTGTAAAATAAATTTTATAACACAACGTGCATAGTGGAAATGTTTGATTATTGAAGTCAGTTTGATTGTTTTCACACTGTTAATGATTGTCAGTGTTACGAGGCGGCCGAAGCTTCCAATCGGATTTCATTACTTTGTTGACTTTAAAATCATCGAATGGTAATTTTTAACGGAAATCAAATAAACTTTTTATATTTTCATTTATCATTTTTTCGTAGTAAGCTGACATTTATATTTGTAGATTATTTATAAAGCAAAATTTTGTAATAAAGCCACTTGGTAAGCATATAAAATAATTTTATTTATTTATATATTTATTTATTAAAGAAGACATACAGTTTTACAAGTACTACAGAAATATAAACAAAACTGTTTTATATAAATATAGTTTCAAGAAAACACGACATAAATTTATTAGTAAATTATCTATAATGTACAAACCACTAAAATACCAAGAAAGAGGACACGTGGAGCAGTTCAAAGACAGAAATGCTCTGGAGCGAGTCATCTCAACGCGCTATAAATTTTTAGTAAAGCAAACAGACGTGGCAAGCACACAAACATCTACGAATCTTGTTCTAATTAAACACTGAATGTAATTCAAGAAATAGCTTCTCAACTTAAGTTTTTGAAAACGTCAATATAACACTAATATGTGTTAGTCTTTGTTACTAAAAACTTAAATATATTTTTTAATGTGGATTTAAAAAAAAAACATTAAATAATATATTTATGGTATTTTTATATGTATGTATGTCTGTTTTTTTGATTCTGGCGTTCCAAACTTGCCTCGTTATATTTATTATGTACTTCTTTAATATATGCACAAGTCAAATTATTTTTTCATCAATTTCTGCCTAAATTATTAAAGTGGATAAAATATGATGTATAAAAATATAAGTCTATGGAAGCAAATAAGAAAATGAAATCATTATTGCTACCAAAAAAATAGGTCTACCATCGCGATCGGTTCCCGGCATAATGATTCATGTAACAAAAGAATACTAGGGTACAGAATGAATGGAAAAATATGTCAAACTGAGCCTGAAAAGACTATTATTAAAAAGTATTATTTAGTAGCGTCTAGCCCGCGGCTTTGTCAGCGCTGAGCTTAAAAGGTTTGTCTTTGTTTTTGCTGGTCACTTCTCTGTCCGACCTCATAAACTAGACCTAAAAACAATTCATATTTAACAATTTTTGTAACATGTCCATCGATATTTAAATAAAAATCAACATTAAAATAACATTTTCCTTTCATTCCATTGAAGATAAAATAATGGATACAACTTCTACTTTCTTTAACACGTCACTTACAAAACCAGTATCAGGTGGCTCTCAACGGCACTTAAAGTAATAATCCCGCTGTAAGCATGCATCAATACCGCTTAATACTCGTAGACCTTGGGATCACCCACACTTTGCTGGCAGACTAGGTAAGATGAGTTGGAAGAACTTATATTGCAATATAATCTTTACTCTTCACGTCTTATGAATCACCTTAAGTGTAGAGTGAACGCTGTGCCTACACAAATGACTAGGCTTCTTATGTTACATGAATTACATCAACAATAATAAATAGACTGAATATTACTGTTTTCCGTTTACAAACTCAAGTCTGAAAGAGTTAAATACTACATCTATGTAATGTTAGCTTCTCATTCGACTAATTTTCATAGTACAAAACTGCATCATGTCTGTTATTAAAAAAAAACTAATATACATAGACAATTTGGATGGAAAAAAAATATATTGGAACATTATCTTTTGTAAAATTCATTAGTGCTATGTATGGTACGGCTTAAATAACCACCCTCATGACAACCGAGTACAAAACAAGTAACATTTAATATTTCCACGTGTTGGGGAGGTTATCGTGTAAAGGGGGATAGGCAGGTGACTCGGCATATGTCCTCTTTAAATGCCAACGACCCCTACGCAGGGACGTAAAATATACTTTATTGATATTATATCAACACATAGATCTAGTATTACTGGTACAATATAGACATAATTTAGTCCAGATGGCCATGTTTAATAAATATAGTTTGATAACAATGTCGTATCATTTATTATAAAAATAAAATCTCCTTAGAAAACTATATTTATATCTCAAAAATATAACAAAATTGGTTTGTACACATTGAAAAACTAGCATTTAGTCGTTACCCAGAAAAATATTGTTGGAATGAAAAAATATTGGTATACAATTGACATAGCAAAATATATAAATTTGATTTATATGATTGATATTTTATAATTTTTAGGGACAAACAGAAATACGAGGGGATACAAATTTCAATTAGCTAATTGAAATAAACAGACGATCATTAACCTGATATTTAACCCCCGTTCTAGTTGCCAAATGTCGTGTTTGAAAAGGTCAGATGACAGTCATGTTTTAAAGGGGAACATTTCAAATAGCCCTAGAATGGAAGAAAGAACAATACAAGATGCTTTTCGCACATAATTGAAAATAAATTTGCTCAAGTCAAACCTTAAAAAAAAGATGTTTTTTCTTTTTTCATGGCAGCGTAGGTTGAGGGAACTTGGAAATCTAGTGTTAAGACACTTCGATCCGCTCCTCATTTTCTGCTGAACTTCAGGCATTATGTGTTAAGTGGCGAAACTCAATGCGGAACTTTGACTTCTTACCATAGCGAAGAATAAAATTAAATATTTCATTTAAAATATTAAATATTTCATTTACTCAAATGGTGATCGAACCTACAACCTGTCGCTTTTATAGTCACATGCATAGGCTCCTGCGCCACGACAGACTTCGAAAAAAAATCTTTGTCATTATTATATACAATAACGACTTAATCTATAGATTAAAATAAAAAAAAAACAAATAAGATATCGATTATGCATAAAATTATAAAAGTTTTTCCAATATATGAAATCATTATATTGAAGCAAACCAAAGTTAGTGACCGATACATGTCTTGATATACCAAGTACCTAATTAGTCGACTTCGTTATGACGAACTACAAGCAAATATAAACATATTTGTTTATTTGTATGTGACAAAACTTGGGAGTGTTAATTTGCAATTTACTGATGAAAACCAAATATGCATCTTGTTTCTGGTTATCTATACATTACTTAATTCGTATATATAATACATGAATAGTATTTACTCGTATCTTAAACAACATTGCCATGATTGCTACAGTTCATACTTAAAACGATCTGACGTATTTCCGGCTCACTTACGTAAGTAATTTATGTGACACTTTCACTAGCGCAAGTTGTTTACGAATTAATTACTTAACTGGAAAATTGCATAAAAACTTTTATTTATTAGATACTTATTAATTTAATGACTTATATTTTTTTATAATAACACGAGTAGTGAGAGTAGTTTATTAATAAACTGTTTAAATATACCACGATAATTTACGCGATGTAAAAGACTTAACAATTATAATCTCACGTCAAAATTATATTTCTACGCAAGAATAAATAAACATATACAAACTTTGAGCATTTGATATCAACCGGATGACAGCGGACATTAATTAATAACTTAGTTAAGCTAGCTCTGAGGCTCAACACACGGGGTAGTAAGTTCCGGTCGAATCCCGCGCCCGCGGGCACTTCCGACCACTGAAACTCAGTTTTCATACGAGTTAAGCCGCGATTTGTGCTCATTACAATTTAATATCCCAAAAATATGATATGTTTCGTTTACATGCACGTACAATAAATTAAAATGTGATTAAAAAGTTAATTTGCAATATAATTTAGGTAAAAAATATTTAAGGAAGTATTCTATTGTATTTTAGTAGCTTTTTGCGCTAATATTCACAAATTTTAACTATTTCAATTTCCGGTAAGTTGGTTATTAATGTTTCCAACATAATAAATAGGCTAGTTCACACGCTTAATGTAGAGGTTCTAAAAAGTGTATCAAGGTGAACTACTATATAATTTACATTCTAGTATATTAAAAAAATCTATGAGTCACGCTTGTTGTTTTTATATGGTATGTAACTAATAACAATATTGCGGTTTCCTATGCACCAAATGACAAAAAATAGCAAATGATATAAATATAAAAAAATAAAGTTTTTACTTAAGTCCAGTTGATATAATTTGTCAGACTGCGTGGCTTACACACACACACACACACACACACACACAAACATGTATTATATACTCTACTCTACTCAGCTGCACGCTGTATCCCGCACATGGCAGGGTAGGCAGAGGGAACTTGGGAACCTAGTGTTAAGACACTAGGTTCCCAAGTTCCCACTTCCGTTCTCCACTTTTCGCCGATTTGAGGCATTGCGTGTTGAGTGGCGAACGCTGCGCTTTTGCCTTGTGCCAGAGCGGAGGAATGAAAACATTAATTTTTTAAATTTTAAATATTGAATATTTCATTTCCTCGAGTGGGGATCGAATCCACAACCTGTCGGTTATTTGATGATTTAAATACAATCTTTAATTCTGTTCTGGATAAATATGCGCGAGAGAGAGCTTTTTAAGTATATTTGTAAGAGTAATAAACTAGTAATGCTTACATACTAGCTCGTTACTCTTATAGATGACGTACATCGTCGTGGCACATTGGTACAAGCGCGAGATTGCAAAAGCAACAGGTTTTGGGTTCAATCATTACTACAGGAAATTAAATATTTAATATTTTCGCTTCTTCGCTGAGATACCAAGGAAAATCGGCATTGAGTACCGCCAGTCAACTCACAATGTCTTGAATTCGGCGGAAAGTCGGGAGTGAAAGTGTCTTATAAAAACTAAAGCGCCTTAACACAAGGTTCCCAAACTGCCTACCGTGCCACGTGCAGAATACAGCGTGAAGTTGAAATTAAATAAGTATATTTCATAAACTTTATACAATCATACTATATTAAAACTCTAGATCTCAAGTTGACGTGCGGTCGAACATCGTGAGAGCGTCCACGCCTGCGGTTACAATTGTCGGCCACTCAGCTGACCTGAGGTAAGAATTAACGGGCATTTAATGACTTAGAGCAACCACTTCAAACCATCTAACAAATTTTTACGACCATTTTATTTAAGCTTATTGTAAAGCTTTATAAACAAACAACTCAAAAAGTAATACGTTTTTGGAACTTCCATGTCGAAGTTTTAGTATTTTGTGATACGTTTTATTACATATTATAGAATTCATTATATTAAATATAGAAAATTATTATATTTTATAATTTTGATTGATAGTATTAATGATTGTTTAAAGTTCAATTTCTTACCGAAAAGTAGATATTTTTAAAAATGACAATTGCTCTCCAACTTACTCCATAAGATTGGATAGATTCTCATACAAAAAAGGAAAAAAAGTGGTATTAGAATAAAGGTGGTTTAAAATGTGAAATCAATTATTTAATATCATAAAATCCGAATAATGGCTATTATTTTTATCACCCAAATGCAATATAACCCATTAGAATCTGATGCAATTGCCAATACACGGGCTCGTAACAAATTAATAATACAGACAGCAATAAGATTTGATAAGGCACTTAATATGTCGTGTAATTTCTGCAACGGACAGTATCATTAGCAGTTTGCTCCGCAACTCGCATTCCTAGTCACAACTGACGTCCCAGTGAAACCTAATCAAATATGAACGAACCTCGCGCCAGGTGAAGGGTGGCAGGTGCTTGAAAATATCTTACCTCTCTCTCACTCTTCAACATATCTCATAATTTCTGTCTCATACTGTTGCTGTTTTATTATTATTTTTTCCCGTGATATTACTTTTTGTCGGGGTAGATACGCATCTAGTTGATATACGCTAGTGTTATTTGACTTTTCATCCGTTTCCGTCATGCATTTCAAAAAATTGGCTTTTTAGTTAGTTGGTGCTATTGTCGTTTTGCCTTTCCAGTTTTACTTCGCGCATTTCGAATATATTCATGTGACAATCAGAGAAGTAAAGTTCAGATACTTTATGTTAATTAAAAGCTTCAACACAGTGCCAACTTTTCTAATTACGCTCAACAAATTCTGATTACATACAGGATTTAAAGTAACTTCATTGACTCTGTATCTAAATGGACATTTCTTTTCAGCTCTAAGCATCATTAAAAAGGGTACATAAAAAAATATAATAAAACATTTTATAGAAACAGAAATCATCAGTCAAATAATAAGAAGAAATACATATTTGTATTTCAGCAAAATTTTCAGGTTATAATTCTTAGAAAAAGAATCTATTTATTACATGAAAGATTTTTTACACAAACAGTAAGCTTTCACTCAGAAAATTTCCTAGAAACTTTAATATATTCCGTAAAGTAAAAAGCTATAAATATATCGTAAAGCCATACCTCTTCCAATATATTCTTTTTTTAATAAATATTTATTATATAAATAGGTTTTGATCTATATAAATTGTAGTCAAATAATAATTTGCTTGATATCGGCTGAACGATGTATTTTATACATATATACACACACATTGGGGGAAAGGAAATTGCTTTAATATTACCGAAGTTTTATAAAGCAAAAACAATATGCCACTATAGATAACAAGGTAGGCGATACCTTATCAACGGATCAATAAATCCTCTTACCTGTATTTGTGCGTTTCATATTAATATAAGCGTGGGCAAGAATAATTTTGGATATTAGTTGGAGTTGGTAACTTTAGACGCTAAACGGAGGATTAAGTTGCTTTATTTCGTATTGTTTTAGTTCATGATTTAACCATATTAACCACCACTTAAAAAATTCAATGAACTACATGCATTTTTAGTTTATATTTTCAAAAAATATATTCATAATTATAATTTTAGCGTGAGTTTACATAAAAATCCCTAAGGTAATATAAATCAGACCACTTCGTACCAATGTATCATTATTTATAAATATGTACAAATAACAACATAAAAATTGCCAAATTAAATAAAAACCCTTTACATAAGTAAATATGTAGCATTGTAACCACGTTCATAATAAAAAGTTAGACAGTTATGTATGTATATTTACCCAAAACTTTTTACCTTTCTGACCGTCTGTTACTAAATAATGCCCCCACGAATATTATATTTTTTCCTATGTCACCCAACACTGTTATAAATGTGGACACGTCACTTGCATTTTATATGAGTGTATGAAATATAGCCGGTGCTAATGGGGTGTTCGCGTGTAGGCACGCCCTTACCTCTATGTAACCACACCTTTATACATTACAAAGCTAATACTGACTATTGTATAACACATTACATTAGTTAAGTGGCTTAAGGTACCGTTACAATACTATTTGATTGATTACTGCCCTACATCTTATATAATATAATGATGCTTTGTTGAGGTGTTGTAAGAATATTTTATCGATTTTTATAAATAAATATCAAAGACACGAAGATAATCACTATTAGAAAGATATTTAAATATAAAAATGTAAAAACCGAATAAATAAAGTTTATTATTTACGTACTTATGATGCCTACGTGAGTTTTTCAGTTACTATCAAGACCTAACTGTAACGATATAACAATAAACTAAACTGGCATCGAGAAATAAATTAATCTCGGTAATTTATTCACAAGGCAAAGGTATCAATGTCTATTAGCGTAACATATTAACCTCTGAGGCGTGGGATAAAGTTTCTAACGTAATTATATCTTCGTTCACTGTAAGTATTCAGTAGTTGTTATAACCTTGAAAAAAAAAATGTAATGCTATACAAAGCATACGTAAAAAGTACAAAAAATATGTTTAGTTTTTGCGCATACTTTAATGATATGATTCATGTTATAATAAGCATCTAAAAATATAAACACTTCCAGTACAATATTTTAAATGTAATTTAAAGGTATAATGAATAATTTCATTATTATTAGAGCAAAATCACTCCCATTGCAAATATACAAGCAAATACTTTTAATAAAATTGCGCGGGTCCATGCAGGAATACACAAAACTACTATCTGCAGTGGAATAGGAACAATAGAAACTAAATGCTATAAGCATGCATCGTGTATATAACTTTTCCATTGAGAATGTTAACTCCGGTCTGAAATTTCGAAAATGATGAAATGGAATCATGGTTCTATTCAAATAGAGTTTTACCATGAGTGCTTTATACTAATCAATCTCTACAATTGACTTTATTAGGTATGATCATTTTCCTCTTTCTTAAACTATAATAATAATAAAATGTTAATATAAAATAATTGTCTATAGCTTCTAGACACATAAATGCCAAAAAATAATATATTTATTGGCATTTAGTAATTGAATCTGAAAATCACTACAGGGCGGACAACTAAATATTTCTTTACAGGTTGGTCATCGTGTGATGAACTTCTGTAAATGTCAGCGAGACGAGAAACGGAAGGAAACTATTATGACATCCTTAATAATGTATTATGAAACATGGAGCTTGTAAACAAACATGATAGTTTTGGCGCTGCCCTTGACTTTTAATATATATTTATCTATTTTATATTCATTTTTTTAATTGTAACAGTTAATATATAACTGTGTTCTGTAATATTATCGGAAATGAGATATTTTTATTATTAGTAGTGGCTTTAATTAACCTTATCTTCTGGATATTATTATTCGAGAATCAAATATTATATATGTATTTATATTACATATAGCATGTCAAAATATATCTATTAAAAGTGAAAAATGTATAATATAGATAATTTCGGACTTAACTTTTTGCCTTGAAATATATAATGCAAGGAAAGATTCATGGGTATAAAAACAAAAATATGCAACCGTTTTGTTAAGCATTGTTATAGAAATGGCGTTAATAGTTTAAAATGCTTAAGGCCGTGACTGATAGAAATCTACAGCTCAGTAACTGCTTCCCACTATTGTCAATTCATACGTATTACTAAAAACCAGCACATACAAAACGAGTAAGTACTATTGTAAATGGATGATTACTTCATTGGGAAACATAACGTCTCTCACACATTATTTGATTTATTGAAATGTTTTTGTTTATATGTAGTTGCAGTTTCACTATTATGTTTTGGCAATTATCTCTCAACATTAAGGGTTTTTTATTTTATTTAAATCGGTTAACAAATAAAAAAGTTACGTCATTTTTAAATATTTAGTTTGGCAAAATTTCTACAATATTTTTATTAACTTGATTGATATTATCCTATTATATATATATGATAGTCCTAAAATGATAATGTTATTAGAACAAGAAAGTAATTAAAACAAGTAAATAAAATAGTGTAATTCACGCGGGCGAAGCGTCGGTCGCGTCGCTCTGGTAACAAGGCGAAGAAGAGCGCCGTTGAATTCCGCAACGGAAAGAAATATATTGACATTGGTTTCCCAAGTTACCTATCCACGTGCGGGATACAGCGTGAAGCTAAAAAATAATCCGTTTACACATTTGACTTGATTACTTTTATTAATACCATCTGTCTTAGAATATCTTCTCTCTACCACCTGTATGCTGACGACTTACAAATCTACGCACAAGGTACGCTCACTGAACTACCCGATACCATTGAAAGTATAAATAGCGATCTCATGCAGGTTTCTATTTGGAGCAAATGTTTTGGGCTTACTATAAACCCATCAAAAAGTCAAGCAATTGTAATCGGTAGTCGTAGATTATTGCCAAGAATTGACTTAACACAAATGCCAACTATAACGATTGATGGTACTTCTATTCCATTTTGCGAATCAGTCAGAAACTTGGGTATAATTATGGATCAGCACTTGTCTTGGGATCCACAGATAGAAGAGGTAAGTAGAAAGATCTATGCTGCTTCTGCATGTCTGCGTAGGTTGCGCAATTTTCTACCTATGCCTACCAAAATTGCGCTAGCAAATTCGATCCTATTACCAATTCTTGATTATGCAGATATTTGTTATCTTGACATTAAAGAGGAGCAACTTAATAAACTTGAGCGACTTCAAAATCTTTGTCTTAGGTTCATATTTGGTATTCATAAATATGATCATATTTCTGAATTTCGAAATAAGCTTAAGTGGCTCCCAATCCGTCTTCGCAGGAATACTCATATACTTCATCTTCTCTATTCCGTGCTGTTTAATCCTTCTACACCTACTTATCTGAAGAAACATTTCAAATTTCTTCATGACGTCCACTCACTTTCCTTGCGCTCCCAGAACAATTTATTACTCGAAATTCCTCTTCATTCTTCTTCCTTTTTATCTAATTCCTTTACTATTAAAGCTGCCCGACTATGGAATTATTTACCTGTTGAGATTCGACGTGCCAAATCGTTACAAAAATTTAAGATGTTACTTAAAAAACATTATTTGAATATTTAATTTAGCCTTCGTTTGTTTTTTTTTTTTTTTTGCATTTTATTCAAAACATTTCATATTTAATAAAAATCCACATCAATATATATGTAATATATATGTTTATATATATGTATGTATATATATATATATGTATATATATATATGTATATATGTGTGTATATATATATATATATATATGTATATGTGTGTGTATGTGTATGTATGTGTATATATATATATATATTTTTAAAGTATGTATGTATTTTATGTATATTAATACATGTACATATCTATATATGTATGTCGATATGTATATATTGTAATATGCTGTTAAATGAGTATTTATTTAATTGTATTTTTATAATTACGTATGTTATATTTAATGTTTATTGGATAGTTTTATATTTTTATGCACCACCTACCTTCTTTTTATACAACTTCTATAACCAAAGGTTGCCTGGAAGAGATCGCTTAAAGCGATAAGGCCGCCTTATTGTACAGTATAGTTTTTTTTTCTGTTTTAGTTTGTATATTTAATATGTTTTTGTGTGCAATAAAAGTATATATTATTATTATTATTACAACAACAATAACATAAATATATCTAATAAGTACCTTGTTTCACTAATTGATAAATATGAATGTTCCGTTAAAAAATAATATTTGAAACCGGAATTACTTTTCTGATCTAAAATATTGCTATAACATGGACTTTTTAAAAATTGGAAGCACGAAATTCTAGGATGGAAATAAAAAAATATATAATTTCATCAACAGAGCAAAATTCAATCCGCAACGTGATCTTTCCATATGTGGTAGAATATAAAGCGATAGTCACGAATTGATTGGCGAACCAAATAGAATAGCACTCGCATGCAAAACCACATGCACAAACACAATAAGTATACAATATCTATAATATTGAAATACACCAATACACCTAATACCTGAGAGAAGCCTGGCGTAGCAAAGGAACACAGGTTGCTGGTTAGATACCCACACAATAAATTGAAATATTTAATATTTTTATTTCCTCGCTCTGGTAATAAGGCAATGGTTCAAGTGAGGAACGGAACAGAGTGTCTTAACACCAGATTTTCAATTTCGCTTTGCCTACCCTGCCACTCCAGTGAGATACAGTGATACTAAATAAATCCAAAACCTAATAGTCAATGTATTCTAAAATATTAACTGTGATAAGCGATCACCTCAAACTACTGTAAATTACAAGTAATTCACGCGTCAGCGAGCTACGAAGTATTGTTGCAACTCGTTATACATTGTTGTAGTCTTGCGCAATATCACTGAAATCGCTTGCGAAATACCTGCACCATACACTGAAGCTACGTCCGTCTACTTGTCTTTTTGCATTGTCATTTATTATGGATCCTGTGAATACACTCGATTTGTTTCGGAGAAACGTACAAAGTATTAAATCGACAGCATTCCAATTGTGCATTCAGTTTTTAATTAACAATATCAACTATGCTATAGATTTATGTTTGTATATCCTTGACATTCATGCATCGAAGACAAAGATAAAAATATTCACTTCTTCACACTTTTAATTTTAAAACGTCATTTTATGAAACATCAACACATTTTATTTATATGACTACTCACTATCTAACGTGTAACTTCCTTAACTTTGTAAAATAGTGACAAAGAGATCAAAAGCGATATTAGAGTCACTTTGCTACAATGTGTAACTTTTGCTTTTTATGTACCTACTACCTACTTTAAAATTATATGATTTTCGTTTCTTCGCTTTAGTTTCCTCGTTATGATATAATATCTTAAAATTAAACATTTATAGCGGCCTATTAGGTACTTTATTCATAATAATACGGAACATACACTTGAGTTACTTTTGAACATTAAAAGTCCGAACCGTATATCATAACTAAAGCACACACGGATGGCGACATAAAAGTTAATATCTAAACAACCGCAAATCAGCACTATGTTGTGAAAACACCATAGAAAAAATACCTACATTAACTTAACAAACGATTATATAAAAAATCTAAATGATGGTTAAAATAGTAAATACTATCTTTATACTAAAATTTAAACAATAAAAGATTCAATAAAATATAAGCCTTACCTAGGAAAGGAGCTAATTTCTTTAATTTAATAAGAAGCATGATCCTTACCTGAAAAGAACAAGAATGCATTAAAATCATAAAATTATTAAATACGATGATATAATTCTTAAATTACAATGTAAGTTTATATTGTTCTAAGTACCTTGAGAGTGCAGAAGAAATCTTTTTTTTATGCACTAATCACAAAAAAAACTTGATCTGCGTTGAATTTTACCAACCAATATGCAATATCTCGAAATCAAGGAGGACAACTGAGTATCTAGGAAAAGCGTGATTCAGATGCTGCTACACAAAACAATCCTGCAACCTCTAACATTAAAAGAAAATAAAAATATGTTAAAATATATGTTAATTCCAAACCACAGCTTACAAAATTTACTACAACGCTGTGACCAGCCGTCAATCAAACAAAAGCGCACGGTTGGATCACATTTCCCTGGCCGCGGACACGATCGCGAGTGGATCCGAAATGAGGCAAATAAGCAATTACGCGCTCATATTTGGCTCGATTACACGCTGGGAGATTTCAGACGTACTGGACACATCGCTCGCTAGAATAACCACGACATATTCATGTATCTAAGTAAACGGGACAGTACCAACTCACAAGGAACGTGGTACGTAGATTTAACAATCTAGCCCTAGTTATAAAGTATGCTTTATGTAAATAATTTTATTTAAATGTACGTATTTGATGTATATACCTTATTTTTTTTTACATATGAAGGTATATACAACAAATACGTACGGAAGTGGAACGGAGTGTCTTAAAACTAGGTTCCCCAGTTCCCTCCGCCTACCTTGCCATGTGCTGGATACAGCGTGAAGCTGAGTTGAGTTGAATTTTCATTTTGTTTGATTTCAAACCACGCAAATACTTTACTAATGATCATACAACTAATTTACATATATTTTTTTATGTAAATGATTTGATCATCATTCAATGTTATTTGCTAGATTAATTTCATTAACAATTTTTTTAATTGTGTGGTTAATAACAACAAACAACAATTAAAGAATTTATGACTTTTTAATTCTTATCTGTATGTTTGTACATGCATGTTTTGGACTTACTGGACAGAATTTAATAAAACTTTTTTGTCGTATAGTTATTAGTCCTGGCCAGCATCTGGGCTATAATTGATTTAGAAAAAATGCAGAATGCAGAATAATCATGCTACTAAATTATAATAAATAATGATATGCCGCGTTAGCAAATTGTGTAGACATTTATTTCCCAGTGATATATAAAACGTTCCAAATAAAAAACTATTTTAACTGATAATTAAATATATTGGCACACATTGGCTTACATTGACACAGTAGTACAGCGTTTGACTCCAATTGCAATAGTCAATTCGATCACTAAATAAATGTATTTATACTGTTTTACTTCCCCATCAGAATAAGCGTCAGTGAACAGTAAACTCAGCGTCACTTGTTTTCTTTGTATTACAGGTTCAATCGTTACAATGTCTCGAATTTGATTGAACAGCGAACAACGATGTGTCTTGACACTAGATTCTTTTTGCCTTCTTCCATGCTTGTATATTTGCTTATATATTTTAATGAAAACGCATGGTAAAAAACTGACGTGATAAAGTCCACACAAACGTAACGGGCGTTCGTTAGTGTCTAATAAAGAAATAAAGTAAAAAAAAATGCTATTAGGTAATACATATGAACTTTACGTAAAGTTATATTATGAATATCATGATGTAAAATCTATAATAACTTGAAAAATATATAATGATGAAAAATAATTTGCTGAGTTTGTCAAGAGTACTTAGTTTTATATAACTAACTAACCATAATAATACACTGCAACTGCGACTTAATAAAATAAATATAATTTTAATAAACATTTAATTAATAAAATTATGTAGAGTGTTTATTGTGTATAAATTCATTGGCCATAGCCCTAACGAATGTAAACTAAAACATGTTTAAACGATAATATCAACAACGCACTAACACACGACCTTGATAACGACGTGGGAGTAATACCTATTGTCATTCTTTATACGTAGACTGTGTATTAGGTACTTGCACAACAAATAATAATATGGTAAGCTGTCTAGGTTGTTCTATAACATCAGATCAATCTATGCGTACATTATAAAACTTGTCGAATAGCTTTCACAATACCTATCACATACTTCACTCAATATGACATTAGGCATGAGTACTTGATATATATACGTATATATTACGTATATATTATATACACATATATAGGCTTACACATATAAAAAATATAGGCTTTGAGTTTGATTCTTACCTTAATTTATCTACAAATACACTATTATTTTATTACAATTATGAATTGTAAATTAAAATAAATCTCAAACTTTGGTTGCCTTGAGCGTTTATAAACAATGTTTCCACTACAGGTAAATTGTATAACTATTTTATAGAATTTGTTTTGGGGTTCATGTATTGTGGCCACAACTTACCAACAAAACACATCTGTTATGTGGCAGATTATTAAACACTGTTTTTAAAAACTATTTATTTAATATTATATTTATACTTAAAGATTTAGAACTTGACAAGAACTTGAACTTAGAATAAGATATGATTTGGGTTTTTGGAATCGAATGAGAGTCGGGAATGAGGTCGGGATGTTATATATGCTTGAATTTGGCTAGTGGAAGGGATAGGAGTGTGGGAATGTTTATTGTTTACAATACATTAAGATACCTTAATTACGGAATATTCCTAACTCTAATCAATATTAAACAATTACTAATCATCTTATTTACTTATAACAATATTAACTAAGAATCTAATAATCTTATCTATTTACTAACTAATAGGGGTCATTACATAACATCTCCCCCCTTTAGAACAAAGATTGGGCGGTTTTATATTTGCCCAAACTTTGAGAGCGTGATGTTGCGGAAGTGGTGACGTGGGCGGCTTCGGCTGCGATGCCGTCGGTGTCTGCGTTAGCGATATCCGAATCGGAATCTTCAGATGTGATGGCACTCCTTGTTGAGTTTAATGAAGTCATGGGGATTGCGATATGTGTTGTAGTACGCTGTCTTCTTTTGTCGAAACAGTTGTTGAATATTTTGACGCAATGGTTATGTCTGCGTCGTTTAAGAAATTTTGTAGATATACACGGTGAGAACTTGAATAAAAGGTAGGCCAAAATTGTTATCCCTAGTATGTATGATGAAAGGGATAGATTATTAGAATGCCTTTCTATGAAGGTCCTTTCTTGAAACTTCTTTATTTTCGAGGATTGCATTTTTAAATCTTCTTTGATAGACTGGAATGCATCAGTTGGCACGTTGTTTATTTTTATTGGTATTAAATCTGGAGGTTGCGGCATTTCGTTTAGATCTATGCAGGCGTCTTCAATATCCACGGTCAAGATTGGGTGTGTGGTGTTCTGAATGTTTTCGTCAGCTGCAGTCAGGGTAATTAAATTGCAATAAAATTTGCAGCCTCTATTGAGCTTGATGATACCGGCTCCGTGAAGGTTGATGTGTTTGATTTTCTCTCCACATTGTATGATGGATGCGAATTCTTCTTGAAGTATATAAATCCATTTGTTTGTGGATACAGGAAGGAACATGTTGATTTGAGCTGAAAATGTCGTTGGTTCACAGGAACTTGGCAGTTGACGGCTTGTTTGGAGAAGAATATCTGTCTCACAAATAGGTCTTGTATTGAAGTTATAGACGGGAAGATTGCAGACCCATCTAGCTGGCGCGTAGATTTTACACTCGTCGATGGAGCTCGTGGAGACGTATTGTTGCCTTGTCTGGCTTGTGGCTAAATACGTTTGCTCAGGTAGGATGGCGGAGTAGAAGGATGAGTTGGGATGTGATATGGGGATAGAATACAGGTGGTAAAGAATAAATTTATTAGGTCGAACCAAAGGGAAGTCAAGTATATAAGTGAGTTTGTTCATATATATGTATGAGGTTATGGTAGCGGAATCTAGAATTTGATGGGTGTTTGTAAGGGTAACAGGAAGTATTAATGTTTTGTCATTGCGAACATGTCTAGACGAGAGTAAAAGTTCGTGTAGCCTTTCGATGGAGATAATAGACGGATGTACTGCTCCCGATTTTATGAAAAGTATTGATGTAAGTATTTCATCAATTTCGGTTTCCAGAGACATAACTGATTCTAGAATTTGGATTGAGATTGATGAAATTTCTTCGATTGTTTTGAGGTCAAAGATGATTTTGTCCGTTTTATTAAGATGATTGGATATTCTTTCTAGATTTTCGTTAAGGGTAAATTCATCATATGATAATTTGAATATAGTTTCGTTAAAGTTTGTGATTGTTGATGAGACTATCTGAATTTGTTGTTTCAATATATCGGCTTGTTCAATTTCACGTTTTTCTAAAAGTTCTATGCAGTTTTCGTAATGTTGAGCATCTTTCGCATCTGGTGTGCCAACCAGCCATTTTAATGCTGTACCTAAACCATCGAATAGTTCGCGTTTGACTCTTGATTTAGTATATGAATTAAGTTCGGAGAGACGAGAATTTATTTTATTGATGTTTTGTTTTATAAATGAACTTGTCGTACGTTGAGCAAAAGCAGGATATTTTGAAATGAGAGAGAAATAATTATTTTTTAAACGTTGAATTGAATCTCGAGATAGAAATAATGGTTCTAGATCACGATAAATGATTAATTTCCACGAGGATTCTGATATAAGAATTTCGCCTTCTTCTTGGTAGTAAATACCCGATTTTGATGGCAAGGGTTCGATAATGTCGTCTCCAACAACTAAGGTTGCAGAGAACCTGAAAAGAGATTAAACTTAAATAGAATTTTGTAAATTTTCTTAATAATATATTTGTAAAGTTTGTAAAAGAAAATATATATTATAATTTTAATAATTAAATAAATTGTAAAACTAAAGTAAGGATTTTGTAAAATATTGTAAAAAGTTTGTATATACGGAACATTATTAGCGTTAGGTAAAATTTCGTTATTTTGGACAGGATGGGCTAGAGCCATTGTGATGCCCCTGCAAAAGATATTTTATTTGATTTAATAATGAATTAATTTAATGAGTTTAAAGTGAGTCATGCACGGGTCGCAGGCGATTTGCATGTACGAGATGATTTTTCCCTGATTTTCTAATTAGATAATTTTCAATGAAGCCTTTCCGTACAACTTCATATGGGCCATCCCATTTGTTATCTAAGTTATATGGATTTTGTACGCGTAACATCACCCTTTCACCTAACTTAAAATCAGCTACGTTTTTGATATTTTTGTCGTAACTTTCTTTGACTTTTTCTTTCATCGAGTGAGTATTTACTAGTGCTATTTCGCGAGATATCTTCAGCCTTTCATTTAAATCATTTAGGTAATCGTGGGTTATGTAGTCATTATTGTTATGTTTCATAGAATATAGAAGACGGGGTTTGAATCCAAATAAAAGTTCATGTGGAGTGTAGTTTGTTGTTTGATTTAAAGATGTATTGTGACACATGATAGCAAGGGGGACTATTTGATCCCAGTCTCCTTTGTTCCTCTGATGATACATTCTGATGTGATCGCGAAGCGTTGCATGAAATCATTCCAACGATCCGTTTGTTTGAGGATGATAAGCTGTGCTAAATGTATGTTTAGCGCCAAGTAATTTCATCAAGTGTTTGAACACGTTGTTCATAAATTCTCCTCCTTGATCAGAATGAAACCGTTTTGGAATTCCGTAATGCTGGCAGAAAATTAAAAGAGTTTTAGCAACTGTATTTGCTTGTTTGTCGGGAATGGGGTAAGCTTGAACGAATCTAGTGAGGTCGTCTTGAAGTGTGAGTATATATTTGTTTGAATCGCCAGTTATGTCAGAATATGAAACTAAGTCTATAGTAACACGTTCAAAAGGTTCAGTTGAAGAAGATGTTATGACCATGGGTGCTTTGAATGCTTTTCTTTGAATTTTACTACGTTGACAGATCTGGCAATTTTCTATGTATGATTTAATATCGTCAGTCATGCCTTTCCAAAATATTCTTCCCGAATTTTGCGCGTTGTTTCCACAATCCCTCTATGACCAGAAAGTGGTTCATCGTGAAAAGTTTTCAGGATGCTTGGAATTTCTTCTCTATTAGGGTACTTTACTTTGTCCTGACAGATTGTTATTTCACAGTCATAATAGTCTGCTAAATATGCTGTTATGTGAGATTGTTTATTTCCCATAAGTTTACAAGTGGGATCATTTGTTAAGTCAGGAACGCAAAGTGTTTTGAGGTCATGTTTTTGAAGGCACGATAAGAGTATTTTAAAGTAGCTTTCGCTATTCCAAGGGTCGAAGTGTGTCGGTCGTGTTACTCCGAATATGATATTTTGTTTTTTGTCGGAAACTAATAAATCTGTCTGGTAAAGTATTTTTGACGTTTCTAAGTATGAAGTCACTTGAGAGCAGAGACTTATGGCTTTGTTAAAAGTGTCGTTTTTGTCCGATAGTTGAGCTGATATTGGAACGAAAATATTCTTATGGCGTTCGTCTAAGAGGGTGTCAGGTGATATTTTAAGATTTTTCGTGTTAAAGCTATGAGTGGGAATGGAAAGAAAATGTTCGTAATTTATTTGTAGGTATTCATCCGGGTCATTGAGATTATCGTTGCATTGATTGGTCAAGTTAATGGTGTTAGTGTTCATTTTTGGTGGTCGAGAAAGGGCGTCTGCATTAGTGTTACTTTTACCAGCTTTGTAAACGATATTGTATTCAAATTCTTCTAGTTTAAGTCTCCAACGAACTAACCTGCTTCCCGGGTCTTTAACGGAAAAGAGCCAAGTTAATGGTTTGTGGTCAGTTACGATTGTAAACTTTCGTCCAAATAAATAGGGTCTAAAATGTTTAACCGCCCATACAATTGCAAGTAATTCCCTTTCTATGGTTGAATAGTTACTTTCAGCTTTGTTCAGTGTTCGTGAAGCGTATGCTATTGGTAAATCTTTACCTATATCACCCTGGGATAGCACTGCACCAACTGCATAGATTGAAGCGTCGGTAGTAAGGATAAACTCTTTAGTGAAATCGGGGTATTGTAAAATCGGTGGGCTTGTTAACAGGCGTTTGCATTCGTTAAAAGATTTTTCTTGTGTTTCTCCCCAAATAAAAGGAACGTCTTTCTTGAGTAAAGCGGTTAGAGGTTTTGTAATATTGCTGAAATTAGCAATGAATCTACGATAATAACCTGTCAATCCTAAGAATGCTTTGATGTCTTTACAAGATTTAGGAGTTAAGAAATTTTGGACGGCTGTTATTTTCTCGGGATTAGGTTTTACGCCTTCATTGGAAATGATGTGCCCTAAATAAGCTACTTCGTGTCTAAGAAATTCACATTTATCAGGCTGAATTTTGAGATGAAAAGTATCTAGTTTGGTGAAGACTTCGCGAAGCTTTTCTTCATGTTCTTGGAGACTTGACGCAAAAACAACAATGTCATCTAGATAGACAAAGCATCGTTCACCTTGTAGACCGTAAAGGATGTTGTCCATTACCCGTTGAAATGTTGCAGGAGCATTCTTAAGCCCGAATGGCATGCGTAGAAATTCGTAGTGACCGTAAGGTGTGCTAAATGCTGTCTTAGGAACGTCTTTAGGATCCAGTTCGATTTGATGAAAGCCCGATGCAAGATCTAATGTTGTAAAGTATTTTGAATGTCCTAATTTATCGAGAATGTCGGTGATGTTTGGTAGAGGATAACTATCTCCTATGGTTATTTCATTTAACTTTCTATAGTCAATAACCATACGCCATTTACGTTTTCCTGAAGCATCTATTTTTTTGGGAACAATCCAGATGGGACTTGTCCATGGTGAAGTGCTTGGTCTGATGATGTTTTGTTCTAACAGTTTTTGTACTTGACTTTTTACTTCTTGTTCGTGAATTTGTGGGAATCGATAAGTTTTAGTCTGAATTGGACTCTCAGAAGTGGTAGGAATGTTATGCTTTGTGTGATTAGTAAATGACAAAGGATCGCCTTCGATGTAGAAAATATCGGGGAAGTCGTTAATGATTTTATTAAGTGACTCATTTTCTTCTTTATTTAAATGATCTCGTCTAATGAGTTTGTGTACTTGGTCACGTCGGTCTGATTTGTTAATCATGTTTGCTACATTAATGTTAACAGTCTTGTTATCTAATGATTCTTGATCAAACAAAGTGGTCCGTACTGTTGGAATGGTAATTGTTTTATCTTCGTTTGTTTTATTTATACATGTGATTAGAAATTTGTGATTAATGATATTTACAAGGGCATTAGGAATTGAGATACCATTTTCGATGTCTTGTTTATTTACAATGGCGGTACCGGATTCGACGTCTTTAGAGATGCATGTAATTACCGTTTCGGTCCTATGTTCTATAAATAGCTTATCAGATTCTATATGCTTATTTTCGCCGAAATGAAAGAGTTTATAGTGTCGTTTACCTACATTCATGGTCTTTGACGCGACATAAATACTTACATCTGATTTGGACATGAAATCTAATCCTAAAATACCGTCCGCTTCGATGTTCAAATTAGCGATGTGAAATTTGTGTTTACGAAAGTTGTCCAGGGAAACATCGGCAGTTCCATGACTTCTAATAGGGCTATTTTTACCGGAAACTCCTACTATCGACACGATGTTCGATACATCTAAAGGGTTAGTTCCAATTTTGTTTTTATGCAAAACTGAAATTGCAGCACCCGTGTCTATAAGTAGTGTAACTGGATCGCCGTCTACATGAAATTTGCAATAAAGCAGATCTTCTGGCGGAATGTTTAATGCAGATATAGGAATAAGTTCGGGATCAGATGTTGCGGTAGATTTTGAATTTGAAATCGAGTTAGTAATTTTGTAATTTGATTTAGTGCATTTTGACTTAGGCTTGAGTTTGAGTTTGGATTGCGATTTTTTCGATTTAGAATTAAATTTATGATTTTGTTTTTTAAAACCGTGATTTTGGGGCTGGTTACCCTGTTCGTTGGTTATAGAATTTATGTCAGTGGATTGTTGGTTGGAAGTTTGTGTGGACGCATCACAATATTGTCTCCGATAGACTGCGTTTATTTGTGTTGATGCATCTTTTTTTTTATTTGGAAGAGGATGTATTATATTTACTCGTCTATTTGTAGGTTTTCGAATTCGGGGAGTCTGGTCTGATCGTGTGAGGTCATCATCGACATCTGAGTCGACGGGAAACGGGCTAAAGCGGTTTCCATCGAATTGCCCTGTTCGAAGGCCGCTTGCGAGTTTAAAGAGTTTACTTTGGGTTCAGGAAGCGTTCTCATAGGTTGTTGTGGACTGTATCGTTTCTGATTATTGAATGCCCGCTTTCTACATTCATGGATAAGATGCCCTGGATTTTTACAATAATTGCAAATTTTCGGATTGTTCGTTTGAGTGTTAATAAATGGTCTACCGTGGCGTTGTATAAAATTGTGGTTATTAGAGAGTCGTGGAATATTCGGTGGCTTATGATTTACAGGGTTGGCTTTATAAAGCAATTGACGGTGCCTATTCATAGCGCGTATTTTATCTTCTTGCATAGCAAAGCGTCCGGCGTCTGACAAATTTTTGAATTCTTTAGTTCTTAACATTATGCCCAAGTCATCGTGGAGACCGTTTATGAAGACGCTTAACGCGGTTTCCTCGATGCTTAGCTTTCTACCTAATAGCGACTTATCTTTAACTTCTGCCGTTAATTTCTCGATAATATTACTTCTAAGAAGATCAACTCGATGGTAGTAATCGATTACAGTTTCTTTATCGTATTGGAACATTGATTGTAGTTCCAACGAAAGATGCGATGTAGTTTTTACGTTTGAAAATTTTTCAATAAGGAAAGTTTGTAAATTGTCCCACGTTTCAAAACGCCTAGCGTGGACGTCTGCTGAGTAAGATCCTACAATTCTATTTAAGGTGTAAACTAGTAGAATTTTATGGTCTGAAGGTTTAGATATTTCGAACACATCTCTGCATGAGCGTACAAATCCGTATACCTCTGAATTATTGGCTGTATCAAATTTAGGTATTAATTTTATCAAACCATCGAGGCTTAATGCTGATGCCGAAGACGTAACACTCTCATTGACTGACATGATGGCAACAACAATATGAAATATATAAATATAACACAAGGAAATGAGATGCAAGGATTTTTAAAGGATAAAAGCAAACAATATTTAACTACTCACCACAGCAACAATACAAGGATCATCGTAGACTCGTGCGACACTTCTTTAAATCCCTTCAGGAACCGTACTAGGCGATGTTTGTCCGTACGTTCTTAGTGTCGTCTAGCTACACAGCTCACAATTGCTGTTTTTAAATCCTACCGACTGCGCCAAATTGTTATGTGGCAGATTATTAAACACTGTTTTTAAAAACTATTTATTTAATATTATATTTATACTTAAAGATTTAGAACTTGACAAGAACTTGAACTTAGAATAAGATATGATTTGGGTTTTTGGAATCGAATGAGGCTTGGGAATGAGGTCGGGATGTTATATATGCTTGAATTTGGCTAGTGGAAGGGATAGGAGTGTGGGAATGTTTATTGTTTACAATACATTAAGATACCTTAATTACGGAATATTCCTAACTCTAATCAATATTAAACAATTACTAATCATCTTATTTACTTATAACAATATTAACTAAGAATCTAATAATCTTATCTATTTACTAACTAATAGGGGTCATTACAAAACACATCGAGATCACATTTACATAATAAGCACAACGCGCAGAAAAACGACGATATATTTGGATTTTTCATATTATTTTACCTAATCCAATATTCTGCAGAATTGTGTTCAAAGATTCAACCAAATATATTGATGATAAGTTTATTTTTATTAAAGCGATATTCAGTGAAGAAAATATATAAAAAGTAAAGTGCCTAAGTATACCTAAGTAAAAATATTAATGTCAGGTAGTGTTTTATTTGACATGAATGCATAAAACTAATAATTTATTTACAGAATCCCGAAGCCCCATTTACTGATATTGAAAGTAAATAATCTTTCTTTTACATTGAATATAAATTATTTATCCACTTCAGTGCACATCATAAACGGGTTATCGTATACGTCTGTAATATTCATAAATCGTAAATAATGAAAATACCGTCGTGGAGGCAATTATACGTTCTATTTCTTGAATTTAGCAGTAATTTATCTGTAAAGGTCCTGATGAGAGCATAAAATAAAACGAAATGGTCAATCGGCATCTAACGACAACGCGTTGGTCGCGCGCCAACTGTCGCGAGACATCGATATACGTACGGAACGGTGGAGGAAAAGTTAAATGGCACCTAAAGTTTCAGTCTTTACGCCGTTGAAATAGAATCGATCAGAGTACGTGGCTGCTACCCGATATCCACGCATCGTTAAGGCATTGCATACACTGCACATTATTGAATCACGTTCTTTGAGCTCGTGTCGGCAAATAAGCTGATTAGATGCGCAGCCCACACAGCGCTTTCGTGGTTTTCTATATCATTTATGGTAAAAGGTTACCTTATATCAACATGATTGTGACGAGACGCCAATTTTAAGATGGTTCATATCGTCGAAACCTGTAGATAAATACTATATCTACGATATGTTCGGTGTTCGAGTATAAATCTAAATTATGTTTATAATTATTAGTCAATTTAGAGTTTCGTGGGTTTTGTGTATAACATTAATCCGCTTGTATCGTAAATTTTGATGATAGTAGCGCCTACAACATGACATCGCTGCGCACGTAGGACTTAATTAGTCGAGTTGGTCGGTATACATTTTTTCCAACGCCACCAATTACAGTTAATTGGCATTTCCTATGGTGCTCTAAAATAGCACACATGTAATTAGAGACTCAAAATAAATTGCAAAAGCGCAATTGTTACTTAGTAATAGAGCAATATTGTAGCCATCTGCCATATTGTGACTAGTAAAAGTCACTAGTAGAGTCCCTGACTTCCATGGATATCATAAACATACAACAATGTGCAAGCATACAAAATTAGCTTTATTTTAATTTCAAATAATGTAATGAAATAGCACTGTAGGTGTAATAGGCAATGTAATAATACGAGTACATAACTATTTAAACTTATATCACTATAATAGGTAAAATCATCTTTAATTTTCTGAAATTTTCTATAGAGAGGTTCCTAAATTAAACTTTAACCAATTTCGACATTAACACATAGGTAATATAAATATAATCTTTAGTAAGAAATGTCGACCTTTACTTAACACTTACGTTAAAATATGAATTGGTTTAATACATTTTTTCTTTAAAAATCCTATAAAAATAGCACGCATATTACGTACTTAGGTATTTAAGTGCCATTGTTCCGTAAAACTTATAACCATTTCTTTCCTATGACGCAAATCGAGGCGAAAGTCTATACTTGCGATATATAGTCATTAAACAGGCTTCCTTTAGGAAATTATAAAATATTACAGCCCTGTACATTGTATGACTTATTTATTATATGACATCACATTCTCAATTTTCTGTGTATTTAGAAACTCTTAGCCTTAGAAATATTATATGTACTTCGCACATTACATAGAAACATGGATAGGCGGCAAGCATTTTCTCTGTTTATTATAGTCTGATGGTGGTCGTATTTTTATAATCTATATGGAAGATATTTGAAACCCAATTAAAATCTGTTGAATTTAAACGATTTATATATAAACTCCACACATCGAACTAACATCCATCGCCTTTACAGCCATACGCTGCCCTTCCGCACTACGATAGTATAAATTTTTCTATAATTTTGATTTCTCAACAAAAACTGCCTACCATAATAAATGACTTTTGCGTATGTATATTTTAGTGTGAATTACGCTTAAGAAAAAATTGGTTTTATTATGGTCAGAAGGGAGCATTGGTTGCATAAACATTAAATAAGTATATCACAATAAGAATGGTAAAACAGAATATTGTTTAGTTTAATTATATGTAGACAATACCTATATATTGTATATATATTGAGACATAAACGCGCGAAGTCGCAAGAAGAAACTAGTAATAATCATATTATAAGACTCGTGGCAGTAAGACGCACTCTGCAATATGTGCTCCGAATGTTAATATCGCGCCCACAGTGAATAACTACGATACAGACTGTTTTGGTATGGGGTGTTTTCGCATTCAATTGTTCGGTGAGTCAACGCGTTAATTTTATAGCTATCAAGAATTAACAAGAAACATAATCAAGTATAAAAATGTCATTCTAGACTTAGAAACAATTCTTCTATCGGCTTACGCTCTATCCCGCACATTTCAGGGTGGACAGAAGGAACTAGGGAATATTATATTAAGACACTCCTTTCCGTTCCCCACTCTTCGCCTTAGGCCAAGTTCAGGCATTGCGTGTTGGTTGGCGGAACTCAACGTCGCACATTCATATTGTTATTAGAGCGAAGAAATGAGAATATTAAATATTTCATTTCTTCAAGTGGGGATCGAATCCAGAACCCGTCGCGCTTACAGACACACGTTTGTGCCCCTGTGTCGCAAAAAGCCTCAATGGTTGTGCTATATTTTTCTTAGAATTAATGTAAGTAAACAAAAGATGCTTGCAAGTCAATTACAATTATAATTAAATTACACAAAATATAATTAAATTTCTAAAGTATAATGGAGTAAACGTTTTCGTGCTAGCTAGCTAGTATATACAAGTATACTAATGTAAATAAAACTGGTCCGGTTATACAGGATTACAATGTTAAACGTTACATGCTCAGCTATTTATTTTATAGATCTCATAACCATGATAGTGCAATAATCAAAAAAAAAAATCATATGGAGTCTTTAGTGGCAAAAATTACACCACGCACCACGCAACGTGGCTAACGTTACAAGAGCGAGGAAATGGAAATATGATACTCCATATTCCATTCCCCCAAATAGGAAACGAACCCACAACTACCGCGATCACATTCACATGCTTGTGCTCTTACGCCACGATGGTCTTAAAAAAATATCACAATAAAATATTAAGAATCGCGCTCAGTCAATGTGCCAAGCCCTCTCATATTGTATGCGTTGTAAATCATAGCACCTTTTGTGGCGTGCCGTCGACGTCCGCACTACCGGATGATCTCGCAACGCATCAAGGGGATTAAATGTAATATTGTTAATGTATTTGTTATTCCACTTCCGTGCTCTTTATTACGTTTTTATAAAACAACAATAGAGTAGCATTGTGACTATAACGAGATGTGTGACAGACAATGTGCTTACTGATTACAACCGTATGAGTACATTAAAATTACATTTAATTAAATCTATAACAACTTAGTATTCAAGGTCTAAGTTGAATAGTATTTAATACATACTCTTGTTGTTGATACAATTCGAAAATCTTAAATCAACAGAAAGTTTAATAATGCCAGGAAAAGGGTCGATTTCTTATTACAATCATAAAATCTACGCAAACCTAAAGCACGCGGGGGCTTTAGGTTAGGTTATGTTATGCTTTTATAAAATTCTTCAAGGGTATTTTAAGACGTACGTGGGACTACAATCATAGGTCGGATTTAGGATCATGTACAAAAGTAGCAATAAACATGGTGTTTTTATAAAAGACTACTTACAATGAAAATTATAAAGAGAAAAATATTAAATATTTTTACTATGTTCTAAAGTGTTATTCCACACTTAGGACAGAAAATACTAAACTTAAATTTAAAAAGCGTATAAAAAATTTGAACGAAGCAAGATTTGAACCCGCGCCTCGGGAAAACCGTTCCAGAGGCGCGGGTTCAAATCCTGCTTCGTTCAAATTTTTTATACGCTTTTTAAATTTAAGTTTAGTAAAAATGTTAAAGTTCGTATCAGTCAATATATTATTAAAACATGAATACTCAGAGAGAATTCTTATAAAAAGCAATCTTAGATTCAACGACAATATAACCACGATGACAAACTTCACAGTATAAGTATTTTTAATAAGGACAACCTCTATACAATAGGTAATAATAAGCATACATATTTTTTTTAATAATGAATAAAAAAATTAGTTCTCACATCTTTTTCCCTTAAACATTAAACTTAATATTCAAAAAACAATGAGTTTATCGTTAATATCCGAGCTGCATTATAGAATCATAATCAATAACGCATATATTCATGGCCTTGTGTATGTAGGTCTCGCATAGCACCGACTAAATTGACCGCATAAACCGATCAAATATGTATCCAATAGTGCCGGGGCAAGCAGTCAGGCACTGCCTATTGGCACACTTCGTAATTACATTGTAAGTAATTATCGACTCGGACGAACACTCAACGGAACGCATTAGAACAGCTGTAGTGAATTCTTGCCCATCAATAATGTCTGCAACATCGCATCAGTATAATATATTTCCATTGTGATACATTTTATCTGGAGCGTAATTACTTTTGATCGTTTTGTTCCTGGTAGCTATTACAAACTTACTAATTCGGTAGTTAATGGAGGTGACATTTTTAAGCAGTTTCCAGAATTATTATATCTTGAATTATACGTAACCTTTAATATTATCGAATTCTCTTACATTTTTTACTCATATCTAATTAGAATCTTATTGGGTGATTATTAAGTATAAACTAATAAGTGAGATAATTGTAAAATGATCTGTTAATCAAATAAATTAAATTATTTTATTACACAAAGCTTCAAAGCGTGATGCATCCATAGGCCTTTTTATATTTTAGAAAGGGGTTGAAACATAATTTGGATCAGAATTTATATATCATTTTAACGATAATCAGGAAATTGTCAACGATGTACCTTGCAATACCATTCATAGTGAATGTTTCCTATGCATATAGGACCGTCTCATCGTCCTTCTGATATATAGCTAATGGCTCGTCGCCTCTTACTTACGGGTAGGTACATCATGAAAGATGAAATTATTCATCTCGACAAATTGCGCCCGGTATTCGACGTGGCGATAGTCGAATCGTGCGTGACGTTCATCTGTACGCTCGATTACAATCGTGTACGGGGCAATATGCATGACCTAGAGTTGACGCTTTAATATTCAAGTGTCGCCCGCGCGCGGCGCACGCTTTGCTGTAATAAAAGCACGCTCCGACGCTTAACGAGCTAGACCGATGAGCTCCTTCGTATTTCTACCAAGTCGACCCTGTACGTGACCGCTACGAAGCTACATCTTAATTTCTGCAGTAATGCCCAGATTTTGAATTATTATCTTTGTTAATACCCCATGTCGGGCTACTTACTATTAACGCTGCAAAGACGACTGCTACGCAAACGTAGCTTTAAGTATACCTACCTATATTCATACATAACTACCAATTTAAAGTACCCAAGTTAAGCTTCATTCATATAAGAATTTGTTTATTAGCTTGTAATAAAAACATAATAATTTATGAATACTCTTAAACTATACATAAAAATGTCTTTGATTCATGCGATTGTACCACATTTTAACTGAACAGTCTACCGTGACCAAGGACTACTGTAAAGTGTTCGAAACGTCGGGTTTCCAAAAAACGTGTTTAACAATCAATATACGCGATTAATCCGGTTAAAAGTGTTTCATTTAAACTATTCATTTTTTAAACTTAGCTTAATATATTACTCTTTCCCTCTCAGCTTGACCTGTATTCCGCACGTGGCAGGGTAGGAACTTGGGAACCTAGTGTTAAGACACTCCGTTCCACTTCCGTTCCGAATCGTCACGTTTTGCCATGTACCAGAGATAAAAAATGAAAACATAAAATATTTAAATTGAAAATATTAAATATTTCTTTCCTCGATTGGGGATCGAACCTACAACTTGTCGGTTACTCAGACTACTTTTTTCGCTTTCATAAAATAATCTATAAAATTAATCACAGAATATATTCCATTCCAACCTACATCCTAACAAAGACTATCTATATAGTTGTTAATTGTACTCTGTCCTAGAATTAATTCCTACAAGACGCAAGATAAATACATTTATTGCTATATCTGATTCAGTTTCATTATTAGAAACTGCTCACAAGAACTGTGTGCTCCAGAACGGATACCCGCTAGCAGTTTCCAACTCAAACTTCTAGACTGCAAAGAAAGTTATCAGCAATCGAGGGGCCATTGATTGTGCACAAAGAGCCTTTCGTCTCGCGACATTCAAGTTCGATTTTCTACTCACAATGCGGGCCCCGTTTTTCGTCTTGCATTTGGTATAAAAGTACAGTTCATTCGGTCCCTGTCGATATTGTTCGCTCTTTTTCATTTATGGTAAAGACTACAAGGCTTTCAAGTGGATATTTCAGATTTCAAATATTTTTTTTGTTTTTTCAGTTAAATTGTCAAATTCAAATGTTAGTGACTTAAGTACATCAGTACGCTTCAGGAAGCTCTAAGTCTGTTTGGCTGGAGGCCAAGGTACTTGCACAGTGAACAATAAATACCTACTACACTGAGTACTCTTAATTACTACCGTTCTACGAGTTGCTATACAAGAAGAACTGCTAATTCTATCATTGTTCAGATTCAATTGTTATAAAAATATGCCGTTGTTTGTAATAATAAGTGATATATATAGAAAGAAAAAAAATAAGCTTAAAAAATTTAATGGCCTATATAGGTATATAATATACAGGCCAACGTACCGAAAAACCAACAGTATTATTTTTAATGCATTTCGTTCAAAAGGAAAATCAGTTAAAATTAATAACTAGAGCCTGATCTATAATTAAACGTAGAAACATAAACGATCTACATCCTTTGCAGGGCAGTGGAGCAGCAATGGAAACGCTTACCACTATATGCTCTACTTTCCATTTGCTCTATAGATTATTTGCTTTATGGCATGACTTTTATATGCGCTTAATTTTTTTTCAACTTCACGCTTTATCCTACACATGGCAAGGTAGGCAGAGGGAACTTGGGTACCTAGTGTTAAGACACTTTGTTCCGTTCCCCAGTTTCCGTCGTATTTGAGGCATTGCGTTTTGAGTAGCGAAACAACGCTGCGCTTTGTCTAGTTATCAGAGCGAAGAAATTAAATTAAATTAAATATTTCACCTGAAAATATTACATATATCCTTATTTATTTTTTAAATATAAAGAAACATTAACTAAAGATACGAATTCAATAAACGTTACGCAAATATTGAAATGGTTATTTGAATAGTGACGTAAAAATACTTCATTAACACTAAATATAAACTACCCATCGCTTGTAGTAAAACAAATAGGACGAAGAAAAGTTTCTGTTTACACGTGCCATCGGTAATCCGAGGTGCAAAACGACAGAGGAATCAAGCAACAGTTATTGGCTGAGCCTCTGCGCCCATTCCATTGTTCACGCTTTAAGCCGATATTGCTGTTTCCCTCAGCCTTATAGACATGACATATTAATTGAGATCATTTCTCTCAGAGATAGTTGTTCAAACATTGTTCATAGCTGAGAAAGTAAAATAATAGACTTCTTCGTTTTAAGTTCGCAATAACTTATAGTACAACATCACTTTTATAAAATCATTTAAGATCTTTTATATTTAACTTGCCTAAAAATATAATATTTAACATAGCATAATATAATTCTTTGAAACAACCTTAAACTTGTACGTAATAATATCACAATGAAAATTACTTCCCAACAATGTGTAACAGAAATTCTACGAACGCAGTACACTTAGTATACTTAATAACATAAATTGAAACTACTTAATTTCTTACAGAAAGTAAAAATATTATGAATAAAAGAATAGCTTCTACAAAGCTTTTAGCTCTGAGAATGTCAGGGAGACAATAATAATGTATGAGATTCTGAACTTACTTTAAATTTCAATAATTGCGGAAAACATATTTATGTTGGGTAAATAGAATAAAAATTAAAATATTTAGCTAAAGTTCGGCTCCATGCTTACACTGTACCTACTGTTAATACATTTCTTTCCCACCACACCTTCTACCACTTTCCATGGAAGCATTGCGTGTTGGTGATTTCAATGCCGCGCTTTGCCTACTTACCAGAGCAAGTATTTGAAAATATTAAATATTTCATTTTCACGAGTGGGGTCGAACCTATACACTTTTACAATAGCACACTTGTGCCTCTGCGATACGACAGGCCTCAGCTATTACGTTCAGGTATTTAAAGTTAATATAAATACATATGTATTTTTTGTTTCTGCAGCTGTATTCCACAAATAGAGGGGCAGGCCGAGGAAACATGGAATCCAATATTACGACACTCCGTTTCCTATTTTCCGCCAAATTGTTAAAGCATTGCGTGATAATAGACTAAACTTCAATTTCGAAAACGTCACCTTTTGCCTCGCTTCCAGAGAGAGGAATATGCGTGGAAATCGAACCCACAACCGCCTCACAATAGAGGTGATCCTTAAATATAATTAAACAAAAGTTAATATGTTATAAACATCAACGTGTAATAAAGTTGGAGCACAGGTAAATTCATAAGCGAAATTCTGTAAAGCGTTACCTAAAAATTGTTTTCAAGCCGCAACACGCTGCCGTCAAAAAGCCAAAATCGACAAACAAATTCAATTAAAACTTTGCCACGACTAACCCCAAACTGAGAACATTAGATGAAGCATGATTAATAATTACAGAGGGACTACCTACCTAATATCGAGCAAGTAATATCAGCTAAACAGCAAAGCTGAATAAACTGACGATCGTTCATTGACAAATCGCAAAACCAACTCTAAAGAAAGTAAACCTCTTTTTCTTCTCCTTATCGGAATATATCTGTCTTTATTGTTGAGGAGGGGGAATGCGAGACGGGCTATTTGTTTTTACAGTCGAGCGCCGCCGAACAAATTAGATGGACAAACTGTTGGAGCGGTTGAGGTGTCTATATTCCGCTCTACGAGAGTTCTTCTGTTCAATTCGTTCGAAGAATGTCCCGCGATCGAGTTCGAGTGATTTAATAATTTTCTCTTCAGTGGCAATGAAGATATCGGGCGAGCGGTATTTTAGAATTTTCTTAATGTGTTTGGGTTTTATTTCTTTATATGTTTTACGTTTTGAAATTAGAATAAATATATATATATATATATATATATATATATATATATATATATATATATATATATATATATATATATATATATATATACATATATATATATATATATATATATATATATATATATATATATATATATATATATATATATATATATATATATTATGTTAATATATTATGAAATTGCTGAATAATATAATATTATATTATATTATTCAGCAATTTCTTACACTTACAAGTGCATATAGCTCTAATATATTTATTTAAATTTATTTTTAAATACTTGTTTGTAAGTAAACATTAAAATCCATATCGGTTTGACTACTTGCTATTTAAGTAAAAAGCTAAAAATATAGGAATATACTCCATTATCGCATCGCATTGTTGCAATTTGTGAACGAACGAAAACAAAAGTAGTTATAGGTTTCAGGAAACCTTACAAGTACTGTCTGCGCGGCCGTTACCCGATTCCTGCGACTAGTCGGTCAATCGATCGGTGATCCGATCCTGAAAAGGGGTTACCCTCAGACGTCTTTATTATAGGTACTTAGCAATATCATAAAATTGGAATAGCTAAGCGATGTTCAAAAATAATGTTATTTAATAACATTTGTTTATTATAATAATAAAAAAACATTTCTTCTTAGAAGTTAATTTAAAATATTAATTAAAGTGTTGTTTTCATCTTATTTTAACAATTAATTTACAGTCCTCTATTTTTTATTCTGTATTTATGAAATAAAATCTCCGTAGTAGATTAATTTTTCTGACTGTTTTTGGTAAAGACATTACAAAAATATCTAATTATATTTTAAGATTAGATTTTATTAATAAAAAAAGTTCCTAGTTATTTTCTTAATATGTTGCTATATTTAGACGCGAAGAGCTTTCCAAATGTAAATATAAAACCCCAACAAACATTTAAAGTGACGCTAGACAGTACTGGCGCCAGAGAAGGCAGACCCGCCGGCGCCAACCGCGCCCGTCAGCACCCCTGCCTTACGTGAACCAGTTATTATCTTTACATGTTTTGCGGAACGCTACATAACTATCGTAAAATGAATTGAATGGATATGTCAATGAAAATAATCACAAACATAAAAATAATAAAATTGTATATTAACATTATAAAATAAATTGAATAAGTTCATATGATATATTTTATACAATAGAATAAATATCTTTTAATCACAAATATAGCATTGTCTGTTAACAAGTATTTCGTAAAAACATATAATACATGTTATTTGTATATAAACATTAAATAAGTCGGCACATTGGGTTTGATGGAAATGAAACATTAGTACAAACCGTCTAGCTACTTAGTTATTTAATCCTAATTTTCATATTGTTTAGTCTAGACTCAAATAATATTTTATGCCTGGAGGTTTCAGTTTGTTAGCTTCCATAACTATGAAGGTTCTTACGAAAACTTTTACACGTATTAATTCAAAGTTATTGAACAAAAATATTAAATGATATAATATTATATGTTTACGCCACACTTTAGTGTCTTTTGACCTACTTTAAATTGATACAAAGCAAATAAAAACATTCATTATATTTCAATAAATCGTAAACAAGAGACAGCGTTTGATTGCTAAATTTATTCTATGGGACACTGACTATAAAATTCTATTTCCCGTGGTACTGCTGCGGTCATTTTCCACATAATTTCAACGTTCACGCAGTTGGAAAGTTGCCTAGTGATCATCAAAATTGACATCAATCTTGAGTCTACTCCATTTGACTGCACTACGATTACGACAAAAACGTAGGTTCTCGTTAAGCACTTTTAAGTAAAGTTGAATCAAATGTTCTATTTAAAAATCTACTGTTATATTTATAATCGGGTATTTACAAATTGCCATATACTAGATTACAGCGTGTAGTTAATTTTACTATGTTATCATTAACAAATAAAATAAAATATAATAAAAAAGATACTTTTTTCCGTTCTTTTCAATTAATTGTCTTATGGGCTATGTATATTAAGTAAAAAAATATATCACAAAGACAGTATATCCATACAATGTACTGCTGTGTGTCCCATCACCTGGTGTCGATAACGCGCAAGTATAACACGCCTTAGTGCGGCTATATCAATCGCTTGAGTGATTGCGCCTACACTACTTGCAAAGGGTTTTGCCTATAATCCTTCCCCTTTGCTTAGTGCATGAATTCACATCAAAGCGACGCAGACACAACTTCTAAGCGCGCTGGACAAACTCGCTTTGCGTAACGAGAATTTTCAAATTAATTATTATTTCACAGTTAATGTTATGACTGTGGTCCTGGAATCTACTTAGTAAAAAGTATTTCAAGCATAATGAACATTAAACTTTCAAATGTAACATAATATTATAATATAACACAAGAGAAATTACAAAAAACAAAAGCTCAAATAACGGTTTTTATACGATCCATATACCTATTGATGTTTAATTACACCTTGAGTAAACGTGTAAATCCGATCAAAACTTGTTAATAGCTACCTCTAATATGCACTTGAAATTTAGATAGCAATCTAATTTATATGAAAATTCAAGCGCTAGTTTTCGTATAATAAGCATAATGCGTGATAAAAGTCAAATGAAAAGTGAACCAATGCAAATCAAAATACAAAGTACACTATTAAAAGCTTTGCATTCACTGTTTTCATGCTGAAATCACAGCTAAGTACTCTCTACTTAGATGTATTTACAGTTTTTCATAACAAAGGGCAAAACAACGTAGTGGATAGCAATCAATTTATAAAGCTCCCCGCACGGGACGAGGCAAGCGACATCCACTCTATTTGTCTCGCTAACACAACCGCTGCCCACTTCTCGCCTGCTGGCGGTTTATGTTGAAGAATTTATCGCTATTCCTTTAAGGCCCCGTTCACTTTTCTTCTTAACTTCTATAAGATTTTTATTTCATTCGAATGTGATTCAGAGTAATTGTGTTCTTGGTTACTTTTTAAAGACAGTATAGTGTATTATAAAAAATAAATAAGTATAACACCACTATATATTAATTAAAATAAGTAAGTATACAACCACTCCAGTGATAGAAACTGATCAGTTACAATTTTGAAAATCCTATGTATATCCTATTTGTTTATTATGTCTGTAAGAGCTTTTACAGTAAATAGTTGTTTGGCGGACCACGTCTAGACCGAGAGAAATAGTATAATTAAATTCGCTGTATGTTACACGCTTGTAGCTAAATACACCTACATAAAAGCAATAAAAAACTATTGCTATAATAAAAAGTTATATTCATAAAAAATCTTTATTTTATCTATTGCTGTAATATAAGGCGCTATTTATAATATTTATACAGTATAGTATGTCATTCCGTTATAAAACCTAGCGCAGAAATAGATTCAATATTACACAACTTATCATCTTAACACAACGTTAGCCATTGTACAGAAATAAAACGCAATTGCAGCGCTAGACTGGAGCTGTTTTTGACATATCGATAAAGATATTTTATTGTAACTTTAATGTAGTGTACGCGCGTTTGTTATTTTGATTCTTATTGATGTATCTTATATACTAATCAACAAGTTAGAAGAAAGATAATCTATCAAGACACTCCACTTTCTGCCTAAATTGTGTTATACCCAAAGACATTGTGTTTAGTGGCGGGATTCAATTTCACGGTATATCTTACAAGAGCATAAGGGTGTTGATCTCAGAACTATTAAAGATCACAATAGGTATAAATATATTTGTATATTAAAATGTATTTTTTATAAATTTATTTAGATAAAACAGTGCGATGTTTAGTCGCGAGAGAAAAACTACAATGCAATATATAATCTTTCGTTTCAGCTGCAATAGTGGCGAGGAAAATTTCCTTTTATTGTGTTAGCAAATGCTTATTGTATACCCGAGCGTTTTCTCCATTGTGATAGCTATCCCGTCGTACCTCTTTGATATTACTTTGCGATTGTTCGATGACAAATCACTTAAATGATACATCAAGTCTCATCCGACACAGTAAATCAAATACCATTAGTAGCTATTCTTGAATTAATTAAAAAACTAAACTCTATGTATGTCGGTACACAAAATATTAAAAATCATTTGCTATTTATTACATTATGTATTTTAAATGTAGTTGTAGGTAAGTAAACGGGAGTAAATTGAATTTATAGAATAAAACGTAAAAAAATATGTATATATTTAGATATATTAGATAAATCGGATTTTTAAATATGGGAAAAAGAAAAACAAAACACAGTTATTATTACCAAATTATATGAATATTCATAATAATAGTCCAGTGACAATGTCATATTTCGTATTTCTTAAAGAGAAAAAAAAAATAATCCTACCTCTTCCTCAGTGGTGGCGGTGTTGACCGAATCCATGCTCTGGCAGAGCGCAAGCTCCATGTTCTTGTGTTGCGGCGAGGCAGGTCGCGGCGAGGGCGCACCCTGCGTCTGCACGGCTCCGGGCGCCTGCTGCACGTTCGCACCTGCCGCCTGCACCGTCTGCACTGCTTGCAAGCTTTGCGCCTGCAGGTTCTGCAGCGACTGGTGGGCCAGGTTCAACTGGTGCTGCTGCACAATGCTCTGCTGAACTATACTCTGCTGCACCTTGATATGTTGGTGCACGGCCAGCTGGTGTATAGGATGGAGGGGCGCGGCGGTCGTAGGGTACGGGGGGGAGAGCCGCTGCCGCTTCACTTGCGCACTCTGAAGCGCTTCGTGCAGCCTCTTCACCGGGAGGGGGCTCTGGCCGAGGTTATCCACGGCTGTGTCGGGGCGTGCCGGCCGAGTCGCGGGACTCCGGCGAGCACTGACCAACTGTCAGACAGGACAAAGGAGCGCGCGCTACGCGACGATATCGATATATTATGTTGACAACGGCGCAGCACTACGCACGTTGTGTTATGAATTAATTGACTTATCGGCTACGCTCGTTAAAACTTAAAGGTAGCCTAACACCGATAAGTGATTGTTCTTTATTATTTTAGCGCTTGAGCACTTTGTTCTCATTCGTGCTGATCGATGTTCTGCATGTAAACTGATCCTGGAAAAAAAGAAAAAAATACATGAAAAATCCATTACAAAAGCAAGATACAAACGTACGTACTAGATACGCAAAGGCAACCCGACGTGAATATATCGACTCAAATGATAATTCAAAATACCCCACATTCTGTCAGAGTCCAATTAGTAAGAGAAGCCTCTTACCACCCTCTATCGATAAATCGGAAAGCACTCTCTGGTGTATTTCACCCGCGCTTTGAAAAGTAGAAAGCTATACCATAAAATCATATGTTGATGTAGATTCTAGTCGTAGCGAGTGGTTGTTTTAGTAACTCTCATGACGGATGATTTTTTTGTTTAATTTTTTTTCTTAAATAAGACGAATAAACCAGGTCTTAGATAGAATAATGATGACAAGTCACTTTATTAAAGCTTTGCAATATTTGTATTCAGTACATAAAATATCCCTTGCATAGAGCTATCCACCATTATTAAACTATTATTGGACATGTGATATGCATGGATGTCAAATATAAGAATAAATTCTGGGGTAAACTACTTTGAGATGATTTTTCAATGAACAAAGGTCTTCTATATCTCACATACAAGCGATTGCATGCACGTGGGTGTTGCCGGTCATTTAGTTTATTAGTCATCGCGATAAACACCTAGAAACATATAAATTAAACAATGACGTCACATCTATTTAATTTTGTACTTTAATTAAGTGGTAACAATTTTTTTAAACGTTTATTCGTCATTTTCATAGTTTTATTTAAAATAGATTTTGTTCTTAGAATATTTTTATATTAGAACACTGTATCATAATTTCTAGAAGATTATATGTTTCAACGTAATGCAATTATCTTTTTTATTTAGGTGTGTATTACGTCAGAAATAATAAAAACAGCCTATTTATACAATTTATATGCTTTACAAGGCTCCTTGTTAAGATTTAATTGGTTAAAGAATAGGTCCCCATTGATAATCCTAATTAACTATTGGGTTTGTTTTTTTTTCTTTTTAGCGTTATGCAGGCGGGCTTTTTTCTTATTATTATTTCTTTCTTTTGCACTTTTTGTTAGAATTTTATGTTTACTACAATTTTAAATAGCAAAAATGTTGTAGGACTGTAACTTATTATATCACTATTCTGACAATAGTCAATTACGTAAACTCGGTCAACAGTATATATGTGGTATTATTATATACATACAGAAACTTTTTTTTGCTGTCTTAAAAATATAAAATGTAAAATTATAGCTCATAAATGTTCCATAATATTTAAGTAATCCGCGCACACGGTCACGTGACTGAACTAAACATATGAAGGTCACTTTTTTGCTCTTAAAGTGAATTAGTTGTGAAAAAAAAAAATAGATTTGAACTTGAAATTCTATGTTATAGAATATAAAGAATTTTTTTTTTTGAAAATATAACTATATTAATGTCTTTACTTTTTTATCATTATTATTGATCGCTAAAACCTCCACTAACTATAAATTATTAATATTAAATTTACTTAATTTTTACGGTTCCTTATTATTCTAAAAATAATATCAAATATTCATGTTTAAGGTCCTCAGGAGGGATAAACCAATCAAAATAATCATCGATATATGCATCGTTTACGTTTTGCCTACAGTCCTTAAATCACTACGCAACCCTTTGTGGACGAGAAAGATTCACGCTTGACCGGATTTTTTAATATATATTAATTAGCTAAATTTATACTTAATTTGTTAGTCCAACAATTCACAGATCGGCATTTTAGATGAGTGTGCAGTTTAGCCAAGCTTCTGATTACACAGGCAAATATCTAACTCACTCAGCATATCTCCAATTACTGTCTATAACTAACTGAACTATCTATGCAATCATATAATTTTACTTAAGTTAATAAATTCAAACACTGAGAAATAGACTGTCTGATAGATTTTTTTAGCAAAGTGAAAAATTTTTGTATTCAAATAATACATATTCGTAAAATTTAACCTACATTTATTTTATAAATAATATAAGAAGTTATTTCAGTATTTATTAATATGAGTATACATAAGAGTATATTAGTTGGCAACAACAAGAATGTCAAACACTTAGTCTTCTTAATTTTACTCAGCTTCACGCTGTATCCCGCACATGGCAGGGTAGGCAGAGGGAACATGGTATTAAATTGAAATTGTGTAATATTGCGTTAAACGCAATTAACGATTAAACTATTCAATCGTCTGCATAATGTCATTAACGTAATTATGCAGTAAATTATTTAGACACACTAGTTCACTATACAAATAAAATAATATGATAGTTTGTAGCAATTTTAAAGTGTATAGTATAGAAATAAACCTTATTTAAAAAGGTAAAAAAAAATAACGTTCAAATTTTTGTTCAAAATTAACTAAATTTTTGTTGTGAGTAATTAATATAAAAAAAAAATCACGATGGAATATATATGCCCGATATATTTTTTTAGCCGCTGAACACTTTGATCCAGAAGTATTTATGCTGCGGTAAAGTCGGTAAATAAGTCCGGACAACTTTTCCAGTTCCCATCTATTATAAGTCTCCGGAGATCCCTAACTTCGTCGGCGCTTTGATATGTTATAACTTTTACAGCTGTAAACAAAGTCTATTTGATTTTGGTAAATAAAGTTTTAAAAAATATATGTTTGGCATACAATAATTGCAGCAGTTGATAATATGGCCAAAACCAAGGTAGAGAACAACCAACCTAGAGACATAGCAAGGCACCAACCTAGAGACATAGCAAATACTACCAACCAATATACATCGCCCAGCGAGCACGTGGCCGAAATACTACTGGCCTGTATTCACCGCAGTATTAAAGAACCAGTCTGGTTATCCTTTGCCGTATTCACAGCCCTTTAATAGCCCTTGTGCAATAGTCTGCGGTTGCATAACCAGTGGTGATCCGTGATCGACGCTTCCGGACTCGTGGTTTAGGGATCCAAGCTTTAGGACTTCTATGGATGGTGCTCGAGTTAGATCTTCTACAAGCCATGTAATCGGTCTTCAACACGATTACATTACATATTTAATAGTAATTAGACCGCCTTTCTGAAGCTGCCCCTTCCAAAGGTTTAATTTTCGCTTACGCATCAGGCAGTTCTCGCAAATGTGTACTATGGGATCAACATACATCAGCAGCCATGGAATCTTACCTAAGGAGTGAGCGGAGACAGTCTCCACATAGAATAAGAAAGATCTAAGAGCAGAGCCTTGTTGAACTTTACTTTGTGATGATGATGACGAAGGTGATAATCGTGAAGTATTTATATAGTTCTGAATAGTATAAAAGATTCACTAGTATATTTTTGCCTTCAAATACATATATTACAACATAATTAAACATTCACCTTATATTATATGACTGTAGAAATAGAAGCCATATGTACAAAGGTTTACAAATAAGTCGATTAGTGAGCCGTCAGCCTACCACTAAATATTGATTGGATTATGTATTAAAGAATTTATTCAAATTATTTAAGCAAGATAACAATTTTAATAGTAGTATGCACTGTATAACAGAAATGTCTGTGATACAGAGACCAATGTGATCTGATTCACTAGTGATTTACAAAGTTTTTAGGGAACTACTAAACATACGTACGTAATTCGTTTCACTTTTAATATTTTACTATATTATTTTCTGAATTCGCTTTTAGAATGCAAATATTTTCAAATATACATCTGGCTTCAGCTGATATCTCTGTCTGCAGCACACATAAACCCTCAACTAGTTTAATTCGAAAACTATGAGGTTGGGCACAAAGAAATAGTTTCGGTTGGTTGTTACGAGTTATTTTGGAGATGAATAAGCAAAGGGTTTCTAAAGACTGAACTTCCCTTAAAATTTCTTTGTGAGAGTATAATAAGGTATGATTCTTCTTTGAAGTTTAATATATTCTAGTTGTATAGTCGGAAAGTAATATTGATATATTTTGAAATTAAATTCGGTAAATGATTAAAACTCATCTTGATTAATAGATATTGTGATATCTACTGTTACATATGGCTCGCAAACTAACCCATTCAATTAACTGCAACGTTCTGCCGACCAATTGAACCATTCACGTAATGAAATTTTGACTGCGATAACCTTAATGCTATACTCAAAATGTCCGAACACATTACAGATATTTGATTATAGAATCTACATACGTAATGCAGTTCCTCCTTTCCTGTAGTAAAAAATAAAATGAAAACTACTTTTCTTTACTAGCTAATTATTAAAACGCCAGAAGGAATTAGCACTTATGGGGGATTTCGTCATTCTGCGTGTTTGGACTAATAACGGAAGAAATAAGCCTTTGTTAGCTTGACTCTCATATCCATAGCGTTCACGTCTCAAATTGAATCTAATTGCCACAATGAAGTGTTGAATCAGACTGAGCGGTGAAGCTTCAGAGGCCTAAATTTTACCTATTTACTCACTTAATACGAGAATACATATATACCACCTGGTAATTACTAAAACTCAGTCTATTAAATTAATAAGGGCCCGTCACGTCAGTATGCAAGTAAGTATGCAGTCAAAATAAAATATAATAAAATATATCAATTGGCAATAAAACATAGTCAGTTAAAAAAGTAGTTCATTTTTATATTGTAAGAAGATTGAAAGAGAGAAAGCGTGACTGAGCAATATTTTTATTGCAAATCAATTCTATGATCGCTTACACTTTTCTTATTCCGATACAAATTGCTTGTTGTTGCAAAAACTATAGCATTTAAATTATACTTATTTAAATAAATATTCTGCCATTTTAATTTAATACATGAAAAACCGTGATTAAATCAATATGATATAACATAATAATAAGATTAATTACTTATCTAAGATATGCTTCAATTATAAGGTTTATAAGTTTCGAAATATTATTGTAAATGTATAGAACGCGTAGAACAAAAATATGAAGCACAATTAATTTAACAAGCTAACTATTAGACGCTTTCATGGACATTCGGCTGCGGTCTTGTCATGTCGTGACGCAACAAGGCACAATGACGGGCCTTGATACAAGTGACTTGTCCGAATGGACTCGCTCGTCTGTAATTACGGCAACAAACTATACAAGAATAGGTAAACAGTAAAAAATGGTAGTAATGATGTGAACGTCAATCTAGTCTAAATTATAATAAATGAAACTCCGAGGGTCATTTTGATACTGCAATGCGTCATGTTGGGGGAGAAAACGCCTTAATTATTTGCTTTTACTTTTCTTTTACTATTTACTTAGGGAAATTAAAATGCATTAAATAAATTTAAGCCTGCTAAAATTTGTTTACTGAAAAACATTTTCAAGTTATATTTTCACTTTCCATTTGAAATTTCTTCTAATAGCTTAAGTATTGTTACAAATAACGGATGGTACAATGTGAAAGCGTAATAATGAATTTTAAATACTTTCGATTATCAGCAGGTACTAAAGAACAATAGCGCGAACGTAACCAGCTTTGTTTACAGCTGCATAAATTTTGATATGCATATTACATGATAAAAGAGTATATAATGTTATAAAAATAACTATATTTCAATAGACAAATTTACTTATTCTGTTATTATTCTAACAATTGTTACTTTTTCTTAAAGTTTAAATAAAAAATAATCAGAAAACAATTATATATGTCTTCTATAATATTTTAAAGAGTGATCTTAAATCATATTTAAGTGTGAAGTTAAAAATTAATAAAAAATATATACATAGTTGTCGAATATAAAACCTCCTCCATTTTGGAAGTCATCTAAAAATGTATAATAGTGTTCTAGTCTTATCCTGTACTTATTTAGCAACGCAGTATTCATTTATCCGATTTTGCTATTCGCTATTTTTATTTAATATTTAAAAAAAAATCGTTATTATAATATTAATAAATAAACTTTTTTAAAATTATTTATTAAATGCAAGAAGTGTATTTTAAACGAATTCATATAATCTATTTTCTTTAACCAACATTATCTTTAAAAGGCATTTATTTATGTAATATAGCTAGTAGCATGCGAGAAATAACTCTAGGCATTGGCGACTCTACATCCATTATATATAATAATGGCGAATGGTACACAATTTTTTATAACAGCGTAATAACAAAATAGTATGTCGTAAAGCGTACCAGAAACGTATTTCATTCTTCGACCTACTGTTGTTACTAAAATTGTATTAAATTGTTACTAGTTAAGGTTAACATTACTACTTATGTATTTCTTTTATCATTTACATCACTCTACTTTTTAGATATACTAAATCCAAATTTACAAATATTTCTGTACATACGTGTATCCTCTTGTTAGTGCTTTTTAATATGTAAAATAATACTTTATGTCATATAACTTTAAATTATTAGATCAAAGACGATTCTATGATTCTATACGTTTATTCCCCAGTCTGGGATGGTAGAGTCTATCTAATTCGATTAACCTCTCATAATGTTCTTAAGTACTTAAATTTAATGATGACGCCAGTGTTCCTCGGTTCTCTTTTATTCATTGACATCAATTACCTAATGTGTTAAGGGTGTATATTGTAAAGGTTCAAAAGTCTTTTGTAATCAATTATAGATGCTTTGTTCGACAGTGACTATAACTATATTATTTGTTTACTTATTGTAACAAAGACAACAGCGATATACTCAATATGCGTATTTCTAAGCAATTTCCATATATATTTAAGTAATATCGCATATATATAAATTCTTAAATTTAAAATGACATAAAATATTACAAATAACATTATACTGCAATATTTCTTATTTAGTTTTTCTTTTGATAGGGTTTTTTTAAATAATTTGTTAGGTAATTGAACTATCATTAACAAGTAAATATGTACATATATAAGTTTAGCTTTACACTGTATCCTTCACTTGGCAGGGTAGGTAGAGGGAACTTGGGAACCTAGTGTTAAGACACTGTTCCGTCGGTTTTAAGGCATTGCGTGTTGAGTACCGGAACTCAACTTAAATTTATTTAACATTTTATTAAAAATAAAAGGGTACGTGCTGCAAATGTTTATTCTGTAACATTGCCAAAATTCTGTTACTATTTTATGTACTTGTAAAATATACATGTAATTTAATATAATCACATATTCTGAATTTGAATATTGGAATGAGATATTTTTTACATCAGGAAGTGGCATTCGTAACAATGGTTATACCTGAGAATAATATTGCAATAGTCTAGATTTTTTTTTACAGTAATGCAATATTATTCTGAAGTAATATAACTTAACAGCTTTTATTTTTGGTATATAGTGTAGATTCCAATGCGAAATATTTCACAGTATCTACTAACAGTATATCGTTTAGTTTGTTATGCTTATCTAAGCGGCGCGAGCAATTAACGGATCATAAATTTGTTTCCAGAAAGAGTTGCGTGCTCTCGAAATTCTACATGCTGATATTTTTATATTTACGCTGATGAAGTATTGTGGAAAAAATTCTCATCCACAACACGGACAATGCCTTCGTGGGAAAATTAATAAAAGTAAAATTAAAGCGCGCCAATAAGTTCCCCTAACAGCGTAGAACACGTCGGGTTGCCTGTAACCGCTAGTTATCTCCGTTACCTAGAAAACAACAGCACATCTCACTAGCACACACACTGCCTTCGTCGGAAAACGCACATGCACAATTTTCCGAACACCAGTTACGGACACCGTGTCGGTCGCGTCGGGACAAGGGGCGGCACGTACAAGCGCTACCTCTGCGCGCGATAGACTAACGGCGACGGCTCTCTAGCGGGCGGTCGCGCGAGCGGGACGCGCGGCGGGCGTGCCAGCGGCCTGCGCGCGCACCTCGCCTCTCGCTCTCCCACACACTATGTCCGTATAGTCGTCTCTGTCTGGCACGCTCGAGCACACCTTTCGTTCCCGAGACAGGTGTTCCCGCCGCTGTGTGCGTCGGAGTAGCTATACATGTGTGCGCGTTTCCTGCGGATCGTTTTTTATGCCCGGCAGAAATTATAAAAAGTAAATGGAGGGAAAATTAAATAAAACGTTTACAATGAAGCGTTTTCCTGTGCGCTTTGAATCATTCAGCTTGCGTTATTTTTCAGGGTGGATATTCATGGGTCGCACTGTCTGAATGATTACGGTGCTTTTTACGGATGTTTGAGTGACGTAGGTGGGCGTAATTAGGCATGGGGCGGAAAGGCATATTGATTGCGGTAACACGGCTTTGTGGAAGAATCGATATTTTTGTATTAAAGTTGGCACGCGATGTGTCCGGCGGCCGGCCGTGCGTCCGGACTCCCAACTCAGATAGTTGAAATAAACCTGCGTATCGATCCATGCCGACAAGTTTGACCCTAGTTTATGGCGCGCACATAACTTGGGCCACACTTACAGACGTTATCGAGATCGCTTTAACTTAACGACGACTTTCATAAAAACTTCTGTCATCCAACTTGCACCAAAATAAAAATGTCCCTTGCACCAGATTATGTTTAAAATATAGCAGCTTTTGCAGGCTTCTCTAGATTGAAATATATTTAACACTTTGAACATTTAACTGAATTTTATTGTTTAATGTTTTCATCAAATAAAATCTGCCGACGTCTAGGGCTGTTTTTGAAAAGTACTCGAGTCTCTATTACATTATTAATATAAATGAAATGAAATCCTAAAAGAAAAGTGCGCAATTTACTACTTATTAATGTTTGTTCACTTACAATTTCCATTTAATTCTTAGGGGAAAAAAAATATTTAAAATCATAAAAATTTAAATCAATTATACACAACACCGGGGCTCTATATATCCTTACGTACCTGCATGTTTTTCCACCTGTTCAAAAGATAATCTGATTACGGAAATCGGCAACCGGCTAGCGGTACCAAAACATTGGCAATATATCATTTAAATTTTGAAATCAGTGCGAAACGAAAAATGGGAAGATACCCAATTCATTGAACTTATTATTATAAGTCTGCTATGACTGGAACAAAAAACCTGCATATAAAGGTAATATATGTATAGTCAGTTTCCAGTATCGCAAAATGTTCCTCGCATGGGACTTCTAAAGTTGAATTAGATATAAAATATTTAATCTTATCACGAGAGCACAAGCCAAACTAAAGTTGAACGACGGCACTATTTCACGGCTCTTTGTCATAGTAATAGTATTTCGTTGTGCCCAGATGTTGAAGCACTTAGCGGCTTGCACCGGTTTTATTATGAATAGCAACGGAACTAGTATTTTGCGGTTTCCCTCCGGAGCTAGACACAAATTAATTCCCGAGCTTTCAACTAGAAATTAATGTAATGTACCCAGGTTACGTAGCCAAATTGTTCGCGTTCAGTAAATTTTGCACGAGGAAATAGCGAATTTTGTAATTGAATTTTTGATCATACACGACCTGGTATGATATGATGTCTATAAACAATGGGACAGAACAAACTCAATTACAGTCGCACGCTCGCACGTCACAATCCGTGCAAAGAATGCGCTTTAAAATGTGAATTCTGAATTGTTTGCGATACTGTTTGCACCGTTACAACGTAGGTGCGTATCACACGTCATTTGCATTTAAGGTGATTAGATTGAAATTTATATAATTGATTTTAAATTATCTATTTCATTAGAAATTGTTTGAATCTATAAAAGGTGTTTATTGTGTTTAACATAAAGTCGCTGGTAGAAAAGATATCTTTTTTGAGTACCAACTGAAGTATATAAACAACAAAAAAAATGTTTTAAATTTTATTTTATTTTCCTATTTGTACCTATAATGTATATATGCATCTTTGAATTTATATTATTCTAACTATTTATATGTTTAAAACATTACAAATTTAAAATTAGTGTTATTTCTATAGCTATTTCAGTAAGTTAAATGAAATGAACTGAACTAAACTCTTATTATCTAAGAGCTTTTGTAAACAATGACTCATGGTGACATCATGTGGCGCGCCCCGTCGAGTAAGAATCGCATCAGTTCTATAAATTCTGCCATGGTTACAGTAAAATTTTATAAATTTTGCATAATTTCAGCAAAGTGCACGTCGCCATTAATTTCTTTATGTTACTACAGCTGTTGACAGTTGTAAGTGTGTTCTTCATGCAAGTTAAATATTTGAATTGAATTTGCAGATTTTAGATAATGGTGTTTTGAGCTTTGACACAAAGCGTGCGGCTGTAACCACGACAGGTTGTCAGTTCGATCCCCACTCGAAGATATGAAATATGTAATACATATTTCTATTTCTTCACTCTGGTAACAAGGTATGCTTTTAATTTTACGGAAAGTGGATGACGGAAAGAAATGTCTGAACACTAGGTTCCCAAGTTCCCTCTGCCTATTTTGCCAAGTGTGGGATACAGCTTGAAGCTGATGTTTAATAGAAAAGCGACCTAAATTGTCATGGAAAATTCAATTCTAATCATCCTTGTACACCTAGCGTCACTTGACATTTATCAACAAAATAAAGCAGATATCAAAACGTTTCACTATACATATTAAAGCAATTAAAATATAACACTACGTTAATAAGGAACAAAAAAATAAGTATCATTTAATTATTTAATTAAGTTAATTATTAAAGTTAGGAAGAAATATTAACATTCCGTAAAATACATGCTAGCAGGTTGGTGGTGTGAATGGTTTAAATTTCATGTTATTTATATACAAACCACAAAATTATATATGATATAAATAATTATAATCCAGTAGTTTTGTACCCTACAGATAGCAAAGATAAATGTATTACAAAAAGGTTATTTTTGATCTGGTAAAATTATATGCAGAATAAGAAATATTTTTCTAACTAAAATTTATAGGGTAAAATAAAGAGTGTGGATCCCCTGTTGGCACTAAAAAAACATATTTTTAATGTTCTTTTGAATATATAAGTAAACGTAGAGCAAAATCCTTGCTACACTTAAAGAGATTAAAATGCTAGCTTATCGTGTGAGTTTGAGTTACGTGCTCGTTTTTCATTCCTTTATTTAGGACTTTTACTTTTCTTCTCGTTTACATCGCTTTTACTGAGAGATTAAATTCAAGATGCCCTTTGCTCTATAAATAGAATATGTATGTTTCATTTTGTTGTAGCATAGCGGTAATACTATTTCTTTCCTGTTTAAAAGGAACTTACATTAACCTTATTACCTAATTTATTAGTACCAAGTGCACCATGTCCCTAGATTAGAAAGTATTTTATGAGTAAACCGGTTCTCTTATAATCTCTTCTCAATAAAGGTAATGCATATAGATAAATAATTCACGCTGGCAGGACATGGCCGGGTATGCTAAGGGAACTAGTGTAAAGATAATGCGCTCCACTTCCGTTCCCCACTTTCCGCCGAATTTGAGGCATTGCATGTTGATTGGCGGGACTCAACGGCGCGCTTTGCCGTGTTACTTTTTTTTCCAGCTTCACGCTGTATCCCGCACGAGGCAGGGTAGGCAGAGGTAACCCGGGAACCTAGTGTTAAGACACTCAGTTTCACTTCCGTTCCCCACTTTCCGCTGAATTTGAGGCATTGCGTGTTGAGTGGCGGAACTCAACGCCGCGCTTTGCCTTATTACCAGAGCGAAGAAATGAAACATTAAATATTTAAATTGAAAATATCTATCGAGAGCGATCTAACCCAGAATCTTTCGGTTACAGTCACACGCTTGTACCGCTGTGCCACGACAGGCCTCGCCTTGTTACCAGAGCGAAGAAATAAAAACATTAAATATTTAATTTGGAAACGATTACATATTTCATTTCTTTGAGTGGGAATCGAACCCACAACTTGTCTTTTGCAGTTACACGCTTGTGCCGCTACGTGCGTACTAAGTTATATAATGTCAATCAAGCTACATATGTTACTTAAAATATTACAGAGTTGCAAGTAATTGTGTGAATAAATTTAAGGTAATTCGTCAACGATTCAACGAGCCAGACGAAGTGACGACGTGCACCCCTCAACATGGTAACCATGATCTTACTATTTCTGCAGATACCATGAAATAAATATAAATAAGGTTACAATATACTTTAATAGAGTTTTAATAAATAAATGAAAGTGAGCTTTTAAAGGCAATTTACCGTAATCTAAAATATTTCATAAACTGCTGAGACACATACGTATTTAACTTTATAACATTATTTGTACCCAATGTATTTAATAAACTTACAAAGATATGTCGGTAACGACAGAAAATGTGCAAAATACGTTTCCGGGTGAAAAGAATCAAATATTTAAAATTAATAATCTACTCTTCCAGTAACAACAATACATTAATCGATGAAAAACATAATATTAATAAAAAAAATCAATTTCCACAATCTGTGCACACTCCAATGGACACTCTACACTATGTCGAGAATTTTACTGTAGCTAATAACATGCTGAAATGGTCGCAGCTCGAGGCTGGTATGGCAACAATTTTAATAAATAATTATTCTACACTGCCTTGCGATAAGCAGGTTTAATTCCCTCCTCACGTGTTTTTAAGTAGAATCTGTTCGTTTTGACTTCCTTATATTAAAGCATTTATTATACACGATAATATAAAATTATTATAATACAAACTTAAATTATTTATATTAAATTATTTTTTATTATATCACATTCACAAATACGTTATAAGCGTTTTATGTCAACAAATTTATAAAAGCTTGCAATATGAAGTTGTATAATTTTATTAAAAATGTTTTTTATTATAAAACTTTCTCATATACCTACTAATTACTGAAGAAATAAAAGAAAATAGTGAATGACGGTACAAAAGTTTAAAAGGGTAAGCTATGCAAGTATGAAAGGAGTTGAGAATTCCTACGTGTTAAGAGTTTTCATTTGGATTTAAAATTTGTAAAAATGTTTTATAAGAGTTTTCCCATTCATAACATCGTTTTGTTTCCCATCGCATTAAAATAAACGATGCTCACACAACCGGCGCACCCAAAAAGCTGAAGCTAATTGCAGTAAGATACCGTCCTTTGCTAATACGATATGTGTTACACGGGCCGCGGCACGACAGCAATGATTTTTAACACAAATGAGTCCAATTTACAGGGGACTATCGTTCTTAGTTTGTCAGCTTTTAAAGCTGAAATCTGGACAGGGAGCCAAAAATTTGGGTCGTTCCTGTTTCGGCGCGCCTTAATGGAAATTGTGAGCCGTGCCCGTGTCGTTACGCGCTGCAAATGTACATAATGTGTCGTCAAAAGGGTGAAATATACTTTAGCAGGTCGTGATTTCATTCGTTGCGAATTGGGCTCTACGGCTTTTAAACTTACTGCAAAGAAATTTATGGTGTCCGGTCCGACACCTTTGAAACATAAAAAGAGCACCAAATAATATACCACCAAGAAATATATCACGAGGAAAATTTTATGTATAAACCAAAAAAATGCTTAGACTATATCCAAAGTTATGTTTAGGATTAAAAAGTCTGTTTTAAGTCACAGCTGCTATTTTAATTTAGCGAAATGCTATGCTTGATGTTATATAAAAAAACAAAAAAATGTTTACAAAAACAATGCTTTTATTAAATTCTTCTTGCATTATCTAAAAGAGGAAAAATGCCCCGTTTTAACAAGAAAGCTGCGAGAAAAACGAAACTTCGCACTTTCATCCGAAGAATTTTATTAATGCTAAAATATTTTCTTACAATATTTATTTATAGAGAGCTCAAATAAATTTATAAGTTTAGTAAACCCTTAGCAAAATTTAGCACCCCATGTTTGTATTTCATTATTAATTATTAAGATTCAAGTGAATGGATATGTGTTTTACAATCGTAAATTTATCTGAGATTCCTATAAATTTTCCTTTAACAAGTAGTGTTGTTCGAATGTTCGCTTGCAGCTATATAGGTAACCTGGTAATGTTCCAAAAAGCCTATTAGGGTTACGCCCGCCCAGACCTCGTATGATAAATGTCAAAAAACAAGCCGCATTGCAGGATAAGAGGATAAAATTTGTAATAAACTTCTTTATTCTTTACAATTATATGGTTTTATAAATACGTTGTAGATATTATATTCCTTAACCTCAAAAAAATATGAAGGAGGGTCTGTTTTATATGTTTAAACTTGCATAGCTTTTTACTAAGTAGTAAAAAGTTTTTTTTGTTTGGTATGAAGTACAAATATTATATTTTGTTAGTTTGTTTTGTTTGGTATGAAGTACAAATATTATGTACCAAAGTTGATTTTGTATAATTTTATGGAAAATTGTTAGGATTGTAAGCTTTTTATTAACTTAAAATTAAAAATATATTTTTACTGCTTTTCTGGAACACTTTTATATATTACTCCAGTAACAAGAGATCTTCCTTATTTATATACACGTTAGTGTGCGTATATAAGTAAAGAAGATAGTAATCAATTGGTTTTATTGTAAATTACTTACAATTAATTAAAAAAATAGGTTCTTAATCTTTTATATTTTTATTTTAATAAATATATGAAGGATAATATTTTTTTAAGTTTACACATAAATGTAAGAGAATTACGAGTGTTACAAATGTGTAATTATTAGTGTTAATGTTTACCGAACTCCAAAAACTAAAGAAGAGATACGATACGATGAATCTATTATGAACATCACTCAATTTTTACTTAATTGAACTTCGCACCTCACAATAATATATTTCAACCAAACCAAACCAAAAAATTTCAACCTATATCACGGATATTCAGTGATATATTTTTTATATGTAAATAAAATATTACAGTACTTTAATTCACATAATATTGTGAATGATAAGCAGTATGATTTTACTAATGAACGTTTAATTAATGATATATAAAAAGTATACATCAAACTAGGGTGGGATTACACGATGATCTTGGTATTTTCTGTGACTTATAAACCGCGTTTGATGACGTTCGAAAGTCATGAAGCTCCACCATTACGACAGAGAAGGTGCACTACATCTTATGATCTGATATTTAGCTAACAGGATTCAGAGTGATGTAAATGGAGAAAGATACCCGTATCTCTAAGGTCATTACACGCAAAGTTTTATGAAATAAATATGCTCTGATCTCTCTGACACGTCTGTCACGCAAAGTTTTATGAAATAAATATGCTCATTGAGTAGTAATAGTATCTCTAAAAATAACGAAGAACGTTCTTTATCACTATTTGAAAAAAATGTGAAATTTTCAAGTTAAACCAAATTAAAGTGTGAATGTGAATTCCGCTGGGTTTCTTGCGCCAGTTCTTCTCAAGACAGAGAAAGTAACTTTAGTGAACTGTGGACAAATCATTTGATGAACGTCAAAAAATGAAGCACGTAATTTCTTTTAAATAGAAATATTTGACTTTCATGTTGATTCAGATAGAAACTTGAATAGAAATAAGAAAAAAAAATAGTCATATTGTTATATGGATCTACAAATAAATATATCACAGGTTTATATACTCTAGGTTTTATTGCGTGGTGTTGTTACATTACGACATTATTTTATTATTACTTTGAGGCCATAGTAACATAGTGGCAAAGTGCCTGATCACATATTCACGCGATGGTTGATTCGATGGTCACTCCTTTCCGAGAACTTAGTTACTTGCTTACCGCCAAATTAGCAAGAGCAAGAAATGAAAATATTTAATATCTTTATTTCTTCAGTCTAGAAACTGGAGAGGTTGAACGATTGAACTTACAACTTGTCGGGCTTACAGTCGCAGTTTTATGCCCCTGCGCCTCACTACGGAATAAATTATGTACATTTCTCCGCTCGAATGGACTAAGTGAAAAGATATAATATAGATATACCGCTACGCTAAGGTCTCAAAGCGTAGCGCCGTTATTACTGCCTAAGGATAAGGTGTGATCTATAACAAAATCTTAGCTATAGTAAAAAAAATCACGGCGTTAAGCAGCGTATTGAATAGTCACAATCAAAACCATGATGGAAAATAGAGAACATTGGATCTTGACACTAAGTTCTCTCTGGCCGTCGCAACGGTTTTAACCGTGTAAATATGTAAATATAGCCTTACAAAATAAACCTATAAAAAATAATTACAACACTAATGATATTTTCCTTTACAGAGAAGTAGGGCCAACAAATAAATATATTACTTAACACTTAATATATTTCTTAATATTAGCATCATTTCATAAAAATAATGTTCTAAACGATATCATAAAAAATAAATGTCGCTGTAATACTATAAAGTGTAGACGTAAATAATAATATTATGTATTAATATATAAAAATTAACAACCATCTACCTACACGATTCTTCATGATTTACAAGACTAGAAGACGTATTTAAATATTTTCATACAGTTTCATAACCATTATGAACGATTGACTTAAATTTATTGCATTTTTTAATCAGTATGGAAATTAGAGTAAAATATAAAAGTAAGTAAAATGTACAAATATGAGTAAAACTGAGCTCATGGAAGTATTTTTTTTCCGCCGCCTTAGCTCTTAACCATAAAATGAAAAATATACACATCCACTACCTACTACTACTACTACTAGCCTACACGTATAAAGTATGTTCAGAAGAAACAATCATACATTTTAATTTCTCGTATTTTCTGTTATATGGGTCACAGTATCATTTTCCAAAAAATATACTTTACCTATCTTTTGTACGAATCACAAAGAGTCATTAAAACAATAATATGATACTAGTATGAACAAATTCATCTTTAAACCTTATCGTCAACAATTTTAAATAAGTTTGTTCACATAATTCAAAATATGTTTATATGGTATATACAGTGTAACTCAAAAAATTTAAAGATATTGCTGTTTAAAAAATAATTCCACTTTTAGATGTTTTAAACAGGAAGCTCTATACCGAGTTAACATTTTCTATAGTATAGTAATTACATATATAATGCTATTACTATAGTAAATATTAAGTGAACTTATTATTAAGAAGCGTATGGTACTTATTGAAAATTTTATTATCATACCCTTAAAATGTATATAAAATAAGTAGGTAAAGGAGTACCTGTCGCGGCACAAGAGTGTGACTGTAACCGGCAGGTTCTGGGTTCGATCCCCAGTCGAGGAAATGAAATATTTAATATTTTCAATTTAAAATATTTAATGTTTCATTTTCTTCGCTCTGGTAATAAGCGCGGCGTTGAATTCCGCACCTCAACCCGCAATGCCTCAAATTCAGCGGAAAGTGGAGAAAGGAAGTGCAACGGAGTGTCATAACACTAGGTTGCACTTCCGTTCCCTCTGCCTACCCTGCCTAGTGCGGGATACAGCGTGAAGCTGAAAAAAAAAAAGGTAAAGGAGTATAGCTTTTAAATATGAGCAAAACCAGGTTAATCCCCAATTGGGCTATAGCGTGGACATAAAAATAAAAAGTTTAAAAAAGAGATATAAGTTGGTAAAATAAATGATAATTAATAGGCGTTCGTCGTACATTCTCATGTAATTAAAATTATAATTATTGCGTACAAAATCAAGTAAGTTTATACGTTAAAACGTATTTATATGTATTTTGGAACATTACGCAAGTGCCACACTAATTATAATTTAAGTAATTTCTCTTATTAACATACCTGCTTGCGGATGTGAAACATTTCCATATATTTGCCGGCCTTCGTGAATAGTACAAGGATCTAAAGCTGAAGTATTCATAACTGTAAGGACATGGAGAACTAGACTAGACTTTTTAAACTTAGGGATGTGATTCACGTGAAAAATGCCAAAACATACACTATTTTTCTAAAGAAGGTGGAAAGATACACTTAGATTATGAAAACTGATTATTAATATACAGAATTTCAATCTAGTGAGAGTCTCTTTTACTACGTTTTCATCGCACTTATATTTTGTTAGTTTAAAACGGATTTGATTTCAAAATATGCTTACTTTTATAAAACAAATCATTAAAAAGATTTATGGTAGAAAATAATGGAGTATATAAATGGAGTAATGGAGATTTTTGATTTTATTCTTGTAGAAGCCCATTATAAATATAGATAAATATAGACCCATTGCTCCGTCATTATTTAAGGCAAGGCTTATTAGTTTTGTTTGTTATATTAAAAGAACAGCAAAACTAAAATACTCTATAGAGTATTCAAGTTTTTCTAAAATAGATTAGAACTAAACTTCAATTCAAGTTTTTCTAAAATAGAATTCAAGTTTTTCTAAAATAGATTAGAACTGTACTTCAAACATAATTCAATTAATGATTCAAGTATTTTCTTAAGTAAATAATATTGACTGGAAAGAAATTTTCTCAGATGTTAATTACTTTCGATCACGAACTACTCAGTCTAGTCATTCATTCCATCACTATCACATATCGCAAGCTGTTATTCATATTACATTATAATTTTAAACGCGAAAATTATATGCGGCGATCGTCTAAAAAGTTTCTTAGGAAGCTTTATAATAATATTGATCAAATAATTTTACAATCCGGTAACAAAGTACCGCGAGTGCTACAAATATTCAATAATTACGGCTATCAGAGACTAATTACACATCAGTCCGCTGGCTTCGAATATAATTAAGTGTAATTTACATTTTAGATTAGATTTGTATCCAGCCTTTCGTTAAAACAATTAATTTGTGGCCTTGTTATTTCAAATTGTGTGGCACAATTGCTCGAAAAGTACTATTGTACTAAAATATTAAAAGCACCAGTGACGATTTTACTTTTTTACTCGTTGTTACTTTTAATTATTATATATAATATATTCTTCGTAATTTTATTCAGTGATTGTACGCACGTATGTAAATTTCCGGGAAAACATTTCAAACTGGAATTCAGTAATTTGTTTAAATAAGAAAATGTATTTGTAATTAATATTGATGTAAAAATTAATACAATAAAGATGTTCAAAAAGTAACATAATGATGTTGAATTAGAGTGTGTTATCAATTGAACCTCAGCCCTTGCCCCTATTAGCAGGGGAATTTGAAACATAGCGCATTACGCTAGTTAAATGCGGGCTTGAGGCCTACACCGCGTCCAAATAAAATTAATTAAAACTTATTTACCCTAAACCTTTGTAAACAATTTTAACAAAGGCAATCACTATTACCAAATATCTGCCAAATATTCGTTAAATTTGTTACTTTGTAGATTTCCATAATAATTTTTCTGATAGCAAATGTAAACATGTCCTAGTTTCGTTAAGCGTTCAATATAACGTTATAAATATTACCTTTTACAGAATGAAAAGCAGTAAATCATATGTTTTAGTATATTGTAGATCTGAAACTAACCTTCACATAATTCCTCATGTTCTATATAAGAAGCTTTTTACCTAAAAATTTAGGTTACAAAAAGAAAGAGTTTAGACCTGGCCAAGCCCTACAGCATTGACAGTTACTCGTCGTAGGTCGACAGGTCAGCTGGTGGCACCCCTGGGGGCTTGTGGGAGGGGGTGTTGCTATAGCAACCGCGCCCCACAACACGCCGCCGTGGCGCCGACCGTTCTATACAAGCGCACTTATTATATATGTATACTTTATGAGTTTGTTGGTAAAACGACTGCAACATAGGTGTGGATAAACACTCGTGCATGGAAAATAGTACACATCCTTTAATATTTAAAAACGTATACTATGTAGATAGAAACGTAATATATACATACATAAGGGTATTTCTACAATTACTCTAATTTCATACTTTGACTTCAGGTACGTCTGTAAGTAATTGAATACTTTTAGCTTTTATGCAAAAAAGATTATAAGTTTGATTGCTATCTCAGTATTTATTTGTAGAATCCGAGCTTTCAAGCAAATAGGCCAACTTGAATTCGTTTTTTTGAAAGCAGGTGCAATATTGCTGGCTTTTACCTACATTTGATAAAAATCTGATCAACCGTTTGGAATATTATCAGGTCTCTATTAAAGTGATGCATGCAATTTATTTTTTATGTAACAGATGTATCTTATTACTTTCTTAATTAATCGGAACAAAATGTTATACGTTATAATAATATACACACATACCATAGTACATACTACCATATCCATTAAAAGTTTTAAAATTTCATAGATAGCTACTAGGTGTACTTACCCCTTCATACAATTTTACATAACTTTCTAATATACATTTTTCGAATTTTCGTCTATTTTATTTTGTAAAATAAAAACAGTTTCGTATTTACAGTACCAATTATATATAACGTTTTCTTTATCGGTCCTGTGGTTAATGAATCAAAAGTTTATTTTAAAAATTGCTTAAATATTATAATTGTTATATATATCATAGAAAATTATACAAAATAAATAAATTAATTTTATCATTACAGAAAATAGTAAGGGAGGCAAGTTGGGAGCAAGGAATCACAAATCCAAAACTCGCATTAATTATTAAATTCAATAGTACATAGTCCCCCGAAGCAATCTTATCTTATAGTAATATAACATAGCTAATTGCTTTTCGATAAGTAAACAGTGCTAGAGAGAGCAATATTCAATTATTCCATACTGCGCAAGAAAACTAACACTCTGAGAATAGTGCGTTTTAGGGAAATACAACGACATTATGTAGTAATTGGTACCATAAAAGGTAGTTTACTCAGGGTGGGCATTATTACAACAAATTTTGTGTGGGTTGCCGTTCGCCGCACGCATACTGTTATTGCCAGTTAAGCTAAGCACTTTGGAATTTTCTTCGTAAAAACTGAAGAAAAGAACTTTTAAAAGTTTTAATGATCTCTGATGGTAATCTTTGCCTATTTTTACGTGTATGTAAAATGTTATTAATAATTTATTTTTTTATTATAAAAAATTTGATTCACTTTTCCCTTTCCCAGAAAGACATTTGTTTTCTTTCTTTAATAGTTGGCGTATGCTACATCGAGATTCAAATATTTAAATTTAATTCGGTTAGTGTTCAAGACACATGGAGTGCTAATCTAAGCACTTCATCTGAACAAATCCGCTACATGCGTTCTTATGGCACTGTTAGTCTTGTATCGCGATATAATTAATAGTCCCGTTTCAAGTAATGTTTACTTACTCCACACATAAAAATATTGTTGCTGCATAATGTACGGTGGAATCACAGTACAGTTATGTAACTTAGTAGTATAAGTGATATCAAAGTGTTTTGTGAAGCGGTATTGATATTTTGTAAAAACAAATATTATGTATAAATTAATGCATTAATTTTTATTTATCTGTAGGTAATATTTATAATGAGAATTTCTATTAGCGAGATAAGCAAGTTTGAAAGTATCGAAATATTATGTATAACATATTAAAAGTTGTAAATTCAATTGAATAAAGATATTTGACATCGGTCACTATATCAAGAAAAATAGTATGGACAAAATGGATAGACGGACTACTAGGTCTACCAGGTCCATTAGAGCGAGAAAAAATCAAATTTAAATATATTAATGACTATTTGTAATTTATAATTTTAAACAAACCGACTGAATATGCCTGTTATTTTTCAATTCTATTGCTTGTAATTCTTGTTGACATCCTGGAATTTATATGGAACCCTTGCACCTTTGCACTTGACCGGATTTTTATTTATCAATTCCAGTTATTGTCAAACGAGTTCCTCATTTTGCCACAGTACTTATAATTAATAAGTAAGTCATAAAATTGATAACTGAAACTGAATATTTGTTAGCTTCATTCCATACCGTATACGATCACGGCCAAAATGACGTAGTTCATTTTAAATATAATATATTAATCTATTAACTGTCATCTATAAACTAGTTTCTTTTTATACATATCGTGATCTGCATGACTTTCTACTACGATCTTATCGATTCTAAAACATAAAATGCATCTGCCATGCAATCGAAACAAATCACAATGATTACACTATGTAACATACGTAAGGTGTGCACATAGACGCACTTTGGATAATGACGTGATGTTACGAATGAAAACTTTGTCAAATATATCTATCTACTAATATATCAGAGTGCGACTTTTCCATTATTATTTTCAACATGAAAAGAGTGAATCTGCGTGCAACACGAATATTCTAGCATTAAAACGTTTCAACCAGTCACATCGCCCACGCAACACAAATAATAACGGACTTATTTATGAAGATTTCAAAAGAAACATGTACAATATATTTATATTTATAAGCTTTACGTGACTGTATTAAGTTTGTTATTTACTTGCTGCTTATAACATATTACTTTTTCATTTAGAAATAAAAAAAATAGCTCACGGGGTGTTAATCGGATAAGATTATAATTTACATTATTACTTGTTATATGTAAATAGAACTAAAATAATTACATGTTTTTCACCTTATATCGTGAGTCTTTTCTTTACTATAATGTACTTAGCAAAACAGGACTCAAGCGTTGAATTATGCTATAAAAACAAATAATATCAAAGATATATAACAATTATATATACAAGTCATGGTATGTCGTGGCGCAGTGGCACAAGAATATGACTGTAAGCGCGACGAGTTCGATAGTTCGAACACTCGGGAAAAAAAACAAATATAAAATATAACAAAAAGTTCCATTTGTAGCTCTGTCCTCCACTATAGAGATAGAGATGCGATCTCTTCGTCGGATATGCGGAGTCAGTTTATCTGATCACATATCCACTGAAGAAATACACGAATGGCAGCTACTAGCGTGGATGTCACAGTAAGAATGAAGAAGAACGTGCTCAGGTGGTTTGGTCACGTCGAGCGATTGAGTGATGAAAGAATGGTAAAAAAGATTTATGAAGGAAAAGTGAGTGGTAAGAGAGGGAGGGGGAGACCTCAGTTGACCTTCGAAAACACCCAGGACCGTGACGAGGCGAAAGATGTAGCGAGAGACCGTAGCGTTTGGCGCTCCGTTCTCTCTGCCTACCCCGCCAGGGATTTTTTTTTATTTTTTATGGAAGAGACGGCAAACGAGCGTACGGGTCACCTAATGGTAAGTGCTCACCGTCGCCCACGGCCCCGTGTAACTCCAGAAGAGCTACAGGAGCATTGCCGTCTTTTTAGGTGGATGGGCACCAGGGCCCGGCATTACCTAATGCGAAACGCAGTGGCCAAAGCCACTACTTAACGCCGGTCTTAAATGCCGGGGGTGGTAACAATCCGGTCGAGTCTGCCCATGCGTGTTGCCATTACTAGCAACGTGACTCTACCACAAGCACTTTAGTCGCCTCTTACGACACCATCAGTACCAGGGTGATCCTATTCTAAGCCGGGATCACACGGCAAAACGGATATAGCGTGAAGCTAAGTTAAGTTAAGTTAAGTGAACAAAAAGTTCATAAATAAAAATAAAATAAATTGCATTCTGTTTACAGAAAGGACGGACGATGATGAAATCTGCAAACTTAGCAAATAGTCTTTTATAAAAATATTGAAACTTATTAGCGGCTTCCGTTGGGCTTATCTACCTTGCCTCTAAAAATACATATTAGAAAGCTTCAAGCTAATTTTTCTTGTGTTTAGTTACATATCAATAACAACCTACTTAACCTATATTGTCAATCCAGAACATGGCGTAGGCACTTGAATGATTGCAGCGTTCGGCGTACAATATGTACTCGTACTCGCATATGGCTGTATTTGCTAGGTCGTACAAAGCAGGATATTAAATTAATTATGGGATCCTGATAAAATCGTGATTTCTTCAAAATTGTAATTTATCATGGTTTATTTTATCTGTAAAATTGTATAGAATCAAATCACCGTTGATTGAGTTTATGAATAAACAAAACGAGACGTAAAATAAATTGTGTAATGAGAGGTTTTTTATCTCCTATAGTTAATATTATTAACGTATTTTCAACGGAAATGGTGCACGGAGCAACACGCGCGCCCGCAGGAAATGAAATCGCGTCCGACACACATTGATCTATTGTGCGATGCGCGGACGCGTCAAATTATGTTGATCGACAAAATGTTTTAGTGGCCAGTAACACCATTTGAATTTATAATAAACCTGCTAAAATCAAAAGGTCATAAGTTCTTAAAGTATTCCTTTCAACTTGTTCTTGATTTTATCAAACAGCAAGTTGAAAATTTTAGTTCTAAGTAGTCAACAGACAAGTAAATTTTACGGTACAAATGATTATACACAATCCACAATGCTTCGTGACACAAAGCTTAGTGCCTAATTTGCTACAGTTCTGCTCTATCTCCGTCATTTACTTCATATAATAATATAAATAAAAATAGGCACTATCCAGCTACTTATGTTATACAGCTACTTATGTTATAGATTCAGTTAGTTGGTTGTGAATATCTTTGTTATCTCTATGGTAGTATTAAATGTATTGAATAATTTTAAAAACAAATCGGCTATCATATCGGCAAAATAGCAAATAAAAACATATCGGCTATCATATAGCCAGTTTGGAAAAAAGATTATTTGCGTTATTATCAATTGTATTTTGTTACATAAACTGGAATTATCGATCAAAAGTATTTGAAACAGTTTAGCTTTAAAGAAAAATACCAATTAAGAAAATGTATAAAAATCCCCGGTACATTTAAAATTGAAAATTTTAAACACTTCATTAAGTATATATGGAACAGTTTTCTTTCGGTCGATGATTACTATAAAATTTCAATAACATTTTATGCAATTTAGGTATAACTGAAATCCGCTTAGCCAATAATAGGTAATTACGATATTGTATTTAGCAAAATTGCAAATCGTTACCGGCACATTGGGTCAGAGCAATGTACGATTCGGTTGGCTGCCCGCGCGTCCGCTCTTAACACATATTTTATCTGTTTTATTACGGGTGAAAACAATACCAATAAACATTTAAAAATGGACCACGTGCGAGTGACACCCGCAAACCGAGGGTTCAGTACCAATTTAAAAACTGTAGAATTTGTCAAAGGGAAGTATCAAGATTTGTATGAATTAAAAAAAGTTAATTGTTAATTTTCCTTTATTTAAGCAGTGCAATTTTTTTTGCCCGAGTTAAATTTTCTTACTATAGATCCTATAGATTTCGATTACGCAGCAAATTTCATTCAAAATGTAGAGAAACGTTGCATAAATAATCATATCTTATGATTGCTTTCACCCAATTAAAAGCATCCAAGAATTATATATTTAATATAATTGTTTTTTTGATAGATGGACAGAGGAACAACAGAGTGATCCTATAAGGGTTGTTTTTTTTTTCTTTTACTACACTTAGAAGTAGTTTCCCAATTACGATTTAAACTGCCTCATAACATTTTTTATAATTATGTGTAAGGCACTCACGTTTACCTATGCTCTTTAGGTTCACAATAATATTTAAAACCTAACCTACGTTCTGAAGGCAAATATGACTGTCGTAGCGCATCGGCAAATGCTTGTGACTGTAAGAGATAGGTTGGTGGGTTCGATCCCCACTGGAGTAAATGAAATATTTAATGTTTTCAAATTCAATATTTTATATTTTCATTTCTTCGCTATGGTAACAAGGCAAAGCGCAGCGTTGATTTCCGCCACTCAACACGAAATGCCTAAACTTCGGCGGTGTGTCTTAACACTAAGTTCCCAAGTGCCCTCTGTCTACCGTGCCATGTGCGGGATATATCGTGAAGCTAAGTAAATACTCACTCACTCATTTGATTTATTAGAAATTTTAGTATGGAAAAGCGTTAATCTAAGCTCGATAGATGTGTGTAAGTGCTGAAAATAATAGTCTTAAATCTCTCTCAGCTAGTCTAGTCTTAAATCAGTTAGCAATATTTGAAATAAGCAATTAAAATAAGAAAATGGGTGTAAATGTACATATGTTCTACTATACATACACCATAAATATATAATGCATAATATCGTTTAACAGAAAATCTGGAAAATTCTTTGGTACAAGAAATGATATTTGCAATGTCGAATTTTATGAAAGAGATGCTAGTACATTTCTGGCAAGCAATATGAATTCTAGAATCGGGATAGCGAAAACGTTGATTTATATAGGAAGTAACGTAAGTGATACGTCTATGAGATGTAGGCTACAATAGACGAAATCATTTATATCTAAAATCATTAAGTTATAAGCAAGTATATAAAGTCGTGGCGGAAATGTAATATTAGTAGCTGCTATACTTTCAGTCTTACAGGATATCACTATTAATAAATGCTATGCAATAGAATAGGCAAAGAAAATTTAGTGACGTCTTTTTTGAGTGCTCAGTGATCCTAGCACCACATTTTGCTTTACCATAATGACAAAATGAAACTTAATCCATCACCTCAAAAATCGAAATCAGCATCCCACCTGCACCATTATTTTCAATATTTAATAGTTTATTTAATTACGACTTTTTTATATTACTTTTATCTTTGAAAGCAGAAGTAACATTTTAGTAAAATTTAATTAGAAATATCGCTTGGTAAGAGAAAATACTATTTAATAAAATAATTTAAAAACAGTAAAAAGACTTTAAAAATATGATAATGTCGCGTAATTTTAATAAAAAGGGTATAACAACTTTATGCCCTTTTTTACTAAAATTTGGCGACATGAGGAATAGGAATTTGGCCAATTTACAGTTTACATAAAGATAGAGGCCTGTCGTGGCGCAGCGGCACAAGCGTGTGACTGTACCCGACAGGTTCTGGGTTCGATCCCCGGTCGAGGAAATGAAATATTTAATATTTTCAATTTAAATATTTAATGTTTCATTTCTTCGCTCTGGTACAAGGCAAAACGCGGCGTTGAGTTCCACCACTCAACACGCAATGCCTCAAATTTGGCGGAAAGTGGGGAACAGAAGTGGAACAGAGTGTCTTAACTAGGTTCACAAGTTCCCTCTGCCTACCCTGCCATGTGCGGGATACAACGTGAAGCTGAGTAGAGTAGAGTAATAAAGATAGAGTCGGAATATAGAAATACTATGAATAATAAATGAAATAAACAACAAACTAGTACAATATTATTTAAAATAATAATATACAATTTTGCATAAAGTGACATATTACCAGTTTCTAAGGCAACGCGTTTTGAACGAACAAATTTGTTCTCTAGACCCAGTAACTAATCTCCACTATTGTCAAAATTCTTCTTGCATTAAGAAATAAATAGTAAGGGTAAATTCTACTGAACGCCCTAAACACACACTCTGTTGGAAGTGAATCAGTTGTAAGGGACCCCAAAAACACGCTTTGTCTTAACTAGACCGGAACGAGCATCTATATTGACTAAACATTTATCCAGTTGAGATTTTAAACATTGAAACTTTTAACTCAAAAGTTAACAATTTAAATAAATAATTTTACATTTCAATTGTCGTAAAATCAATTGTTAGCCTACTTTTTCTATTATTCTTGTATAATACAACTACGGCTTCAAATGAATTATGTTTTTTTCACATTTTGTTTCTGAAATATGACAATGAAGTAAATTGTAGAGGTATAAAAAATATAATTTATTTTTAAAACACACACGCTGCTCTCGTTATGGTATGATAGAAAGACAGAAAAGCGCTAAGAGATACTATTCTCCAACAAATTTTATAGTTATTGTATCACGACTCACGATCACAATTGAGATTGACCCAACATAAACATGCATAACGCTGCTTAATTTATTAGTGTATGAAAAACAATGTAAAGTCAAGAAAAAAATTATATTCTGTTGGCCTAACACGCCTTTATTTAACTTCCTGTCAGTTCGTTCAGGTTATCACTTTGTTAAGGAAATGTGTAAGCAAATATGTTAATGTGTTTCTTATTGGTTTTCTATTCACAAAAATGTTATTTTACCGTCACAAAGGGGAAGAGTAATGTATGTTTCTTTTACGACTTTTCTGTACTTAATCACGTTATATCAAGTACACAATATATAAAAGAGCAACGTTGATCTCACGATTGTGTTGGTCATTGAAAAATAATGTATGTGGGAATCAAAATTGAACATTCAACAAATTAAAGATATTATATTTTTTTATTATTTATGTTTTTAATTAATTGAATTGCGTTGGTCTGACATCAATGTTTATTTTAGAGCGCCATCTCGTGCAAATTGTACTTAAACCATATCTCTTCGTACTTTGACGTACTTTAGGTTCTCTTTAGAGTTGCTGGCTTAGAACTTTAAAAGTCACGTCAACATTAGCACTCATATTTTAAAATAATCCGTAAAAAATGTAAAATAATTTTATTTTGTAATTGAAAACAAAAGTATCTTAATACTACACAGTCAGAATAAACAACTGTATGCAATTAGAAAATTATATACATTTTCTACTTTTAGTATCGTATCGAACTAATTTTGTCTACATTTCAACCAAATCATGAATAATAATTGGAAGTAATAATGTCTGCCTCTGGCACAAGCAATTTAAGCTAAAATAAAACTATTATTATGTACTTACCAATCTTATTTTTTCCCAGTTGCTTTAGTAATTGTATAAATGTATAAACTCTTCAATTGTTTTTATGAAAATATTTATAAAATCACGATAGAATATATCTAAATTTTAAGTAAATTTAATGTAAAAGGATTAATATCTACAGGCACAAGAATGATATGTATTTTGTTGATATTAATTAAAGGCTAATTCATTACACAAATGTCTAAAACGTTCTACATTTTAGGTCAATCCATACGAGACACTGTCATACGGAGTCATAACCAAGTTCCAAATACTTAGTCCTCCGACTACATTACAATTCAGTCTTTTCATTGATTCATAATTCACAAAACAAGTCCCATTTAACAGCGGAATCACTTAAAGTCGAGTGTTATGTCCAAATTATGGCGGCTGTTAGGTTGATAGGAACGATTCAATACAAATTTACTTTGATTGTATAAATAAAACGTTTTCTGAACCAACACAATAATCGGTAAGTACAGATTTGAAAAAGAAAATGATTGCTTTACAATTTCAATGTAGGCTTAAACAGTATAAATCCATGTTTTAGTGTCAGAGATGTCAAATTTCGCGCACATGCGCACTACATCTGTTTTGACACTTTGTGAAAATGAAAGGTCGATAAAACAGTAACCCTACATCGTTGATGAAATGCAATGTTAATATATTTCATAATTACACTTCTCTTTTTTATGAATTTTATAGAGATAGTAACGTTTTTGAAAAAGTTTCATTGATTTCTTCAATGTGCAGTAGATACTAATAAACTTAACAGCAGGTACAATTTTTATTTGTTAATAAACATTGCACAATATTTAAAACATATAACACAAACATTCTTAGCTTCGTGCAGCTGCGAGCGTTCTTTTTTATTATCTCCGATCACACATCAACATCTTCGCTAGTGGCTGCCATTCTATGTATCTCCACTTAGGCCCTAAGGATTCTTTAACACTTCTTTAAAAGATTTAAAACATTCTTCTTCTTATCACATTCTTTAAAACATTTAAAGAAATGATCATATTGACCATTGCATCTCAATCCATTTTTGATAACGTTATGTAAATTAAGAAAAAAATTCATGAATTTACTAAAAATCGGTGATGTACATAATTTGAATACGAAAAAATGAAAATAGTAGAAATGGGCTTGAGGCCTGTCGTGGTGCAGCGGCACAAGCGTGTGACTGTAACCGACAGGTTCTGGGTTCGATCCCCAATCGAGGAAATGAAATATTTAATATTCTCAATTTAATTATTGTTTAATTATTTAATGTTTCATTTCTTCGCTCTGGTAATAAGGCAAAACGCGGCGTTGAGTTCCGCCACTCAACACGCAATGCCTCAAATTCGGCGGAAAGTGAAGAACGTAAAAGGAACAGAGTGTCTTAACACTAGGTTCCCGGGTTCCCTCTGCCGACCCTGCCTCGTACGGGATACAGCGTGAAGCTAAAAATAAAGAAATGGGCTTCAACTATCTCAAAGCTTCTTTCAGCTACATAAGAAGGTATATTAAAGAGAAAAGGACCAAGAACAGGCCCTTGTGGGACCCCGATATTAATTAGCGACCCATAAGATTTCTTGCTATGTACCATATACTTTTTAGAATTATACAAAAGTGAATTATTTTACAGAGATAGGTATTTATATCTATCTCTGTAAAATAATTCACGTTTGTATTATATACATATATTATTTATTATAATGCACAATACATATTTTATTATAATTATCCATCTAAAGCATATAGGTAGTTACGCATTGCTTTGATGCACGTAATAAACTGTCTTCAAAATACTTAAAGGTTTATTGTTCTTTGTAATCCACCAGTGACTCGGAACGGCTGCCTTTGTTACAACATTCGTGATAACTTGAACTCCCAAACTAGGTCTCATAGTAATAACTACAACTCACGTCAAAATAAAAAAAAAAACAAATTGATAATTTAGTAGCTATATTTTTTATATATTGTTTTGTTAATAGACTAGACTACTATAATAAGTAAAAATGGCTCATTGGCATACTTAAATAACCTGATCAATTTAATTACAACAAAAAATTTTGCACACCCTTGTCGGTAACGTTACGTCTTATAAAAAGTATACAAAATTGTAAAGTTCATGGAAGATAATTTAACAATAATATAAAACTTTGTGCTATCTATTTTGATATTACTAATTTATAAACGTAACGTAACGTTAACAGTAGATCTTACCACAATACTGTGTTCAAATCTACTGTTACTATATAAAGAAATATTTTTTGACGAATAACTTTTTTAGCACACAGGATCTAATGGTAACTTTGGATATTTTATTTACCCGAGGTCTCCACCAAATTTCAGCTCAGTTCAATTTTTTATTATGTGACCTACGTTTTTTAACTAATTTATATCAAAATATATTAATAATTTATTACAACGTCAAAATGTTAATTTTGGAAAAAAGAAAAATAAGTTATGTTTTGTGTCCTTTATCAAATATTAAATACTATCATCTTTTCGGCGTACATTATTAATAGGTAAATATACTTAGTAAATATTACCTACATATTCTAGGCAATTTTGTGTATGTCCTCTTCCGTTAAAAAACATATAAATAAAACTATATTTTTAATTATTTTTAGAAAGAGATGATCACATGTTTTGTCTGAGTATCATTTGTTTATATTTGGTCAAATTCAGGTGATTTGTTTATACTTATAAAATATGTGTATTTATAGTTGATAGCAGATAAAAGCTCTTTAAAATTTGTTTATACAAGGAGCCTAAAGCGAATTATGCAAATCGTTAGTGATTTTTCAATTGTATGATTTGATGTACATGAATTGTGATTATTTTAACAGTTGTTACATATTTAGTAACGTGTAAAAATTACGTAAGACTCCGATTATAAGAGCTAAAGTAGCTAAATAAGACAATTAGAAATACCTCTCAAATGAAACCTCATTTGTGTATGTATGTTTGTAGATACGTAACCACGTGTATACAAAGATATATATTCAATACCGAAAACAATTAGTGTTGTAAGGCTGTGAGGCTAGAGCGTACTAACTCAGATTAACACCCACATATTAACCAGTACCTAGGAACAAATGGATATTAAGATTTTAAATACTTATATTATTGCTACAGTGACTATTTTAAGCTTTTTCTTGTGATTTTAGTTGAATATTTCACTATTTTTAATCATATTTATAAATATTGAAAATGAATTACACATATCTTTAAAAAACTAATATGAGTTACCATTACTTTATACGTAACATAAGGTGACAATACAATAGGTTAAAATATATTAAAAGTCTAATTATAACCTAATTTATTTCAATACTTGTCGTATTTCAAATTACAACACATATATTTAATAAATATTTCTTATATATCTTTGGAAATGGTATTGTGTGAGGCTTCGTCCTATCTATACGCTGTAACAATATTCAAATCCAATATTAACCTAAGTAAATGACATCAATATAACAATAGCCCAATACCTATTGAATATAAAACATTGTCTACATAGCCAGTAAATAAATGTAAATAAAATGTGATATCAGTGCGCGTGCGCAACTCAATCCGCGCATCCAAGATGGCGTGCATAGAGCACAGCGCACACGCCGTGTCCGTCGCGCTTGATCACTCAAGCGAAAACCGTTTTTTTTCTACATAAACATTGTTCGCAGTAGAGAAATCGACGGGCGTAACTGTGGCTATTGTTGTACGCTTTTAAACCGGGGATATTAGAGCGTGATACGTTCAAATAATTTAGAAGTTACAGTAAATTATACAAAATATACTCCAAAACCTCACTGTTTTCACTGATTTCAATATAAAATTATTTAAAATGATACCATTAATATTTCTATAGATAGTTATTATGATTTTTACCACCAAATACAGTATTCCGAATCTGAAGTTCGTATTACTTGTCGAAGTACATGTAAATGGGGCTTTATAAATTAATGATTTCGGTTACTTAAAGATGGTTTGTTGGAAATCGTGTCTTTCCTTTTTCGTACGTTTTTAACAATGTACCGCTATTAAACACATGTATTTAGGAAAAATCAGAAATGAAAAGTGGAGTGAAATCACATACGTATAACAAATCTTCACTAGTTCATAATGTTTCAAACTCTACAGAATATATGATAAGTTAAAGATAAAGTTGCTTATTATGCGTTGTTTTTTTTTCATATTTTATTTTATTATTCTAATTAAATAATTTTATTAAATAGTTTTTTATTTTTCTAATTAAATAATATATTAATTAACAATTATAATATGTACAACTTAATATCAGGTGAATACCGTCTTTAGGGAAATTAGGGTAATTGTCCTCTTAGGAAATGTATTTGAGAGATCACTTATGGTAATTAAATGATTTTGAGTGAAGTACTATCTTTTATTGGATAGTAAAAAAATCATCATTTACTCCTTTAAAAAAAATTAACCCACACTACGACTTTAATACTAAATAGAATAACATTGAATGAATCGTCATATTTTTGTTGAACATGGCTTACCCGCCTAAGACTTTCTACATGCTTTCCCTGGTGATATAGCTCTGCAAACCTCTTTCGCTACGTCACTGTCATTCACCTTCCATCCGTTCAAATTAATCAAAATCAGAATATTCTTTATTCAATTAGGCCATTTAAGCACTTTTGAATCGTCAAGTTACATATAAATGTCTGTAGTGTCAGTCCTTACAGGAAGCTACCGCCGGCTCGGAAGGCGGGTCTGCTGAAAACTCAACAGTTGCTCACTCAAAATATCAATTAAAGTAAATATATAACATAGCTTCCTGAGTGAGTACCAACAGCATTCAATCCCACGCACTCTTATACTCTTGTAGTATTCTTGAATAGAATAATATGCTTTGCCTAACAATATATTTTTAACATTCACTTTAAATTTGTGTAAAGTGGTAAATTTAAAATTACTTTTGAAATTTTGAATACGTGTACCGTGCCCCATAAAAGATTTACTAACTTATTGAAGACGAAAATTTTAAATAAGAAGAATTAAGAATTAAGAAGATAATATTTGTCTTAATACGACTGTCGTTTAATTTAAGCACTAACTGTTATCTGTAGCTGGAAACTCGTTTGTTGTTTCCAGTTCATTACAATTCTTAAATATCAATTGTTCAAGTTAATTCATGCGTATCTATTAAATTTACACATATCTATGCGCATACGCAATGAAGGCACATTTTGTAAACTACTACGTAGGAAGCCGTATTTTTTTCAAAGAGAACGGAGTGCCAATCGCTACAGCCTCGGCATACGTCGCTACAGTCTCGCCTCTTCTCACTTCTGTCTCTACTAAAAATACCTACTTCTCATATATACCAATTCCCTTATTTAGAAAATATATAAAAATTAATGAGATTAAAACTCGCACCACTTGGAATCTGTCCATGCGTTCTGGCCACTAAGCCATTTTAGTGTTCAAATGTCGTTACTTAAATTTTTATACGTTTTCTAAACGATCACTTTTATTTCCTTAGTGTGGATTAACACTTTAAAATTAATAAAACTGTATCAACTCATCCACTTCATCTACATCATACCATTACCGCTGATCTTTCCGTGAGTACTTATTGATTATTATAATAAAAGAAACTATGTACATTAAAAAACCGACACAAACACTTAAAAACCGTTTTTAAGGTTTAGGTTTCATCATTACGCAAGTTAAAATTGACTTTGTTAGTATTATGTAACTTAAGATGGTGAAAGTATGTTTGATAGAGTAAATGAAAGGTACATACATACAGTTAGTCATAATTATGGGTAGAATAGGTATAAAAAGTATTTTCATAATAATACTTATTTCAATAAAATTAAGCAGCTTCAGCTATATTACTTTAACTGTTCGCCGTTTATTTAAAGGAATAAAAAGGACAAGTAACTTTAATGTGAATTGTTACTTACTTACTCCGTTTTCCATTTTTAGCCTATTTTAAAACATTGTACGGTTGCGTTGTTCAAACCATAGAAATGAAAATTATTTATAATAACAATTTGTGCTTATTTTTTTCCTCGTAATTCAATCTATATATATCCAACAAAACTATACCATAAAAGAACCCCTGTAGTTTAATTACATTATTTAAAATTTCTTAAGTGTCACTTAAACGCTTTATGCTAATTTAATATGCATCGAGAGCCTGTATTTTTTTGAATAATACATGAAAGTAGTGTACGAGTAGATACGTTTGTCATATGTTACAATTCCCATGGTGGCGATACGGTCAACTTCAATATTTTATTACTTTGCCCCACTTTCTAAATAGGTCTTCCGTTAGTTTCTCTACATGTAACAAACAACTGAACAAAACTTTTTATTTTTCAGGTTTTAAAGAATTCACATTACTTATACTGTAAACCAGTATTAAATACATCCAGTATCACAACATTGTACGTATATTGGGATACCGTATAGTTCATAGATATTTATAGATATTGGGTACCGTATAGTTCATAGATATGTATTATGCTATTTCTTTTTGATTTTATATTGGGTGGTCTTTAAATATGTATTATCATTTTTATTTTCAGTAACGAAGTAGTAAATTTTCAGTGTAACCAAAATTGAAGGAGGATTAAGGTTAAGGATCTTGGTTTACACGAAGTTAAAAATTATTATGGCATTGAAAATGCTTTATTACCTTATATCTTTAAACAAGCAATTCTTGTATATATATAATTGGAATCTCGGAATAGGCTCCAACGATTTTCATGAAATTTAGTATATAGGGGGTTTCGAGGGCGATAAATCGATCTAGCTAGGAATCATTTTTAGAAAATGTCATATTCGTGTTTTATCGACTTAAACTTAGCGTTTGAGTAGTCCCAATTTATTATGACTCTTCCTGACATCTATTGGCGAATAATAATACTATTTTTTGGCGAATAATCATTGGCGAATAATAATACTATTTTTTGGCGAATAATTAAAGTTCCAGCAGATGGCGTTGTTAAGTAACGAAGTCAATGATTGTTTGCTTTGAGGTTAGACTAATTGTTTATATTGTTTTGTGTCTTCTTAATGCACGTGTTCACTTAAAAATGCCTAAACGATCTTGGAAAAAAACGCTTATAAACAATCTAACTTCACGAAGCCGTAACTCGTCTCAAGAACACCTAGAAGAGCATCGTCATCAAACTGATCAGGATTCTCAAACTTCTCACAGTGAAGACTCATTTAATCAAAATAATCAGGTTTCTGCTCGTCCCACACGTGCTGCTAAAGTAAGATGCTTGCAAAATTTGACTGACATTGCACGAGCAGAAAGGTCTTATGATTTAGATGTTTCACGAGAGCGTGCGGCCCAACGTGTAGCAAATGAAAATAATGAACAACGAGAGCGACGTCTGCAAGATTTGCGGCAGCGTGCGGCACAACGTGTAGCTTCTGAAAATGACTAACAACGAGAGCGTCGTCTGCGAGATTTGCGGCAGCGTGCGGCACATCGTGTAGCTACTGAAAATTACGAACAACGAAAGCACCGATTAGAAGAACAAAGACGTCGAGACGGAAGACGACGTAGGGCTTTAGAACTTAATAATTGTTTGCCGACTTATAAATGTGCCGTTACTGCAGCTGTGCAATATCACGCCTTTTTCAACGCCTTTTTCAAACTTCCCGGAGAATATAAAACTTACTATAGCCATGACTCAATGAAAGATCAACCTGAAGGAGCAGTTAAATTTACAACAGAATTTCTCAATAGTATCAACATTTCAGACTTGCCACCACACGAACTAAAATTGAAAAAAAATGCGTTAATAATGTTGTTGCGTAATTTAGACGTGTCAGAAGGACTATGCAATGGTGTGAGACTCATGGTCACAAGTCTGTGCAATCACATAATAAAGGCAAAAATTGTTACTGGTGAACAATCCGGCAAAGAAGTACATATACCAAGAATAACTTTAGACTCATCAAAAGGACAACTGGGATGCACCATGCAGCGTCACCAATTTCCCGTTAGATCTGCATTTGCCATGACTGTTCACAAATCCCAAGGGCAAACTTTCGAATCTGTTGGGGTTGACTTAAAGTCAAGTCCAGTCTTCATGCATGGCATGTTATATGTGGCATTTTCAAGAGTTAAGCGACCAACTACGTTAAAAGTCAATCTTTCAAATGAAAATCCTCGACACACCCGCAATATAGTATGGAAAGAAGTAGGTACTAGAATAAAATCCGATTTCAAAATTAAAACTGTGATGACATAAATATACATATACACTTACGTAATTGATTGCACTCACGATTTTTTTCTTTAAATAACCAGTTCATATTTTTTTATTATTCTGTAATTAAGATCGAAAAATATTATTTATATTTCACCATTTTATTAGTATGTAATTCGTACTTAAATATAATTTCCAAAAAACACAATTTATAAAAAAACAAAAAAAAATACCGAGCAAAGCTCGGTCATCCAGGTACTTACTATTTTATATAAGCAATATAATAATTTATTATACATTTTCCAAAACTTTACTAAAGAATCCTCTTGGACACTCCGGTTGGTCTATAAAATAAAGACTAAGAAGAAGATCGCCAGTCCTGGTTCCAATAGCTTACATTAAAGGAGTGTAATATTTCATAACTGTATTATATTTTTTAATACTCATACACAGTATTATTAATGGGCCAATCATATAAAACCAACACCAGTATCATACAACAACACGCCGTTTGGCCCTGTATAAAGTGAAAAAAGTACTCCATTTTAGGGCGACCCTAGGTCGCCTAAAATGCATGTCGTATCGACCTGGAAATACTGCCGCGGGTAGGTCGTTCCAGAGATGTGTGGTGCGTGGAAGGAAATTCCTACGAAACCGCACAGTACTAGAGTACCACGAGTCGAGATGATGTGGATGGTACATTAACTTGTGGTGTACTGTGCGGTGGGAAATTCGGCGGCAGGTACTAAGACAAACAGTTCTCCAGAACACTCCCCGTGATAAATGCGGTGGAGAACGTACAGTGAAGATACGTCTCTACGCAAAGCCAAAATGTCAAGCCCCTTACAGATCATTGGGTCCCCAACGATTCGAAGGGCTTTACGTTGTACGCGATCAAATGGTTCAAGCTGATACTGGGGTGCACCAGCCGAGAGGTGAGAACAGTATTCCATATGAAGCTGAACCTGGGCCCTATACAGGGCCAAACGATGTTTTGGCGTGAAATACTGTCTCGCTCTGCTGATGAGCCCCAGCTTCTTCGAGGCCAACGTGGCCTTGCTTTCCAGATGATCACGATACTCGCAATCGTTCGAAAAGCTGAGGCCCAATATACTGATGAAGGGTGCAGCTTTAAAGGGGAGTGTTTTCGAAAAATGGTGATACGACATATGGGGCTTTTTTAGTGGTAAACGCGCAGATTTGTGTCTTCTGGGGATTGAATTGAATCAGGTTCTTTTCACCCCATACGGAGATATTCTTGAGGGATGGCGCAACGGAAGACACTAGATTTCGGCACTGGTCGACGTTTTCCCGAGATAGACTTGCACGGCTAGAGTATACAGTGTCCACAGTGCTATCATCTGCATAACAAAGTATGTTAGAGTCCTCTAACATATCATAGATATGCAGAAGAAATAGCTGCAAGAATTTAGTATTGCTCATGGTCGAGTGTTGGGACAACACACGACCGCCTTGAGCGGCAGGAACGGGGAAGGATGTTGAAACGAGAACTTAGATAAGAAGGAAAATTCTGGTAATTAAGGATCTTGTAAAGTAGTACAAGGATGTGCATATCACGGTGAAGTCGAATTGGGAGCCAATTAAGCTGAGCACGAAACTGAGAAACATGATCATACACGCAGGCCGTAATAAAGCGTATGGCGAGATTTTGAAGTCGCTCTAATTTGTTAAGTAGCTCCTCGGTCGCATCCAAATAGCAAACGTACGATCATTGTATGTCCTCTATGTAAATCTCTCTTTAATGTAGGTATTAATTAATACCTATGTTTTGTTTTCAATGTATATTATCTAATACAGCGGTTAATTTTGTTAAAGTTCCATAATTGGACCTTTAGTATAAACGTTCATAAGTCCATTGATGTGGTCCGTGCAATGAAACGGTGTTACGAATAAAGCGACAGGTCATATATTAGTTTTATCGCTGTATCAAAACTGCTCAACTTAAAATCAAAACAAATATTGCATCTTGCGCACATATATATTAAGAAAGGATTCAATTTAAATGGTTAAATTTAATCCTTTCTGTATCGTTGTCTCGTGACAGATTGGCGCAAGCACGCGACTGTAAACGCGTTGTGTGTTTAATCTGCACTCGACGAAATAAAATATTATATATTTTCAAATTAAATATTTTACGTTTTCATATCTTAGCTCTGATAACAGTGCAAAGCGCGGCGTTGAATTCCGCCACTTAAAAAGCAGTTTCAAATTTATCGGAAGGTGAAACGGGAAGAAGTATCTTAACACTAGGTTACCAAGTCCCCTCTGCCTATCCTTGCCACGTGCGGAATACTGCGAGAAGCTAAAAAAAATTAACATTTTTATTTAATTAAATAACGACAATTTAAAGTTTTGTGATCCAATCACAGCAAACTTCCCCAATATTCCAAATACACTTACGAGTAATATGAAAATACTAAATATATACATTTGTATTTTTAGTTAGTTATTTAATAAACACAGGTCACACACATTACAAATTCAAACATGTACACATTATTTTTATCGCAATGAATAAAAATATTTTTACATTTTATTAACCTACTTTAGACTTATTTATTTATGTTGGTTGTTTGATAAAATTGCACACGTTACTACTTGTTCTGCTCATCCAATACAGGTTTCTATATATTTTGAAATATAATTTAATTAAATACCACGGGTTGTCGATCACAAATCGAGGAAATGGAATATGTATTATTTTCCTCTCTTAGCTATGGTAACAATGAAATCAGCCACTCAACACGCAATACTTCAAATTCAGTGGAAAGTTGTAAATGTAATCGAGTCTTATCATTAGGTAACTAAGTAAGTATCCTCTGCCTACCCTGCCATGTGCGAGATACAGCGAGAAGTTGAAATAAAAAAATGAACTATGTATTTTACATAATAAATAGAAGATGCTAAAAGTTCTAAATGATAAAACATTGCATCGTTTACAACTATTTATTTGCAAAAAAGATTACATTGTAACTAACAATAAGTATGTATATGTAACAATAATTACGTTTACACCCTGCCTTTCTGTGTCATTTAAAACGCCTAATTAATTTTGTATGAACAAAACGCTTTGCTTTATCTTATATCTCATAAATATATATTGTAATATAAAATATTGATTAGAGTTCATAATATTACGAGTATAAATCCATATACTAGTACATACATAATACTAAGTTACAGCTATTTATATTAGGTACATTTTATTTTAGCATCACAATAAGCCTAATTATTTATTAATTAAAAAATATTAAATATTGAGCACTTCAATTGTCTTCTTGCGTTAAATTTAGGATCAAAATTCGACTATGGACGATTTTCTTGTTAGTGCTAAGATATATCTTAATCTGTATAACTGACTAGTAAACAAAACTTCTTTACAATATTCATGTTTATGTTTCTCGTACTACCTAATGGATGCGAATGAGAGGAAAAAATGAATATTTGATCCAGTAACAATATACACGTTAAGAACGTCTAGGTATATGACATACCTTTTATCGAAGAAAACTGAAGTACAGTACAGCTAATGGATCGTGGCTACCTTAGAAGTTGTATCGGAAAGACAATATTAAAAAGTGAGAAATAAATCGACGTACTGTACGATTTAGAATGTAAATATATTTTTATTACACCCTAATCTCGTACGTACGTCTATACATTTTTATTTATTTTACTCTACTTATACATTCAAGAACTATTAAGTATTTAACAAAATTAAAAGCATTTCTATTAGCGAGACATACAATTTTAAAATTTAACTGAAAGGTTTATAGGTTTAGGTAAGGAGTTTAAAGTTAAATTTAAAATAAAGCAAACAACGTTTGTTAATAATCATATAAAAATGTTGTTATAAATTCAGATGTTTTAAAACTATTTTTTTCTGCATGATTCATGCAAGCGACTACAATGGAATGTATAATAAATATAATAGACAACATGTAGAATGTTTTACTTTTAACCTTTTTTTGTTTTGTTTCAATAATTAATTTTCCATAAGCAATTTTAAATGAAAAGAATTAAGAACTTTTTTATTCCATGAGATTTTGGACAAAAATGGAAATGGCCGATAGTTTTTTAGTGGCCATCGTTTTTGAAAGCATTATTGAATTGATAATAGAGCATTGGCATTAACAAAGCCATTAGCATTAAAGAAAGAGGCTACATCCATAACTTACATTATAAAAAACAACAGTTACATAACTTTCCAGTTTCATAAATCTAAAAGGTTTTGTAAAAATATTTACATGAAAAAAAGGTTGATATTAGAAAGAAAGGTTGATATTAGAAAATAATCTCCCCCCAAAATCAATAATTTTGGAACATGGATAAAGAAGAAAAGGCAATGAATATGTTATATTGTAAAATACAGAGGCTTATTATTTTCGTATTTTATCTACTCAAAATCAACAAACATTATACATTATAATAAATAAAAATATATCTTTTATTCTTTCAATAATAAGCAGTAATGATATGGTTTTTTTCAGCCCGCATAGGACAGGAAAGGCAGAGGGGACTTAGTGTTAAAACATTCCGTTTCAATCAAATCACCAAATCTTGCCTTGTTACCAGAATGAAGCAATAGAAATACTAAATATTTCATTATATCAAAAGGGGATCGAACAATACTACAAAAAAACATTTTCTTTGTCAACAAAAACAAACAATGAACAAACAAAATACACAAATAAATTATATAATATTAATAATATTCTATCTATTTTAAAATAGATTCATTTTTTAATTTAAATTTACAAAGGATTTTAATACTAAAGCTCATTAATCATAATAAATAATTATGAACTTTTGTTGAATACATATAAGAACCAAAACTACTTTAGGAAATCTTTCTCAGTTCTTATTTATTAACTATAAATTAACAAAGTCTCTACAGAACATATATTGAAAAAATATTTGGTTAATTTAATCATAATTTAATGATTCCAGACAGGAAAGAAGGAGAACAGAACAAAATAATTTTAAAAAATCCTCGAAATTTCGCCTATAATTTCGTATATGGTTGTAATAATTTATTTACGTTGTTCGACATAGCGCCGATACTTCCAAGGTTTTCAGAGACCCGCGCTACATAGAAACACTTTACTGTTTTATTACATGTATTGATAACTTAACATGTAATAACGCATGTGGTCTTTGGCTTTGAATGATTGATATTTCAATAACAAGAAGAGTAAAACATTGTGAGCAGATTATAAATTGAAAAATTGTATAATGTAAGAATATTTTTGGGATTTAATATTTAGTTAATTTCATTTACATGAATCAAAAATATTTTTGCATTATATTTTTACACAAAAATTACATAATTTAGTACACTTACATAATTATGGACACATATATAGAATTACAATTTGTTAAGTTCAATTTTATCATATCAATAACCGGGTAGTCTCAATTTTCATACAGAGTAAATATTTTGCATAATATATAACATTCATTTAATTTCACCACGATATCCATGGAGGTTGATTCATTTTACTAATTGGCACATGTGTCATGTTTATTGGCATATTTATAATGGCATAACTCTGTTGTAACCTCTTTAAAGTTCTTATTATTGTCGCGCCACTGCGACCGAGTAAAAATGCAGCTGGAATGTTAACATCCAGCTCCATTCTGAAATATGAACAAGAGAGAATTGACATACACATCTATAAAACACATGCTAATAATTGAAATATTCATTTAGCAAGGCCTGTGCCACTACAGGCATGGGCACAAGTGTGTGACTGAGAGGAAATGAAATATTTCATATTTTCTTTTTTCATTCTGGTAACAAGATAAAGCGCGGCGTTAGGCTCCGCCACTCAAAAAGCAATGCCTCAATTTTGGTGAAAAGTGCGGATCGGAATGGAGTGTCTTAACATTGGGTTTCCAGTTTCCCTTCACCAACCCTGCCACGTACAGGAAACAGCATGAAGTTGAGAAAAAAAAATAATATGAATTCATTTAGCAGACAAAGAGAACCGAGTGTTGACACTCCATTTCTGACGATTCATACTTTTTTAAACATTGTATGTTCAACGGAAACACTAACTAAAGGTGTATTGTGGATTTGTGTCATTATGAAAGCTACAACATGAAAATAACTTAATCTTCCAAATATTCCTGTTACAATTAAATACTGTATTGCACCTGTCCCGTGATGGCATAATTAATTGAAATTAAAAATTGTTACCTGTCATCAACCATCTCAATCAGATGATCCAATGTATCATCCCATTTATCCATTGATTCAGTTATTATAACAGCTTGAGCACCTACTTGTTGTGCTTGAAGAGTTTTGAATACAAAAGAACATTCCCTAAAAATAATAAAAAATATTTATGTAATTAAAACCTAACCTAACCTAAGCTGTTAACCTATTCTTTGAAGACTTATAAAAATAAGTATTCTTTCCTCAATAATAAGTAATAACACTATAAAAACAGTAAATAAACAATTAACATTGTTGCAGAACTTGATGCAGGTGGAGAGGCATGAGACTGCACATGTGCAAGGCTTTTGTTTCAATTTCTACTCAAGGCAATATAATATTTGATAATTTTATTTTTTGCTCTGGCAGACCAAGGGCCATAGCATGTGGAGTGGAGGACCACTACTGAGAGGCCCCTCTTTTCACATGCAATGCTTCAAAAATGGTGAAAAGTATGTCTGTCTATATGTCTGTTATTGTGGCCCTGTAAAGCATAGCCCCTGAAAACATAAAGCTTCTACCTGATGGTTCTGAGCTATGCTTTGTAAAAATTAGGTTAGCATAAGATAGCAGTAAGATATACAAGCACTTTGCCAATATGAGAGTGAATTTTTGTGTTAGGTTTTTAATTTTTGTAGTAAAAATTAATTTGAAATTGAGTATGTTTTCTACAAAGATAAAAACAAGTGGACCTTTATAACAAACTTGTACAAAAAAGTAATTTAATAATAATAAGTTCAATGCACTAATAGGAAATTTTTCTAGTTTATTTAATATTCATGTCATTTTAGGCCAATACAACTCTTGATGCCAAAATTTTAACAAATAACACCCATAATCCATTTTCTAATAGATGGATGTCATGGGAACATCTAAAGATTTGGTGGTTTAGAAATTTTTACTAATTTGGTCCTTGTACAAAGGTATAATTTACTTTTAAATTGATTGTTAAATTTATAAGAATTTGTGAATTTGTTTATTTTTAAAAACCACTTATTTATTATATTTTTTTCTATCTTAACATTAACAAACAAAATATATGGAAAAGTATTTTTTTTAATGTTCACCTACTTTTATTGTTAATTGTAAATAAAATTATTATTAGAATTTTGATAAATAAATTAAAGACAATTTCACTATTTCTTTTATATTTTTTTTGCATTAAAGTCATCAAAATATTATTTCCTTGTGGGCATAATAATCATAGTATAAATATATATTAGGTTGTTGAGCAAGTATGGGTAAGAAACAGAGAACCAGTGCAACATGCTGATAAGGGCAGATTAATGAATTTAACAAAATGAAATATTATATAGATCATTATTTGTTACTTTAGTTAATGTACTATCTTACCCTCTTTCAGATAAAGCAATATTGCCAAATACATCATCTGCGTTTATTATATCTGAACAACTGTGCAAGGGAAGCGTTGGAACTAAACGAATCTTCTCAAAGTGAACACTACCATTCTGAAAAAGAAATAAGTTTGTTATATCTTGAGAAATTTAAACTCTAATTTTAAATATATTTTCTAATTTTAAAACATTTGTGTAAAAACGAATACTATTTGCCTTAATTATTTATTTGGACATAATTAATAGCAGCAGATGTAAATGTCTGAATTAAAATCACAACATATTAGTTTCTACGTTTTGTACGTAATTCCATAATTTGACAAAAAACGTACTTACGAAAGGAGTACCGAAGTCCTTTGCTGGTCTAATCCGGTAAGAATAACGTAGCTCTGGAGGATCTAAAATTTCAAAAAACACGTCCCCAGCAATTATATCGGCCGTAGAAGATCCATCATAAAAATGTAAATCATTTGCTGCAAAAAGGTTTCGTTTTATAAAAACTATATCACACAAAATATACGAAAATATATTAAATTGCATTAAGCTACCTCCAGGCGAAACTGTTTTGGGTAGGAGAAAAAATAAAAGACATGTATTTAATAGTAAATAGTTCACTAGATAACAAAATGTCTGAAACATGGTTTTAAATAAAACATAAAGTTCTTAACTTCTAAATAAATTATAATTAAAATAAACTTGAAATAAGGACATAGGACATAGAGCTTTAATAAGTATAGAGTTACTCTTTGGTATAGAGTATAGACTAGATAGATTATAACTTTGCTATTTCCTAATCCTATAGACTATAAAGAATAACTAGGAACATTACAGGGCATTTACATTTGTGATGGTTTTGGCCCACAGCCCCGTGTCACACCAGAGGAGCTACAGATGCGTTGCCGTCCTTTGAAGTGGTAGACGCGCTTTTTGAAGGTACCCATGTCATATATGTTAAGTTTCTACAAACACCAAAAAAAACACGCCATTTATCTGTTTTATGATGGCTTACATAAGAGTTTGACGCTGATCCAGACCAGGGCCGGTTTTTCAACACAAATCAAAAGAGTTCGTTACAAGAGTTTGCGATGTGTTTACATGTTGATGCGTATTCAATTTCACTAATTAATTCGTACTGAAATATATTCACATTGGTTTAATATACAAATTTCTTCAGTGTGTCTTAAAATAAAAAATAATGTTAGCGAATTGGGTAGAATTATTTCAAAAAATGTTACGATATTGTACTTATTCTACTATTGTCATGGGGTGTTATCCAATTGTGGAGGTTTTCCGAGCTTCCACAAATACGAACATTCAAGCATCCCATTAAGCAGCTTAAAAATAAAAATATACTATTACCTAATAGTTTTACCTACATCTAGTAGCTCTAAATACCCACAAGCATAATGAAAAGTCTTATTATTTAAAATTTATTCTTCAAGACCCAAAACTAGGTAGCTTCCCAGTAGCTATGTCACCCTTGCCCCTAAGGCCACACACGCACATACACCCCATAATATTTGAAATGCAAGTTTGACAAAATATTTATTAATATAAGGACCTGTATTTGTACTGCTCAACATTATTGACATGGTTTTTGTATTGAAATCTAACAAAGTCGCTCAGTAACTTTATTTGTGTGCGTACGTATAAAATCTAACATGGATGGAAAGAAAAAAATCGTTGCTTTAGTATCCTAACTTATTTTAAAAAAAGACAATCTAGAAAAAAACTATGTATGAGAAAGAAAAACGGACGAAACTCATAAAAAAAGTAATTGATAAATTACGAGGATGATTTTACAATTATATAAGGACGAGAGATAACTTTCAAAAACTAGTCTCTAGTATCTATTACCACCTACTTGACGAAAAAAGATGACCGCGAGAGACTGATGCTAAAATCGGTAACGATAGAAGAGAAATTAGGAATTACTTTAAATTGTTTTAAGTTTTTTTTGTGGTTGTGAATCGTTTGATAAAAATAGCAATGCATAATACGTCCATGAATATGGGGCACAAACCTCGTCGATAGCTTTTCAGGTTAATTTAATCGCATCGCATCCATGAAGATGGGGTATAAACCTCGTCGATACCTTTTCAGGTTAATTTAGTCTTGCCAAAAATTTATTCGTAGAGAATTATTTATTTTTTTATATATATATATATATATATATATATATATATATATATATATATATATAATTATGTTTCTAAACTTTATCGCGGTATCCTTCGATAGATACATTCCATAGCTCTGGATAAGTTTCCCATGTTTTAATAAACTCTGATAAATGTAGCATTTCCGTCAGAATAATACTATCAACAATAATTTCGCGATTGACACTGTCTTCGTCATTAATTTGAACAAAAAATATAAACTACTAAAATATGCCGTGCGTACGACAATATCACTGACAATCCACTGTCTCTCCTCGATATTGCCCTGACAAGAACAGAATTTCTAGAAACTTACAATAATATTGAACAATACTAAATTCAGATGGGTCGCACACAAATAATATTTTTGGCAATATGAATGACCTATATAATAGAGTGTTCCGAACAGTTCTATTTTGCGAACGAGAATGAACAATATGCTCAGTTTAAAGAACCTGTTCATTTTTACGTTCCAAGTTCTTCATTCCTGTTCATTTTATATTCTTTGTTAATTTTTCGTTAATTTGCTCATTTTATAGTCGCAACAACCCGACTTATTTATATTATTTTTTTAATGCCTATAGCTTTACGCTCTTATATATTCGTTTATTATATATATTTAATATTATCATTTAGCGGAATGTTTTGTTTGTCTATAAAAATAAAAAAAAAAAATAATGATGCCAGAATTTCCACATTTGTCCTTTTCGTGCCGTTTTAGAAATAAAAAGTTTTATTTTTATTTTTATTATTTGAACTTAATTTCCCAATGTTTTGATAGAGCGAGAATATGAAAATATTTAAATACATACTTAATTTTCTCTGGCAGTAATCGAAACCACAACTGTTGCGTTTACACACGCTGTGCCACTGCGCCATGACGATCTTACATGTATACTTATTTATATAATGCAGTCATGAATAAAAAAATTAAAAACAAAAGAAGTCATCATTTGTAATTATATTTACAACATTTCTACAAATTTCTTTAAAGTTCATTAAATGCTTCTGTTGTAAATGTCTTTTCAAGTTTGTCACAGTTGACTTAAATGAAATATTCTCCTTGCAATATTTACACTCCGCTGTTCTAGCATTTCATCTACAAAACGAAAAGTAGTTCCAAATTTGTCCCTTTCGTGATATTTTAATAAAAAAAATACTTTTTACACTAATCTAAATCTATTAACATAAAACTAAAACAATTACTACTTTATGTTCTCATTATTATTATAGTTCTTATGAAATTGTATTAGAGCACAATTTTGAATGTACAAATTGCTTGCTTGCATACAAAAGATTCCAAAAAGACGCGTGAGTAGTGAGTAAGACACCGCTATGTGTGACGCTAGCAGCATGTTAAAATTATTTAACACTAGCTGGTGCCCGCGAACTTCGTCTCGCCAAGAAATGTTTATGCGCCAACAGAAGATAAAAACTATTATAATAGAGTCATTTTACTATGTTTTTAAAAGTGAAGCCGTTTTTGGTGTTACATGCCAGTTAGGTAGGCAGACGGACTCCAAAGCTTAAAAATAATCACTTCTCATAGATGTTGATCAATACACTTTTTACTCCCACCATAATAAACGTCAAAATACATCGCATATTGACGGATTTTCATAGAAACTTACTCCCCTTTTTCACCTTTGTTAAGGCAGAATTTCCAAAAATCCTAATTGCATTGTTCTTAATTTGAAACAAAATAGCCAAATATTAATTTTAATCGAATTAGCTTCAAAACTTACCCCCAACCCTCTAAGAGGTTAAAAAGCGAATTTCCAAAAAAAAGATAGCCTATATGTTAGCGAGGACTAATACCCTAACCTATATAACAAAATAAGTTACATCAAAATCCGTCGAGTAGTTTTTGTGTGAAGAGCGGACACCAAACAGACAGACAGACAAAAAATTTTTCAATCAAACAGACAAAAAATTGTAACTCCAACGATAAAAAAAGTTTTTTTTTTAAATCGGTTTAACATCTTCGAGTAATCTGAGGAACATACGTATTAAGAACCTCCTCCTTTTTTGCAGTCGGTTAATAAAATGAGATGATAGTCAGATATAGATCTTCCAATTGCGTTACTATGCGAAAAAACCGCATCTGTGCCTTTCAAATTTGAGGGTTGCCCTCAATTTCTCCAGGATTCCATCATCAGATCCTGGTCTTTTTAACATGGGGTCAATTGTGAAATATACTCTCTCGAACAAAAAAAGAATTTTGAAAATCGGTCCACCAATCTTCGAGTAATCGGGGAACATACATAAAAGAACCTCCTTTTTTGTGTCGGTTAAAATCCCTATAAAATTTAACTTATTATGCTATTCTGATATCAAAGCTATATTACTGCAAAGTTTCATGAAAATCCGTTCAGTAGTTTTTGCGTAAAAGAGTAACAAACATACACACATCCGTATAAACTTTCACATTTATAATATTAATAAGTAATATTTATAACATTTACCTATTTAATATTTTTACTTAAAAATCTATAATTTTAGCGTAAGTAAATTAAATACTCATTACTATTATAGTTCTTAAACTATTGAATTAAAGCATAATTTAGAATGTAAAAAATATTCCTTAATTTTGAGTAACGATCCTTGCGTATAAAAAATGAGTGTGTGTGAGTGAGTTATCGCTGAATGTGTATGTATTTGTACGCCTACGAAAGTGCTCGTAAATTCAAAAAAATAACCGAACGAAAAGAACGGTTAGGCGTTCTTAAAAATGAATAGATGAAAATGTTCTTTATAAATATGAGTTCTTTCGTTCGGTTCTATAATAAAACGAACACCTCTATTATATTATATTATATATAATACAATATCATTGTGTGTGTTTGGGTGTGTGTGGCTAGTCTGAGAAAGTCAACCGGGCCTGGTTGTGGTAATTTCATGTGAGGAAGCCAAACGTCTATAAAAGCTTGGAGCTTGTCGGTGCTTGCCATGCCATCACTAGCTTATAATCAGCTAATCAGTTCTTACTAAGCAATAGTTAACTATTGCTTAGTAAGAACTAATAGGCTTAATAGTTTTGTGAGAGTTTTCTTGATTAATAATGTGAGTAGTGTAGGCTTGTTTAATGTTTATATTTATATAGTTTAATAGTATTTTTGGTTAAAAAATATTATGTATTCCTTTTATATAATATATATATATATTCCTTAAAAAAATACATTACTTTTATGTAGTTAAATATTATTGCATTTTATATATTTTTTAAATTGTGCTTTTAAACAATAAATCTTCTGGATCTGAATAGCCCAATAATTTTGATTAACATGAAGAAGAGAGCTGCTGAAATATAATACATCTGTGGCTACTTACGCCACTACGTGTCGTTTATAGATTAATCCACGTATCCAATCCTTAAAATACCAATAGGGACTTTATCGTTAAAATAGTGCTCAGTATTGCAATTTACAAAATCTTTACGAATTTACCGGGTACCTACTACTACTAAACTAATTCCTAGTTTACCGGATATTTAATATTACAATATTCTCAAAAAATCAACTGCACATGATAAGGTAGGAGAACTTAATGTTAAAACACTCTAATCCCTTTAAGACACTAAAACTATTTTCACTACTATTTTGAAGCACCACATTGAAGATATTTTTTTTTTTATAATTATTATGAAATTTCCAAGATAGAAAATACATTACTAAAACCTGTTTTTAATATTAATAAGTAGTTACTTAGTTTTATACCAATGTAAATATTTTTTTTATCATCGGGGTTCCCCTATTTTATTACAAGGTTGACTTTGACATTTCGTTACAGTGAAGGAAATAGAAATATTTGCAATTCGTAATTTAGTACCCGGCGAATAATGTTTTATGTGACAAATGTACGAGCCGGTTAGACTTTTTATGTTAGTATATTGAATTTACTAATACTGATTAATAATAACTAATAATTTAAAATTAAATCTTTATTTTTCACGAGTCTAGGGTAATAATTTTTGTGTTGTTGTGTGAGTATAAAAAGTTTGAAATTCTATGTTATTGTTACGAATATATTAATAAATATATAACTAAGCTATATAAAAAGAAGTGCTTTAATGGGAATGGAGTGTCTTAACACTAGATTCCCATTTTCTTCGTGCCTTTCCTGCCTTTCCTGTTTGTTATATAGCGTATAGCGTGAAGAATATAGAGGTATACTTGAATTTATCTTATTAGACAATTGTATGTGGTACCAGTTTAAACAGTGTGAAGTTAACAATTTTACTTTTTATATTTATAGCGTTTTAAATGTATTTTTTTATGTGTTACAAACTGTTAGCTTACAAACTTTTTTGATTAAAAAGAAAATTATGAGACTCTAAAATACTCTATCTTATGTTATATAAAACAATAGATTTATTTGACTGTGCTTTGTTGTTACATGAAATGTAATGGCTTATTTCAGCTTATATTCCTATCTTATTTATGTATATATCTTTTTAGGATAAATTTAAATGAGATACAAAATAAAAAGGTAAAATGAGTACTTTTCCGGAGCTAGTACCAAGAATTTATCAAACACAACTTGAAGATATTGCAATTGCAAGAAATACAATAATACACTTGCCTACAGGTTTGATATTACATATTTTTTTAGGTTTAATATATATTTTTTAGCTTATAGAATAAGAAGCGGGTATGTACCATTTTTCCTTGTGCTAACCATTGTAGTTGCATCACAGTAGCCTCGGTTTTGTAATATGTGTTAAAATTGCATCACAAAAACCATTATAGGGTCATTAAATTGTTGATGTGTTGTGTCTATTATGCTTTTTAGATGTGAAGAGGTTAAGGTGAAAAATTTAACTATTCAGTCAAACAAAAAAATAACATTTTTTTCATATATTGCAATGAGATATTCCCATTGCATGCATAATTATTTTTAAAATGTCATCATCAGTTAACATAACTAATTCAAATTCAAAGTATTCATTCTTGAAATAGATGTAAGCACTTTTGAATAGTTACAAGAACATAAACCCATCAGCTTGGAGGCCAGTTTTGCTGCAAAGATTTCTCAAAATCAATGGTACAAATTATTTATTAGATAAGCTAGTTATTAGTTCCTAGATATTAATTCCAAACATTTTCTTGAACAGTATAACAAACATTACTAACAAGTAATGTTTGTTATTACAGTGCCTTTAAATAATTACAAACTTGGAAAATGTTGCAAATTTTTTATGGATGTTAATACTAAGACTCATATAATATTTATTAACACTTTGGAGCCAAAAACTTGGTGTTTCAAGGTTATTTATATTTCTCATTTCTCTTGGTTGTCGTCTGTCACTATAATAGTATTATAGCATACTATTGTGAAGCACATATAAGAATATCTGTTTTAAAAACTTCAAGGATTTGGAGTTAAATCTGACTTATGTTTCTTTTTGGTGAATGAATAATGAATTTATATCTGCAGTATTATAGCGCTCATTAGATATAATGCTATGAAAGAAGCTTAAATAGTCTGGCAGCGTTAACATCATTTGTCTTATCTTTACATTGTGATCGCGGCAGTGCTGGGTTTATTTCATTGATTCCAACACAAAGTATGTTTTTTCTTGAATTGCAATACTAATATGACATGTTTTTGCGTTTTGTAAAGCAAATTCAATGTATTTAATCTTTTAGCATTCAATATAAGACTTAACATCTAACTATCGAAGAATATGCAGTAATACACTGTTCACTTCATAATCAAATCAAAATCAAATAAATTTTGTTCAAGAAGGCAGCACTAATTACAAGTAATTACAAGCACTTCTGAATTGTTAAGTCTGTAGTTAAATGTCTGTAGTGTCAATCCTACAGGAAGTTACCACCAGCAAGAAGCATGTCAGACATTCATAGGGAATGTGAAAAAGTGCATCATTTGAACGATTTGGACGGGGTTAAAGTCATGGCATAAAGATTTTTAAAATGTAAATGTGGTCTTGAAATATTCCAGCTCATCAGATATTTATACAGGCAGTTCAACTTGATGTCCTAATCTTCCTAATGATAAACTTACAATATATTTTTTAAACTATTTATTAATATAAACATTAAAAATAAATGAATGAAAACATTAAAAATAAATATTTCTGTAAGAAAAATGGGTTATGAACTCTATATATATCACCTAAAATGTCAAGTTTTATGACGATATCTTCGTACTCCTCAGGAAGTTGATTACCAACGAACCAAGCCGGTTTTAATTTTCCATCCATATTTTATTGGTGACAACTCAGTAATGATACGATTGTACGTATTTTTCCATAAGCATGCGATATATTTAGTTCGCAATAGATGTTGCCGTGGCTTTGATTGGCATGGTGGCAGATTAGAAGCATCGTAATTGCTCACAGTTGACAACATCAGTCAGCTTCTTTAATCCGTACAAATGGCAAATAAAAGATTTCGTGGTAGGAAATAATTTTTCAATATCATAAGTTTCAAATACCAAGTTGCAAATGTTTCTTGAAAAGTTGCTGATCCCAGTAAAGGCTTTTCTAATGGCTTTTTTGCCTCGTCTGTAAAAAGCTGGATTATAATTCGTTAGCGCATGCAGAGCTGGTACTGCTTTTGAAACCAGTAGACCTAATTTAGCAAAAAGAGCGAAAATGTTAGTATCATGCGTTACCGACTCCAAGACCAATCCAGAGTTTTACCGATGCTTTAATATATTCCATTTGGGCTAGCATAATTACAACGATACCCGTATCAAAAGTTCTGACGGTGTCGAAACAGTGGAGTCGTCTTTCATTTGATAAACGAAAAACGCATCAGGCACAATGCAGCTTTTGTGTCCACTTCTTCATGATAATTCATGATCAATTATACATAACTATACTTAAAGACAATTCGCAAAACTTCCTTGTCAATAACACTAAACGTAACACGATTCATGATTCAGAAATATAGTTTTGTCCCCAATGATCGTTTTCATTTCCTGATCAACCCAATGCTTGATAAGAAATTTAATAAATGGTTTTTTTAAACTAAATGTTCAAAAATCTTTTGATAATTTCGAAGTTCTAGTTTCTGTAGGACCAGTGATAAAGAAATCTTTTTTTCCGTATTGCCTCGAAGAGTATGTTTACAATCATTTGCTGACGGCGTGAAATAACGGTCAAAGACAATGTCTATATTATCAGTTGATGTATTTACAAGAGAATACAAAATCTTTTTCGACAAATCTCCATAACTTCGTGGCATTTCTTTAAAATATTCAAAAAGAAGAAACCATCTATATTGTTGGTCCATTTAAAAAAAAAAATTTCTACTTCTCTTGAATGAGTTTCGATTTTGTGGTCTTGTTAATAGAACCTTCCATAAGGCATAGTGATAGTGGATCTAGTGTTATTGGGAAACACTGTACTTTTTCCAGATTTAGGTTAGTGTACCTTTTGTTAAACCTTTATTGACTTTTTCTTCTTTAAAGTTGCCAAAATCAGTATCGGATTTTCGTGTCTTGATTTGTGAAACCTACCCGAATCCATGTATGCACTGAATGTATTATTCAGTTATGAACTGGTCACAGAGGAACAAAAAAGAAATACCAGTTTTTTAACATAGAAATTACCCTAACACTGTTTTTCAAACGATTGTAGTCAATATTAGTAAGGTATAATAATTAATGTTACGTTATAGGTTCTGGCAAAACATACATTGCCATTCAACTAATCAAAAGGCTGAGAGGGACATTTCAGAAACCATGGGGAGAAGGTGGAAAGCGTTGTTTTTTTCTTGTCAACAATGTTCCGTTAGTGAATCAACAAGTAAGTTATAATTTGATTAATAAATGTATATAACACTATTGAAGAAATTGCATTTATTTTAAAAGAACTTACCTTCTTCTCTTTAGCTTATTGGCGGGCACCAACTTTAGCTTAGTAGCGATTTATATTCAGAGTCAAATGTGTTGTGTGTTTAAGCAATCGATCAGTTGTAGATGTCTTTCGGCGAGGACATCTACTTAGCAATCAGGTAGTCCTTTATCTGCTGGCCTCGTTAGTCAGCAGAGAGAACTTAAGGTGAACTAAGGGTGAAGTAAAACTGTAAAATAATGAATTGCTCCTAGTAGGAAACTAACTCATCACCCTTGTGTTTGCAGTATGAAACCGTCCACCTTAATAGGACATATTTTTTATATTACTTACTTTAAATGTAAACCCATTTTATGTAACGAATTTGTTGTATTTTATTAATATATTAATATTAATAAAATTTTACAGAAAAAAGTAATACAACAGCTGTGTCCAGTCAATGGGGTAGGTGGTTACAGTAGTGAAGATAGTGTTGATTACTGGGATAAAAGTCAATGGGATGAGGAACTATCAAAACACCAGGTACTTTGGAAACCCAAGATCTGATATTTTGATTCAATATTTTTTATTTACATATTTGTTGGTGGACACACATTATCTAATAATTACCTATGTATGTTAATCAAAATAACTTGTATAGAATTTTTATATTAATATAAAATCGGTAGCTTATTATTATTTATATTTTACGCTAGCTAAAAATAATTCAGAATGTCTAAAACTTCAAGTTCAAGTCATTCTAAAATATTTTTTTTATAATAACAGGTGATTGTTATGACAAGTCAAATTCTGCATGATATGATAACACACACCTACATAAGAATTGAAGATATAAGCCTAATAATATTTGATGAATGTCATCATGCTGTCGACGATCACCCAATGAGATTAGTCATGAAACAGTTTGAACTATGTCCCGTTGACAAACAACCACGGATTCTTGGTATGACACATTTTATGTTAACAAACTTAAACAACACAGGGCTGATGGCTTGAGTTGTTCAACTTTTACAATTACAAAATTAATGTGCGAGTTTCATATTGTTTATACTTACTATCATATTTTCTTATTTGGTTATATTTTTATCTTATATACTGCTCATAGTAAGTTGAGTGTGCGTCCGGAACTTTTTAAATCTAGAGTTAATACATTTCTGTTCTACATTTTCCGCCGAATTGTCGAGGCATTGCGTTTTGAGTGGCCTAGCTCAGCACCACGGCTTGTCTGATATTAGGGAAGAAATGAAAATATTAAATATTTCATTCTCCCGTGGGAGAGTTGCAATCGAACCCACAAACATTGCGTTTACAGTCCTCTGACACGATGGCCTTAATCAGGGTTTAATTAAATAGATATTTAATAAATTAAAATAATTGATATTTTATTAATTCACCTTGTGGTGAAAAAATATTTTCAGTTATTGAATTTTACAGCCAAGCATTTAATTTTTTTATACAACATCAGCCTGCATACGGTAAATAGCAAAGAGATATTTTGTATCATAAACATTAAGTCCAAAGCCGTAAAGGGTGAATCTAGTGTTATGGCAAAGTTTCCGGACATATGTATTTAGTTTTTTTTTTAATTGAATATTCTTGAAGTTATTTAGCATTTCTTTATTGGTTGATCTTTCTTCATCCTTTTAAAATTATAAATTGCGTTAAAAATTCACTGAAAAAAAAAATATAATTATAATTGGAATTGTTGCTTATTAAAATTTAGTTTTATCAAAGAACATTGCGCACAAAACATACGCACGCACACAATAGGCTATTTGCCAAGATTTTAAAAACAACGTCAACGTCTATGTAGGTAAACTTACTTACCTACTTATTATAAATATTACAGGTATTGTATAGACTCGTTAATTTTAAATTTTATATTTTTTTATTTAAAAATAAATATTTATTTTTATAGTTTTTATAATAAAGTCTTAAGATAATGAGGTGGCCCTAACCAACCAATTTACTTGTTACAATTGGAACAATATATTAAAAAGTCAATCAAAATATTGCATTTTTAATAAACTTCTGCTGTCTTTCAAAGGATTTCTATCAAGTACAGAATACAAACAAACAAACGATATGTAAACAATCTCGGTTTTATCTTCTTCTCGGTTATTCATATCGGTTTTTTCATCGGTTTCTATTAAATAGAACATGGCATATTTTTTTTTAATTCACCATATTTTAATCTAATATATCATGAGATGATGCATCGTTTCGAAATTTGGTAGCTAATCGTAATATTCACTATAGAAGAATTTCATTGTGGTTTTGTATTTGCGGCTCATTGACATAACAGACCACACGTTAATTTTTGAACAAAATTGTCATCAGCTTTAAAATATGAAAATATCTACAACATACTTATTTAAAGTGATATTCCAAACTTAGCAAAGAAAAATATTTTTTTGAAATAAAGTATAAAAAATTTAACGTATCGGGATTTGAACCCGCGCCTCTTTGGAAACCGCTTAAGCGCAATAACAAAAATACGATTACAACATAACATAAGTTTTAATAAGCGTAAAGACATTTCGACATAGCTTGATAAGAACGTACTATTTTTTTACTATGTTTTAAAGTGTTATTCCACACTTAGGACAGAAAATACTAAACTTAAATGTAAAAATTTTGAACGAATCAGGATTTGAACCCGCGCCTCGGGAATACCGTTCCAGCGCTCTGACCAACTAAGCCGTTCGTTCTCACCGAGCTCCGTCGAAATTCTTATACGCTTGTTACAACTTATTTATGTTGTTAGCATCTCTGTAGGGAGATTTTTACAAATTTCAGCTACCCAAAGACAACTCGTAAGAATTATTGTTTGGCAAAAGAGAATACTATTTAATTTAAAATTTTTTTACTATGTTTTAAAATTTTTAATTTTAAGTTTAGTATTTTCTGTCCTAAGTGTGGAAAGTGTAGGATTTTCTGTCCTAAGTGTGGGTAGGAAGAGGGTACTTGGGATCCTATTGTTTGACACTCCGTTCCACTTCCGTTCCCCAATTTGCGCCTAATTTGAGGCATCGCGTGTTGAGTGGCGGAGATCAACGCCGCGCTTTGCTTTGTTACCAGAGCGAAGAAATGAAAACAAATATTTAAATTGAAAATATTAAAATCTCATTTTTTCGGTTGGGATCGAACCCACAACCATCGTTTACAGTCACACACTTGTGCCGCTGCGCCACTACAGGCCTCAGATGAATAAGCGTGATGCTACTTTAATAATTATTTTTTTTAGGCTTAACAGCAACACTTTTAAATAGTAACGTGAAATTAAGAAAAGTCCAAGAGATTTTGCATAATTTGGAGACAACATTCCACGCTACAATCGCTACAGCAAATGATATGGGTGAAGTGGCTATGTAAGTTGTTTACTTCCTTTTTATAAATTGTATTGCTTATATTGGTGTATAATAATAAAGTATCTTGCAACTTTATATTCCAGTCCAAATCCGAGGATATAACTATAATTTGTTCGCTTGAACATTCGCTTATTTTTATACAAGATAAGGAAAGTGATACATTGATTATTAGTTTGTTTTTAATCTTAACTTCACATTTCAACCACCATAATCGTAACTTCACATTTCAACTACCATAATCTTAACTTCATATTTCAACCACCATAATTTTAACTTCACATTTCAACCTACAAACATCAGGGGAAACAAAACTTTTTTCTAAGAAAAGAAAGGCGAGAAAATATCTGATTCCCAGAGGCACAATGAAACACGTGATTACAGTTACATTATTATCACATTTACAGTTAGATACCCTGTAGATGCGTAACGACAACCACTTGCTACTTTTTATTAAGATTACTTTTACATTTATTACCATTATACTATATACATAGGGGAATGATGGTTTGCTGTTCTTAATCTCTTCATATACTACGGTGCGGCGTGTAATTCCATTGATTGAATGGATATCAAAATATACTTTAAAAGTATTTTTTATTATAGCATAGAAACAAACATTCGAGATTTAAAAGGCTGAACAAGCTGCATTTGTCTTAATAGAGCGAGAAAATGAAAATACATTCCTCTTATATGGAACCCTACATCGTGTTTTTAGTAGAGCATTGTCACGCTGAGCCATTATTTTATTATAATACAAGCGACCTGCCCGCCACTTCGCCTCGCTTGAATTATGCACTATTTTATTTACTACTTTCTCGTTTCTTCTGATGAAATATCACTATTAAGACAACAAATTTCAGCTAAATTAACAAAAAAATTGTTTTAATTTAATATTTTAAACTAGGGTAACTTTTTTATTCTAGTTCTTACCATTCTGTGTTTCTGCTTATTGGCTTATTGCTACGCGAGGCTATCGGTTAATTGGCTGCGAACATCCTACGAAAAGATCTTATCACGATACCATTAATCTTTCTAACATTCTCCTGCCATATGCACATTTAGCTACCGTACCAACACTGCATTGTGTAGGGCCAATTATGCAGCTGTCCTACTCGCAGGCAGGCTGAGGGATCTTTATAAAGGGATTTGTACCGGTGTAGTATATCCAATAATATTTCTTACAACTATGTCAAACGCCCTTCCAAGACCACAAAAGACAAAACCCAAAATTTTTTGGCTTACGGCCAAAAAAATTTATACTCGCGTAGAACAGATCCAAGACACATGGCCGATCATAATTTTTTATCTTTTCTGCAGTAACTCCATCTGCTCCCACTGCCTTCACACATTTCAAACTCTCTCCTTTTATACTGATTTCGCAATCGGCTACATCATATCGGCAAAGCGTTTCGCTAATTGAGACAGAGGCGTCATACATCCCCTTCTAGAATTCCGCCCACCTCAAAACCAATGGTTGTTCTGTTAAAATATTACCGTGTTTCGTATGTACCCCTTTCATTCTACAACACAAGAAATGAGTGATTTCTAAGGTTGCTTGCTAGCAAACTTAGCAATCACTCATTTCTTGCCAGGAAAGATTCTCGTTTTCTGGAATTTGTTCGATAATCTCTTTCTTTCTCTGAATTTTCATGCTTCATCTTTATCAATACAATTGAACCCGACTGTAGAAAGCGACCCGGTTCTTCGATAAATTGTGTCATTGCTCTGTTGTATGGTCCCAGTCACACAAATAACATCCAAATCTAAATTTTTTTTCCTTCCTCTTACATTCCACATAGCTATTTACAGTCCCGTCCCCTACTTGCCGTTCACGTTCGGGACTTAGAATTTTAGGTGGCGGTCTCCAACAGCGCATTTATCGCTAATTAACACTTGAAGGGATGCCCTAATAGTGAGTGTTTGCAAAGGTCGATTCTGGCAAGTCTTCTATCGTGCATCCCCATAAATGCATAAAGAAGTCTGGCGTGGCCATGGCTTAGGAGCCAAGGTGGCTAGGCAAGCGTGCGATAGTAAACCTTACAGGTTGTGGGTTTGATTCTCCACTTGAGGAAATGAAATATTTAATATTTTAATCTTCTTCGAATTTAATATCTCAGAACACCTCCTGTAACCATACGTATCGGATTTCTATTATAGGCACTCAACAAATCCGCTCGAGTTAGCCCAATACTATAGAATTGAAGGTACACTATGCGACGCTGCACAAGAAGCCACTAATCTACTCAGAGAGCTACAACGCATAGTAATGTCGTATGAATTACCACAAACTACAACTAATCCAAGCGTTCATTTGAAACCGTCTCAGAAAGATATTACGACGGACTCTAAAAAGGTATATTTTATATCATGCTTATTTCTATTTATATCATATGGAAATTAAGAAAATGTGTGTATTTAATATTCTTGCTATTAATTATTTATTTATATATATGTTTTTATCATTTTATTGGAATGATTACTGAACTGTTTTATGTTTCCTGCTAATTTGCTCTAATTATTGCCCCATTCATATATTGAAAGAGAATCTCTTCTACAAACAAGTCGACTGTTATTAAAAAGTATGATTATCTTTTATTTAATAAAAATATATGTATTACAATAAAAAAAATATTTTAAATTATTTATTAAAATGAACATTTATCATTAAATAATATTTTCCAGGTACTAAAAGAATTGAAAAATGCTATAGAACATACAATTTTGATTATAAACGATATGGGAATATACGCGGGCGCTTTGGGAATGCTAGCGTTTATAGTGTTGTGTGAAAGAAACAAACGTAGAGCGGTTTCAGAAGAGGAGGAGCTTTTATATGTTATAGCAATTACACATACTACTGAGTAAGTAATTATTATTTGCGAGACTATAATAAGCGCTGTATTAGTGAGTCTTCATATATTAGTATATGGGGCATCCCTTGCTTTGTTTTAACTGGCTTATACTGGTTTTTTTCTACCGACCTACACTTGAAACTAAATCTTTCTGCTGACTCTACTTTTAATGAACACAAATATCAAAGTCAGCTTTAAACTCACGAACTATACTTTTAATTTATTTATGTAACAAATATATTTATTCATTATTTCCTAATCTTGTTCTTATATCAGCTTCACGCTGTATCCTGCACGAGGCAGGGTAGAAGGTAGGCAGAAGGGAACCCGGGAACCTAGTGTAAAGACACTCCGTTCCACTTCTGTTCTCCACTTTCCGCCGAATTTGAGGCATTGCGTGTTAAGTGGCGGAACTCAACGCCGCGCTTTGCCTTATTACCAGAGCGAAGAAATAAAACATTAAATATTTAAATTTAAAATATTATATATTTCATTTCCTCGACCGGGGATCGAACCCAGAACCTGTCGGTTACAGTCACACGCTTGTGCCGCTGCGCCACGACAGGCCTCCAAATCTTATTTATCTTATAATCTTGTTCTTGTTTTATGTATACTTTAAAGCTGAATCAAGATTGATTTAGCTTTTTAACATACATTAAACATTATATTGAGGATGAAACTCAGAACCATTATACTTAAAGGCATACACTGCCCTACTACGTCATGGTTTCTATTTATTTAATAAGATCGCAAGTATTAATGAGACCATTATAGTATGCCTGATGGATTCGTGTGCCGCTCGGTTTGATTGTGTTTGCTCTAATTTCACGTTGTATCCCTGCAGTACCCTGCAGGTATCTACCGGTAGAGGAGACCTTGGATACTATTGTAAATAATGGAAACTTCTTTTCCGTCAAATTCTTAAAGTATTGAGTGACGGAACTCATCGCCGCGACCGGCCGGGTAGTAGAACCAGTAAATAGAAATATCTGAATCCCCACGAGTGGGAATGTAATGTCACAACCATCACTGTTACAGTCACCCTTGTGTTCTGCTCTACACTAACTCAGCTTTAAAATTATTTTATATTTATATTTTATAACGTGTTTTAAGAATTTTAACACAGGAATTTACTGTCTAATACAGGGCGAGAGTTGTACTGCTTCAGGCCATGGCACATGATAAAGGATACGACAAAATTTTAAAACATTCCTCACAAAAAATACTCCAAGTTTTATTTACACTGAAAGAGTACAATCCAGCATATTGCGCTGAAAATGGAGGTAAATTTTATTTGTGCCTTAATAGATAATTTCACGCAACGCCTAATATCCCTTTTGGGGCCATCCGTAAACTATATCAACTATGCTATGGGGGATGGGAGGTAGGAAAAGAATTCTAATTTCGTGACATACTGATTCAAAATATAATATGCCAATTCTTTGACAATTATTGTTATAATTGAATAATATCTTGTGAATATGGGTAGGAGGGATTTGAGAAGTAGAATTCATCATCATCAATCATTTGTGGATGGTCCCTGCTTACACTTTCTAAACAACTTCTATTGCTTGTTTCAGCTTTACTTAAAGTAAATCATAAACGAAGCGCTCTATCATGCCTGATTTTGACGCAACAAAGACTTACTTGTAAAATCTTATTTAATGTTTTGAAGGACGTAAAATCTGTAAATCCCACTGAGTTTGGTTTTCTTAAACATGACTATTTGGTTGGCTTCAATGTTAATCCTTTTAAGCATACAAGAGAAGATTTTTATTCTAAAAAATTAAGTATGCAAGTGTTGCTTAAATTTAAAAACGGGTATGTATTAAAGTTAATAAGTTACTAATTACTAATTCTGAGTTATCTTGGTGTTAAATAATTAAAGTATGACCAATAATTTGTTTTGTTACAGTATTGATATTTTTTTCTTAGATCTATGTTTACAATAACTAAGAGCTTGTATTTTTTTAAACTAATTCTACGTCTAAATTAAATCGCTGCAAATTAGCTTATTAATATTAAATTTGCTGCTGGATTTATTTCTCGTCTCCAAGCTAAATACAACTAATACAGTATACTGCTGTGACGTTTACTGAATGACAAATTCTAAAGTGCGTGTTATTGTAATTACACTTATTTGTATATGATAGTAAGTTCAGTTATATAGTATATAGGCCGCGGTACGAATTGTGCTCACAGTGCTCATAGCGCGCCAACGTGCGAGCCGAATTGTGCTTTTCACGCTCACTATTAGCGTTGTGAATACTGTGACGTCACTATCTTGTGCTTTCAGTGCTGACGGGTCGGAGCATTAACAAACGTGAGCATTGACGTTATTTCGACGTTTAATATATTCTCCACGTCAATATCACTATCGTCATTCTCAATTGCGGAAAAAGATTGAATACAAGCATTTTATAATTTTTATAGGCTACACCACATTCTCCACTCATGTTTATATAAAAAAAATGCTCTATGCTCTGTAGCTTATGTGTTGCTTGTGAAATTCGTAAGCACGCTCACAAGTGGTCCAAATTATTAGTACTGCTAACAGACACGTTAGCACTGTAATCGTCGTAAGCACAATTCGGAACGCGGCTATAGTCTTTTCATAAGGAGATATTTATTTAAAATATTTTCCTATCTTATTTTTGAACACTTTTGTTAGATAGGGGTAGGGGGTGGAAGATAGTTGGTTTACTTGTAAAAGATTTTGCTAGACTGCTAGAGTCATAAATATTGCAATTTACCCAAATTAATACCGCAGTTCGGAAATTAGTTTCGTTCTCACAAATGCATCTTTTAATATTTGTATGTTATATCTTGTACCGTACCTTGTTGTAACGAAATTCACAGCATTAAAAGTCTAGCACGTTAAAATTTTCTAACTGTATACTTTTCACGGAATTTAATCATATCGTATTTTCCAATTATTTTAGAAGGACCAGATTCTTAAATATATATTTTTTATTACTTTATTGCAGAGATTTGAACTGTGTAATATCAACTAGTGTTTTGGAAGAAGGCATTGATGTACCACAATGTGCGCTCGTAATGCGTTACGACGAACCTTTAGAATACAGATCGTATATACAAAGCAAAGGTAATTAGTATTTACCTATTATATTATGAAGAATATTTATCTATATTTAGAAACACAGCTGCTCGCAGGCAGGGTAAGCAGGGTAAATAAGTGTTTTCTATAATTTAATTTTTTATTTTTATATTATAACATCACAAACACTCGGGCCATGCCCCTATCTTATTACTTAATTTTATACTATTTACTATAAAATACTCAATAACAATACCAGAAAGAAAAATAAAAAAAATCAAATAATTCAAACTTTATTAATTTTGTTTTTTTTTTTTTCAGTTCAAGCTATATCAATGACATTGCAGTCAAAGTAGAACGTACTTATGTACCTAGTGCTAAGAGACGCTTGGTTTACATTAAAAATGTCTGAACTACCGTTTCTCACTTGCCCCTGAATTTTTGGGGCTTTGTTTATTGAGTGGCAGAATTCAATGTTGCGCATTGCCTAGTTACCAGAGAATATATATTTCATAAGGAAATGTGATATTTTTGTATTATATATAATAAATATTTCATTTCCTTTTTTGCAGTTGCTCGCTTGGACCCCTTGTTTACTTCATACTGCCTAAAAGTAAAATACATATAAATGAATTAAAATTTAAAATGTTTTGTATGTATTTTAGGACGTGCGCGGTCTAAGGACGCAAGCTTCGTCACTTTAGTAGATGAAGAAAAAAAGTCTAAATTTCAAGCAAAAATACTAGAATTTCAGAAGATTGAACAATTTGTTCATAGCGTGAGTTTAAAAATAATTATGTAATATATAAAAATCTGTGGAATTCGATAATCCAAAAAATACTCTGGCAATTTGCAGAATACCTAAAACCTGTATGTTTGTAAATTAAAATTTAAGAGTAAATTAAACTAACCTATGGTTATATTTAAGTATAGTTCCTGACTAAACCTTCAAGTCATCAGAACAAGAAAGTAGTTGGGTGGTTAATTAATTGGACGAAGCGGCGGGCAGTTCGCTAGTGTATAATAAAGATCATACATGCGTACCTAACTCCAGGTACTCTATACATTGCCGAGGATTTGTATAGAATACATATACGTATATATGACAACTTCTCTATATTTCAAATATTGGCAAAAATATTCTTTATTTTTTTTGCCAAGACCCGTCAATTTCTGAATACCATAATAATAAGTCACGACTTATTATTATGATATTCAGAAGTTAGTTTTATTGATGAAATGGTTTTCATTGCTAAAACTATATTTTATGTGATAGCCATAATGCATGGTAAGAAAAAAATAATCCTTCTCTTTTGATGAAGACTATATCAAAAACATGTTTTCATTTTCTGAAATTCCGTTTATGTTTAAATTATCATTAGTTACACTATTCAAGATCATCACAACAAGAAATACCGCGGATAAAATCAAGTATTTTATATAGTTGTTTGTTGGTTAATCACAGAGGGCCGACGTTACCACAACGTATTAATAATTTATCTAAATATGCTTTAGAGCTGCATCCCGCTTACAGCAGGGAAGACAGTGAAAATGATGTATTGTAACACTCCGTTCACTACTTTCTGATCAATTTGTCATATATTCTTTAGACACACTCTGTCTTGTTACCAAATCGAGGAAATGAACCCGAGTGAATGAACGACCATCACGTTTATAGTCGAGTCAGTCAGATGATTTCTATGAAAGTTTGAATTCAAATTATATGAAAAGAGATATATAGAAATATTTATTTCAGCTTCTACATGGAAACATTCAAGAAAGAGATGCTCCAACCGATGAAGAAATTCAAGAAAATCTTTACGAGTCTGATGATATCCCACCATTTTACACTAAAAGTGGCCGTATGTATTATATTTTTTTCTATGTTTATTCATTATTAATATTATAAATAACTGACAACTTGTGAGGATGGAGGTTTGTTCCATTTTTATTCAAAAAATACTAGACAATTTTAGATGAAACTACATTAATATAGCAGATGCATCAGAACAATATATGTGTAAGCTACAATCAATATACAGAATGCATTATATATGTAGTACTATATAATGCATTCTGTGCATTGATTGAAGCTTACACATATGTACTACTGCAATATAGCAACAAGTATAAGCGAGCGAAGCCGTATTTAAGTCGCTAGTAAAAAACAAATGTAGAATCCATGTTCAATTGCCATCTGTAAATGGAGTGATACATTATTGGACGACAATTAAACATGGATTTGTCGACAATGTGTGATATGGGGCGGGCAGCCGTTCAAAATTTCTTGAAATCCCTTTCCATGTGTAGTACCAAGTACCTAACTTCAAGCTGCACTTTTAATTTAATTATTTTATGATGTAAAATAAAAAAAAAACGATGTATCAGTAAGAGAGTCTCACAAATATGATCAGCTGTGACAAGAGCTTGGGACGGATCATAAATTTATGAGAATTGCGTGATATAGTTTATGTATGGCGTCCAATGAAGCTCGGATTGATTTAATTTTATTATTATACTTTAAGATCGGCTGGCAGCTACTTCAGCAATAAGTTTATTGAGTAGATACTGTAACACACTACCCCATGATGCTTTCACGAAAATAACGCCGATGTGGATACAAGAGAAAGTCGCAGCAAGATATGAAGTGCTCCGGCTTATAACTATTATAATGCCCATCTCGTGTCCAATAAAAGATGCTGTTAAAGTAAGTTGCATTTTTTTTTTTCATTATAATATGAATATTATTTACGTAGTCCGTAATATTGTTAGAAGTATAAAAGATATGAAATGAATGCTTAACGAAACAAACATGTTTGACATTGTATGTCACATATAACAGAGACCTATTTATTGTTCTCCATGCATATCTATATGTTCGACATATTCCGGTTTGCGTGGCGGAGCTCGACACCGCGCTTAGCCTGTGTATCAGAGCGAAGAAATGAAAATATTAAATATGTAAGTTGAAATTATTAAATATTACATTTCCTCTAGTGGGGTTCGAATCCCCAACTTGTCGTTTACAGTTACGCATACACACAAGCAACCACTTTAAAAGTATATTCTTATTGTTTTATAAAATGCCACCAATAATTTAATAATTATAATTTTTCTTATATATCTTACATGTAGAGACAGCGATCCGTTACGTTAATAAGTATAGACAGACTAGCGAACCGCTCGCGGCTTCATGCGCTAAAGCTTTACAATTATTTATTTTCAAATTAAATTTCTTTTGTGTTCTATAATTTTAAAGATAATATCTATACCAAATAAAAGTTTGAACTACTTATCTTGATATAACTTTTTATTTGTGACTGCTGAACTGATTTCAATCCCAACCTAAATTTGCTAAAATTCAATAGGAAAAACTGCATTGCTTTAATCGCCTAAGTGCTGAGATCAGCGCTAACAAACGAACAGACTTAGAAAAAATGTTTTGGGTTATATTACAATGGTACTTGCCATGTATAATAGATTTTCCCATAAATTTTCCATGTGCAGATTTTTTTATGTATAAATTTGTTTGTTTTCCATGAAGGGTCTTCCACTTATCAATTTGAAATCGGCAAAGCGTTCGGCTGCATTAAATGTTTGTATTAAACTATATGAAGCTGGCGAACTTGATGCAGATACATTACTGCCACGACAATATGCGTATGTAAATTATTTGAAATAATAAATGTTTTATTTTCTTAAAAGTAGTAATACGAGGTGTGTCCGTGAAATAAGTTACACAGGCAACAAAGGCAGGTTGTTAGTTTCCCCCATTCTAATCCCTCACCAAGCGTCGCTGCGACGTTTAGTCTTGGCTCATCAGTCCTTAACGATGGAGCTGTCTCTTGCGTCTCCCGCCAGCTACGATTTGCGATCTGTTATTCTTTTAATGGCCGCTAAGAAGAAATCGACGAAGGAAATTCACGAAGAACATTGTCAAGTGTATGGAGAAGTGTGTATGAGCTCCGAGATTGTGCGCAGATAAGTCAGGGACTTTAAAAACGGCCGAACAGATGTACACGTCAAAGCCCGTGCAGGGTGGCCATCGGTTTCCGACGAAACAATTGCTAAAATGGAAGCGGTTGTTAGTTTTCTACACGGACAGACGGCAAAGTTCTATAACTCTGGTTTGAAGAAGTGGGTGCATCTAATGCAGAAGTGCATACAACGCAACGGCGATTATATAAAAAAAAATAAAGTTTCAACTTTCCAAAAATGTAATTACTTTTCTTTGCCACATAAGCCATTTTTTTTATATGGAGTTCAATATGAATCGTGGAACTTATTTTACGGACGTGCGTCATAGGTTCCTTTTTTATCTGTATTTTGTTGTTGTTGTTATTTAAATTGTGGAGATGTCGCGCTGAAACAAATATCATCGATCCTGATGTAATATCTTTTGGAAGTATAAAAAAGATTTTATTTCTAAGTCAACCTCATCAAAAGATGCCAGTGATTACAACACCTTGTTTTTGCTGCATATTGTATGAAGTAAATTAGCCACGTACTTAAAATCCACACAATTTATTGTAGTTTAAAAATTACTTTAACCTCAACTAAGACACTCCTTTGCCCATTCTCCAAGTGAAAAGTTTCTCAAGTGAGAAGTGAATCTACACTGTTAGTGCTTACAGCGTCTTTTGTTTTACACACCAAAAAACAATTCCAAACTTATGTAAAAGCAAAATAAAAATTACAGAACGGTAGATTTTGATGCTGAAGATATAAAAGTATGTTTTCCTAACTGGCGAGTGGAGGAATTTGATGAAGAAGCCGATAACCCAAGACCTGGAACAAAAAAAAGAGTTAGGAAACATCCAAAAGTGGTAAGTTTCTTTTAAGTACATTTCGTGAAGCTCAAGCTGAGCTTTTATTTCATGTGAGCGTTTGCTAATAGTGAAGTCAGAAAATCTTTAAAGAGTAAAAACATCAAATACAATGTTAATATAAACAAGCTTAACAAAACCGTTGTCCTTATTCTTTCTTTTATTATAACTAATGAGGAAGATAGAGGGAGAACTATGAGGTATAACAAAACAAATTTGTTGAGGTTTCGGTTAAATAATCTTCTGTTGGAAAATATTATTAGTACCCTGCTGAGGGGTTAACATAAAATGTATGTATTGTAAATTTAAATTTATTAACACTGCTACCCTCTGAATAACGAAAAAAAATCCGATTATTCAATATCACAAATATAAAAATTTCTAAACTCTGCACGCATCACAAATCAATAAACATAAGATAAAGGTTCGTTTATATTTACACTTGTTTTATGAATCTACAGATTCAATTTTATTAAAATATCTATTTTCTGCCTTCACGCTGTGTTCCACACATGGTTCCCCAGTTACCGTTGAATTTAAGGCGATGCGTGATGTGTGGCACTAATTATAAGTTTAAGCATTTTTTTATTTATTTATTTATTTGTCTTTATTGCACACGAAACAATCAATAAAAAAGGGAAAAAAAATTATATCAAAATCAGAAAAAAAAAAGGCATGCAAAGGCGGCCTTATTGCTTCAAGCAATCTCTAACAGGCAATCTTTAGGATTTAAAAATTTATATAAAAAAACAGACTTGAGAAAAGAAGAATGGCGTAACAGTGCAAATTTTATTTAAAAAAAAAAATAAATACTATATAATAAATAATAAAATGGAAATACAAACATATATAAATATATATATATATATATATATATATATATATATAAATAATAAAATGGAAATACAAACATATATAAATTCACCTCGTTACCAGAGCGAAGAATTAAAAATATTGAATATTTAATTTCCCACAACCTGTTGTACTTACAGTCACACGCTGATTACAGTGACACGCTCACGTGAGACTTATTATATGTATATTATCTTAACATTTTTATTTCATATTCACAGTACCCAAAATGCTTGGATGGTCCAAAAGATTGGAGATATGGACACCAAATTTTCTATTTACACGTGATAAAATTGACTGCAGCATTTGAAGAACCCAAAGATTCGAGGGAAAGAGCGTTATTCAACCTACTTAAAAGGAAGGAGGGATACGGTTTTCTAACTTTGCACCCATTGCCTTCCCTTTGCAAATTTCCCATGTTTTTATCGGTGGGCGAAGTTGAAACCTCTTTAGAAGTGAATTATGCGACTGTGCAGTTAGATTTGGCCTTGTTTAAACTTGTCAAAGAGTAAGTATTTTTTTGCTTTCACACTATAATCCGCATATGCGAGACCCTCCCATATAGCAATGTGCCTTGTATTTACAATATATTTATATGTTAATGTAATATATTTATATCTGTATTGTCAGTAATTTATTTCCATTTCCCCGCCATGGCAAGACATTTTGTCGTTATTATTCCTGTATGTTTTTTGATGTAAGAGTTATCTTAAACATTGTAAATTAACAACTACTATACTAAATTTAATTTTTTTTCTAAGTGTGGAATAACACTTTAAATATAATAAAATAATAATAATAAATTTAGGCAATTATGAAACTAGAAACAATTATAATATTTTAAAACAATTCAAATATTTTCAGATTCCATTTCTTCATATTTGATCAAGTGTTGGAAATAGCTAAGAAATTTGTCACTTTCGATGGTGAAGTCAACAATCTATATGTAGTTCCAGTGAATGAAGATAATGGCTACAATATTGATTGGAACGTCATTCAGACGTATAAAGAGATCCGTCCAGTGGCCGAGCCTTCTCTAAAGGTATTATTTTGAAGACAATGCATGTCGTTTAATGCTATTTAATGGTGTGCTGTGTCTTGTTATCGAGTGAGAAAATTACAATAATTTTCTCACCACATAATACAGAAACATTTAAAACCCCTTCCTAATGTTTACTTTTGATTTCTATTTCACAATTAAAAAAAGTTGTGAAAAGACGATTGTGTGTTAAAGGTTATTACCAAATTAACGATTTCATAAATGATAACACGGCTTGGGAATGAAATGCTCGCTCCAGGCTATTTCAAATGTTTCATTGTCACATAATTGATTGTATGATGTAAAATTTGATTTAAAAAAAATACATGTCCCGCTGAGTTTCTTTCGCCGGTTCTTCTCAGGTCTGCAGTAATTTTTGTGAACTGGTGGTAAATTGTTTGTCGTTCAAAAAACTAAGCTTCTAACTTCTTATTTTGAATAAACATATTTGAATTTGATATTTATATTAAAAATAATATATCTACCGAAATAAGAAATTAAGTAACTTCTTTTTTAAGTCGGTTAAAAAAATAAATATTGGTCAATCTTGGCTCAAACTACTGTAATTTTGTATACAATCTTTATCTAGCAAATTACTTTGGAATTAATTTTTTCAATCTCTGAATAATTTGAATACACTTCCCTTTAAAACACGGCCAAATCCATTGCGTTCATCGAAGAATACTTTTGATATTTACATCCAAAATCAAAAGAAAAAAAAACTTTTTAAAATTAAGCTTTTATACTTGTTACAAAAAATAACTAAATAGTAGAAGCATTATATTTATAACACCTCAAACGTTTTTTGGTTGTTGATCGTGTGTGTTCTCAATTTTCACATGTGTGAATCTGCAATCACGTGTGTGGATGTGAGATCACATCATTTGTATATGAAATGACATGTGTAGTTGTATGAATACATATGTTTCTACATATGTATGTGTGTGTGGATCTATCACATGTTGGGATTTATTATACAATATATGGATGTTTTATGATTGTTTGCGAAATTGTGTTCTCATTTCTTCGTGGGATACTACTCAGCTTCACGCTTTATCCACGGCAGGGTAGGCAGAGGGACTTTGGGAATCTAGTGTTAAGACACTCCGTTCCACTTACGTTCCCCACTTGTCGCCGAATTTGAGGCATTGCGTGTTGAGCGGCAGAACTCAACGCCGCGTTTTGCCTTGTATCAAAGCGTAGAAATAAAAACATTAAATATTTAAATTGAAAATATTAAATATTTTTAATTTACTCGAGTGGGGATCGAACCCACAACCTGTCGGTTACAGTCACACGCTTATACCGATGCGCCACGACAGGCCTCAATGGGATGTAGTGGGATACTATATTATTTTTTTATTTGTTTTTAATTGCCTCTGTTCTCTCTCTCTATATATATTTATATAATATTTTTCTTAATACTTTTATTTTATATGTTGCTTCTTAGGAAAGGATGAATCTTAATGTGACAAGAGAAGACTACAAAGATTCAGTTGTTACACCTTATTATAGAGGAAGCATATTACCTGACAGGTATCTATTGTTTTTAAATGTCTTTTGTTTATCTCATACGACTTGTTTGAAAAACAAAACAAACTATCAGTCTTCAAAATAAATACAGATATATAAATTATACATAATAACATATGTATAATCTAATAGGCTTTCAAAATTATTAATCTAAACTGAAGAAACTCTGTAACTACCAACTAGACCATCAAAACCCTAATGTATAATTATATTTGTGATTGTCACCACCCCATATTCTTTTTTCAGAATTTCATGTACTTTTTTCTACAAACAATCACTGGTTGAAATATTGTTTACATAGAGTAGACATGATTAAAAAGAATTAGGAATTTTATAATAGAATGAAAAAGAAATATATGTATAGAATTTTGTCTTTATTCACTGATGACACCGAGGTGCCCAACTTTTGATCCAAATATACTTTTTTTAGGTACATAGTATCTGATGTACTTGAATATATGACACCAGAGTCGACATTTAATGCGGATTACTTTGAGACATACGAGCATTACTATTCCAGCAAATACAACTTACAAATTGTTGGTAAAAAAGACCAACCATTACTTGAGGTATTCATTATATATTTATTTAGTTTTTTTTTTAAGTTTACACTGTATTTCACTGGTTACGCAAATGGATACCTTGTAGCCGTTAATCATTTTGCCACGTTTTGCCCAATTTTTTAACAAGACAAAGAGCGGCTTTGGTTTCTGCTACTTAACATATAATCTTGATCTATTGAAAGAAATAATTTAAAATAATATTTGGCGGAAAGTGGGAGATGGAACAGTGCCTATTAACACTGGTTTCCCAAATTTCCTCTGCTTTCTCTGCAATGTACGGGATATAACGTGAAGCTGAAGATACTTATCTTTAACTTTTATGAAAATAAAAAATATCTTCCATTTGATAGTAAATAATCAAATACGAAAATAAAGTAAGATAATGTTGTATACAGGTTCGCAATATAAGCACACGCATGAATTGCTTGCTTCCTCGTGCGGCCACCATCAATGCATTTACTGACAAGCAAAGGAAATTAGTGTCTCTATCTCAAGGTGATGATAAACCGAGAGGTTTCTCAGAGATATTCATACCGGAGTTCTGCATAAAGTATGACTATCCTGGCGTGTTGTGGTACAAAGCGGTGTTGTTACCTAGTATTATGCATAGGTTAGTAACAGTTTTAGCTTTTAATATCGACGCACAGCTTTTTTGTGACCTTTTGATGAGGGTGTGCTTTGGTATTATTCTCCATACACAGCAGAAAAGGAAAATAATTTAGTGCCAGAAGGCTATTAATTGAAATATAATACAGACATGAACTACTTCAAACTACAAACAAGCAACGCAACACTCTATTACTATTACGACACTCGTTCCCAGTTTTCAACGGAGTTTGAGGCATTGCGTGTCGAGTGGCGGAACTCAACGCTGCGCTTTGCCTCGTTACCAGAGCAAGTAAATAAATATATTTCATTTTGTCAAGTGAGGATCGAACCCACAACCTGTCGCGTCAATCATTCTCGTATATCATTTAATACATAGTTAAATTATATTTAATGATATTCCATTCTAGAGTAAATATGCTGCTGATTGCTGATGAACTTCGTTCAGAAATTGCAGAAAGTATAAAGACTGGACACAAGGGATTATTGAGAGGTACGTCATAATTATACATTTTTTTTATTAAAACATTGATCAAAATATATATTATTGGGGGTATGTATCAATGTAATTCAACTTAAACAATTACTTTAAAATTTTTGTGTGTCTGTTTGTGTATTAGTGCATGGTAATCTCAAAAACAGCTTAACCAATTTAAATGCAGTTTCCAATTTTTTATTTTGGTTCCCTTGCAAGGTTCCCTTATCATTTAGTGCTTGTTACGAGAGCAACTGTACTTAGTAAATAAATAATCGATTTTGTTCATACCATAATAACTGTTTTATTCACTTTTGTTTCACTAATATTGTTTATTAACAATGAACAGATAATTGTGACCTGGCTTTTACTGAAATCCAACAAGGAAAACATATATTAGAAGAAAAACATAAACGTCAGAGGACAGGTAAAAAAGCAAAATCCTGCATTTTTTTAAAAACTGAAACAAACTGGGGCAATTCCTTAAGGCTATGATGAAGAATCGCAAGTATTATTTAGAATAATATAGATGCTGCCTGTTATTTATGGCTTACAAATGGAAAAAAAGCTTCGTACAATTGGAACTGTAGTAAAGTTTTCCGGAAATGCTTAAACTAAGAAACACTTGGATATTTTCAAACAATAGATGAAATTGATACATTTCAATAAATTTACATTTAGAGAGTTATTAAAGAAAGCATAAAAAGATCATTTAAGTAAAACTATATAAAATAAACGGAAAATAATTATTATGAATTCGACTTTAAATATTTTGATATAAAGAATATCAATACAATTCAACTAGTTATTGTTAAGATCTGAGTATAAATAATGATTACCAAATAAGCTTTACAAAAAAAAAAAAAAAACAAGTATACACACGAGATTACCATCAAATGTTTCCGTTCCGGAAATATATACCTTTAAATATTTGATTACATCCTATTCTACACTTGATTGCTTTTAGTAGCCATAAATAAATAAAAAATAGTGGTTTTATAATGACCCTGATTTGACACAGCCTATATACAGTATTTTTTTTTATGGACAAGACACGGCAAACGAGCGTACAGGTCACCTGATGGTAAGTGATCACCGTCGCTCACGGCCCCGAGTAACTCCAGAGGAGCTACAGGAGCGTTGCCGGCCTTTAAAATGGATGGGCACCGGGGCCCGGCATTACCCAATGCGAAACGCAGTGGCCGAAGCCACTACTTAACGCCGGTTTTAAATGCCGGGGGTGGTAACAATCCGGTTGAGTCTGCCCATGCGTGTTGCCATTGCTGACAACGTGACTCTCCCACACGTACTTTAGTCGCCTCTTACGACACCACCAGTACCAGGGTGATTCTATGCTAAGCCGGAATCACACGGCAAAAAACAGTATTCAGCAACGTATAAGAAAAATGGCTTACAAAGTCACAAATATGTAATTGACGAATAAATAATGAATGAAAAATGTACATTAAAAAAAAATCGATAATACCGACTGACGTACTCTTTAGGTTTCAAGAAATTACGTAAAAGCAAATTATATAAACTCGGTCTAACACTGGTTATAATTATAACACCTAATTACCAACAGAAGTTTTTATTAGAAGAGATGACATAAAATACTGATCAAGGATGTCCCGTACAAGCAAAACAACTTTAGAGACTTTCATTAGCTAGATTATTTCAATCAAAAATAATTCAATGTTGCGTATAACGTTGTTCGACCCACCGTAAAGTTTTACAAGAGCTCAAACAAAATGTATTTCTTATAACTAGACAGCCCTCTAAAGCGTAAAGCTAACATTTACAGCTATTGTAATAATTCACTTTTTGTTCGCAGGAGAGAAATGGCTGCCAATCGAAGTAGACTTATCCATATCTGTAAAATCTTTGCTCGCCAATGTTGAAGAACCAGTGCCTGTGACAAGCATTGACAGGTAAAATATCGTTATACCTTTCTTTGTTTTCACGGTGTATCCCGCACATGGCAGGGTAAGCAGAGGGAACTTGGGAACCTAGTGTTAAGACACTCTGTTCCGTTCACAACTTTTCGCCTAATCTGAGATATTACGTGTTGAGTGGCGAAACTCAACGCAGCGCTTTGCCTTGTTACTACAGCGAAGAAATGAAAATTAGTTTTTCGAGTGGAAATCGAACCTGGAACCTATCGTGTTTGTATCTCTAGTCTAGATTAGAATCACGCTTGTGCCCCTGCACGACAGGACTTACCTTTTTTTTTATTATATTTTATTAGGTAATAAAATATCGTTATAATATTTTATTATCATACATTAATTTATATATTAATTTTCTTTAACAGAATCAACAATCCAATCGACGATAGTATACAACGGCCTCCAAACATTATGTCCGTGAAAGAAAGCGTGTATCAACTTCAGAAAAAGAAAATAAGCAAAGAGTACCCTTGGGATGTAAGTAAATTTGTCATTTTAAATTGTATTTAGGTAATAATCCATGTATTTATGTAGAAAAAAAGAAATAATGTTAACCGGATTAAATCTCGTATGTACGAGGGGAGATTCAAAAATTCGCGGAATGAAACGGTTGGTAATAAAATATTACAATAAATTTATTTTTACTTTCAATATAATCACCCTTAAGTCTAATACATTTATTCGATCTATGAATATTTTTTTTCTAAACCATCGAAAAAATATTTTTTGTCTTTGGCCTCAAAATGCGCCGAAATTGCCTCCTTCACTTCGTTATCGTCGGAAAATTTCCTTCCCCTTAGCTCTTTTTTTTAAATTTGGAAACAAATAAAAATCGCTAGGGGCCAGGTCTGTACTATAGGGTGGGTGAACAAGTGGTTCGAATCCATGCGTGTGCAGAGCAGCCATGGCAACTCGGCTCTTGTGAACCGGCGCGTTGTCTTGCAATAGCAACACACCCTTGGCCAATTTTCCTCGACGTTTTTCTTTAATTGCCTCCTTTAACTTTACCAATATCGTTGCGTAGTATTCTCCGGTTATAGTGGTACCCTTTTCTTTATAATCAATGAGTAATATTCCCTCACAATCCCAAAAAACAGTGGCCATCAACTTTCCAGCGGATTCTGACACTTTGAATTTCTTGGGAGGTGGTGTACCCTTATTGTGCTATTGCATGGATTCCTGTTTTGATTCAGTTTCAAAGGGATGAACCCATGTTTCATCTTCAGTTACAATCCGCTCCAAAATCTGCACAAGTTCGTCTCTACACACCTCTAAAAACTGCTTAGATGCGTCGGCGCGTTGCTGTTTTTGAAACGGCGTGAGCATTCTCGTTACCCATCTTGCGCTGACTTTTGACATGCCCAGGTGGTCGTGCAGGATCCACAAAATGGTTGTATCTGATACTCCAACAACCGTAGATTATTGTTTTCTCTTCAAACGTGTGTCTTCCAGTACATGTTTTTCGACTTTTTCGACGATATCTGATGTGGTGGCCTCAACTGGCCGTCCAGAACGAGAGTCGTCTTCAATTGAATCTCGACCATGTTTAAAAAGTTCATGCCACTTATAAATCATTGTTTTACCATAGTTTGAACGTTTTTTCCTTGCTTGGTAAGAAATTTTATTACAGCGCGATATTCAATTTTCTCCATAGTTGCAGTTTGCTTCCGGATTGACTTGTTTAGCATGCGAGTACTCGTAAACGAATGGCGCTATAGGTTTGAAATGTTATATATTATATACTAATTATGAGTGCCCAATTAGTATGACCAATTAGTATAAACTTTAGAAACCCATGAACACGGACTACTGCAAAGTGTTCAAAACGCGAAGTTCCAAATATGTATAAATATAAAAAAATAAGTAATAAAAAAATAGAAACGCGTAACAATAGCGAAAATCAAAAAGAAATACTTAAATAAAACATTGCATCTGTAAAGATAAACAATAAAACTGAAGGTGACCGATAAAGAATTTGTAAATTTTTTCAAAGTACTCATAATTTAAAACAGTTACAAAACAAACTTAAACACTTAAACAAAAGAAAAATACTTTTTTTTAGAAATCTTTATAGCGGATATATCCAACAAAAAGTATTACTAATGAATTGTTATCTTCGCACCAGGAAAGCCAAGAGCCGATCGACATTGATCGCAATCTATCGACGGTAACGATGATGGACATCGAGTGCTACGACGCGTTCGTGACGGCGCCGCTGTTCTCGCTGGAGCGCGCCGGCGTGAGTCCGCCGCGCCACTCCGTGCACACGTCCACTGCCATACTGCCGCCGCCGTTGAAGTTACTATCATTTTTTGTACTAAGTTTTAAAGTGTTATTTCACACTTAAGACAGAAAATACTAAATTCATGAAAATAATGAATTCTTAAAAAGCGTTTATAAATTTTGAACGTAGCAGGATTCGAACCCGCGCCTCTTGGAAACCGTCCAAGTGCTCTGACCAATTAATCCATACGTTCTTATCAGGCTACGTCGAAATTCTTATACGTTTGTTACAACTTACTTATGTTGTTAGCATCTCTGTAAGTTTAGTATAATTTTGTTTGTTTCAAATTGAATCTATAACGCTCAAAAAGGCATCTTCACTAAATGATCGTCTGACATTTTATGTAATACTGTATATTTATACCCGACCGCAATAACATGCAAACTATACAAAATGTCATGATATTTTTATATTAGCAATTGTATTGTAATAAAAGCAAATACCTTTTATTGCATAAACAGCCATTTAAATATTAAGTTCCTGTGTACCAGTATGATATGATCTCTTCGTTATGTTTTTTTAAGTTTCGATCTATCCTAATATGCATAAAGCAAGGGACAATTATCCACAATTGTTGTGGTGACGGTCAATCTTAATATAATTTTCAATAATTATGAATTCAAATAGAAAATATTTTGTATTACTATTACTAAGAATCTGTATGCACAATTGAATATTACTTCTTTCTTACGCAGGTACGTAGATAAAATAGATATTTTAACGAAGCAACCTTCAAGAGGTCCCGAGTTACGCGATGTTTTAGGGGCTCTTACTACTATAAATTCACATGATACATTTAATTTGGAACGAGTGGAGACTTTAGGAGATGCTTTCTTGAAGTTTGCAGCGAGCTTATACTTGTTCCACAAATTTCCCAAACATGACGAAGGTCAACTTACGAATATTAAAGGAAAACTTATTGGAAACAGGTTAGTTTGTATATAAGTAGATTCATAGAATATATTTTGTTGGTTTGCTTGTAGCTGTAATGTTAGAAATCTAAAAACGTATTTAAGCCAAATTCAATTTGTTTTATCAATTACTTTCTTGTTCTAATAACATTATTACTTTTAAGACAATTGAAAACTTGAAAACTAATATTTCAGCTAAATGAATAAAAAACTTGTAGCAATTTTATCGAACTAAATATAGTGAAAACTGCATATAAATCTGTTCAGCCCATCTGAGATTAGCACATACCAACGGACAGACAGATAAATAAACTGACAGAAATTTTAAAAATCACTGCTTTGGTTCCTATTACATTGGTAAAGTTCCCTTGTAACTTTTTTAATACATCTTCCATGTATAGAGAATGATTAGTTACATACATATATTGATCAACTTTATGGAAAAAAAATACTGTAAAATTTCATTTATGCAATCATTTGTTTCACTTCTTGTTGTTTATTAAAAGAAATATAATTATATATTTATTAATATAAGTACAAAATAATGTAATAAGAAGTATACATAATATTTCTGTACCGCTGAAATTATTATTAGCTAAAATAAATAATTTGAAATTAATGATAAGACACTAAAACCAAAAACCAGTCTCCAATTTTCGAGACAGCATGGCGTAACTCAACGCCGCACAGGTATAATTTTACAACTATCATACTATTGTAGTATATTTGTTCACAGAAATTTGTACTACGCAGGAGAACGTATAAATTTGGGCGGAAGAATGAAAGTAGAACAATTTAGTCCACGGCGGGATTTTGTAGTGCCGAGTTTCTTTGCACCAAAAGAATTGATCTTTTTGATTGAAAAACATCATGTAAGTGATTTTTATTTACTGTATACCACATAAAGCAACGCAAACACTGGGAATTTAGTGTCAAAACACTTCGTTTCCCATACACTGTTCTGTTTTTAAGACATTGCGTGTAACGTGGCGGAACCCAACGCACATTGCCTTGTAAAGAATCGAACCCACGACCATCACGTTTGTAATAAGTGTCGCTGCGCCGCTACAGGCTTATTTATGTAAGTGAAATTTCTTCTTTGGATTTTTTTTTATTTGATGTCTCATATGTGGCTTATGGTGACAAGTTTATTGATTTTTTTTTCATTTCATAGTTGACTTAGAATTAAGTATGAAATTGATGGTTTAAATTTGTGAAACCCGAAAATTGTTCTAATTGCAACATTTTTTTAATAGACCTAAATTTTGATTTTTTTAATAATATATAATATATATTGCTTCGAAAAAATTAATAAAAAAACTCAAGTTACACATTATATTTATTATCTAACCGTATACCACAAAAAATAATCTTAATTTGAAAGTCTTGTTCCTTATCGTTCATCATCTCTTGCATCTCTTATAATAAAGTACTTAACTTAAAATACACAATCAAAGTCAAACACAAACAAAAAATAGGCAACATAAGGATACTTATATAAAATCAGTCAAAATTATTTGTGAGAGTCACATTAAAATCTTAAAAACGCGTTCAAGATATTTAACAATACTGATTTAGTAAAATGATCCTTATTCATTCAATAATTAAACCTAAACAAACAACCGCACAATATTGAGTGACTTAGACTTATACCTATATTTTGGACTTAAATTGGTCACAAGAGCCATAACATATAAAAAATCGAACTTCGTTTTAATAAAGTTTCTATTATGTTAGTTAACGATTTATATCGTTCATAAGTAATACATCGTATAAGTAACAAATAAGTTCTGATAATATTACGTATAAACGATATATATCGGTACCCACCAGTAAAATAACAATGCTAAATGGCTAACAAAAAAAAAACACAAAAATCACCGAAATTTAAGTTCAACTTATAGATAGCAGTCGAAAATTGTAAAATTAACTATAATAATATTAAGTACGTTGATACTTTGCATTGAACTTCTTAAATTCTTCAAAGGATTCGAAGACGTCGTCAACTAGCTCTTTAGGCGTGTGTAAAGCGGCGAAGTGTCCGCCAAAGTCTAAAGTAGTCGAATGTACTAAGTTAGGAAATTTGTCTCTAAGTATCCAGTCAGGTTGGTATACAACTTCGTGTGCGAAGTTAATTGCAGCCGTTGGCACTTTTGTTGGTATACTGAAATTTACATTTATAATTAATTTATTTATGTCAAATTTTAAAATTTAAGTAGTTACGCTTTAATATATTAGACTACCCTAATCCTATAACAGACCATGGTGTTACAGATAACTTCAGTGTTAAGATATTGTTCCCGAATTAAGATATTGTTCGAAATAATGCGCGTAGCTCAAGGCTGTGCACAAGAACTTTTCTGCTTTTTAAATAAAAATCATTTAAATAATAAAATTATCCTGAGTGGAGTCGAACCAACTACCTTATCGCTTACAGTAACTCCAAGGCCCAATTCCACCATTACATGCTCAAGTTAATGGAAAACCTTATTAATTGTTGTTTACCTTTTTTCAATACATTTTTATATACCGTCATATCGCACTCTATTTCATGAAACATTGAGATTCAAACAAAGAGATACTTACTTATGTAGAACAAACACTTCAGGCCACGCGAACGCTTCAGCGTATATTCTAATAGAATAAGTTATTTTCTCATTCGCCCACATTATCGTCATAGTATCCAAAAGATCATCAAGATCTAAATTATCTATGCCTCCATGCAAGGTGTCCAATTGATTCCTATGGCAGCAAATGCCAATCTTCTCGAGCGCATACGCTGCAATACCAGCGGGAGTGTCTGTTAAAGCGGCACCTGAAAAAGTTGACCTGTTTATTAAAAAATAGTTTTTTCAGAACTACCTACATGAATAATATATTTTTTTGCATCAATCTTCATACTTTATATAGCAGTGTAAACATAAGCAATTAAGTGTAAAGACACTCCTTTCCCCACTTTCCGTCTAACTTTCAAGACCGCACGTTGAGTGGCAAAACTCAACGACGAGTTTTGTCTCCATACAAGAGTGACGAAATAAAAGTATATTAAAATTTTAGCGAGGCCTGTTTTATAAACTATCTTATAACACATAGTATATGGATATATTAAATAAATATGATCTAATCTCGAACTTGTCAGATAAAATTTGTTATACTTCTACAACTTTCTAAAGTTACCGCTATGTAACAGCCTACTATCCAAACATAAACGCCTCTTTAATATATATTTTCTACTATCGCACAACTAATGACACATGCGATATATATGTATTGTAACCTCCTCGATAAATGGATTTTAAATTCCACGCAGAATTTTAGGTTAAATGAACAAAATGCACGATCAAATGAACAAATTGTTTGCATTAATAGCGTATACTTAGTATCATATATTTTTGGTCTACCCATGATACGGATACTGCAGTGTTTGCAACGCTGAATTTCCAAGAATTATAATCATAAATAAACGCAAATAATCTGGTTGGAGTTACATTTAAAATGTGTAATAATGGTGAAATCAAAGGATTTATTATGTTGTAAATTGTAATTTTTATGAATAGTTATTAAATCGGACGGAAAAGAAGTAATAGTGAGAAGAATAAATATGCCATTTACTTTAAAAATCGATAAAGAATTGATAAGAAAAGTTATTAATATGAATTATACAGGATTAGCACAAAACATTGTTGCTAATTAAGAATCTATAATAGGTCAAAGTACTTTGCATTACGACGTCTAAACGAAGCAACTAGATAAGATAACAATAGTTGTAGTAACATTTATTTAGATGATAACGCGATTCAAGGCTAATCTGATTTTTGCTAAGAATATCCTTTTAACATAAAATTATTAATTTAAAAATTATGTATCAATAGAAAATTATAAAACATAACGCATAAAGTAAAACTGTAATAACAAAATTTAAAAGACCATTTTACCATTTGTGTTTGATACTCATTCAAGGAAGTGGATTTTATACTATGTTTCATCCGCTCAGTTAGACAGTGTGCGACGTTGAGTACTGTTACTCAACATGCCGTGTCTGGAATTCCGGCAGAAAGCGTTAGTCAGAGAGTCTTAGTACCAGATTCTCCCAGCCTGTTGGCTGGTAGTAAGGATGAAGCGTAGAGCAAAAAAAATAAACACCTACCAATCGTATCAGGTTTTGTAGCATGTAGATGGAAATAACCGCCCTCTCTCATGAAGTACATAAGATAATCTTTTATTGGATATAATCGTTGCTTGAATTTGCTATCCACTATGAGACTAGGGAACAGTGATCCAACGAAGTATTTAACAATGCTTATTGGCCTCGAAGATACTGGCATGTTAGTGTGAAATCTGAAAATATTTTTCTATTAATTGATTTTTTTTTCTCCCCTACTTAGAGAAGTATTGTATAGTGATTAGTTACTTTGTTCTCTTTGGGCAACATTTGAGGTATTATATGAGGCACTGTATACTTATATCCATATTGCTCTTTATGATCTATTACGCAAACTGCATAAACATATGTATAATATTATAAATATAATTTTCACTGAATAAATTCGAAACGACTACATCGCATTCATAATATCAACTATGCAATAGTTATAGCTTTTTTAACAATATTTTCATAAGATCACATGTTAACTTTTCGTCTTACTGATTTTGCTTACAATAAAATGTGTACTCATTTAAATAGGTATATTCTAATTAATATTATTTTATTATGTACTATTATTCAATAGTAACAGTCAAAGTAAGTAATTACTACTATCTCTAATCTTTAATGAATGACATTTATGCATTATGTAATTTAATTGTAAGGTCACGGTCGAGTACTGGTAATGCTACATAGTATGCATAGTATTATACATTTTGTATATAACTATTAGTAATTGTCTTCCAATATATTTAATTGAGTAACAGTAATTACGTAAATATATTATTATCGTACAACTTTTAGTTTATTATCAAAATATTGTTTTACGATGTCTTGTCTTAGCTTCACGCTGTATCCCTTACGAGGCAGGGTAGGCAGAGGGAAAACCGGGAACCTAGTGTTAAGACACTCTGTTCCACTTCCGTTCACCACTTTCCGCCGAATTTGAGACATTGCGTGTTGAGTGGCGGAACTCAATGATGGGCTTTGCCTTATTACCAGAGCGAAGAAATGAAACATTAAATATTTAAATTGAAAATATTATATATTTCATTTCCTCGACCGGGGATCGAACCCAGAACCTGTCGGTTACAGTCACACGTTTTTGCCGCTGCGCCACGGCTTTTTATTTGCTATTGGTTTTAT